>JBBPBQ010000004.1:18598286-18633646 GCA_037974755.1 Cicer yamashitae | reverse complement strand
AATAATAATAATAATAAATAGAATACATTATTAAATAATAATAATAATAATAATTTTAATTTTAATAATATTATTAATATTAGTGACTTATTGTTAATTTAAATTAATTATAAATAATTAAAATATTTAAAAAACCAAAATATAATAATAATAAAATAAAATACATTATTAAATAATAATAATAATTTTAATAATAACAATAATTTTAATAATATTATTAATATTAGTGACTTATTGTTAATTTTAATTAATTATAAATAATTATAACAATTAAAAAATCAAAATAATAATAATAATTTAAATTACATTATTAAGTAATATTAATAATAATAATTTTAATAATAATAATAATAATAAAAAGAAAATTATATTAATAAACTAAAATAAAAATTCATTAAATTGAAAGAGAAAAATACATTAATTGAAAATAAAAAAATACATGAAATTAAAATTAATTATTTCCATCTAAATGTCCTCCAGTTCCACATCTACGCGGTCGTCTTGCTCGTCTAGCCCTTTGTACGGCTTGAGGTTGTTGTGGTTGATCATCAATTTGATCATTATCCTCGTTATAATCTGTATGTGGATTAGAACCACTACCACCTGCTTCCATGTAATTTTGAGTTTCGACGTTATACATAGAATCAAAAGCAGCATAAGCCGACTCAGGAGTTGTGCATTGAGTACCAAACAAATTATAGAAAATTCCAGTCCCTGGTTGATGAACGGGGGTTGGTATTGGTGGCACTGAAGGAACGTAGTACTGAATCGGTATATCTGCAGATTCATGTAGATGTGGTGGTGATGATAAAGATGGTGTTTGGTGCATGGTATGTTGTTGTGGGGTTGATTGAGGGGTTGGGTGAACATCAGGATATGTTGAAGGTTGCAAACGTGGATCTCTCATATATCTTTCCACAGATATGTATAATTTGGTGTGATTTCTGAACCAATTCATATATTCTTTACTGTGGCGTAAAATACCTTCTACGAATTGACCTTGCAATACATAATTCTGACGTTCATTCCAATGTTGAATCTCATCTTTCCAAACCACATACCAATTATCATCGATGCCACTCCTCATGTCGACCTCATGGTACATTGTCATATCCTCTAGTGGTTGCGGAATTTGTTGATGGTAGCCGAACTGAAGTGCGACTCTATCTGCCTGATGTTTTTCCACGATATGATAACAGTGCAGATAGGTAGATGCAGTCCAAATGTTCATCTCTTGTTCGGATACCTCGTGTTGGAACCCGAGATACGGTCTCCAACGAAACTGATATGTTAAAAATAGGTTAATGTAAGTATTAAAAGGTATAAAAAAAATATAATTAAAAAAGTTCAACTAAATGTGAATGAATATATTACTTCTTGAACCATCATATGATCGATTGTATTCTGGTATCCCTCTATGTCGTTGTGAGGAACTCTACTGAAATTTAGACCACCGGAATGAAATCTGTCGAATATATAAAAAAAATAAATAAATAAAAAAAATTAGTAATACACTAAGTAGTAAGTTTTAAAAAGATATATAAAAATTAATTGCAATAGTTACCTTTGTGCAAGTGAAAATATCCATGCACTGGGTGATTCTGGAGCGACACAAGTCAAACGATACCATGCCCAGTTTTACAACAACAATGCACATCCTCCGATAGACATTACGCCGGGTTTTGTAGCAATGCATAATTCTCTATAGAGCGTTGCTAAAACTGCCGAACCCCAACTATATTGGGATGCTTTATTTAAATCGCCTAAAAGTGAAAGATACTTTAAATGGACACGATTGTTGGATTTGTCCGGCATCAACAATCCTCCAATCATACGTAGTATGTATGCCCGACACGATGCTTGTTTTTCTAATTCGGATGCATTTTCACCAACACCATCAAAAGTATCTTTTAGCCATTTTAATTTTATAAAATTACCCCTTGTTGCTCCCTCAGGTGGGATAACTCCTAAGTATTCTTGACAGACATCTTTAACATTCACAAAATTCGAACCGCTAACAGGAAAACCAGAAGTCTTTAATCCTAAAATGTAGTACACGTCTTCTAAAGTAATTGTGCACTCACCTATTGGCAGATGAAAAGTATGAGTTTCTGGTCTCCATCTTTCAACCATAGCTGTAATTAGGCCGACATCTATTTTGTAGTTTCCAAGTTTAATCACTTCACCAGATCCGGTCGGTTGCAAATACGGTAATATGGCTTCGTTCGGTCTTTTGTTGGCATGACCATGACATTTTAGTTTGTCCTTGGATGGTATCTGAAATTAAAAAAAAATTCAATATTATTGACAATAATATATAATACTAAGCTAATTTATTTCAAAATAATATATATAACAATAATAAAAAAAAAATTCAATATTATTGACAATAATATAAAATACTAAGCTAATTTATTTCAAAATAATATATATAACAATAATAAAAAAAAATTCAATATTATTGACAATAATATAAAATACTAAGCTAATTTATTTCAAAATAATATATATAACAATAATAAAAAAAAATTCAATATTATTGACAATAATATATAATATTAAGCTAATTTATTTCAAAATAATATATATAACAATAATAAAAAAAAATTCAATATTATTGACAATAATATATAATACTAAGCTAATTTATTTCAAAATAATATATATAACAATAATAAAAAAAAAAATTCAATATTATTGACAATAATATATAATACTAAGCTAATTTATTTCAAAATAATATATATAACAATAATAAAAAAAAATTCAATATTATTGACAATAATATATAATACTTACAAATGCGATAATGTATCGAATGTCAGCTCTGTGATTCGTAGATAATTCCATCAGTAATTGTGACTTTGAATGTTGAAGAAAGTGTTATCTATGTGAATTATAGTGGTGAGTTTAACAATGCTGAGGAAGTGTGATTGGAAAGGAGTGTTTGGTGGCCTTATATAGGAAATCGCAGGCCCAGATTGCGAAGCCTTATTACACGCGCCCAGTTGGACGTCGCATCCCCAGGAAGCGATCCCTGAGGGACGTCGCATCCCCAGGAAGCGAACCCTTATGGACAGATCTGGGCCGCTAATTTCGTTTAATCAATGGCTGTGGATCCTTGTTACAATCAATAGTGTGGATCCGAATCCTTCTTCATTTCATTCACTTAATCTTGAACGTCCAATTTATTTTATCAACGGTTGTGGATGGTGCAGCAGAAAAATATGAATCCTTATTATTTTATTTGGACCAATCAAATTGATCTATTCAATCTTTAATCCTGAACGTCCAATTTAATTTATCAACGGTTGTGGATGGTGCAGCAGAAAAATATGAATCCTTATTATTTTATTTGGACCAATCAAATTGATCTATTCAATCTTTAATCCTGAACGTCCAATTTAATTTATCAACGGTTGTGGATGGTGCAGTAGAAAATGAATCCTTGTTATTTTATTTGGACCAATCAAATTATTTCTATTAAATATTAAATTTTTACCTTCTACACTTTACTAACTTGTATAAATAGATAACTAGATGACACTATATCACCACACCTTCTATCTCACCATATCTTCTAACATTTCATACTTAATAAATTACTTCATCATGGCTGCCCAACAAGTTATTTGTATTGTTTATTACAATGGTTCGATTGTCGACGGAGTTGAAGGTAAAACATTTGTAAGTGATTACAAAAAGGCGTTCAAAGTACATTCTAGCAGCAACCTTGCTCGTCTAAAGAATGTCATTAAGAAAAAGTTACAGTTCGACGAGAAAGTGACGATAACTGATATAGTTTATCGGCACCTTGTCTTCTTTGGTGAAAATACAACCAGGTTTGAGCTGATGAACGTTTGCGATGACGAAAACGTCGAACTGATGTTTGATGTTTATGCACAATGGTCTCAACTCGGCACCATCGAGTTATATGTTACATTTGAAGGTGCTCCTACATCAACAAACATTGATCAACCATCAACCTCAAACATGCCTAATCCCGACTACACCCCATCGTTTGATCATTATCAACCCGACTACATCCCATCATTCGATCAGCCCGAGGTATATTCACCATCACAACAATATGAACCTTATCCTAGCCAAAATGAACAAACCCAACAAATCCACAATGTCTCCCAACAACTCCGTCACGAATCTCTCCCAACAAGTCCACCATGTGATCTTCCGCTTAGTGTCTTGTATAATATCAACGAGGAAGAATTAGGCGACTACAGTGAAGAGGATGAAACATACTTCGATGAATCATCTGGTGATTCTGACGATGATGATGTTGACGAAGATCTCGAAGTAGAAGATCAACCTATCTTCGAGCCACCAATCCACTTGAGGAACTTCAATTTAGACACTGCAAAGCAACCAAGTGAATTTGATCACATGTCCGTTGACGAAGTCCCGGCAATAGATGGAACTCTTGCAGTTGGAATGATGTTTCAGAACAAGGATGAATGCGTACATGCAATCAAACGTTACCATTTAAAACAATCATTGAATTTTGTGGTACAAAAATCAGATTTAGAAAGGTACGTTATTAAATGTTCAAATTCAAATTGTTTGTTTAGATGTAGAGCTTCAAAACGCAAGAGTCAATTGTGGGTGATTGGTAAATTAAATGCACTTCATACATGCACAAATTCTGCATTGTCACAAGATCATATAAAGCTCGATTCTAGCATGATAGCTACAAGCATAATGCAAGTTATGAAAGTGGACCCTTCAATCAAAGTGAAGGTCATTATTGCTCAGATTCGGGCTTTGCACAACTACACAGTTAGTTATAGAAAGGCTTGGTTGGGAAAAAATAAAGCGATCGAACAAATTTATGGCAATTGGGAAGAGTCTTACAATCAACTCCCACGATGGTTATTAGTTATGCAAACGTTTGCTCCAGGAACCAAAATTGAAATGGAAACGATCTCAGCTTATCATGAGAATGGTTTGATAAATGGGATGAGAATCTTCCATAGACTATTTTGGGCTTATGCTCCGTGCATATCTGCGTTTAAATTCTGCAAACCATTTGTAGTAGTTGATGGGACTTGGTTGTACGGCAAGTATAAGGGAACTCTATTGGTAGCAGTTGCACAAGATGGGAACGACAATGTAATTCCAATTGCTTATGCTCTCGTGGAAGGTGAGACAAAAGAGGGTTGGAGTTTCTTTTTGAGAAATTTGAGAAAATATGTCACTCCATAACCCAACATTTGTGTGATTTCAGATAGACACGAATCTATTAAGAGTGCTTATAATAATCCGAATAATGGCTGGCAAGATCCTCCGTCAAAGCATGTATTCTGCGTCTGACATATTTCACAAAATTTTGCAAGGGAATTCAAGGATAATGATTTGAAGAGAAAAGTTATTTCTATGGGTAATAATTTCATTCTTACTACTTATAATTAACGTAATTTTTAATAACTTCATTCTTAATTTCTATGGGTAATAATTGATTGTCTACTGTTTCAATACAGGTTACTCAATCAATGAGCCTACATATCGATACTACCGTAGAGAAATCGGCATCGTAAACCCAGAAGCGTTGAAATGGTTAGACAACATACTGCGACAAGATTGGATTCAAGCATTTGATGGAGGTAGCCGTTGGGGTCACATGACCACCAACCTTGTGGAGTCGATTAACGGAGTATTAAAAGGACCACGCAACCTTCCCATCACTGCTTTGGTGCAATCAACATATTATAAAACAGGGACACTGTTTCCAACCATGGCAAAACAACACGCATCAATTTTAGCCTCTGGTCAAGTATACACAGAACCATGCATAAATTTTATGAAATCAGAAATACGTAAATCCAATAGTCATAGGGTCGATAGTTTTGATCGAAGCAACCATACTTTCATGGTCCACGAGACAGTAGTTCCAAGAGAAGGGCGGCCAATTGGTCATTTCAGTGTAAACCTTCTTAACAATTGGTGCGACTGTGGGAAATATCAAGCCAAACATCTGCCTTGTTCACATGTGATAACAACATGTTCTAGCATCAAATATGATTATTGGAGCCTTATACCTGATGTGTATAAAGTGGAAACGGTACTAAAAGTGTACGACGAAATGTTCAAACCTATACCAAATGAAGGATATTGGCCATAATATAAAGGTGTTAAGGTGTGTCACAATCCACTAATGCGGAGAGTCAAGAAAGGTCGCCCAAAGAGCAAACGCATTAGAACAGAAATGGACACTATAGAAAGAGTGTCAAGAAAGTGCGGATTATGTCGGGTCGCTGGTCATACTAGGAAACATTGTCCAAACGCTGCTGGCACATCTACTCAAAATTAATGTATTTTTTTCTTTAATTTCATGTATTTTTTTATTTTCAATTAATGTATTTTTTTCTTTCAATTTAATGAATTTTTATTTTAGTTTATTAATATAATTTTCTTATTATTATTATTATTATTAAAATTATTATTATTAATATTACTTAATAATGTAATTTAAATTATTATTATTATTTTGATTTTTTAATTGTTATAATTATTTATAATTAATTAAAATTAACAATAAGTCACTAATATTAATAATATTATTAAAATTATTGTTATTATTAAAATTATTATTATTATTTAATAATGTATTTTATTTTATTATTATTATTATTTTGGTTGTTTAAATATTTTAATTATTTATAATTAATTTAAATTAACAATAAGTCACTAATATTAATAATATTATTAAAATTAAAATTATTATTATTATTTAAGAATGTATTCTATTTATTATTATTATTATTTTAATTTTTAAAATATTTTAATTATTTTTAATTAATTAAATAATAATTATACCCATAAATAAAATATAACCAAAAAAAAATTCCTGTAGTACATGGTCGCATCCCCAGGATGCGACCTCCTACTATAACGTAAAAAAAAAATCCTTCACCTCGTCGCATCCCCAGGTTGCGATCAGCAACTGGGGCTAAAAAGTAGGGCAATTCCGTTTTTTTTTTTTCGGAGTGGGGCAAATTGGATAGATTTCCTAAAATTAGAATATTTGGGTGAAAAAGTCAAATAGTTTTACCTTACATGCATGGTCCCAATAGGCAATAGCTATTAAAGAGAACGCACTATTATGCTGACATGAATGGTCTACAACCATCCACTAATTGAACAACACAAATCATAAACTCCAAAAAATAAAATAAAAACCCAAGACCAGATTCAAAACATTGTCTTGCTTTTATTCACATCTGCACATTTATTCTTTTGCTAATATATAATTCACAATTCTGGTAAATCGAGCATTTGCATGCCTAATAAGAAAACAAAATTCAGGGCAACCAAGAAATAAATTGAATATGAGAATAGACAAAAAAAGAAAAAGAAAATGCAAATCAATGTCTTGTTAGGTGCTCTTTGTTTCTGAGAGGAATCTTGTTAGATTGAGATGGTGATTGGCCCCTATCTTCGTCGTTTTTAGTGTTAATGTCACTGGTTTCTGACTTGGGTTTGTTAGGTTCATTTGATTTAGAAGAGCCTTGTGAATACGCTTTGTTCTGTGGTATATTACGCATCAAAAACCTGTGTATCATCTCATAACTGGTGAATGTAATAACAGCAGACGGAGTTGTTCTTAACAGATTAGTTGCACAACCACGATAGAAACCCGGAATGCCTTCCTTTTGAAACACCTTCTTAGTACAGTCAATAACACCGGCATATTGAACGCCACTATTTTTGGCTTGACCTTGTTCTTGTAGCCGGGAACGTATTACCTGAAAACGAGAAACTCTGACAGTTAACGATGTAATGCAAACACTTATTTTCCGCTCATAGAAAAATTGCACAAGAAGGTCTTGCATACCTCGTGCGGATAAGTCATTACAGAGGCAGTTACTTTAGATATTGATGACGCAATAGCAACATTGCCAGGACTTAGCTTGTCGACAGTTGTGTTATCTGAAACATTTTAAATCCTCGTTGGATGAACAACACATACAAATTAGAAAAAGATTAAGATTGTACTTATTTCTAGTATCACCGAACATATAATAAAATAGTATTTGCATTTGTACCTTTTTTTGCCATGTATAACTTTATCTTTTCATATGCTGGGAATTGAATTGCTACATGACTTACACCAGCTAATGAAGGCACAATGCCACTGCATCAAAGAATATAATACCATCACAATTTACTACTAATAAATACACAGAAATAAGTTTTGTTTATGTGGCTGTCAAAAACATGTTATGTTTCTGTTTGTATTTAACCTGACATCAGGGAGAAGGTCCAGATATATTAATTAATAACAATGTATGATTTAATAAACATACTTTAATCAATAACTGGCAAAATAAAATGACTCTCATTGATCCAAATGATGATATGACATTATTATATAGATATTGCATAGAAAGTTCAAACAAAAATATGAATACCTCCAAGTGATTGATATGTTTGTTTTTTCGTCGAAAATATATAGGTAATATAATTATGCCGGCCATCTAAATTTTAAGCAAGCCTATTAATTTCTTCACGATTCATGTCACATTAACCAATTAAAGATATTATTCAGATTACTTAGCTTCCAGTCTTGCCAAAAGCAGTTCTTTTTATGGCATGTATCAGATAAGCAAAATAGATTTTATTTTCCAATTAAAGAAAAAAAGGAACAGTGATAGTATACACACATTGAAAAGAGGTATAATTTGGTAAAGTTATTTACACAAATTGACAGATCTGTCTAGGATATATTTGCATAAAGAATCTAGAGTCAGCCTTCATGTGATTTATATTGCTGACACCACCTAGTAAAAAAACACCTGGTTGTTATTGTTTCCAAAATAATTGGTTAAGGAAAAACACATCTATTTTATATTAATATTTCTTTTCCTCATAAAGTGAAAAATTAAATTAACAGTTAATCAGCTCGCCACTATTCATTGGGAAAGACCATCACATATGCAAATATAAGTGTCAGACTAGACACGAACCCTTCGTATTTTCATAAAACATTTGATCAAATCATCAACCTTAAATAGAGAACCAAAAACAGACCTATATAGTCCTCTTAGGCCTTCCTCATGAGTAATCCTTGTCAAAGCAGAAAGAACACTCTTGTAAGGAACAACATCAGGCCTCATTCCTTGTGTCTGATGGGTTTAAGGGGGAAAAATGAATTAATATCTAAGATGACAGGAACATTTATCTGTATCGATAAATAAGTGAAATAAAGAATTCATATTGATAGTAACCATCATTGAAACAGAAAGAGGTAAAACGACGAATACAGGTTAAAACATAATAGAAAAGCAAGTATTCAATTTAACCAATTAGTTTGGATAGCAAATTAATCACGGACAGCTAATAAACTCTAAACAACTTCAAAATAAATATGGTGACATAGTCATAAGAAAATATGGAAGATTGAGAGACACATCAACAGCAAAAAGGACAAACAAAAGGAACAACAAAAAAGAGTGTACATTCCTACTTTTACATATATTTTATTAAGATTACAGACATAAGAATTGAGAAGCATAAACTCACTTGGAGTCTTGTCTTAACAACCCACAATGGATTTGTAGATATTGATGTTGCTGCCCCGGCACCAGCAGCAGCTATAATATTTCCAATAGTCGTGAGTTCGTGGCAACCATCTGCAATAATATTACCAATAAATAGTCTTAAAAAGTAGTCAATCCATCAATATCAATTCTGGATCTGAGAAAACCAGAATTGGGAAAAGTTTGGGAAATCAAATACTTCCAATGACTTAAGAGAAGAACTAGTGAATGTAGAATGCAATCATCATTTAGATAATATTTACCATGTGAACGAAGCAAGCCCTTTAGTTGCTCATAACATGTGAAGTAAACCTACAGTTGAAATAAACGTATTTTCATTTGAAATGATATGAAATACGAAGAGAAGCTATTACAATTACAAACATATGGTTAAACAATAAAAGGAAGATTATTCATCTTCTAGTATAAAGATATGATCAATCAATGCTTTAAAAAAGGATCTTGACAACAAAGTAGATGCAACTGGAAGGTTAACTTTCAAATGAGTTTTCACAAAAATGCAAAAGTATACATTGCTTTACACTTTTAGGACTAGACAAGAAGGAAAAAGATGAAGTCATCTTATACAATTGTTGTTTGTTAAGAGGTTCCATTTTCAAGACTACCCACGAAGGCAAGAACCGTAAAATGAAGCTACTTACAGTCAACGATAATTAAACTAAAAAAGATATGAACAAATTACCAAACATAATTTTATTTCGATAGAGATGCAAAAGCTTATTTATCTCTCCAGATCTAGATTCCATTACGAAATCAAGCAAATAAAGAGAGTGAAAACAAAAGTGTTAAGTATACTAAGAATTTGCCAACTAGTGATAGCAAGCAATATGTCTGCAAGTTGGTCGGTAAAAACTGTATCCTAGAAAGTAATGAGGATTTTCTGACAAATAAGATTCGATGTGATGATTATTCAGTTTTACACAAGATCAATGTGACTCCAGATTATGGAGTTATCGATTATTTCTTGTCTTGTCTTTGCTAATAGATTGTATATATGGTATACGAAGTTGGAATACATGAGAATGCTGAAACAAGACATAATAGATCCAGAATGGAAGTGCTTCTAAAGCCCTATTTCATATAACATAGCATCTTTTACTGCAACAGCCGCAAATCAGAACGCAAAAAAGTAGTTAAAAAGGAAGATGTAAAAAGAAACTCACTGCCCAATTTGGAAGTAATGCCAGTATTGTTGGTGAAAGGCCACGATACATTCCCCTGAAGCCTTCAGTCCTAACTATATTCTGCAAGCTCGTGACAATAACACTACCTAGGAGAACAGCAAAGGTTAGGCTCATGAAATAATCACTCAACAGATGCAACCATATAATTTAGCCATACTCAAATAGTACAACTACTGCTACATATATCAGTGACACTTTGAATTGAACGATCACAACTCCTAATCAAGTTCCAATAATACAATACATAGATTTCAGCCTCATGTCAATGTGATACAAACACCTAACTCTCCACAGAGAAGCACTTCTTTATTGAAAAATAATAATTCAAAGGCATTAACTTAACCTATATGTCAGAAAACTACTTCTCAATCTTAACAGAAATCCAACATCAACCTCAGTATTGCCCATGACCCATAAAGCAATTAACAAGAAGTGTACCTTTCTGAACAGGTGGAAGGCCATGAACTTGTAACCTTGTCTTGATCACATCCAATGGACACACAAATGTAGCAGCTATTGCCCCTACATTGATGTCGCAATGTCAGACCAATAATTCTTGAAAATGCAATAGAAAATTGAGCAGACACAAGAATAGGAGATAGAAAGTTATGATTTTGAGATATACCCATTAGAGATAAAACTCAAAATATGAAAAGGGTCGAAGCCAGAAAGACAAGAAAAATAAATAAAAAAATTACCAGCAGCGGCACCAGCACCAGCGTTGGAAATTAAACCCCTGATATTGTGACTAGAACCAGAAGTTTGGCAATTGCTACTCATATTATTAGAACCTAAAAGTACCCTTTTAAATGGAAATTCAAGAGAGAGTTAGTAAACGAATTAAATGCAAATATTCACTGAAGTGGTGGAAGAGACGAAGCGAATTCTAATGGTAGATCTTAACAAATTTATTATCTATTTATAAACCCCATTGAAAAGAAGGGGTTGTTGAAAAAAGAAAAGGGTTTGGGGTTAACTTGAGCGAAGGGTTTGATTATGAAGCGAAGAAGGGTTAACGTGTTAATTGGGAGTGGGGGAGAGTGCGGAATTGAAGAACGGGTTTTGGAGTTGAAAGTAGAAAGACCGTGTGGGAATTTGAGTTATTTGTTTCTTGGGTTGATTGACGGAAAAGTGGGGAATGAATTTTGAGTTGGGTTGCTACAAAGACTTGTGGTTTGTTTAAGCAGATGTCACTGTCACTGTAAATTCTTGAACCAGCTTTCGATTGCCGACTCACAAAAGTGAAACCCTTTCGGGATGGGAAAGTGTTAAAAACGTATTAATTATAATCACTCAATATGTTTCCATTTTTTCTTCTTCTTTTCCATTGATGTAGTTTCCTAGTATTTTTGTGTATATCAAGATATTTGAGTTTACTAAAAGTAATGGGGATTTTGCTCGCACAAGAAAACAATTTTTTTTAAATAATATTATTTTTATTTTACGCTCTTGTGAATAATGATTTATTAATTACTATAAAGACAATAATATATTGTTGATAATGAAAAAATTCTTGAATATTTTCAAAATATAAAACTTCGTAGAAAATAATTATAATTTTTAAAAACTCTTATGTATTTTAAATTTGGTTAACAATTATACTTATGTATTTTATAAGAGTTAATAATTTTTTTTGTTAAAATATATACAGTATTTTGTTGTCCCTATTAAAGGAATTTTTTAGATTTGCCACCGATTACTTTTATATTTCAACAAAAAGATTTTAATACTAGATTATTTCTTTGTCAATTCTAACGAGAGAAACAAAGATCTACGATATAAACAATTGTAGTAGCCCAATTTTGTCTGGTCAATTAAAAAATTCTAAAAAATAAGCCATATGTTTAATTTTAATATTTGCCACAAAGAGGGTTCTTTCTCTGGTTCTGGTTCTCCGTCTGGTTTTACCTCTTGTTCTGGTTCTGCCTCTGGTTCTGGTTCTAATTCTGCATCTGGTTCCCTCTGGTTCTGGTTCTACCTCTGGTTCTACCTCTAGTTTTGCCTCTGGTTCTAGTTCTACCTCTAGTTTCCTTTGGTTCTGCCTCTGGTTTTGAATCCCCCTCTAGTTCTGCCTCTGGTTGTGTCTTTGGTTCTGCCTCTGGTTGTGTCTCTGGTTCTACCTCTACTTCTAGTTCTGCCTCAGCCTTTGGTTTTGGATCCCTCTAGTTCTGGTTCTGCCTTTGGTTTTGGTTCCCTCTAGTTCTGCCTCTGCCTCTAGTTCTTTCTAGTTCTTATTCTAGTTTTGGTTCTGATTCTGGCTCTGGTTCTGTCTATGCTCTGGTTCTGATTTTGCCTCTCGTTCACTACACCAAAATATGAATTTTATAGCACACCTTTAACAACGTTTGTTAAGTAAAAGCGTTGTTGTATTATATTTTAAAAATACACGGAGTATATAAGGCAACACTTTTTATATAAGCGCAGTCATATGGTCATAAAGCACTGTCATAAGGTATTTTAAAGCGATTTTGCTATAAGCGCTATAATAGAGTCTTTTAAAGCGCTTTTGCTATAAGCGCTGTCATAGGGTCTCAGAATTTATTTTTTAATTATTTGTATGTAACCAGTTCAAATAAAACCCGTAGCTAACTTCTTCATCAAACTTTCTCTCGGCGAAATAATTTTTTCACCAAAACCTCTATTTTATAATTATTTCTCCCTTCGCCCTCTTTCTTCGGCAGCGGTGTAGCATCTCCGGCGCCGTTGCATCTCTTGAATCCCCAAACCTTTCTTCGACATAACCCATCTCATCTCCGACCACGTAACCCTTTGTATCTTATCTCCTACGCAACCCTTCTCTGTGGGACCACGTCTCCGACACGACTGCGCCATATCATCGGCGCCATCGCATCTCAATTTCTACCCATCGTAAGTGTCGCGCACCACTTATGTTTTTCTTGCCATTCTCGTTTCTGTTTCATTTTTTTATTTATTTTCTTCTGCAAATTGTTAAGGGTTTCATTTTCTATTTCATTGTTAGGGTTTATTTTTTAGTCATTATTATATATCTCGAGTCTTTGATTGGTTATGTTTATGATATCTTGCTCACAGTCGAATTACTATAATTTAATTCTCGGTGCTCGAATTTGTTTTCTTTTTAAACCGTCTTTGTTGGTTGGTGTTTCAAGTGAAGGTGGAAAATAGGATACGGAAAGTGGATGTAAGCTTCATTCTTTCTCACACTGTGACCCTTTATTTTTTGTTTTCATTGTGAAATTGTGAGTTTCAGAAACACACTTTACATTTGTATGGTTTGGGAGAGTTTTTATGATTTTGCCGGCACCCTTAGTAATTAGGAGGAATACATGGCTTAACACTGACCACTAATTGCTAAGACTAACCAGTACCTCCACACAAAAGAAGGGTTCGAATGATTGAGAAACCTTTGTCATTTTGTTGGATTTTTTGTGTATAGTAAAAATACTATTTGAACCGTTGGTTTTTATTTGGATATTTGTTTTTATTTTGAAGTACTGTGGAATTGGTTTTAGGCCGGAAGTAGATCTATTGATTTAGAGCTGACAACATTATCAAGTGCTAATCATATCGAAATGACTCCAAGCGATGCAGGCTTTTAGGACATATACATTGTTCAAGAAATAATCAAAGAAATGGCTAAAAAGACGTGGGGAAGCATTTGGAAAATGGGGTATTGCAGTAGTTTCGGCTGGGGAAGCATTTGGAAAATGGAAAGGTTTAAAAGACGAAGAGAAATATCATGAAATTGTTTGGCCTTCAATGGTTATCATTCAGAATACAAAGCTTGAACAAGATGAAAATGATAAGGTATAGCTATATTTCTTGTTTGCATCAAATGATGAATAATGAATAACTAGCAATATCATAATTATTATTTTGATATCTTGTATTAATAGTGCAAAAAACATTTAGAATTGTTCTATAACGTGGCTAGATTTTGTGTTAACTTCAGATTTTGTTCTTTGTGTTTAGTGGTTAGGTATGGGTAACTAAGAGCTTCTTGATTATTTTAGCACTTATGCGGCTGTGAAAGCCCGACACTCATATGGCCCTCAAGGTCATCGAGGGATGAGTGTTTTAATATTTGAAGCCTCCGCTAGCGGTTACCTAGAGGCAGAATGTCTGCACAAGCATTTTGTAGAGCAAGGAACTGATAATGATACTTGGTTTAGCAATTGCCGTATTTTATTTCTCCCTGGTGGCAATCGACAACTTTATGGATACCTGGCTACTAAAGAAGACCTGGAGTTTTTCAATAGACATTGCCAAGGTTCATTCTCTTCAGTTATTTTCTCTCTCTTTATTTTCACTATGCAGGTTGTTTGATGTCTACCAGTTGCGGGTTGATGAAGTCAGAATAATGAAAGTAAAGTATATGTTGATGTGCTCTTGTCTCTTCTCATCTGACTTTGTAGGTAAGTCAAGACTCAAATATGACATGAAATCATATCAGGAGATGGTGGTTCACCAAATTAGGCAAATGAGTGAGGACAACCAGCAACTTATCTATTTGAAGAACAGGGTGTTAAAGAAAAGAAACATGCAAAAGCCCTTGAAGAATCTTTTGGTTTAGTGAGTGAGAAGTTGCGAAAGACAATGGAGGAAAATTGCATTGTAAGGCAGAGAACTAAAATGCAACACGAATAGATTAAAGAAGAGGTAATACTGACTTCATCAGACTTACTACTTGGTACATATTTGGTTTATTTATTATTTACTTAATTTACTCTTAGTATATAATTATTTTGGGACCATTAAGCTGAGGTTAGGATGTGCTTCTGCTTGGCTGTTTTATTGATTTTTTTGCCATAATTAATAATTTTGTAATTCTTGAATGGTTATGCTATAAAGATATCATCACATTCTTCTTCTTTTCTCATATGAGATGGTTTCGCATATAAAAATGCAATCTATGTGCCCATCAAATTCCACTCTGACCTTTCAAAGTAGACTAGCAAGCCAAATGAGATAGAAATACAGTTACTGCCATCGAGTTTGCACCTTCCCATAATACATTGGATATTTATCCAGTCGGGTCATTATGGATATTTAAGTGAAAGCAGAGTCGCAAATATTTTGTTGTAGAGATCTGATGCACACTGTTGACAGCCAATTTTCCAGGCCAGTCTGTGTTTATTATAAATCAATCAGATAATTTCTCTACCATGTGTCCAGGTAATTTCATATAAGTTATTGTTCACTCTTTTTACAATATAATGCTTACTAAAACCTAGTTTTATCTGTTCTCTCTTGAAGAATCAAAATTATTTGCTTATTTTCCAAACAGTCTTATCGTGAGAGAAGAAAGTGCACAAACAGGAAGAACAGTAGCAAGAATATGGTGTGCGTCAAGTATTTTTGTATAAAAGAGTTTAGATATTTGCAGCTGGTTTATGGGGTGCGTTTAGCGGCCAAGGATATGGTGAGTTTAAAGACATTAGCTCTCTAACTATAATGGCTGACTACATCGTCCCAGTTGTGCTTCGGCAGCTTGGCATTTTAAAATTCAGTCCAACACTTGCCAATACAATTGAGACCAGTGGAGAAATAGGTCCAGGGACTGAGGAGGAAGTTGAACTACGGGATTGCTCTATACATGTTGTGGAGAAAATGAGGGAGCTGATAAGTGTAAAATCAGGAAGAAAGGTGAGTTCTTTTTTACCTGCATAGTATCTCCTCTTTATTACCTTTTTAAATGTATATACTATATAGACTTCTTTTAAAGTCTATTCTATTGATAAATTAGTAGTAATCACCATTTAACAGAAGGCATGTGTAGAATCACATAAACAACTAAACTACAAATAATAGCAAAGAATCTTAACTTCAAAACAAACACACATTCATAAAACATTCAACATCAGAGCAAATCAGCTGCAACTTTTATTGAAATTATGTTGTTTAATGTTTGGATGCTTGAATTATGCAGTTTATTGTTTGGATGCTTGTGCATTTTAATGTTTGAATGTTTGTGCAGATTAAGGTTTGGATGCTTGTGCAGATTAATGTGATTGAATTATGCTTGTGCAGTTTAAGTCCAGATTTTGTTCCTGATACTTCAAATTGATGTGATTGAATTATGTGAAGGATTCTTTATTTGTGTTATGCTCTATTATCTTACGTGATTTAACGATCTACTCATTGATTAATTGTATGATATGGTTTTTTTTAGCATTGTGATGTATCTGATTTTTCTGTGAATTATGCTTCTGATTTTTAGCATTGTGATTTATTAATTATAATTTAATTAATTATCTCATTGTGATGTATCTAATTTTTGTGTGGATTGATGTATCTGATTTTTTCATTAGAGAGGTGTTTTTATTTATTTAATTAATCATAATTTTATTTTATTTTTATCTTTTGTGATTCTAGCTTTTGGTTTAAATTCTATGGCATATAGCCTTTTATTGCTGAGCTGTTAGTATGAGCTGCATTTTGGGGCCATATAGTTCATATTTTACTGATGCATTTTGAAGGAGGCTTATAATTTGATATGCGATGTGCCAGCAACTAAATTAGCAGCTTTAAAGAGTATGGAGGTGCCTATAATAAAAGTCAAAGGAAGTTAAGTCCAATTGCTTAATTGGATGACTTGATTAGTCCATTAATATTTCTATAATCATCAAGTGGTTGGGATGTCCTTGTGGTGCAAGGTCAACCAGTTACAGTTTTATATGTTTTATTGTGTTGCCTGTTCTTGTTTCTTTGGTTCTATTTTATACAACCAATTTTTTAGACCATAAAAAAAATTGGCACTTAACTTCTCAAATGTGTATGTAGAAAGATAAATCCACTCTAGTTTCTTATATAAAATCCACTATTTCTGCTTATAGATACACAAACTTTTCTATTTCTTGATGATAACATGTCTAGCATGAATACAAGTTGCAGCTGAAGTCTTTGTTTAAATAGTCCTGTTTCCTTCACCACTTGGAAGTTTTAAAGTTGGAAAATAATATAGTAATGTACTAATATTTGTTTTTTCCATGATTCTAGGTGTTTCTCTTGATCCTTCTAAATATAGTAAATTTGGTATGAAGGAAAAGAGAGAGCTTGTATACGAACTATCTAAATCGCCTCATGGTGCATCCGAGATGCTGCAGTCATGGAGCCGTCAAGAGATTTTGCAAATCTTGTGTGCAGAGATGGGAAAAGAAAGGAAGTATACTGGTATGACAAAGATGAAAATTATCGAAAATCTTCTAAAAATTGTTTATGAGAAGAAATCAGGGCGTGATGATATTGCCACAGATCCTGAACCACATTCTTCTCCTTCGAACGGTCAGAAACCTGCTAAAAGGCAGAGAAAAACCGAGAATCCATCTCGGTCAGCTGTTCCTGCTAACAATGTTTCAGTCAATAATGGTGGCGATGTTGGTAACATTAATACCACATTCTGCAAAAACTCAGCATGCAACGCTACCCTTAATCAAGCAGATGCATTTTGCAAAAGATGTTCATGTTGTATTTGTCATCAATATGAATAACAAAAATAGGGTTAGATTATGAACCTTGATTTGCGAGCATAAATTTGAGCTGCTATAAAAATCTAATGGTCGGGGACCTGATTTGCTCCTCTTTTATTTAGTATTTATTGTTTTAAATGCAATGGTATAATCGAAAGTAATTTATTGTCTGTTTTTGGCCAATTTGATGTGCTGTTACTGATTGATATGCTACTTGTATGTCTCTGCAGGAACATATATTATCAGAACATGTCATGGTTCTGTGTCTGTTGCTGTGTAAGGAGACCAGGACAAGCCAACTCTTATTACTTATCCTGATTTGGGTTTAAATTGTAAGTTAAATGGGTTTTGGGTTTATTATAGAACCCTTGACTCTCTTTTCTTATAATTAGAGGGATTTGCATATATCTTGATTTATTTTTTATATTCTTAATTTTATATTAGAGCATTGAATTTAATTTTCTGAAAATTATAGTATTTATTGATATATCTTGATCATTATTTGTATCTCGTACATTTCAGTAGGTTTAATTTTGACAATCTGGTAGTCGCTGGTTTTAAAATATGTAGCGGAGTCTTCATAAAAAACGTTTGTTTTTACTCTCTTAAAAATACGTTTCGCTTACTCATTAACATATTTCTATTATGAGTAGTCAACTTTTTCTCCTAAAAGGTTTTATTTAGAAAAAATCAACTCTAGATGTTGTTTTGTGGCTTTCCTGGAAATAATTAATTTCATGCGTTTCTTTTGTTTATACACTGATAATCTAACCCTTTTTTCATGTGTAATGGTAGGGGGATTGTGAACAGACTTTCTTCAAGAATTATTGTTGATCGAGATATGAGGTTATTAGTGTAATGATATAGAATTATTGTTGATCGAGATCTGAGGTTATTAGTGTAATGGTATAGAATTATTGTTGATGAAGTTGTGAAGATTGGTGTAATGGTATAGAATTATTTTAGTGTACGGAATAATAAATTTTGTAAGAATAGGTTTTATAATTAACTCACAAGTAGGACATGATTATTACAATTTTTTTTTAATAAAAAAACATTTTTTAAATAATCACTTTAAGGAGTTGATCATTTGTTTGATAGAGTCTTTTAAAAGAATAAGAATTAAAAAATATATATAAAAAATGCTTAGAGACCTATGACAGTGCTTTTTGAAAAAAGTGCTTTTAAAGACATACAACAGCGCTTTAAAAAAAGCGCTATTAAATACCTACACCAACACTTAGAAAAAAAAGCGTTTTAAGATACCACCTACGACAACGCTTTTTAGAAAAGCGCTGTAAAATGAGACACCTACAACTGCGTTTTTATCCAAAAAGCGCTATAATTTTCTACCTACGATAGCGCTTTTCAAATATAGCGTTGTTAAATATCACCTACAACAGTGCTTTTATATTTTAAAAAGCGTTGTCGTATCTTTTAACAGCACTACATACTATAGAGATTAAAAGCGCTGTTAAATGCATTAAAAAAATGCTGTTAAAGTCTATTTTTGGTGGTGGTTCTTGTTCCCTCTAGTTCTGCCTCTGGTTTTGGTTTTGCCTCTGGTCTTGGTTCACTCTAGTTCTGGTTCTACCTTTGGTTCTAGTTCCCTCTGATTTTGGTTCCAGTTCCCTCTGATTTTGGTTCTATCTCTGGTTTTGATTTCTTCTGGTTCTAGTTCCTTCTGGTTCTAGTTTTGCCTTTGTTTGTCTCTTTTATTTTTTTAGGCTTAATTGTAATTTTGGTCTCCCTATTTTAGTTGAATCACGAAAATAGTTTCCCCAATTTTATTTGTCCTCAGTGTTGGTCCCCAATCACAATTTTGGTCCAAAATTTGATGAAATGTCATTTTTTTTAATGATGTGTAAAAAAAAAAGATGATGTGGAAGATTACATGTGGATTAATTACATTTTATTATTATTCCAAATTTGTAAAACACATTTCCTATTTTATTACATCATTTAATGACAAAAACATAAAATAAAATAAAAAAAAATTCCTATTCTAATCCCTAATTTCATCTTTTTCTTCTTCTCCTCTCCTTCTCCTAAGAAGAAGAAGAAGAAGAAGAAGAAGATGATGAAATGGAATGAAACTAGGGATTAGAATGGGAATGTGTTTTTTATTTATTTGTGTTTTTGTAATTAAATGATGTAATAAAATAGGAAATCTGTTTTTAAAAATAGGAAATGTGATTCCCAATGATGAATCTCACAAAGTACTACTTTGAAAGTCTCAAATTGGTGCAAGTCATTTTGAAGATAAAAAGAAAAAGAAAATAAAGGTTTGTTAAGTTGAAAACCTGTAAAGACATCCTAAGCAAAAGTTAGGGCAAACAAAAATAAAATAAAAAGAGAAAATGCATAGATTTGTTAATTTTTGTCATAAAATTAAATATTTCGAAAATCAGCAATCATAACTTGAAATTAAGTTTGGTCATTTTCCTACATTTTACCCTTGCTACCATTTTGAACAAAATTCTCTCTCATTAGCCAAACAAGTATCACCTAACTTAGAGTTGATACAATATTTCATCACTTTTGCACTATATATAAGCAAAAAAACAAGGAATAAAAATAAAAATACATCAAATATACAAGCAAAACAACAACGACAGAAAGATCCATCAAAATGTATGGAATAAAAATCTAAAAAATTTAAAAAGAAAAAAGGGGATCTGTAAATTTCTAGATTGATACCTCACAAAGTGCTTCTAGAGCCAAATAATAGGAACTTGTATTTGACTAGAAGTTCTACCAATGAACCTAGGAAATTGTACAGTCAAAGAATTATAAATCGTACTTTGAATTTTAGCACTCCTCCTCAAGCTGGAGCATACATATCATATGCACCAAACTTGTTACATATAGGTTTGACTCGAGGACCCTTAAGTGACTTAGTGAATTTGTCAGCCAATTGATCATTTGAACCAACAAAATTAGTTGTGATTTCTCCGGAAAGAACTTTGTCTCTTACAAAATGACAATCAATCTCTATGTGCTTTGTTCTCTCATGGAAGACCGGATTGGAAGCAATATGAAGGGCAACTTGGTTATCACAAATTAGTCTCATTACGTTAACATCTCCAAACTTGAGTTGTTTGAGTAACTGTTTTAGCCATGTAAGTTCACAAGCCGTTGCAGCCATAACACGATATTCTGCTTCTGCACTCGATCTTGCGACAATGTTTTTCTTCTTGCTCCGCCACGATATCAAATTACCTCCAACAAGGACACAATACCCAGAAGTGGATCTTCTATCTGATGGTGACCCTGCCTAATCACATTAGAGTAGCCAACAACTTTGGTGTTACCCTTGTCTTCATAAAGCAATCCTTTGCCTGGTGCATTCTCGATATACCTAAGAATATGAATCACAACATTCCAGTGACTATCACATGGAGCATTCAAAAATTGACTGACTATACTTACAACAAATGTAATATCAAGTCTAGTTACTGTAAGATAATTAAGTTTGCCAACAAGTCGTCGATATCTACCAGGGTCTTGCAATGGCTTCCCCTGACTGGGTATGAGCTTTACATTAGGATCCATAGGAGTATCACACGGGCGACAATCGAACATGCATGTTTCTTCAAGTATATCAAGGGCATATTTCCGCTGAGTAATTGATATACATGTCTTAGACTGAGCAACCTCAATCCCCAAAAAAATATTTTAGCGGCACCAAATCTTTAGATTGAAAGTTTTAAGATTAATGTTGTTTGAGCTGATGAATGCCAACCTGGTCATTACCTGTGATGATGATGTCGTCAACATAGACAAGCAGGTAGATGCAAGGGGTTGGTGAAGAGCGGAATAAGAAAATTGAGTAATCAGCTTCACATCTAGTCATACCATACTCTTGGAGCATAGTACTAAACCTACCAAACTAAGCACGGGGAGATTGTTTCAGGCGATATAGAGAGGTACTGCTAACATTGAAGCTTGGTGGTTGTTGAATGTGCAAACACGAAAATGGGGGGTTGAATTGTGTTTGCCAAAGTTGATAACTTTTTGCTAATTTGATGAAGGTTGGTTGGTTTTTATGAATTACTTAAATAAGAGGCAATCAGATTCAAAATTAGCAAACAATGAAAACATAAATAATTTGACACATATATTTATCCTGGTTCACCACTAACTTGGCTACATCCAGTCCCTTCATTCATAAGGCTTTAATCTACTAATTCAAATACCTTGAATTACAAAGCACCTGACCCTCCAAGCCAGTCTTCCCAAACAGCCTGACAACCCCAGACTTTTGAGGAAATAACCACCTTGACCTTACAAGCCAAGTCTTCTCCTAACAACCTGACAACCCCCAGATTAAAGAAGGAACTAAACCACTATCGGGTTGGATACAAAAATTGGAACTTGAAGTGTTTGCTTCTCACAAAGCTGATAATAATAATAATAATTATAACTCTCACACTCTAAGAAGAGAACACTCATAAAATATTTCTCATTCGAACAAGTGTTTCTCTCTTTGAACTCTAAGATGAATTTGGAATCTTGAGCTTGAGTATTCTTATCTACTTTTTGATGCTTTTCTTCTTCAGCCTTGATTATATATTTATAGTTAAAATTTGGGCTTCAATTTAGTCCTTGTTTAATTTTGAATTGTATCTTGTTCAGATTGAGTTTGTAAATTCTTCAGATTGATTCTATTCATATTTTGTTGGAGATAAATCTTGATCAAATCTTCTTCAAATCTTAATTAAATATTCTTCAAATCTTGATCAAATCTTGTTCAAATCTTGATCAAATATTCTTCAAATCTTAATTAAATATTCTTTAAATCTTGATCAAATCTTCTTCAAATCTTGATCAAATATTTTACAAATCTTGATCAAATCTTCTATACATCTTCTTCAAATCTTAATTAAATATTCTTTAAATCTTGATCAAATCTTCTACAAATCTTGACCATATCTTATTTTCAACTTGGTTAAAGATTTTCTTCAATTGTAAATTTGAATCAAATCTTATTTTAGATTTTCATCGATTATAAATTTGAATCAAATCTTATTTTAGATTTTCTTCAATTATAAATTTGAATCAAATCTTTATTTTAGATTTTCTTCAATTATAAAGTTGAATCAAATCTTATTTTAGATTTTCTTTAATTATAAATTTGAATCAAATCTTCTTTTAGATTTTCTTCAAAAACATGAATCTTTTTTCATACTCTCTGAAGTCAAATATTCTGTTTTCATAAAATACTTTTGTTATCATCAAAATTCTAAGTATAAAATCAACTTGGTTCCAACAGTTGTGCCATATACACCTCCTCTTGTAACTCTCCATGCAGGAAGGCATTTTTTATGTCTAATTGATGGAGAGGTCAGTGGTGAATAGTAGATATGGCAAGAAAAAGTCGGACGGATGCGATTTTGGCAACCGGAGAAAAGGTATCCCCATAGTCGAGGCCGAAGATCTGTGTATCCTTTTGCCACAAGACGAGCTTAAGTGATCAATTTTTCCATCAGGCCCAACTTTGACTGTATAGACCCAGCGACACCCCACTGTGGTTTTGCCATCAGGTAAAGGTACTAAATCCCATGTCCCATTGGAGTGCAAAGCAATCATTTCATCTATCCTTGCTTGTCGCCAGCCAGGATCAGACATAGCTTCACCTGTAGTTTTCGGAATAGACACAGAATCTAAGGAAGCCATAAAAGCATAATAGGATGTAGATAATTGATAATTCCAATGACAAACATATATAGGATTAGGATTTTGAGATGACATGTGACCTTTACGCAGAGCAATGGGTAGCTCTGGTGTAGGATGCAGAAAGTGAGAGTCAGGTAGAGCAGGGAATGAGTCTTGAGGAGCGGGTGGTGGATGGGGTCTCCGTTGGTAAGCGTAGGGTGGTGCTAGAGACAAGGGTAGGAATAGAGACAGGGGTGGGTGCAATGGGGAGATTAAGGACCTCCAGAGAGAGAGATTGTGAATGACCAGAATCATTGAACTCTTCTGTAGTAAAGAGAAAGAAGGGGTGAGTCCCAAAGAAACTGACATCGCCAGAGACAAAGTATCGTCGAAGATCTGGGGAATAGCACCGATAACCTTTCTATAGACGAAAGTAATCGAGAAAAAGACGCTAAAGGGATTTTGCAGTCAGCTTATCTTTCCCTGGAGTAAGGTCATGAACAAAACATGTGCACCCGAAGATGTGGAGTGGCAGGGTATAAAGATGTTGTTGAGGAAACAAAATAGAATGTGGTACCTTGTTTACAAGTACAGAGGAAGGCATGCAGTTGATTAAGTAGAAAGTTGTGAGAATTGCATCTCCCCAAAAACGAGGAGGTACATTATTGTGAAGGAGCATGGTACGAGCTGTTTGCACCAAGTGTCGGTTTTTTCTCTCAGCGACACCATTTTGTTGAGGGGTATGAGCACACGAAGTTTGATGGAGGATACCCTGTGAAGTCAAAAGAGATTGAAAAGACGTAGACAAATATTCGCAAGCGTTATCACTTTGCAATATTTTTATCTGAGTAGCAAATTGTGTGTTTATTTATGAGCAAAAGGTTTGAAAAATTGAGAAAACATCTGAGCGGTTTTTCATTAAAAATATCCAAGTGCATCTGGAAAAATCATCAATAAAATAAAAAATATTGAAAACCCAAACATGAAACAACATGACTCGGACCCCAAATATCAGAATGAACTAAAGCAAAATGAGAAGCAGCTCTTTTATTGACTTTATCAGGAAATAAACTCCTAGTATGTTTCCCGAATTGACATGACTCACACTCTAAGGTAGACATTTTTGACAAACTCGGAACCATAAGATGCAACTTTTGAAGGCTAGGATTGCCCAACTGTTGATGGATAATATGTGGAGACTCGACGGCAGAACATGCAATAGGCGTTGAGGTGCTAAAAGGTAATATAGGCCTTGAGACTCATGCCATACTCCAATCGTCGTCCTAGTACTCCGATCCTACACAAAAACAGAACCATTAGCAAATGTAACAGAGTAAGATAGGGTATGAGTGGGTTTACTAATGGATATTAAGTTAAATGGACAACCAAGGACATAAAGCACGGAGTCCAAAGAGAGTGTGGGTAGGGGATTTGCTCGGCCAATACCATGACATTTGGTTTGTGACCCATTAGCCAAAGTAATATTAGGTAGTGTGTCCATATAAGTCAAACATGAGAAAAACAATTTATTACCAGACATATGATTAGAGGCGCCTGAGTCAAGTATCCAAGGTCCAAGTGAAGAAGATTGTGTACCAACGACAATAAGGTTACCGATCTGAGCAACAGAGGAAACTTGTGTGGTAGTTTGCATTTGCGCCTTTAGCTTGATGTACTCATTGTATTCTATGGTAGAAAGTGTGACTTGATCACTTGTGTCAAAGGCCTCAATTTGAGCAACATTAGAGACTCTGGGTTGCAGTTGATTAGCTTTGGTGTGACATTATGCTTCAACGTGGCCAAAACGGTTGCAATAGTTGCATCGAGTTCGACCACGAATATGTCCACGTCCTCCTCCTCTACCACCTCGTTGATAAGAATTAGAGACAAGTACAGTAGATTCAACTGGCACATTGAGAGAAGCAAGGGCTAGAGCAGGAGCTGAAGGGGCCGAAAGATGCAGTACACAAACAATTTCATATGAGGGAACAAGCACTAGATAGAATTTGGTTGCGAACTGAATCAAGATCTGGTGTAAGACCTGCAAGGGCCAGAACCATAAAGAATTTTCCACATTGTTCAGCATGTGTTTCGGCACTGTTAGTATAGGGCATAAATGCATCAAAGTTAGCAATCAAACTATCAAGCTTACCTATGTAGCTTTGCATATCCATTTCTTGTTTCTTCATGGAAATAAGATTAGAGACTACAATGTATAAACAATTAACGTTATTGGAGTATGTCTTCTTCGCCTTTGCCCAAACATCATAACATGTTTTAAACGAGCAAAACTGAGATTGAAGTTTGACATCGATTGAAAACCAAAGAACACAACATAGAGAGGCATCAATTTGTTTCCAATTGTCTTTATCCTTGGTAGCGACATCCTTGGACTGTTTAAGCTAATGGTCTTTATGACCTTGTCCTTGAAACCAAAGTTCAACGGCAGCTGCCCATCCTGTGTAATTGGCAGCACCTACCAATTTTTCGCACGGGATCAAAGGAAGCGTAGTGAAACTGAAAACGGAAGAAGAGGCAGCAGCAGATCCGATGTTGGACATGATGATCAACATTAGGTGAAAGAGAAGAAAAGATGTTGAAAAATCACCAGAAGTTGAAAAGAACCTCGGAATGTGCCGTAAGTCCCTGAGCGATGGCTGGCGTTGAAAAATTAGTGGCCAGATGTGTCACGCGCGGGGTTGGTGGAGGCGTGTGGGTTTCACGTGCGGATAAGGAGGAGGCGGCACGTGCGACGAAGTTTGGCGGCGCAAAAAAAAATGTCACCGTGTTTGCTAGAGGATTGTGCGGTGGTTTATGGTGGTGGGTTGCAGTAGAACAGTAGACGCACAGCTGGAATGGAAAAGCACAACTGGAACACATAATTTTGAAGGGTTATGGCACAGCTGAAAAAGGCAGAGCAACCCTAGGATGAACCACTACTAATACCATGTGAAATATGTTTTATGTGTTTCTTGTGTGTCTCAAACAAGATCACACATCTTCTATTTATAAATAGGTTACGATAATTACATTCAAATACTAGGAACTTGTATTTGACTAGAAATTCTACCAATGAACCTAGGAAATTGTACAGTCAAAGAATAATAAATCATACTTCAAATTCTAAGATGATCATTTGTCTTATTGACACCGAATGGTTATTCATACCACGTACATTATATCTTTCATAAACTCTTAACCATTAACCACAATACAAGTCTAAAATGTCCTTTCTAATCAATGATGGATTGCTCATGATCTTAACTTTTTTTATTTATTTTAATTTTAGGACAAAATGACAAATCTCATTTGCAATATGCTAAAAAAAACAAATTCTTAAGGGCTTGCACGCTTAAGACTCTTTCAAAGAAAGAGAACACTTAGACAAAAATAATGGAGATCATCAATGTGATCAAATTCTCTGTACATAAATAGATGACGACTATTCTACTTATTAATGAGGCAAATCCTTCATATGATAGACCAAAATTAACGTATTCATCTTTTAATCGGGACAATTCTCCCCCATTCATTCATGTAAATATATTCTACTAAACGAGACAATTGATCATTCTTTCTTTCCACATTCTAACTACGGTCTTTAAATTTCCTACAATACGAGAAAAATCTTTCAACATGATACTCTAAAACTTGGGACAACACCAACCTTGCCTCGTTCAAATATTGTGCCTCCAAAAAATCCAAATTTGGGGCAATCTTTGAACCATTCATTTAAATAACATATGCACAATCCTTTGTATATCCAAAATCCAAACTTTGGGGCAATCTTTGCACCATTCATTCAAATCACATATTAATAATCCTTTGTGTATCCACAAAATCCAAACCTAGGGAAATATTTGCACCATTCTTTCAAATCAAATATGCACATTCCTTTGTATATCCATAAAATCCAAGCATAGGGGCATCTTCTTTGTATTTTATTCAACCCTGAATTCCAAATTTAAGGAAACTTTTTGTCGCTTACCCTATCCATGTGTCATGTAGTTGAAATATTGAATAATTCGTACATATTCTACTTCGTCAATACTCTATATAAATGGAGTAACACATTCATCTTTGATTTTGCACTTCTTTGAAATTGATTTCAGAGTTATCCTCCCATTCATTCATTTCATCTCAACATTGTCTCATCATCTTTCCATGATTGAGCACTTTTTAATTCCTCCTTACTTACCTTGTGGAACATAGTCGGATAATTTCACTTTCTTTAGATTAAGACAATTATTTGTTAAAGTATAAAGTAAAACAATGTCATCCCACATTTGATTGAAGCAATTACATGAATTTTCAAGACTCATATGTCTCCATGTACCACCAAATACATCGTCCTTCTTTTCGAGGTACATCTTAATTGACCATTCAACCTTATTTTCACTGTCATGTATGCTTAGTTAAACAATGCTCCAAAGAGAGAGAATATAAGTTCATCGACATGAGCTAACAATTCTTTGGCAATCTTCAATTAACATCTTTGACCAAAAATATTTGCTTTTGAGGTGTTCTAGTCAATAGCAAAAGACTAAAGTGGTGAAAATGATTCAACGATTGTAGTAAAAAATTACAACTAATTACATTATTTCTCAAGAAGTCATCACTCACTGAACCAATGTTGTAGACTATAATTATCAAGATACACAAAATCACAACAGTCGAGTAAATATAAACATGACAAACTTGATTTCGCTTAAGTTTGAGTTCAAATATCAATTTACATATTGAAGTTTTTCAAGAAAGTGATCAAGTCAATGAATTCATTGTTTACATAAAAAACATTTTTCTCAACAAACAAGGTCACAACAACTCTCGTTCATTAAAAAATGAACAATGTTTGTGAACAAAAAAAAAAACTAAATCCCATGCGTGTTCCTTGAGTTTTTGCATCATTGATTAGATACATTCATGAATTATAAATTCATGCATCTTGCATCAATCAAGCATGCATCACTCAAGCATTACACTAGCAACATAACATGCATAAATTGACACTATTCAATGCACCTTGCATCATACTTGTGTTTAAAGATCTCATGGTCTTCTAGTCATAATGCACTTTACATGCTCCCTCAAAGTCCAATGGTCATTGGCACTTCAATGCCCAATATTCATTATTGGCAAACAAAAATCCCAATCTTCATTGTCACCTCAAAGTCCAATGTTCATTGGCACTTCAAAGCCCAATCTTCATTAGCACCTCAAAGTCCAATGGTCATTGGCACTTCAAAGCCCAACCTTCATTATTGGCAAACAAAAAACCCAATCTTTATTGGCACCTCAAAGACCAATGTTCATTGGCACTTCAAAGCCCAATATTCATTATTGGCAAACAAAAAGTCCAATTTTCATTGGCAGCTCAAACGCTAAGCCCAATCTTCATTGGCACCTCAAAGTCCAAAGTTCATTGCCACTTCAAAGCGAATATTCATTGGCAAACAAAGAGTCCAATTTTCATTGGCAACTCAAACACTAACCCCAATCTTCATTGGCACCTCAAAGTCCAACGTTCATTGGCACTTCAAAGCCCAATATTCATTATTGGCAAACAAAAAGTTTAATTTTCATTGGAAGCTCAAACGCTAAGTCCAATCTTCATTGGCACTCCAAGGCTTAAAATTTGAATGAAAAAAAGTCCAATTTTCATTGAAACCTAAAACTGAAAGTTTATTATTCTTTGGCATCTCCCTAAATTTAATCTTCATCGGTTCTTTAAACCCAATATCCACTAGCATCCACAACCTGTAACTTGTAGCATCCAACGCCTAAGATCTACAAGTCACCCCAAAGCCCAATATTTCATTGGCAAGCAAAAGTCCAATTTTCATTGGCAAGCAAAAGTCCAATTTTCATTGGCAAGCAAAAGTCCAATTTTCATTGGCACATCAAATGAAAAGTCTAATAATAATTGGCGTCGCAACCAAAACCTAACGTTCCATTAGTAAAGTAAAGCTCAAACTTAGCACCATATAAGCCCACATCCATTAACATCCCAAAGTCCAATTTCTATTGGCACCAAAAGCCCAATCTGCATTAATACATTGGCACTCGAGAGTCCATGATTCATTATAAAAACCAAAAGTTCAATATTCTATTGGGATCCAAATCTCATTATTGACTTAGCGATCATCATTTTCATTCTAGTCGATCTACGCATTTGTAGCCAATCCGAAGACGATCATCTACATTTTTGTCGATCTACACATCGGTAACCAATCTAAAAATGATTAATTTTTTCATTCCTGTCAATCTATGCATCGGTAGCCAATCCAAAGACGATTAAGTTTCATTCATATCGATCTATGCATCGATAGCCAATCCGAAGACGATCGTTTATATTTTTTTTAGATCTACACATCGGTAACTAATCTGCAAACGATCAATTTTCATTCATGCCGATCTACGCATCGATAACCAATTGTAAGGTGATCATCTACATTTTTGTCGATCAACGTATCGGTAGCCAATCCGAAGACCATCATCCACATTTTTGTTGATCTACGCATCGGTAACCAATCCATAAAAGATCAGTTTTTCATTCATGTTGATCTACGCATCAATAGCCAATCTAAGGACGACCAATTTTCATTCATATCGATCTACGCGTCAGTAGCCAATCCGAAGACAATCGCCTACATTTTTGTCGATCTACGCATCGGTAGTAAATCAGAAGACGATCAATTTTCATTCATGTCGATCTATGCATCGGTAGTAAATCAAAAGACGATCAATTTTCATTCATGTCGATCTATGCATCGGTAACCAATCAAAAGACGATCATCTACATTTTTGTTGATCTATGCATTGGCAGCCAATCTGAAGATGAACATCAACATTTTTGTCGATCTTCACATTGGTAACCAATCCTAAGATGATCAATTTTCATTCTCGTTGATCTATGCATCGGTAATCAATCCGAAGATGATCATCTACATTTTGTGGAGCTACGAATCGATAACCAATTTGAAGAAGATCAATTTTCATTCTTATCAATCTACACATCAGTAACCAATTCGAAGACGATCATTTTTCATTCTTGATCATTTGTTTAGCTTATTCAGTCATTGCACATAAAAAAAAAGACAAAAAATTACACCATTTCCTCTTTAAAATTTTATGATCCTTTGCCTTTCACATACTTTTGCATTAACGATTATTCTACTTTCACAGTTTATCTGCTATGGAATTACCATTTTACCTAATTTCTTATTTATCTTGATGGACAAAATTTAGGTCCTTATATTTACTTATATTTTCCAACGATACTATGAAAACCATTGTTATTCATATTTTTGTGTAAAATATAATTAAATAGGGGCATCTATAGTACCCCAATTTTGTACGGCCAATTAAAAAATTCTAAAAAATCAGTATTATGTTTAATTTTAATATTTGCCATAAAAAGGGTTCTGCCTCTGGTTTTGATTCTACTTCTACCTCTTGTTCTTGTTCACTTTGATTCTTGTTCTACCTTTGGTTCTGCCTCTGTCTTTGGTTCTGGTTCGGCCTCTGGTTTTGATTCTACTTCTACCTCTTGTTCTTGTTCACTTTGATTCTTGTTCTACCTCTGTTTCTGCCTCTGCCTTTGGTTCAGGTTCTGCCTTTGCCTCTAGTTCTGGTTCTGCCTCTGGTTCCTCTTGGTTATGCCTCTGGTTCTGGTTTTGCCTCTGCCTCTGGTTCTGCCTTTGCCTCTAGTCCTAGTTCTAGTTATGCCTCTACCTCTAGTTTTGGTTCCCTCTGGTTCAGCCTCTACCTCTGGTTCTGGTTCCGTCTGGTTCTGCCCCTAGTTTTACCTTTGGTTCTTGTTCTACCTCTCGTTCTGCCTCTGCCTTTGGTTCTGGTTTTGCCTCTGGCTCTGGCTCTGGCTCTGCGTCTGGTTCTCCCTTTGGTTATGATTCCCTCTAGTTTAGGTTCTGGCTCTCTCTAGTTCTGGTTCTGGTTATGCCTCTGGTTCCCCTTGGTTATGCCTCTAGTTTTGGTTCTGCCTCTCGTTCTACCTCTGCCTTTGGTTCTGGTTCCCTCTAGTTCTGGTTCTACTTCTATCTCTGGTTTCCTCTGATTCTTTCTCTGCCTCTGGTTCTGGTTCCCTCTGGTTCTACCTCTACCTCTGGTTCTGATTTTGCCTATGGTTCTTGTTTCCTCTAGCTCTGACTTTAGTTCTTCCTCTGGTTCTAGTTCAACCTCTAGTTCTGGTTCTGATTTTGGTTCCCTTTGGTTTTGGTTCTACCTCTGGTTCTAGTTCTCTCTGGTGCTCGTTCTGCCTCTGGTTCTAGTTCTACCTCTGGTTCTCATTCTGCCTCTAGTTCCTTCCAGTTCTGATTCCTTCTGGTTTTGGTTTTGCTTCTGGTTGTCTCTTTTAATTATTTATTTATTTTTAGTTTGGAAGCATTAGCCCTCATTTCCATCTTTTCAACCTCCTTGCTTTTCACCTTTACAGCTGCAATTATTTCCTTGTGTACACGCAATCTCTTCAGTCATCTTTCAAACCTTTTTAGCCTATTTTTCTTCCTAAAATGGCTACACTTTTTACCATGAATACAAGCAATTAAAAAGTGCATAATCTTTATCCATATTTACCTTAGCAAATCCAATTTTTCCGCAAAAACAACCATTAATCCAAAACTCAATTTTATCTCATGGATACAAAGATTCATCATTTTAGTCTATAAATTGAGAGCAAAAAAATCAAACAATGGGGGCTTGTTTTCATTTTTAAGCTAGTAAAAGTTTTGTTAGTAAGTGATATGAAACATGAAAGGAGTTATGGAAGAATACACTAATTCAAAACAAGAGCTAATACAATCAGAGCAAATCAAAGAATATAACAAATATTCAACTTGTGTGGTAACTATTTCAAAACTCATCTTAAATACTTTTGTACTAAATTTGTTTTTCTTCTTTCTTACGACCAACGACATCTTTTTCAAACCATTTTATTACAACACAAACGCATTTCTTTAAAAGCAATCGACACATATGCATTTTCTACCCAAGAACTATGTAGCTTTGATTTCTCCATCGCACCAGGAGATACGTAGGAGCAAGATCGCACTCTTGTCAAGCATAATAATAAAAAAATTATTGTTTCCTCTCTATTTTAAATATACTTTTATCATTAGATATTTTTCATAAAAAAAGATTATATTTGCATTTTAAAAAGGAGAAATATATATATATATATATATATATATATATATATATACATAGATATATATATATATATATATATATATATATATATAAGTTAACATTAATTTTGCACAATTAATTATTGGTAACCGTATTTTAACGGATGTTGTAGGGTGCTAATACCTTTCCTACGCATAATCAACTCTAAAATTCAAAATTTGTTTCAAATACCATTTTCATCATCATAATAGTAAAAAATAAAAACGAATATAATATTTACAAAAAAAAAATTTCTGCAGTAAGAGTGTGTAAATTTTGTATAATTTGCATTTAAAGATGATAATTGATTATAAAAAAATCAAAAAAATGATTTTTGCAGAATTCAAAATTGATTCATTGATACAAATGTGGCCATATCCGAAATATGTCTATTTACTTCTGAAAAAAAATCAAAACATTTTTTTTAGAAAAACAATATTCAAATAAGAATTAATATATACAAAAGTTTCTTCTACAATTTTTTCTTTTGTTACAACAATAATTAAGACCTAATTTATATTTTGAAAAAGTTTACTTCAAAATTGCAACAACCAATTGAATCTCATTTTCATAAGAAATCATATTAAGGTATTAAACAATTGAATATTTTACTTTTTTTCTTCTTTGAATATTTTCGTGACTTAAAAAGTTTATTAAAATAGTTTTGGTGTTCAAGTTTTGAAAATAATCTTGCAAATCATATATATAGCTATTAAGGTTCAATTTCATCATATTACTTCAAAATATAAGGAAACATTTGATTTAGTCTTTCAATTATTGTATTATTAATTCAAATATGACCATATACATTCACACACAACAAATCAGCATATCATAAAATAAATTAATTTGCTTCAAAACAATATAATAAACCAACAAATCACTCAAAAGAATGACATCTTATCATATTTTTCTTATTCGAGATTTGAACTCATTGAATTCTCCATTTCGAAACCATCACTACCACACATCTCCTATTTCTTTGGTCTTAAAGGTGGTTTAATTATATTTCGTTTGAGTATTTAAAATGATATATCATCACATCTCTTATTTTTCTATTTTAATTTACAAGGGTTATATATGTTTTTAGTCTCTACAAAATTATGACCTTTCAAGTTTAGTCATTAAATTTTTTTTTTTCACTTTTAGTCTATATATTGATTTTATAGAGACTTTTTTTAAGGACTAAAAGTATCAATTTTTTATAAATTAATTTCAAAATAGGGATTAAAATAATGTTTTTAGGGAGTAAATAGTTGAATTTTTTTTTATTCGAAGTAAAAATAAAATTTTAAATTTTGATAGGGACTAAAAACTTATTTAACTCAATTTACAATAATGTGATTTAATATTGACAAAAAGATAACAATTGACACATGTTAAGAAATCAAATATAATTTCTTTTAAGTGGCTAAAAAAGAAATAAAAACTAATTGAATAAATAAATCAAATATAATAATATCATCTTGGAAATTATGATTTGAGTACTTTAAAGTTTAAACCTTCTCCTTTTAATTCATTTTTTAATATTTTTAACAAGTACTCTTAGTACGCAATTTAGTAAGACCCTTTAAATGAAATAAGGTACACATATATTATAAATCTTAAAAAGAAGCTTCAATTATTTTTTCTTAGCAATTAAATAGTTCTATTGCTAAATCATTGTGTGTATATATATACACAACAAAGATATTGACTGAAAGTGTTTAATTAGTTTTAGTTATAAACAAAGTTTATGAGAACTCAAGTTTCTTAATTAAACTTTACTTATCACTCAATCGAACTTTAAATTGACATGATTTATTTCCTTTGAGAAGCGGAGTGTTAAGAAAAAGTTTGTATACAAAATACCTACTTTTGTATTCATGTTCTAAAAAATTTCTCCACTTTGTCACTTCAAAATATAAACTCAAAATAATGATTGTGTACGGCAATGTGGTGAGCTAATAAATTAGTCAACTACAATAATAAAGATTAACAAAAAATTTATGCTATACGCTATAAAACATTGTAGTCCAACTACAATTATAATATACACTAACTATATTTTTTTTCATTTCATTTTTTCATATTGTATTTATAGGAATGATTCATTAAATATGTCATTAAAGTGTACAATTCATATACGAGACAAATATTTGTTATTAATCAATTAGTTATACTTTGTATTTTTTTCTATCTTCTAAATAAAAAATCAAAATAATTATCATATACTAATTTGATTTTTTTATTTATAAAAATCATACACGGAAGAATTAGTTAAAATTAATGATTTTTATAATCCTCGACACAACAATAAAAAAAATTATAAT
>JBBPBQ010000004.1:18526145-18595692 GCA_037974755.1 Cicer yamashitae | reverse complement strand
TTATTTTATTTATTTTTCTAAGAATAATAGCATTTTAGAGTAAATATTTTATAGATTGAGATTTTAGGCAACCTTACGTGTAGATGTTCATTAAATGTTTGTGGTGATAATTTTATGTACATTTGACTAAATGATAGATGTGAGCATAGTTATATTATAATTATTTATAACTATTTTATATTTTTGTTATTTTATACTAGTTATCTTGAGATATTAGTAATATTTTTATTGATTTTCTTTATTTTTATATTATTGTTATAGCATGATTTTATACATATTTATTGTGATTTAATAATTAATGTAAACTGTTTATATTTATTGTTATTATCTTGTTGACTATTCTCTAAAGATGATAGTATTTTAATGTGACTATTTTGACAAAATAATATTTTAATAATTGTGGCAATAATTTTTAGTATGATAGTTTTATCTATTAACATATGTTTAAATGGTTAGTTACTTTAACTACTCTATTTTATCAAATGTTAGTAACACTTTAGAAATAAAATTATATTTAAAAAATGTTAAATATTAGTATTAATAATTATTGCTTTTGTTTTAGAAAAATAAAATAAAAAAGCGGTCAACGGGCTTGAACCAAGTGACTTTGAATAAAAGAGATTTTAATCCCTAATTGAAAAAAGGAGAGCTGGAAGCGTGAGGGAGAAGGAGAGCAGCACCTACTGCCAGAGTGATATATAGAGAAAATTCAGTTTCGATGTCCAAAACTTTCTCCATTTTGGTCTAAATTTTAGGATGTTCTTTCCTCAATTGAGTTTTTCAATTTTACACACTTTTTTATATTTTTAGTCCTCTCAATCTCTCTGTAAATCCCCAACTTCTCCATTTGTCAAATCTGCAATTTTGAATTTCTTTTTTTACTGTAAATCCGATTTGAACTAGGTTGTATTTAATAATTTAGAGGTTGTGTTTAATTTTTAAAAAATAGACCATAATAAAAAGAAGCATCAAAATCTAAAAAAAAAAGTCACCCTTTATTTAAATTGTAAATAACATTAAAAAAAGAGTCATGTTCTAATCAATAACATTAAATATTCATAATGTTACAAAATGAAGCATCATTTTCAACATTTTATTTATCAAGTGAATTATTCAAATTAACATCATTATCATTTTCAGCTAAAACTAAAATTATGCAAAATAAATCAACTTTTGAGAACTGATAACAGATATAAATATCACATGAGACAATGTGATCAGAGCAACTTGAATCAAAGGCAGCGTGATTAGAAGGACTTGGATAAGAGGCACCTTGATCAGAGGGAAACTACGATCAAAAGAAAGACATAAGGGAAACATCAGCGACAAAATGGAAGGAGAAAATCAAAAGCAAAGTAAAATAAGAAAAATCCAAGGCAAGGTAGAAGAGTATTATGAGAGGCAAAATATAAGCATTTCACAAGAGGCAAAAATAAAAGTAATTTACCAAAGGCAAAATACATGAAACCATAAAACAACTATTAGAGGCAAAAATACTTAGAGTTGAGAAATAACTTCAGAGGCAACCTGCCTAGAAACATAAGTTAATCATTAGAGGCATAATGCCAAATTCATGAATTAGGAATTAGAAGCATCAAATAGAAAAGAATTATCAGAGGTAAAAATACATAGGTTTTTGAAACAACAACCAGAGGCAAAAACCCCAAAGTTACATAATGACACCTAGAGGAAAAACTATAAAGGTAGGGGTGAAAGAGCATCCCAAGCACGCGCATTTGCCTTCAATAATCGGATTCGCACATTAAACTACAATTCTCTACTCAAAATCATGAGAGTTCCTAAATTTCCAGCGCAACAATCATACAAAGGTCAAACAAACAACATGCATGACATTTTAAAATTATTTGGGTGCAATTACAAAACACCTAAATGCTAAAAATTCCATTTCATCACGCTCTAAGTTCTTCTAACCTGTAATACCCCCAAAGTATTTTCTGACAAGAAGTAAAGAATTTCAGAGAATGAATTCCCATAACCCTCGTGCTAAAAGAAGTCAATGTAACATAACTCAAAATTTATTATAGAAGTTCTCCCCTTTGATTTGAGTTGATTTGGAGTAGTTATCTACTTTCCTAGCTCTTTACCTCTTCAGTCTTCGCATTTTGCTCCAATTGTTTTGGAGTTTTTCCGTTGTTGTTGTTGTTGTTTGTCTTTGATTCAATGTGATTTGGTCGATTATTGAAAGTTGAGGGCTGAACCCACGCATGCATTGGGTCAGGGCCTGATAAGGACCTAAAATGAGCTAATTAGGAGGAAAAATAAAGAATATTTTAAGTCAAAACTTTATAATAGTTTTTCATTTTATTTGTGTTTAATTTGAATTGTAATAATTTTGGTTAAGTGGTGTAAGCCTAATATGGGTCTAGAGAATTAGTTTTTGACCAATCTTAGGAATATGGTAAATCATTCTTTAAATACCTTGTAAGAGTCTCATTTCGGATAAGTTTAAAATGAATTAGAATTTTTCTAATGAGAATGGTGAGTGAGATACGTCACCTCTTTTAGTTCCTTACCATTGCGGCGATTCTCCATTGGCTTATCAATCCTCTTTGATTGTGGCGCCTTCTTTATCTTCTCCACCTAATTCATCTTTGTTTCTTTCTTTTCCTTTTATTTTGTCACTTTATTTGAAGATATCATTTGATTAGATCTTCAATCTCATGTGAAAGCACTCAAATCCACATCATTTGATATTCAGAGTTTGTAATGAAGTGGTAATATTTGTTTTAATTTCTATTAAGTTTTTGATGTTCTTAAAGTTCTTGAAAAATTTGAAATTTTAGATTAATTTCTTGAAATTTGATCCTTGTTTGTATGTAATCTTGAGTTGTTAGTTGATTATAAGTGTTATAATATGTGTGGGAAGATTTAGTTTGATGAATTTTTGTTTCATTTTGTGTGAAATTCGAAATCTGAAGTTGCTGAAAAGAAAATTTCGCAGAAAAAAAATCTGCATTTCATCTTCTTTACTTGCAATTGTATGATCCAAAATTTCACTTGCAAATTTGTTTTTGATGTTATTTCTTCCATACATGTCTGATTCTTGAAATTCAAAAGCCTAAATTGGTTATAAAAATGAAAGGAATTCAAATATGTAGAGAAAAAAATCTAAAAATACAAATGCTGCAAAAAAAGTGATTATGCACAAAAGCACTTTTGGAAAAAAAGTCATTGTGCAAAAAAAAAAATCTAGAATTGTTCTTAATGAAACATCAAACATTTTTTGCATTCTTGTTACCTCTTTTAGGCATTGCAAGTTTGATTTTAGTGTCTTACCTCACATATTTCGATCACTTAGTTATTTAATTATAATCTTTCTTAGTTTTTGTTGTTTGTCATTTTAAATTCTTTTAGTTTTGTCTTAGAGTTTTCATTCTTGCAATTCTTGTGTTGATAGATTTTGTGGACTTGTTACATTGTGTTTCGATTCTTTGATTTGGATTCTTGTTTGGGTTCTTTTTAAGAACTTGAAAGAGAAGTTTGAGTGGAAATTGGCAAGAGTACACATCAGTGAAAAAAAGTCATCATTGAGTGATATACATGAGTGATACATTTCTTGAGTGTAAACACTTAGTGAGTAGTGAGTGCCTTATTTTTATCTTCTTATCTTGTTCCTCTTATTTACTTGATTATTGTGGTACTTGTTGATTTGTTGTTTTTGAAATTAGGAGTGGAAGTGAATCAAATCCCCTTTCTCCTAGAATCACTTATCTTATGGGTCACTTTACAAAAATGTTGAATACTCAAATGAATTCCTTGAGAGAAGAGTTTGTGAATCAAAGAGATATGAGATCTCGTCATGGAAGATCGTCTCAAAATAAAGATAAGTTTGAAATTGAGAAAGAAAGAAGATATAGAAGTTATGATGAGAAGGAAATGAGGTATGAGAGGAGATTTAGAGAAAAAGAAAGAAGATGTGAAGATTATGATGAGTTGGAAATGAGGTATGAAAGGAGAGATAGAGAATAAGAAAGAAGATTTAGAGATTATGGTGAGGATGAAAGGAGATATGAAAAGAGAGATAGGGAAAAAGCAATGTGGCAAAGATATTTTGAGAGGGATGATATGAGGTATGCAAAAGAGAAAAGACACAGAATATAAAAAGGAGGATCGAGAAGAAAAAAAAAGGAAAGTATATCATATGAAGAATATATTAGAGATTTTGTATTGGATCATGAGTATGTGAAATATCTTTATGAAAATGGATATACAAAAGAGGCAAGAAAAGTAGAGAAACTAACCTTGAGAGAGAAAGAGAAAATCAAAGAAAAGAAAGAGAAAGTGGAAAAAAATCAGTTAACCTTGAGAGATAAAGTGAAAATTAAAGAAAAGAAAGATGAAGTGGAACAAAATTTGACAGACAAAGAGCAAGAAATTGAGTCTAACTATTTGCCTAACTTTGTTGATTCTTATGTTGAAAAGCATGAAGATAGGTCTCCAAAAGAGGAATGCCCACAATCCATTGAAATTAAAGGTGATTGGCCAAAAGTTTCTCAAAAGGATGCTTGCAAGAAAAATCTTGTTTTGAATCCTAACAACTTTGATTCTGCTACTACTTTAATTCATGTTTCTCTTAAATTGTTTGATAAATTTCTTCCTGCCATGCTTGATAGATTTGCAAATATTCATGTTGAAATGCCTAACTTGTGTTATTTCCATAAGCCTCATTTGAAAGTTGAAACCATGATGCATCAAGTGTTTAGTCCATATTATTCTTCTAAACTTGATTTGAGAATTATGAGTCAAGACTTTAATGATTTTCTAGATAAATGTGTTGTTGTGCTTTCTAAAGTAAATTTGGTTCATGACAAATTTTTTGAAGAATGTGTTGGGATTCTTAAGAAACATTTGTTTGCTAACTTGAATACTTACTCTTGTGTTAAAAATAAAGTTAGTATCTTGAGATTTTCTATGAAGGATAAATATTTGCATGTAGAATTAGTTGATAGTTGCACTACTATGCCTCTCCTTACTCTTTCTGTTATTGGAAAATCTTTTAAACTTCCATATGATACTCCTAATTTGTGTGAGGAACTTGTCTTGTTTCAAAAAGAATCTTCATTTGTTTATGATAAAAGGAATGTCCATGAGGCTCAACTTGCTTTGAAGCCTTTGGAAATACAAAGTAACTTCTTGTATGTCACCAATTCCAATCCGAGGAAGGTAATTTGGTACTTAATGTCAATTTCAAGAGGTATAATTTTATCTATATCTTGAAAACTCCTTATATTGAAAATAAATATGTTGGATTGTTGAATGCAAAAAGTGGAGTTGTGCTTCACCTACTTGGCACATTTGGAGGTTTTTCACAATTTCCATTTGATCCCGGGGGTAGCGTTAAAATTGTTCTTCATGTCTTTGACCTGTGTTTTTCTTCTTGTAGGTTATGACTGATTTAAATTCGAGGTCAAATTTCTTCTAAGAAGGAGGGAATGATGAGGACCAAAAATGAGCTAATTAGGAGGAAAAAAAAGAATATTTCAAGTCAAGACTTTATAATAGTTTTTAATTTTATTTGTGTTTAATTTGAATTGTAATAATTTTAGTTAAGTGGTGTAAGCCCAATATGGATCTAGAGAATTAGTTTTGGCCCATTTTAGAAATAAGGTAAATCCTTCTTTAAATACCTTGTAAGAGTCTCATTCTAGATAAGTTTAAAATGAATAAGAATTTCTCTTATGAGAATGGTGAGTGAGATATGTCTCCTCTTTGAGTTCTTGGATTAGAACTTGCTTGAATCTTATCAATGGCTTCCTTACCATTATGGCGATTCTCCATTGGCTTAGCAATCATCCTTGATTGTGGCGTCATCTTCATCTTCTCAACCTAATCCATGTTTGTTTCTTTCTTTTCCTTTTTATTTTGTCACTTTATTTGAAGAAATCACTTGGTTAGATCTTCAATCTCATGTAGAAGCACTCTAATCCACATCAGGGTCAGTCTTAAGAAGTTTAGTAAACTAGTGTTTTTGGAGATTTTGAAAAACAAGAAGAAATTGAGGATTTGGAATAGATGATGAACAATACCAATAGAGAGTTTCTCTAAAGTTCAGAACACGAGAAAGAGAGAATTGAGGGAGTGATAATGTTTTTTCATTGGCTTTTTCCCCAAGAAGGAATAAATGAGGGAAAATGGCAAGTTTCTTTGTTCTAATTTTGAAATTGACCTTTTTAGAGTGTGTTATCAATTTTTTTTTTGATGTTTACCCATAAAGTGTTGATTTTGATTGATTGGATCAACAGATCAAAGGCTTTTTGTTTGTGTACTCTGATTAGCATGTGAAAGCGTTGAAATAAGGACAATGGGTGAGATAAAGTTTGAATTTATGAGTATATTATAATGTGAGATGAAAGGCAGGGTCATATTTAGTAAGGCAGGGTCATATGAGTATATTCTAACAATTCATCTTGGACTTGATAAGCACAACGGTGACCCTATTTAGTAATACTTGAATTAATATGACAAATCGGGGCTTTTAGGATTAAAAGATGGACTATAAACTTTTATAAGGTGTTGTGAGATTTAAATTTTGCAAATGCGTGATATATGTGAAGAAAGTTTTAGTTTTTCTGTTGTATGTGTTGAAAGTTTGAATTTTTATTATATATGTGAGAAAGTTTGATTTTTTTTTGCGTTATGTGATAAAAGTTTGAATTTTTATGATGTATGAGATGAAAGTCCCAATTTTTATGATACTTGTTTATGAATATATGATTTTTCATGATGGATGTGGTGAAAGTTTTGATCTTTGCGGTAATTGTTTACAAATATGTGATTTTCATGATTTGTGTGGTAAATCATTTGATATTTGTGATAGTTGTTTATGAATATATGACTTTCATGATATATGTGATAAAAGCTTTGATTTTGGTGATAGTTGTTTATAATTATATGATTTTTGAGATATGTGTGGTGAAAACTTTGATCTTTGTGATAGTTGTTTATGAATATATGATTTTCATGATATTTGAGGTGAAAGCTTTATTTTAATAATGACTGTTTATGAATATATGATTTAGATAAAAACATGTGATGTATGAACTTAGTGATTTTTGAATGAGGTGATGATTTTGTATAAGTGATTTTTGAAGAATATGACATTATCTTAGTGGGTTGTGTGAAAATATTTGTTTTTGATATTACATCATGTCATGACATATGCATCTTAGTGGACTATGTGAAAATATTTGATTTTGATAATGCATCATGTCATGACATATGCATCTTCGTGAAAGTTTCATTTGTTGTGACACCCTAAACCCAAAATAACATTTAAAATAATTTATACTAAATTATTTGAAGAAAACTCGCGGCGGATGAAGAAAATCTGTTCAAGAAAATAAAAGCTTTTATATCTATTTTAGGATATCACGTTTCTCTAAATACATATGTAACCATTCAACTTTGTTCCTCAATTAAAATTCAATGAACTTGATTTACCTAGAATTTCTTGATTTAATTCCCAAGACTTACTCGTACTAAGGGTTTCATATAAAAAGTCATTTGTAATTACATAAGTAAAATACACATTTCAACTCTTAATTCCCGGTATCACCTATCAGAGCGGGGTTCCTCCCAAACTTGAACTTCAAGACTCATTAACCTGTAATGCGATTTCGCAAACGCAGGACCAAGCCAGTCAAACACAAACAACGAAGGAGGTGAGTTTTGAAATCATGTTAATAGTCTAATATAAGTAAGGAGAACACACAATTAATTCTAAATAAACCGTATGATTAGACAAACATTCTTCAAAGAAAAACATAACATTATAAAGTCAAAACCACTCAAGGAAAGTCAATACATTTCACTATAACATCAAATCATCTAAGAAGAATTATTATCGCATACGACACATATTAATCACAACAAAACAATCACAAGAAAATGCAATGATATGCATGAGCTTAGACCCTACTTCACAATCTGGTACCATTTTAACTCTGAAGTACTTGGTTAGGAGGCCTGATACTATGCCACCATCCTGGTGGACGGACAATTCAAATTGGCCCTGTCCTCATAGATCCCCTCAACTCAACCCGAGACACATATACGCGACAGTCGAGGTAAACGTGTGTTGCATGGTAGCGCCCGATATTTGGAGTGCTACCTCCAAGTCACCTAGGAATTCCCACCTGAATACCTCCAAGGTCTAACAATCTTGCCTTAAGGCTCAACAGCAGACCGCCACGATCAGGCTCAATTCAGTTGTACTTCCCCGGAATCACTAGGCTTGTCATGCCCTACCTATATGATGACAAAATAATCTCCACTTCACAAATTCTCAATATTTATTTTCTCCCCTCGTTGGCCTATGATACTCCATTAAGATCGTCGTCTCAAACACAAATTGAAATCACAATTATTTCATCAACTATGGAGTTACTTCAATATTCTAATCACAAATTTATAACATCGCTATCATTAATCACACATCATCATCATCACATAAACTCATCACAATGCATCAATCTTTTATTATCACATCACATAACTCATCTAATCAAACATATACCTAAAATTCATTCGACACCCAATATCACAATAATATCAAATACCACACATTTAAAGAAATTAAATCAATCAACACCTTACAAATATTTCTATTCTATATTTTAATCTCACAATTTCCATATTTTCACATTAATTAATTTATCCCTCAAAGGGCTACTGTCGTACGTAGCAAGCCCCGGATGAATCGTTGGGAAATACGATTTTCCCGTTCATCTCACAATATATTATACTCATGAATTCAAACGCTCTCTCACCCCTTACCTTATTTCGACGCTTTCACACACGAATACGATTCCACGAGCAAACCGCCTTTGTTCATTGACTCTTTGTCCTTCAATCGATCTAACTCAACAGTTTATGGGTAAACATCAAAAATAAATTATGAGAAACTACGCTAAAAACTAAATTCAACATATAGGACATCTTCAATTGAAGAAGATGGAGCTGTACCAACCTTTCCAATGCCCAATATTTTTCCTTTGTTGTTATCTCCATAGATCACATAGCATTTTGATTCAAGAGTTAGTGCTGAAAATTTAGTTTTGTCACCGGTCATGTGTTTTGAACATCCGCTATCTAAATACCACATATTAGAGGTACTTTGTGTGCATTCCTACAACACAAGATCATAGTTTGTTAGGTACCCAAAGTGCTTTGGGTCCTTGAATATTAGTACCTTTCTTGACCCACACATAATGCCAATTTAGAACACCAAAGTTCTGAAAGTGACAAGCATTAGGTGTGTGACCATTTAGACCACAATAAGAGCATGTAGAAGTAGATTTACTTCTATATTTATGCATAAGAGGTTTCTTTTGAACAATATTCTTCTTAGAATAATGATGATCATTTTGCATAACTATAACTTTCTTTTTGTTGGATTGATCGCTTGCCTTGACAAAGATGGTTTATCAAATTTTGAGTAACCAAGTCCAATCTTGTCATTGGAACATCTTTGCATATTAAGAATATTTTCCAATCCGACTTGTCCTTTTTCATATATTTCAATGACTCTATTTAGTTGGAAAATTTTAAAAGAAAGAGAATCACACTTATTACATGTAAAATTCTATTTTGAAAGATCTTTTTCCATAGTGTCAACTTTCTCTTTAAGAGATGAAATTTGTTTCTTTTTAGTTGACACTATTTTGCACATATTTTTACATTTCATAAGTAATTCTTTTATTGCATCTTGAGCATCATTATACTCAATAAGTAATTCGTTATTAGCATCATTATTAGGAGAAGAATCTTTGTTACTAACCTCTTCTTCTTCGCCGGATTGATGTGATGTCATTAAAGCAACATTTGCACATTCGTCACTTTTCGAATCTGAAGACGAACTTACTTCATTGTCCTCCTATGCTATATAAGCCTTTTTGAATTTTTTCTTCTTGAGAGCACTTTTCTTAACAATATTTGGACATTCCGCTTTTATGTGTCCTTGCTTGCCACATTCAAAACAAGTGAAGTTTTGATTTGTAGTGGAGACATCCTTTTTCCTGAAAGTTTTCATTTTCTTAAAAGTTTTATCGTTTTGAAGGAACTTACCAAATTTCTTTACTAGGAAGGTGATAGTCTCATCTCCATCTGAGTTTTCATCATCTATTTGTTCTCTTGACTTCGTCTTCAAGGCAATGCTCTTTGGCTTCTTTTCTAGAGTTTCACTATTTTCTAGTCTTCCAAGTTTAATTTCATGTTCTTAGAGTTTTCCGAAAAGTTCAGAAAGAGACATCTTTGATAGGCTTTACTTTTCAGAAATGGACGTTTCTTTAGGTTGCCATGCCCTTGTTAATGATCTTAGAACTTTAAGGTTCAATTCATCATTAGTGAAGATTTTGCCAAACGCCGTCAAGTGATTGGTTAGATGAGAAAATCTTTTCTGTAAGTCCAGAATAGGTTCTCCGGGCTGCATGCGAAACAGTTCATATTCTTGAGATAATGTATTGAGCTTAGAACATTTTACCTCAAATGTTCCTTCACAGGTTACTTCAAGAGTATCCCAGATTTCTTTGGCTGTTTTGCAATGAGAAATGCAGAAGAATTCGTCCATTCGAAGTGCCGATTGTAACATATTTTTGGCCTTTTTGTCAAATAGTACGTTCCTTTTGTTATCATCTGTCCATGAAGATTTTATCTTTATTTCTTCTTTATTGTTGATGATTGTCTTTGGAACATAGGGGCCATTTTCTACTGCATCCCAAATATCATCTCCTTGTGCCTCAAAATATGCTTGCGTGCGTATCTTTCAGAAATCATAGTGTTCTCCAACGAAGCAACGTGGTTTATTGCTACTACCATCATCTCTAAAAATTGGTTGTGCGGAAGCCATGAATAAGGATCGAGGAGCAAATTACCAGAACCTCCTCTGATGCCAATTGTTAATACAGAGGTGCACCTAAGAGGGGGGTGAATTAGGTGTTTAGAAATATTTCTGGTTTTTAGAGACTTAGTAGATTATTTTTCTGATTAGGATAGTGTATGGTAAGAAGTAAATGGCAGAAAATTAAGGAACACAATAATTTTATCTTAGTTCCCCTTACAAACAAGGGTACATCCAGTCCTCTTGCACACCAGAAGAGATTATTCCACTATTGTTAGAATAAGTACATGTCCCACCCTAGGACCTCTGCTACAAACTTCTAACACACTATCTAAGATAGCACACCACTATCTTAGTTTACAATACTTGAAGAAAGTACACCACTTTCTTCAAAACAATACAATAACTTCAATGATTTTTCAGCAATGTTCTTGACTAAGAACAGGAGTATAACAATTTGTACAATGATATGAAACCAATATAATTTCAAGTACACTAGAGAACCTTTCTCAATGATATGAAAATGTAGTGCATGTACTTGAAATATGAAAATATAACTTTGAAAATATTTCAGAAAATTGTTCAAAGTTGTTCTAAGTTTGGTAGTAGGATTGACCAGTTAAATCTGAAGCTATAGGGTATTTATACTCCATAGACATCACTTCAAGTTAGTGGCAATCGTTCCTAGAGGTTTGATTAACATATGCAATGATCCAGAACCATTTCAGAACTGAAAAATTGCATTGCTTCGCAGTTGTATTCAGCTACAGCTTGTGTGTAGTCGAATACACCTCTGTAACGTTCAGTTTTTATTCAAAATTTCAACGTCGTATTCAAATACGAAACCTTGTAGTCGAATACAAATTAGTGAATTTCGCCACTGATTTGATTTTGTATTCGGCTACGAGATGCTGTAGTCAAATACAAAAGTCCAGTTTTAGCTACTGACTTGATATTTGTATTCGGCTACAACATCCTGTAGTCGAGTACAGATTTGAAGATCTTGCCATTGACTTATTGTTTGTATTCGGCTACAACATATTGTATTCGAATACAGATGTCCAGTTTTTTGCTACTAACTTCATCTGTATTCGGCTACACATATATGTAGTCGAATACAACTTTGATTTTAGCTTGATTTTCGAATATAGTTTATGCATTTTTGACATTTTGAAAATTATTTTGGTGCATATGCTAAAATACAAAGGTTCTCATGTACATTTGAAATGTAATGATATTAGATTGCATAATGTACCTTACAATATAAGACTTCTAGCAAATTAACCATAGTTGACTTGATTGTTGACTTCACTTTTGAGCTTGCAACTTGATCATTTTATTTTGGTCTTTGTCTTCATCAAAAACTTTGTCTTTATCTTCATCATTTTATTTTACAAACTTCCTTTGTGTTTCAACATACATGCTCTTAATAGGTCTTCCAACAACTAAACCTTCCTTTAAGATTGACCATCCATTCGAGTATGATAAGCTAAAGTTATAGCCTCAACTTTGTTCCTAACTTTTCAGTTGTTGCCAAAACTTTGACGTAAATCCAGGGTCTTTATCACTAAGATACTTTCAGGTACCCCGTGAAGCGTGACAGTCTCCCTAACATATATTTGAGCTAGCCTTTCCAAACTATAAGTCTGATTGATATGAATAAAATGTGTTTTCTTGGTTAATCTATCAATGATAACCCAAATTACATCAAACTTCTTTTGTGTAACATTTCGCCTTTTTGGAACGTTAGCTAACAAAATTCTAAATGTTAAAAGTGAGATTCATTTTCTTAAAGCAAGCTTAACTTAAAAAACTCATTTATTTTAAAACTAAAATAATAACTTTACTTATACATTTTATTAAACAATAATAATAAATAAGAGTAGTCGCAAATATAAAGAGTAAATTTAATGTGTAAAACAAAAATAAACTCTTAAAGTCAATCCTCTTGGCCTTTTGCTATCCAAAAACAAATCCTAGCTGGTCATAATTTTGAATGCTTGGAGAAAACTCACCCAACAAGGCTAACTAAAATACAAAAGTATTTCTGAGCCTCCAACTCCAAGCTACTGTGCTTCCTCGTATTTTCTCCTATTAGATAGATCTACGATATTTTTTGCTTGAGTAAAAACTAAGTGCGATGTCCTGTCCAAATGTAAGAGTCATCTTCAAATAACAAACACTGCACAAATAGGCATACATACATTGTAGAAACTATAAACAAATCATGTACTTCATTTAATAATTATCATCACATAGCACGAAAATACAAATCAACCAAAATGCACAAGTCCTATTTGTTAGACTATATGTCAATACATATGATTCTAGAAAATCACGATCCTATAGGACAAAAAGTCCCACCATTGAACTATGTCTCACCACTGGACAAATACCCTGCATAGTTTCATGTTTAGTACCTCACTGTTAGGCATTTTTCTAAATCACATCGCCTTTGTAATGAAATGTTGTCGCATACTCGCGACTAGGTCCAGACCACCGATGCATGCATGAATGTTATTACTTTAGTTAGCCACAAAGAGATCACTCACACATATATCATCATAAATTATTCAACCTTGTGCTAAACCCACCCGGTTTAGAAGTAAAATAACCACATTTGACAATCACTTGTTACCAATTAAAATAAAAGAATTGTTTAATCTCAAAATATCACATCTATTAACATGTAATTCGAAAAACACACATATTTCGGTAACCAACACACAAACAAAAGTCCAACACACAACATCATAATACATTTTATATCATGTATAATTCAAGTAGGAAAACGAATGAAGTTTTGCCCTTATCGTTGTCAATGTTAGTAAAATTCCTACACAACGATCTTTATTCCAAACACGCTACACCTTCATGACATAAAAACATTTTACTTAAAACATTTCAATTTTATTATTTAGATTCACTATTGTAAACTAGTTTTAAATAATTTTCAAAAGATAAAAAAAATTGAATAAATTAATCCTTTAAGAAAAATAAAATAAAATGAGACAATTTGAGTTCTTAGTTGCAAAGGTGTGCCACATCCAGCAAGAAGTATTTTAAGGAATTTCCAGCATTACTCTTTTTCTTAAACACACCATCTAAACTCAAATAAATCAACCAATGTTTACACTAAGTTAAAATAAATACTTTTCACAATTAAATCGTTAAAAAGTTTCAGAATTATATATCTATAAAAATATATTTAGTTAACTGATATTACAAAATTATTTTCTACTAATTCTAGAGATATATATAATTGCTTAAAATAAAACCAAATATTTTAAAATTTTCTTCAATGTCTTAACACTTTTAAATATAATTTTCAAGCACTCCAAGTGTCCTACTAAAATTTCCAGATTTTTCATTTTAATTTAAATAAGTAATTTGTTCTTAAAACTATTTTCAAGGTTAAACAATATTCTAAGCAATTGATTTATTTACTAAAATTATTATAAAAGTATTACTAACTATTTATCACCACAAAAATAATATTATTTTTCTCAAAATTAATGAATTTTTCAAAACTTTCTCTTTGGCAAATAAATCAATTTTCTAAAAATTATTTTTAACATCAACAAGGCTTACAAAAATTTCTTCAACACTAAGATCATCACAAACATCTTTCTTACATTTAGACACTCTAAAATCATCACTTTAGTGTTTTACTATAAACTTTGAACATTCAATAATTAATATTTCTATTTCACATAAGTTTCTACCATTTTGCAATATTGACAAATACTTGAAATTATTTAAATAATAAAATCACTACTTTATAATTGAAAGTGCTAACATCATAATATAAATAGATTGAATAATTAAAATAAAGTAATGAGCTGATCATGAATATATTGTATATGGAAATATGAATTTAACGAATTAGTTTGAAATTCTGTATTGACTAAAGGCTTAACAGACATTTTACATTCTGCATAATTTGTTTTGTGTGAGAATAAGAATTTCATTATTGATTCCAAAAAGGAGTAAGTAATTGTTTAGTGTCAGGGTTAGAATTATACAACAATTTTTGTATCACAAACCAAGACTTTTAATCGATTAACTAAAAAAACAAAAAAATATAAACCGATTAAATAAATATTAAAAATTAAACTTTAAACTGATCATATATTACATTTTTGTTAACAAACTCAATATTTTAAAATCAAAGCTATATCTAATTGACTCAAAGAGAATGGAAAAATATTAATCAAATGTATTAGTAGATCAAGTTCAAAAGTAGAGACAACATACTAAAATTTGAACAAAATTAGAATAAGTTATTGGGGAGTTGAGGGGAGCATGGGAGAAATAACGGATTAAAAAGTGATTTTGAGTTTATATTTTAAAAATAATTTTATAAAAAATTTACTTAAAAATAATAGAAGTTATTCATGATTCTTGTATTATAGATTACAAAAAGTAATTTTGATATTCAATAATAGAGATTATTACATGATAAAAATCGTATTTTTTTTTAAAAGATATCTCTCAAAAATGGTTTTTGTGAAGAGCTTCTAAGAATAACTTTTTATTTTAGTCATATTTTGTAATTTTATTATCAAAAAAGTTTGCAATAAATAGATGAAATACTTAAAATGACATTTTAAAATAAACTAATTTTTCATTTAAAACTTTATTTTTAAATTTCTTTAAAAAAAAAGTTGTAACAGAAAGAAATAATACTATAAAATTCATATTTAGAAAAAGCTGTAAGACCCTTAATTTTAAACTCTAATTTATGCTATTTTAGTATATTTGGGGTTGAATTGCTGAGGCATTTAGCCCAATTTTAATTCATTTTGTGAATTAAATACCAAAAGCATGCTTTATTAGAGTTTGTTATATGTTTATTATGTATATATTCTTATATATATATATATATATATTTAGATCCGGTGAAAATTATCTGGCGAGAAATAATTTACTTACGTTACGGAGAATTTATTACCGGACTGTTTTGTTAAAAATATCTCTGGTTGCTGAAAATTTTACCTGTCAATTGAGCTGCAACGGGAATAGATATTTTTATCAAAATAATTGGAGATGTGAGTAATGTGCGTAAGAGTTGTAATTATTTGTGGGTTGGTGTAGTATATATATATTTAAATATATATGTTAGTGTGTTAGTAATATATATATATATATATATATATATATATATATATATATATATATATATATATATATGCGAGAAATGAGGAATCTGGGAAGGAAAAAAGAAAGGAAAACATTTCCTCCTAGCCGCGAACGTCTTTCTTCTTCTTTCTTTCTGTTTCGCGAAGAAGGTGTTGGTGGGTTTCAAAACCGCCAAACACAAATCTCCACTTTTCTTCAACTTCTGAGCTCCATCTCGCGAAGTGACAGAAGGGAAAGTTGCTCCTTGCCACGGTACGGTGCTAGTGAGCCAACTTTTGAAGCATCGTGCGAAGCAAAGTTTTACTGGAATTGAATCGCGGTGCCGTAATCGGCCGTTAAAGCTACAACGAAGGTAAGGGCTCATTCCAAGTTTTTAGCTTGCATATAGGACTCTATATGTGTATTTGTGGGGTTTGATTTTGATGGGGTTTATGTGTGAATTTGGGGAAAAGGAATTTAATGGGTTTTATGTGAGTTGTGGAAAAGAAATTTGGTGGTTTATGTTTAACAATTTGGAGTTTTGATTTGGTGTGTTATGGTTGAAGATTTTGGAAAATGAATTTGATGGGTTTAAGGTGTAATGTTGTGGGAAATGAATTTAATGCATTTTATGGGTGAAATGGTGAAATTGAATTTAATGAGTTTTGAGGTGTGGGTGATGGTGATTTTTACTTTGTATGGTTGATGTGTTTATGGGTAACTTTATGAATGTGGATAATTGCTTTATGTTTGAAGATGTGGGAATTTGAATAAATGCAATTTCTGTGTGGATTGTGATTTGGTGTGAAATGAATTGATGAGATTGTGTATGTGGTGATTTGAATTCAATATGATTTGTGAATTCAATTTCATGTGATTTGAGGATCGTATGTGTTGCGTATGCTCTGTGATAAATTTGAGAATCATTAGTGTTAAATGAGCATTAAAAATTGGGAGTCTTTTAATAGCTGCATTTACTTAATGATTGTGGTGTCGAGAGTCAGAGTATGCTCATGCATTTCATAGTAGTGATAGTGGTGACCGGATGGGCCACGGGATGATTCCATGTGAATTGTTGGTTCATCTTATCCTTGCGGGGATTATCGCGTCGGTGATAATGGCGACTGGATGGGCCACGGGATGATTCCATGTGAATTGTTGGTTCATCTTATCCGTACGGGGGATGATTCCATGTGAATTGTTGGTTCATCTTACCCTTACAGGGATTATCGCGTCGGTAATAGTGGTGACCGGATGGGCCACGGGATGATTCCATGTGAATTGTTGATTCATCTTATCCGTATGGGGGATGATTCCATGTAGATTGTTGGTTCATCTTATCTGTACGGGGGACGATTCCATGTGAATTGTTGGTTCATCTTACCCTTACAGGGATTATCGTGTCGTGCTAATCTGTGAGAGATTGCACTTTAGTAAATCGTGCTAGCCTGTGAGAGACTGCACCTCGGTAATTATTACTGACCTGTGAGAGACCGTACAATTATGATTTACGCCCCTTCGAGGAGGGTTTTGATGATATTCCAGAATCATGTGCATTGGCATATACGCATTGCATTAGAGTGTTTGGCATGCGAGTCATGCGTGATATACTGTGATGGTTGTTTATGCGTACTTGATTGTGGTGTGGGATTGGGTTGTATTTGATGATGGTGATTAATTGATTGAGTGTTGAAAGTGTTAGAATGATTTTGAAATGTTTCAAAACTGAAAATCTATCATTTTTACAGTTGTATTCGAATACAACAAGGTTGTAGTCGAATACAATTGAATGGCTTTTGCCTCTAACTTGCATTTTCGAAAGTGTAGTCGACTACACAGAGGTTGTAGTCGAATACAGTTAAATGGATTTTGTTACTAACTTCGCAATTGTATTCGATTACAAGGGGATTGTAATCGAATACAAAATCTGCAGGATATTTCACTGTTTTCGCAAGTGTATTCGACTACAAGGAGGCTGTAGTCGAATACAATTGCGTTGTTGTGCTGTTTTTGCTGTTTTTCTGCTGTTTTCGCATCTGTATTCGACTACAGATATGCTGTATTCGAATACAGCAGTGCAGTTTGGTCCAAAACATCATTTTTTTCAACTTGTTTATGCATGTTTAACATATGCAAACCCTTTCTAGATGTATGCTAAGTTTAAGGGTGATTTTTATGCATATATTAATTTCGGATTGGTGACCCTTTACAATTTGTGGAAATCTGGGCTTTGCCCACAGATGAGAACTAGGGTCGATCTAAGGCGTGGCACATCGATGGGTTGGTTGGGTGACCGAAAGCAAGGGGCTTGATGCCGCTCGTGGATTCTCAGTACCCAGTCACCCTTAGATAGATTAATGATCAGTTTAGGGTTCTATTTAAGAATTTTATTTATTTTCCTTTCTTACTTCAAGGTTGTGGTTGTAAAAAGGGAACTTATGTATTTGAAACAGATTATTTTAGTCGGTGAATATTTTACTTGGATACTTTGAATTTTTGTTCAAAACCATTTCCGCTATTTGTAATAAATGTTGACCTTTGTCGTGATGTTACGACTCAAATATTTTATCCAAGAGAATTTTCTTCATTTATAGATTTAACTTGGTATTTTTATCAATTTTTTTTTTTTTAAAAATACACTCGCGCTTTTAAAAATCGGGGTGTTACAAAAGCTGTAATAATGACCTGTTTGTTTAAAATTTTAAAAAAGTGATTTTGACTTTCTATTTAAAATATATGATATTTATGAGAAGATACTTAAAAATAGTAAACATTGTTTTAGACTCATTTGTTACCGATTAGAAAAGTAATTTTAATATTCAATAACTTATGTATTCATTATTAGAGACTTTAACATGATCAAAATCATATTTTAAAAAAAAAGGTATCAAAAATAATTTTTATGAAGAACATCAAAATAACTTTTCGTTTTAATCATATTTTGAAATTTCATTATAAAAAAAAAGTTATAGCAAATAGATGAAATATTTAAAATGATATTTTCAGATAAACTATTTAAACCAATTTTTCATTTGAGCCTTTATTTTTAAAATTATTTTTAAAATTATTTTTAAAAAAAGTTATAACAAAAAGATAAAATAGTATAAAAATAATTTGACTTAAATGCATTTTTAGTCCCCCTATTTTGCTCAAAATTCACTTTTAGTCTCCATATTTTTAAAATCAAGTTTTTGGTCCTCTGTTTTACCGTTTGTAGAATTTTGTTGGTCTCCTCCATTTTTTATGATGTGGCAAACTCAATAATAATGTGGCAAGACTGAATTGAATAAAATAGAATTGAGTTATCATTCTTCTATTTTCATTCATAATGTTTTCTTACATTGTTATTATTGTTATTAATAGAGATATTCTTGAAGTTTTATCAAATAAAAAATAATGAAACAAATATTGATTAACGGTAGATCCAACATTACCCAATTTAGTTGTATCACATAACTACCGCATTATTAATGAATGAGCATGCACATTCGTAAAAATGAAGAAAGAATAACAAAATCCATTAAATTGTAATTAATGGGACAAAAACCCAATTTTAAAATAGAAAGACTAAAAATTAATCTTGAACAAAATAAAAAGACCAAAAGTACATTAAACCAACTAATTTGTTAGTAATTTTTAACAAAATATTAAACATAGGAACCCAATTATTATTTTTTGACGGACCCAATTATCTCCAAAGATCTAGTGTTTCCTACTTATATTTTCTCCTACTTTTATATATATATATATATATATATATATATATAAAATTAACTCTCAACCCCTAAATCTTAAAAATACAAAATACTAGCATAATTATTTTAAAACAACTAATTAAAATTATTAAATAGTAACAATGCGCTCATATAATAATATTTAATGAAGGAAAATAATTAATTAAACAATCACATAGGCATTAATTAGAAAATAAATAATTAAAAATGATTCAAAAATAAGGTCTTACATTTTGGATCTTGGATAATGCAGTTACAAAATTGATAGCTATTTCGTCCCACTTTCACTTTTAGATAATTAAAGGTTGTAATAAGCTTCTGATGTTTAATCTCTGTTTTTCTGACATACAAAGAACCTCTGTATATACTATCGGTGATAGTCATAACTTAACGAAGGATCAAATATAAAGAAATTTTTAATTTTTAAAACTAATATATAACTTAACTAATAACCAAAAAACCTTCACAATAACTTTTACTTATGTAAGATATAAATTAAAGAAATATAAAAAAAATAACATTTGACAATAATTATTTAAAAAAACTGAGTTCCTTTAAATAGTCAAATTCATGTATAATTGATGTGTACTAAATAGATTAACAATATTTTTTTTTTAATATAAACAATTAATTTATTTGTAAGAAACTGATCTATTTTATTTATGAGTTTAGTTTTTTACAATTTTAACTGCCGACAAAATTCACTTTATAGTTATTGAAGAGATTAGAATAGTTAAAATAAGATGAACAAAATTATCAATCAATTAATAATTTTTTAACTGGTTTGTTTCTATTAATTTTTAACAAATATACTTATTTAGAGTAGCTAAATATAAAAATATACCAACTTATTAAAAAAATGGAGTAGACAAGACTACCCCACGAACACACTACCCTTTGCCTCTGCATAATATGCTATATGTCGCTTCATATTGGACCATCAAGCCATCATTTTAAGTCTTGATACATCTTTGTGGCTTCGTACAAGAAGTTTCTGTTGTATTTTTTGTTGAGGGTATGCTGCAAATCCTGAACAAGAAGAAGAAATTGATGATAATGAAGGTTGCACAAATAAATTTCAAAGCGTGTGTATCACACTAAGCTTTAGGTTCGATTTGCCCCCACTAGTCTATATATATTGGATGCAAACGACTTAACCGGCGAATTCCCTTCAGGATACTTTGGAATCCTTGAAGTGAATTGCACATTCACATCAAGCTTATTGATCAATGATAGTTTAAAGAATAAAGTTCCTTCATTTACTCTCGTGCTCTAGAGAAAGGAAGAAATGACTCAGAAATATTTTTGACAGAAATTTGATTCATGTAACATGAAAATTCATCTTCTTCTTTTCTGCCTCTAAAGTGTCTCTATTTATAGAGAAACTGATACCAATTGGTGAAAGAAAACAACTCTTGAAAAAGATTGTAACCTTTGGTAACTTAAAAGATGCATTGGTTTGAATTAACCCAAACATTGAAACCACTTGACCAAGTGGTACATTAAGTTATTTAATTTTGCTACATTAATATAGCTATTAGAGAATTCCAAATATATCTAAATCCGTTATTCTGGAAATCTCATGGTTTCAGATAAAGGAATCTTACGATTTGAACCATTACTTAGTAAATTATATTTCCACTCATCCCCGAATAGATTGGTAGACAAGCTTTGAACCAACCATTCATTAGAATAAGTGTGCATAACTCACACATGAAATCTCAATACCATTGATCGAATTATAAAAATGACACATTTGATGAGGCCCTGTGTCTCAATTCCTTTTCATGAGAATTTAAGAGTCAAGCTCTTGAACTCTATGAAGCGGCCCACTTCATTCTCATATAGGTGGATTATATCAGAAATGCACCCATAATTATACATTCCAACAAATATATGCTATATGTCCATTAAGAGGAGACATCATCCTACCACTTTTATTTATGGTCCAAGTACTTTTACCCATTGGGATGTATCTACTGTCAAGTACTTCAATCACTCTAATAGTGTACTTTCATCATTAAACTTAAGACTTGATGTTACTCAAGTGTGAGTTGATCGTTTCCACTATTGGTGATTATTTAGATATGAGCTTGTATCACATCCCTAATGATGTCTTCAACTCCATGTCCTTTGTCAGACCTTTCGTCAAAAGATCTGCAAGATTCTTTTTAGTTCTTACAAACACTATGGATATCACTCCATTAAATCCTTTACACAGTTATGTCTTAAACCAATATGTATTGATTTTCTATTATATACTTGGCTATATGTGTAACACCGCGACTTTTAACTGTGCGAATGTATTTTTTTCAAAAAACAAATTAATAAAAATACCATGTCGTAACATAAACAACCAAAATCATTATTAATTACGTCATAATTACAACAAACTAAAATAGTTTTTGAGACGATACTCCAAAATATTCAAATATAAAATACACCAGGGCAATGAGACCTATTAGGCATCGCTCGTACCCCTGGGGAATTCTCGGCAGACACCTATACAAAGTACTACTTCAAGAAATACGAATCCCCCCAAGGTCACGTAAGAAAAAAAAGGAACATGGATCCACCAAAACAAAAGTAAACTGACCGCATAAGTTATAGTTACAGTCATCCTAAAATAAAATAAGTACAACCACCAAAAGAAAGACATCAAGTCCCTATACAACAAAACTAATCTGATCATACTCTAGCAACTACAATAACATGGGTGACCTCCACACACTCCGCAAGTCCCATCTGACGCAATATCTCTCCTCGAAGTAACTTCCTCCTCCTCATCATCCATAGAAGGATCGGTCTACTCAGAAGTCAGATCCACCCACGAGATAGGTGGCTTCGGCGACGCTGGGATCTCCAAACAGTCCACTACTTCAGTGACAGTCGGTAAAGGATCATTCACCGGAAATAGGAGCTCTGACTCGACCCGCCTAGATGGTCCTGCAATCTCTCTTCCTACTGGCATCGACCCCTTATCCTTTTCGCCAGTCCCTGGTCCAACCACTGTATCCCCAGCTCCTACGGTGGCCTCCGCCTCAACTCTAACTGAGGAATCATTTGCATCTTCCCATGCTCCACTCATCCTGAGCAACAATCCTAACGGTACCGGATAGTCGATCTTCTCATGAGTGAGCTCCACCAGATATACTGCCCCAGGTTTCCTACTTGTCCTCACTACCCTCCCCGTATAAGTAGCCCTGCTTGAGATAGGGTCGTATACCCAAGCAGTCGGCGAATGTTGGTCAGGGAAGTCTAACGACGTTTCTGTCGTCAAGGTAACAGTCGGTGGAACGAACTCGGGTATCATCTTAGGGCAAAGCCCAATTTCCACAATAATGTAAAGGGTCACCAACCGAAATTAACAAATAACATTTAGCGAAAACTTATGTTTTAAATGCTCAAGAGAATCTTTAAACTTAGTATACTCATAAAAAGGATTTTCATAAGTCAAAAATGCATAAACAATGTTGGAAAATGAAGTTTTTAACAAAACTACACTGTCATATTCGAATACAGCATATCGTAGCTGAATACGACAGGACAAGTTAGTAGCTAAAACTGAACATCTGTATTCGAATACGACAGGATGTAGCTGAATACGACAGGACAAGTCAGTAGCAAAATTCACTCATTTGTATTCGAATACGAGGTTTCATATTCGAATACGATGTTAAAATTTCAAATAAAAATTGAACGTTACAGATGTGTATTCGAATACACACTAGATGTAGCCGAATACAGCTGCGAAATAATGCCGGTTTTCAATTTTGAAAAGGTTCTGAAATCATTTAACACTCACAATATAAAGACAAGCAATAACACTTAGCAATTACGGCATAATATCAAACAACAACAGAGCATGTATATACAATCATCACATTGTAACAAACATGACTCGCGTTCCAAGCACCCTAATGCAATACGTATATGCCAATGCACATGATTCTGGAATTTCCAAAACAAAACCCTCTTCAAGGGGCATAAATCAAAATTGTACAGCCTATCACAGGCCAATACTAATTACCGAGGTGCAGTCTCTCACAGACTAGCATGATTTACTAGAGTGTAGCCTATCACAGGCCTTACACATCAATTAAATCCTCATAAGGATAAGATGGACCAACTATCACATGGAACCACCCCATGGCCCATCATGGTCACCACTTAACTTCGTGTCCCATCACGGTCACCACTTAATACCGTGGCCCATCGCAGTCACCACTAACACTGTGGCCCATCACGGTCACCACAAGCTATGAAATGATGAGCATACTCTGACTCTTTTCACCACAATCATTAAGTAAATGCAGCTATTAAAAGATTCCTCATTTTTAATACTCATTTAACACTAACGATTTTGCAAACTTATCACAGAGCATACTCAAAACATTTTTTCCTTAATAAAATTCATAACGCACATATTAACAGTTATGAATACATAACCACCTCAAACTCAATCTCCAAACATTCACACATTGAACACACATTAATCACATCAAATTTAGTCACAAGTTCATAACATGTCATGAACCATATTTTCACTCAATATATATATATATATATATATATATATTCACGTCGAAATTTATTATTACGCAATCACAGATTAATCATCCATCAATCACACATATAGAGTCCCTATATGCAAACTAAAAATTTGGAAGGGGCCCTTACCTTCGTTATCGCTTTCTCAACCGTTTTCGCTACCGCGATCAAATACGGCAAATACTGTCGCTCGCATCGACACCTCAAAAGTTAGCTCACAAGCACCGTAGTGTGGAGAGGAGTAACTTTCCCTCCTGAAACTTCTCGAATGGAAGCTTAGATCTAGAAGAGAAATGGAGGTTTGTGTTTGGTTGTTTTGAAAACCACCAACACGGTTTTGCGAAACAGAGGAGAAAAGAAAAAGAAGAACGCTAGGCAGGAGAAAATGTTTTTTCCTTTCTGTTTGTTCCCTTCTTTACACACATCACCTCACTCACATCTCAATCTATTTTGATAAAAATATCTACTCTCGTCGCAACTCAATTGGCAGATGAATTTATCAGCAATGAGTGCTATTTTTTAAAAAATGCCCGGTATTAAATTTTTCGAAACATAATTAAATTATTCTTCGACAAATAATTTTAAACGGGTCTAAAAACATATATATATATTAAACATATTACAAACTCTAACAAAATATGCTTTTGGTACTTAATTCACAAAATGAATTAAAATTGAGCTAAATGCCTCAGCAATTCAACACAAAAATATTAAAATTGCATATTAGAGTTTAAAAACCATGGGTTTTACAATATACTTTTGATAGTGTGTATTGACTATGACAATGTATTGATACTAATGCCATTTACTTTGGACAAATTGGTATGTCATACAACAAATTTCTTAGCCATTCAGCCTCTTTACTACCTGCAACTAGAACAATAAATTATGCAGTCATAGTGGTGCCGGCAATGCAAGTTTGTTTCTTTGACCCTAAGAAACTGTACATCCACCAAGGTTGAAGATCCATCCACTTGTGGAAGCATTATCCTCAACATAATTTACCCAACTGGCAACTGTATATGCTTCCAAAACTAAATGATATCTACCATAGATTAAACTATAGTTAATTGTTCCTTTCAAATATTTTAATACTTTATTAATAGCATGTCAATGTTCTTTACTTGGATTGCTTGCATACCGACTTAACTTTCTAACAACATATGTTATACGGGTCTGATACAAGTCATGACTTACATCAAGCATCCGATTACCTTTCATATTCTTGATAGTGTTGACTAACTATCACCAAACCATGGCCTTTTTACCATTTAATCTCTTCACATTGTATCAGATACAATTAATAAGCATCTCAACTATCACAAACACAAACTTTTATGTCATTCTGCCTTTTACTATATTTAATAAGCATCTCAATTTAAAATTCTAATTCTCTTTTCAATATATCCAAGTCCAAGATATAATACATTGAATGCATTAAATATATATTGCCACAAGCTAAAAATGCATGATTATAAAAATTTCTCATAATTAAATATCATAAGGTGGGTCCAAACATGTAAGTCATCTACTCCTTAACAAATAAGAATTCATTTCATTTCTATTAAATAAACCATTTCGTCATAGTTATATTATAACTAACACATGTATCATGAATTCTATTTGTTAATTCAAGTTTCATATTTAAATATGTTCTATGGTAAATCCAAATAAGTATCACAATAGAAAATAAAAAATGAATAAAATCATTAAAATTTTCTATCAGTTTCTTCCATAAACATTTGTCAACTTACAATAATTTTAAAATATATATATCCAAATCATTTTTAATATTAAAATAAGTAAGAAATTGACGGATAGTTTTATACTATCATGCACATATAATATGAGTTAATCAATTTTAGATTTAATAACTTCTCAAATGAAGCATTATTATCATTGAGACATACACTTGATATTTATGAAAATTTATTTACACTACTTTAAATAAATTAATGTATTAAATATGCTTAAACCATACATATTCATACTTGTCAAGATTTAAAAGACCAAAATTATAAATAAACTTTCTTCCACCGGTCGATCATAAATTCTTCTTCTTAGTCTAAAAACATTAACCATAGATAAACAAAAATTTCATCAAAACATATTATCTCTAATTCCATATTATTAATTTTCCACATCCTATCTCCATATTATTGTATATGCATCCGAAAAGGAAAATTTATTATATATGCATTTCAAACATGAATGTAATATATAAATGTATGAACACTAAATAACTTCAGTGTCCAACCATGAATTTTCATATGTGATTATTTCCAAGACTTTAATTAATTTTTAAAATCCAAACAAGTAAAGTTCATACATAAACCATATTAAATTCACATACTTGAATATATTCTAAATCATGCACATCAATCTAACCACATGTTAAATTTAACATAAACAAATATAATTACTTTGGAGAAACACATATGAATTTAGAACTTCAAACATATCATATATATTCATATAAATTAAATGTGTAGCTTTCACCATGGTCAAGAAAGTCCATCTCCTTTAAAAGTTGCAGTCGTAAATAGATTTGATAATTGAAAATCGAACCTAAAGATTGTTGGATTTTTTGTTGGGGGTATGCTGCAAATCCTAAACAAGAAGAAGATGAAATTGATGATAATGAAGGTTGCACAAATAAATTCCAAAGCGTGTGTATCACACTAAGCTTTAGGTTCGATTCGCCCCCATTAGTCTATATATATTGGATGGAAATGGGTTAACCGGAGAATCCCCTTCAAGATACTTTGGAATCCTTTAAGTGAATTGCACATTCACATCAAACTTATCGATCAATGATAATTCTAGAGAAAGGAAGAAATGACTCAGAAATATTTTTGACAGAAATTTGATTCATGTAACATGAAAATTCGTCTTCTTCTTTTGTGCCTCTAAAGTGTCTCTATTTATAGAGAAACTCATACCAATTGGTGAAAGAAAACAACTCTTGAAAAAGATTGTAATCTTTGGTAACTTAAAAGATGCATTGGTTTGAATTAAACCCAAACATTGCAACCACTTGACCAAGTGGTACATTAAGTTATTTAATTTTGCTACATTAATATAGTTATTAGAGAATTTCAAATATATTTTGGAAATTCCCCTCACAGATTCTTCATATCTTCAAAGGGAAAATGATAGCAGTCAACTCAAGATCATGATTTGGGTAGTTCCTCTTACCTTCAATTGTCTTGATGTGCAGTCTACATTTTTTCTTTCGTGCATTAGTACACAACCAAATCCTTAATATGATGCATCGCAGTAGACATCAAACTGTTCTAGTGGATCAGGTTAGATGACTATTGGTGATCTCATTAACCTTTCCTTAAGCTTCTAGAAACTTTCTTCACATTCTATTGTCCATTCAAAAGCTTGACCTTTCCTTGTTAATTGAATCATTGGTAATGCAATACTGGAAAATCCTTAGATGAATCTTGTAACACCCTGTATTGTAATTAATTAATTGAAACCCTTAGTTTTATTTATTTATTCTATTTAATTAATTTAGTGTGACAATAATAAGATAATCATCTTCTTCATATTAATTATTTGATCATCGGATGATTTACATATTTTTTATGATTATTGGTTATGTTAATTATTTAATTAAATTAGAAGTAAGCGAATTATTTGTACTACTATTAGTGTGGGGAGTGACCAAACCAATTTTCACTAAGTCAAAATTGATTTGTTCTTGGAGCCTTATAGCATTATCATGCATGTTATTGCTTTCAAAAGCCATTAACCAAGACAATGAATACATTAACTTTTCCGTTGAAAACTTATGTCTATACTTTCTCTCCCCTCACTTAAATTGCACCATGCACACCATTTCCTTCAATTTCTAGGCTAGGAAACATACTCCCTACAATTCCTTGGTTCATACCTTACATAGAAAAATTCCTATGTACACCAAACAATACTCTAACACCAATTCATGCAAAAGTCGTGACATCCAAAAGGTAAATGCATTTCATTTCTTTCTTTAGTTTCTTTTCCTCGTAAAATTTTCGTGAGCTCTAGAGTCGTGTACTAGGAAAAAAGCACTTAAGATAAAAAGTTTTGTTTCCATACACTTCTGATTAGGTATCGAATTAGAGGTTATAAAATATTAGTATGAATTCTTGATGTACTAAAAGAAGAGTTTTCGATTTTTATGTTTCTATAAAATGGTACAAAATAATTTCTTGATGAAATGATGATAGTTGAGTTTTGGATATGTGTATGTTTTAGTGTAAAATTTCCTATGAACTATGTGACTATAGTTTTTAATGTATATCACTCGTTTATTTACCTACATGAATTTCTATAATATGTTTAATGGATATGGAAAATAATATGATTTTTTTATATACGTGTGTTCTAATATATAATAAAAGTGATGATTTTTATGATTTATTATATAATGTTATGATCTTAATTATGCGTACATATAAAATATTGGAAATTCAGGACATAAATGACTAAAACTTGGATCGTTAATATGTTCGTAAAAAGATACAATTTGTTATGAAGAAAGGTGTGGTTTTTATCATGTTGCGTATGAATATATGATTTTGGAGAATATATATAGTAAAAGAGTTAAATTTTTATTGGTCATTGAATATTTGATTCTATATGTATGATTGCTTAAGTACCTTGATTTGTGTGGTTGCTAAGTGACTGATAATATATACTTTAAAATTAATCATCATGACACATTACATATGCATATTTGTGGACAACTATGCATATTTGTGGACAACTTTGTGGCTGATTTCTATTTTCCCATTGATATGAGTGCACCATCTGTGTGGACCCTTTGTGTCTGATTATATCTAGATCATATAGTTAATAGGAACATGCATAGCTCCCATATAATTATAATTAAACTTGATTATGTGTTTCTATAAGGTGGGTCAATATTTAATTTAGTTTATGTCTATTTTCATGGCTTAATAGTTGATTACTTTTTTTATGATATACAAAGTAGTTAGTTAATTTTTGTGCACTTTGTGGTTTATTTGAATACATCTAATTCTTTTATTGCAAAGAGATTTTTGTACTTTTATTATATGGATTTTAATTTATGGTTTGGCTCGATTTGTTGTGGATGATAGAACTGACCCCTTACACCAATATTTTATGTACTAATGAACTTGAAGAGATGTACTATTGAATGATGTTTGTTTGGTGCACAAGTGTGGGAAAAGGGGAATTTCTTATTTAAAAATAATGCTTTGTATTAATAAAACCACTGCGGTACATTTTTAAAGTTTATTTACTTTTTGTTGTTAACTTTAATTAGAAATGCAGAGGTGGGTTTTCTTTCACTAGAAAATAATTCAATCCTCGTTAATTTCAGTTAACCATATTTTTCTGAATTTCATCTAAAAATAATATATTCTATTTTAGTGCTTAAATGAACACATTTCTAACAATTATTAAATTAAATTTTACAAAAAAAAATCAATAAATTGAGTTACATTCTTGTATAAAAATAATATTAATGTTATAATTATTTTCTAGCGCAACTTTTATTTATTACATGGTAAACTATTTATAAAAAATAGTCGTTTTCTTAATGAAAATAAACATTTTTTAAGTAAAGTTTTCGATCAAAATTTAGGGCGCTAAAAAACCTTTCGTAATATCCAACTAAACCGGAAAAGCTTCTTATTTCTCCAACATTCTTTGGACTTTTCCATTTCAATACCAATTCTATTTTGGTTGAATCTATTGTGATTCCTTCTCTATTAATCACATGACCTGGGAATTGTACTTCTTCTAATCAAAATTCACATTTAGATAACTTTGTGTACAATTTCCTATTTTTCAATATTTGCAGAATGATTAAGTTCTCTTCATGCTCCTTCATCTCTTAGAGTAGATTAAGATGTCATCGATGAATACTAAGACAGATTGATCCAAGTAAGGGATAAAGGTCCCGTTCATCTAATCCATGAATATTGCACTAAATACTCGTAGTTCTTCAATAGGTAGGAAAGTTGTAACACCCCGGCCATTACCGTTACCGGCGATGCTACCTCACGATCTTCTCGTCCCCCCTCACCATCCAGTGGAAATAACGAGTTTTTGCCTTCCGTGGGATTCGATCCCGGTACCTGGGGGATAAGTACCGCCTCCACACACTCCCACTACCAATTGAGCTACGCCATTTTTATGCAACACCCCGGCCATTACCGTTACTGGCGATGCTACCTCATGATCTTCTCACCCCCCCTAACCACCCAGTGGAAATAGTGAGTTTTTGCCTTCCGTGGGATTCGAGCCCGGTACTTGGGGGATAAGTACCGCCTCCACACAGTCCCACTACCAATTGTGCTACACACACATATATATATATATATATATATATATATATTTAAGAAGAGATATATCATATGTAGATGTGTTTTCCGAGTGCAAGAAGAACTTGGGCTAAGGGTTTGAGGCTTAGTGTGACCCAACCCACTTGAATGAGTATAAATTTGGGCTATGTGTTTGTGGCTTGGTTTTTATGATCAAGGTTAAAAAAAAGTGACATTTTATCCCTCTTATTATTCATTTAGGCCCAACATTATCTAACCAACAATTTCCACTTTAAATTTCCCTAAGTCCACAATTTCTGTATACTCACTAATAATAAACAAAAAAGAATTCCGAAACCCTAGCCACCATCACCTTCACACCTCATTTTCTTCGTGTATCCAAGTTTGGAACTTCTTTTCCTTGTGAACAACTCCGTGGGGCTTAAAGCTGTGTACTAGGAAGGAAAGCGGCCAAGGTAAGGGCTTTTCCCCACACAAATTAGAGTTAGGCCGTTGGTTGGATGACATGAAATAAATAATCGTGATTACTTCTATTTTAAAATGAATAAATGTAGACTAATGAATTAAAATAATAAAACCCCAATTTTTGTTGACATTGAATTGTAATATATGACTTCTATGGAGTAAATTTTATGCTATGTGTGATAAAATTGTAGTTTTACGATGAATATGAAATAAAGTTTGAATTTTTACCTTATATGTGATAAAGTTTTAACTTTTATTATGTATATGAGTTGGAGTTTGAATTTTCTTGTTATATATGTGAAAGTGTAATTTTTATGGCCTATATGATATAAAGTTTCTATTTTTATGTGTATGTGGTGAAAGTCATAATTTTTATGATTATTTGTCTATGAATATGTGATAATCATGATAAGGATGTGTTGTATGTGTTCTTAGTGATATGTGAATAAGAGATGATTTTAAAAAGTAATTTTGAATGCATATGACATGATTCTTAGTGGGCTGTGTGGGAATATATTTGTTTGATACTATATCATCATGTCATGGCATATGCATCTTCGTGGGAGTTGCCTTAGTGGCAGGTTTGATTTCCCCATTGGTATGGGTGACCTTTATGTGTGGAAGTTGCCTTAGTGGCAGGTTTATATCCGGATCATATAATTTTATGGGCATGCATTGTGCATATGTTTTGATATACAATTTACCGGTTTGCGCATTTTTTCTTTTAAATTGGAAGATTTTACTTTTATATGTTTTGTGTTGTTCTTCTATATGTTTAGCTTTGGTTTGATGTGGATGATGGAATAAAACTGACCCTTACAACAACATTTTAGGTACTAATGAGTTCGAGGAGATTCAAGAGTAGTTAATGAGTATTGATGTGCGGCGAACGTGGGGAAAAAATAGGTTTGTCGAGACAATTTTGTAATAATAAAGTTGTCGCAATATTTCTAAGTTCTTTTTAATCTTTTGTCAGAAACTTTTAAAATGTACTAGAATTCTAGAAATACGGAAGTGGTCCCCTTCGGTTAGGAATAATTGCCTTTACCTTGTTTTAAATTTTGAATAAATATTTTATTAATGATATTAAATAAGGTGATTGTTACTAATTATTTAAATGAATAAATGTTAAGTATTTAAAAAAAAAATCGTAAACTTTTCTAAACAATAAGTATTTTTTTAAGTAACGTTTTGGATTAAAAATCCGGGGCGCTACAAAAGTCATATAAAAAAACATGCACCATATCAGAATAATGTTGTAGGAGGCTAGCATTAAAATGTTTTACTTGTGGAAATGCACATATGAGAAAAGAATGTCCTCGTACTTGCTTCTGTTGTGGTCAAACGGGTCACTTTTCAATGGATTGTCAACAAGGACAACGAAAGGGTCGGAAGAACGACACATATAATAATCAAATACCAAATGAAAAGTTGATGGTACATGAGAACGACCTCAAAACCAAAATAGAAACAATAACCCAACAACCACTTGAAGGGTATGCACTGTGAGAGGTGCTGATACCTCAAAAATCAACCTAACTCATTCAAGGTATGTGTTTAGTTGATGAGAAATTAGTAGTCGTATTATTTGATTCAGGAGCAACACATTCTTTTATATCCCAAACATGTGTTAAATTCTTAGGACTAGAATTAGCAACCCTCATGTTGAGATAAAATCTCAATTTAATGTTTTGATGAAAACAAACAAAAAGTTAATTAAGAATGTTAATTATGATTCTAAATGTTATGTTTATTTAACTTGTGCTTTTGAGTGTATTAATTCAAAGATAGAAGTCAAGCAAAACAAAGAAATCAGATTCAATCTGAACAGACAAAGAAACAACAAAATCTGGAAAACGGAGAATGTTCTCCAGTTTCAAGAATGATTGTCACAGCCTCTTGACCAATCAATCTCCACTATTTCAACGAAGCTTTTGCCTCTGAATTTTATACTAGTTCATCAGTACATGACAAGGAACAAGTAGAAATCATTATAGTCAAAGAAGGCATTCGAATCACAAAGAGAGAAGATCACAAACTAGCAAGACCAAACAGATTTGAACTTGACTGTCAATATTCTTGACAGCATTCTGATCATTCTCCAGCATGCTAACATTAATCTCCAGCATGTTAACATTAATCTCCAGCATGCTAACATCATTCTTCAGCATGTTAACATTAATCTCCAGCATGCTAACATCATTCTCCAACATGTTAAACATCAATCTCCAGAATGATAACATCAATCTGCAGAATGATCATCAGTCTCCAGAATGTTCAGATCAGTCTCCAGAATTTTCAACATCATTCTCCAGCAGACCGTCATCATTCTCCAAGCTGTTTTGGCAGAATCAATCGCCATTTCTGCAGAATTTCAGCATTGATCTCCTTACTTCTGCAGAGGTTTATAATCATTTACCAAACTGTTTTGGACAGAATCAAGACTCCAGATCGAAGCTGTAACATCAATAATTACATATAAAGCTTCAAAGATCAATCTCCGTTTCTGCAGAATCGATTCTCTTATTTCTGCAGAAGTTGTTCATTACTTTCCAAATAGTTTTGGATTGAATCAAGTGTCCAGATCAAAGCCCAATTATCATCAAGTATTTTCGAAGCTTAATGGGTCATTAAGTGCGCAGGAAATATGTTTGAAATTGAGCAAAACAACCCAAACAAGCAAGGCCCAAAACTGTCACATCAATGGATTATTTTTCAACAAATAGGTTGCTTTTGTCAGAAGAAAACAGAGAACTACCAACAGCTCTTTCTGACCAGAATTAAATGCTCTAAACACCTATAAAAGGAAGGCCAAGCTCAAGGAAAAATCAGAGCTTCAAGTACTAAGAAAATTCATCAATCACATACACTTACATACTTGAATTCTCTCACTCACATACATTGAATCAATTCTGATTTTTCCCATTCGATTCTTAGAATCATTTTCGTGTATTTCTCTTCCAAAGAATCAGATCTCAAACAAGAGTTGAGACATCTCAGATTCTAACAAAACAATCTCATCATTATTGTAAAACTCAAACTATAAGAGTTTAGTATAGTTTGGGTAGATTGTAAGAAATCCTATCAAGGTTGATAGGTGACCTGATTGAACTCCTTTTTGGGTGGAAAGGTTTTAATGTTGTAACAGATCAAGGTTGATCTGAGCTGGGTGCTGTAAAACCAAGAAGGTTCTTTGTTTTGAACACTTAGTGGAAAATCTCACAGTTGTGAGGACTGGACGTAGCCCGAGTTGGGTGAACCAGGATATATCCTTGTGTGGTATCTCTTCCCTTATCTATTTACTTTCAGTCTGATTGATTATCAAGTTAAATACATAAACTGAATTACTGATTTTAACTAACCAAGAACGTTCTCCATTTTTCTGGTTAAAACCAAGAACGTTCTCCGTTTTCTGTTTTCACAACCAAGATCAATCTTGAGTTATTTTCTTAAGTTTTTTTCAGGAATTTTTAAAAAGGAACATTTACAATTCAAACCCCCCTTCCTTGTAAATCGACATTGCTACTTCACCTCAATCATAAGTTAACTATTTCACCTTTGTCTAGAGAAATAATGGTATCTAGTTCAATTTGTAAACATTGTCCCTTAACCATAAAAAATATAAAATTCCTCGTTGATCTTGTAGTTCTCCCACTATAAAACTTAGACATTATTTTAGGGATGATTGACTGAATACTTATAGAGTAACAATAAACTTCAAGAAGAAAACCCTAACCTTAGAAGAAAAAAAGGTTCAAAAGGAAGATGTAGTCAAGAGTATCACCCAAAAATTCACGATGTTATTCTCCATGTCAGGAGAAGAAACTCCGAAGATAGAAATCTTACCTGTAGTATGCAAATTTCCCGAGGTATTCCCAAAAGATGTACCTAGTTTACCACCAATAAGAGAAGTAGAATTCGCAATAGACTTGGTACTAGGAACTAGAACTATTACTATATCACCACATATAATGTTTCTAGAAGAACTCACTGAGCTCAAGAAGCAATTGGATGATGTAAGACCCATTACCAATTATCTAGAATTTGGAAATTGAATTCATACACCTTAATAAAAACGGAAGCAAGTATAATGAATTAATAATTAGAATCACAAAAAACAACTAAAAACTACATTCAAAATATAGTTTAAAACTTGTTTTGGTAGGTTCATAAATTAATATTACAACTTGAACTAATTTAAGTCTTTAACAAATTTTCATTACATCATATAATTCAAAACATAAAAATTTTAAAACTGTTAAGTCTGGACCAATTCTCTGTTGCTCAGCCCGTATCTTGGTTTCCTCCAGCTACCAATACGAAAATAAAGGGGTGAGATAAAAATATCTCAATGAGCTCTGAAAATAAAGGGAGGGGAGGTCTGAAAATATTTCTTTCATAAAGATGCATAAAAACATGAAATTCTGATGCATCTCAAGTTGAAGCTCTCAACTTCAATTTCTTTTTATAAAACTTAACTAAAATCATTCTTTTATAATGATCCTAAAAAAATATGCATGGCCTCAAAAATATTTTCTTTGTAAACAAAGAAAAGTCGCCCAATTATCTCAACGTGGGTCACCAAGATAATTGAGTTTTGAGCAAAAAAGGTGGTCTAGCCAAACCTTAACCAGTGTTCTGATTGTTCTCCTTTACCTATTGAACCATGCCTGGAACAACCTGAACTTTCCCACTGTGATATTAGGCCATATATGGTCTGATTAATGAGAATGTACTGAACTTAAGATGTTTTGACGAATTGTCTTTATTAGGTAGATTATGACAAGAGGATATGTGGATCAGAGGATATATGGACCAGAGGCAGCATGGTCAGAGGATACATGGACCAAAGGCAGCGTGATCAGAGGATTCATGGACCAAAGGCAGCGTGATCAGAGGATTCATGGACCAAAGGCAGCGTGATCAGAGGATTCATGGACCAGAGGCAGCGTGCTCAAAGGATACATGGACCAGAGGCAGTGTAATCAGAGTCAGAAGTTATGTGACTAAAGATAGAGTCAGAGGATACGAGTCCATAAGAAGAATCAAAGGATACATATCCAGAGGAAGAATAAGAGGATCACAAAGAAGGAAAACAACAAGGGCAAAAATAGGAGGCGAAACTAGAGGCAAAAATACTTAGTGTTGAGAAATAGCATCAAAGGCAGCATGCCCAGAAATATAAGTGAATCATCATAGGCAGAATGAGATACAACCGTTAGAGGCAAAACACTTAGAATTTTAGAACAACCAATCAGATGCAGAAAGAGATACAACCATCAGAGGCAAAACTACAATGGCAAGGGTGGAAAAACATCCAAAGCATTGGTATTTGCCTTCAGTGGTAGGATTTGCATATTGAACTAGAATTCTTTTCTCAAAATTATGAGATTTCATAAATTACTAACACAACAATCAAGCAACAAGCAAACAAACAACATGCATGACAATTTAAAATCATTTGGGTGCAGATTCAAAACACCTATATGAAAAAAGTTCAATTTTTCTCACACATCTAAGTTCTTTTAACCCGTAGAATCCCCAAAATCATTTCTGACAAGAAGTAAAGGATTTCAACGAATAAACTCCCAAATCCCTAATGGTAAAATACGTTAATGTAACATAACTCAAAACTTTCAGAGTTCTCTTCAGTTGAAGAAGGAGCTGCCCGAACAGTTCTAGTTCCTCTTCAAGTTGTGTCCACTGTTTCAGCTTGAAATTTCCCTTTTTGCTAGTTTATTCTTATTCTACTTCACTGATCTTGCTTGATTCTCGAAGCTAGAGAGTTTAAATCCCACATGCAAGGTTGTTGGGCAGGTATGATGGTGTTAAGTAATCTGATGTTTTAGGAGATTTTAAAAAAGAAGGAGAAATGTAGGATTGAGGGATATGATGAAAAGTAACAATGGGGTTGCCCTTCAAACTGGTTACGGGTGTTGGAACCCAGTTGGTCTTATACTTAGAATTTTGATGTTAACAAAAGTATTTTATGAGAACATATATTTGACTTCACAGAATATATAAGAAGATTCATGTTTTTGGAAGACAATCTAAAATAAGATTTGATTCAGATTTATAATTGAAGAAAATCTTTGACCAAGTTAAAAAAAAAAAAAGATATATCAAGATTTGAAAAAGATTTGATTAAGAATTATCTACAAGAAGATCAAGTTTGTTGTTCCCTTATCAATGAAATGGAAAGTGATAATCAAATAGACAATAGTCAATTAGTTGTTGCCGTTTTTTTGCCCTTTTTTTAAAAGAAGCAAAAGAAGTTCATGGCAAGAATCTGACATCTCTGCCATTCATAAGTACTCCATTAGCACCCTTTTATAACATTGGATCAGTATATTCCCCCTAAGTAACATAACACTTTAAATGAGCGACAAATGTCACACTTACTCTAAAATAAACTTTGATTTATTATTATGCATAAATGTATAGATACAAGAACGTCGTATCTACATATAGATTTATTAGTAAGTATCAAACAAATTAAGACTAATTATTATTTAGACTAACAATAATAGTTGAATTGGTTACGGTAATAAATAGCAAATTGAGAGAAGTTTAGGGTCACAATTTTACCTGTAACTTTGATTACTTCTGATTTTAGCAAATTTGACCTGATTTATTTTTTTTAAGAACTAAAAAGTGTTTTTATTTTTCTCAATAATTAAATTGAGCCTCCTAAAATTTCTCAAATATCAAAATGAGCCTTTACTCAATAATCAAAATAAACTAGAATAGATAACTAAGATACATTAAAAGATATCTCTATTACAAGATCCACCAAAAATCTTTGAAGAGAATTTAATTACTCATTGTCATAAAGAAACTCAAATCAATAATAAAAGTGTTTATCAAATTAAAGAGAAGAATGAAAACCCATAAAAAAAATAAATTTTTACTTCAAAACTTAAGGCACTTTATTCAAAATCAAAACACTCCAAAATAATGAATTTTTGTCTTCAGTTCTCTCCAAACTAAATGCGGCACCACTTCGATTTTTTATCGTGTGCAACACTTAGAATGCATGCTGCCCCTCAATTTTTCTCCTTCAAAATCTCTGTGTGCGGCACTGAATCCGATTCTTTCTATGTTATGTGCGGCTTCCCTTCCGTTCTCCTTCCCTTCTCTTTCTATATCCTACTTGTACAGGCTTAACAGCTTCTCCATCTTTCTGTGACCCGAATTCTTGCTTTATGTTGCTTTTGCTTTCAAAATTTTAGCGAAGTTCCTTCTTTTTATATATTATTTTTTGAATTCTTTTCTACATAATAAAAAATAAATTAAATTAAAAATTTATATAATAGTCTGTAATTATTCTAAAAGTCACTTACAATAATATCCAAAAAATACATTAAATTATAGTTGATCTACTCCCCCACACTTCATTGCTCGTTCTCGAGTGATGGAAAGAGAAACAAGCAAATAATACAAATGAAATCCACCAAAACACCATTACTGAATTTTTTAATTTGAGCAAGAATCATTCTGAATTGTTAAGACTAAATCAATTACCTTCTACACTATGTCAATTAAGTAAGATTAATTCTCAGAGTTTAAAGTGTGTGGTTAACCTTATCACTTATAAGTATTCAATGGCTTGAGACTCTTTTCAATCAATTCATTTAATCCTTCTCATTTATTTTTCTCAAGTACTAGGGACTTTTTTTTTGAATTAACAACACAACTCAGTCCTTTTATTCATGCTATTTTTTTTTTCTTTTTAATTAGATTTCATTCCACCTTTGGCTTGATTATTAGGGCAAGTAATCTTCAAACTACTTAATAAAACAACAATTCACCTCACCTTTCAAATGACTGCTAGTGTGAGTAACCCCGAGATAATCGGTGAAATGATATTTTATTATATTTTTAATTCTTTAGACTAAGCTGTCAATTCCTTCATTTTCTTGTCCCTTAATTCATGAAGTTTTTATTCTTTAGTTGTCCTATGTTAAGGATTTAGTTTACTTCAAATTAGGCTTAACTGTTTTAATTTTGGTCTATCTCAAGACACCAAAACTTATTCACAGCAGAAAATATGTCAAAACTAAGGAACATCTATATCCTAAAAAATATAGTTTCAATCTAGCCCTAACAACATGCTCATATATAGGTTTTGCTCGAAAATCATACAAAATAGTGTCATTAGAGGATCAATTCAAACACTTCATTGATAGTTAACATGGAACGTTGTGCTAATTATTATCTTCCTAAAGATAACCCTACAATTGCCATTAAACACAAGTTTGTCAAATAAGATTTTCTAACAGTCCCTTAAAGGCATAATCTCATTTTTTTTTTCATTCTTACACATAATTCAAGTAAAATATGCCAACAAAGATGTCTTCACAAGCACTACAAGAGGTCAAACATAAAAATATATTTCCTATCCCCGCCCTACACTAGCATAAAGCATGGTCCTCAATTCAAAATATTCAAATACACAAAAAATGAATAAATTAATGAGAGAAAGTAAAATGACTTCTTTGAAAGAGCTTGTTGTTGGAACTTTTTTTTCTTAAAAATAAAATTTAACATACCAAAATAGTAAATTAAAAAAAATGTTAACGCATGTTGCCTCCTACGAAGCGTTTGTTTAACGTCTCGAGCATGACTGCAATGCCCCAACATGAAAATCAAGGGGGCTCTTAAGTAAGAATGAGATCATGTAGAGCAAAATTTCGCATTAGAGGGTTCCCATCAACAATAAAAATATATGCATAAAATTACAACTAGAAAAAGGAAATCTAGGTCGAGTCGGTTCTAACAACATGCACTTCGTTGATGCTTGGTTCTTGTAATGTTTGAAACACAATGGATCTATATTGACAAGATATAAGGGATATGTCGTATATGTACCTCATCAATGTTTTCCACAAGGGATCTGACTTTGCTATGGTATTTGATTAGTTCGTCTTTTTTTGCTTGATATTCCCCTTTGATATGACTTTGCTAATACTCTTTTTTCCCATGCTACTTTCAATTCGATTATTAAGGCTTCATGCTCAACTTGATTTCTACTACTTTTGAAATCAAATCGTAGAGCTTGGTTCACATTGAGGCCTCGAGTCCTTCCAAAATTACCCATGTGCCACTTCCGCTCATTTTGGACGATCCATCCACGAAGAGGGTCCATGGCTCCATACCCGGTGAATGTGTCATCTCTACTACATAGTCTTCTTAAATTTGGGATTTTATTGTTTCCCTAGACTTGAAGCTGATCTGGAACTCGGAAACTTTGATCATCCATGTCACCATTTTCCTTGATAATTCAGGCTTTTGTAGAACTTTTTATGCGGAAATGAGTCTTTACCACTATTAATTGTGATTAGAAATTATGTTTTACCCTTTGAGCTGATATGACTTGAGCAAACGCCATTTTTTTTCCAATTTCTGATATGATATTTATACACATTGTAATACTTTGTTTATGTAGTATACATGGTGTTGATTCCTTTCTCTTTCTTGTATTAATGCCAAGCTGGTGGCTTTCTCTGTGAACGCTAAATAAAAGGTTAGATCTGTGCATGGTGTCAGTCTAGTTAGAACTAGTGGTGCAGATAGGAACCTCTTTAGTTCTTTGAACGCTTGTTCGCATTGCGATATCCATTGGAAATGTTATGGTTTCTTGAGGACATGGTTAAATGGCATCAATTTATCTGCGAATTTTGACATGAACCATGAAAGTGGTACGATTCATCCCGCTAGTCTCTGCATCTCTTTTAATGAATTTCGAATTTGCATGTCGAGGATTGGTTTACACCTGCCAGGGTTTATTTCTGTGCTTCTTTGTGAAATCATGAACCCTAAGAAATTTCCTCCTTGTACCACGAAAGTGAATTTTTTTGGGTTTAACCTCATGGCGTATCTTCGTATTTGTTTCTAATAACCATATCGTCCATGTAGATTTCAATGTTGAAATCTATTTGTTTGGCAAAGACCTTATCCATTAGCCTTTTATACGTAACTCTTGCGTTCTTTAGTCCAAAAGGCATGACTCGATAGTAAAATTTAGGGTCGTTAGTCGTTAAGGTTGTCTTTGGTGCATTTGTGGGGTTCATTAAGATTTGATTATACCCGGAGTATACGTCTTGGAAACTCAAGATTTTGCATCCTAACTTCCTGTCCACCAGCATGTTTATGTTTGGTAACGAGTACTGATCTTTTTGATACACTTTGTTAAGATCAGTATAATTCGTGCACATATGCCATTTTTCGTTGCTTTTCTTCATCATTACGACATTCATAAGCCACATCGAGTATCTATTATCTTTGATGAAACCAATTATTTCCATCTTTTGTGCTTCTTTATGAAATGTGTCTCTTTTTTCTCCCGCAAACTTTCTTTTCTTCTGCATAACTAGTTTGACATTGTGGTTAATAGTTAGGCGGTGGGAAACCACCTTTGGATTGATGGCTGACATGTCAGTGGGGCTCCATGTTAATAGGTCCACATTGTCCTTAAGCATTTGTATTAAGGTAGATTCCTTTTTAGGTGTTAGCCTTGTTCTTCTTTTTCATCACTTTTCCTAGTCTGTTTATTTTAATTTTGTTGGGTTTTTCCAGGGGTTATGGCATATGTCTGTTGTCATCCCTTGGATCTAGTTCGATGAACTTGCATTATTTTCTATATTCTTTGGAATGAATGTGTTTTCCCTCTGGATTTTTTTTATAGCTTTTTAAGGTTGTTGACATAACATTGTATGGCTATCCATTGATTTGCGTGCATGGTGGCGAACATCCCGTTTTCCAAAGGAAATTTCATCGCCAAGTGAGGTATGGAGACTATGGCTCCTGATGCATTCAGGACCAACCTTCCGACGATTAGGTTATAAGCTGAGATTCTTTGCGCTACCAATAATTTGGCGAGGATTAACTTGGTAGACGTATTTATTGTGAAGGTTATCAGTATTTTGATAAACCCTAAGACAACAACGTTGTCTCTAGATAATTCTACCAATGTACTATTGTTGGATTTTAGCGTTAAGTTCAATATGCCTAACTGCTTGCAAGCATAATCAAATATAATGTCAGTCGAATAACCATGATCGATTAAGCTACACTTAACGTTAGAGTTTTCCATACCCTTTGAGATGACCATCGGATCATCTTGGCTTTTTTCTCTGTCCTTATAATCTTTTTCTGAGAATGTGACCATTCTTAGCTCGTTTTCCGATATGGGCTAAGGTGCATACATACTTGGAAGCTTTGTTATTTCTTTTTCTTGCACCACTGGTGGAACAACCCATAACGAAATCTCCAGATATAAAGTTGATTTCTCTTGGTTGAGGAAACAACCTTCTATACTTTCTTTCTTCCTAGCCGTTTCTTTTTTCAGAGCTTCTAGATCTTCAACGAGGATTTGAGGACGATGAACTCCTTTTATGTGACTTGGGCTTTGTTGTATCTTCACGCTTATTTTTTCTATCTTCGTACTTCTTCAAATGGCCTTCTTGTATCAACTTTTCAATCTGGAATATTAATACTTGGCAGTTGTCAATAGAGTGCCCGTGTATTGTGATATTGGAAGTACAATCTCTTACCTGCGTTGGGCTTGGATTCTTTTTGTCATGGTAAGTTGATGAGTCTGGCGTCACACGCATCACAAAATATATTTCTAGGCTTTTCCGTTAACAAGGTGAAATGAGTGAAGTATTATTTTCTTCTGCCCCATCCTTTACCGCTTATTCTTTTACGATTATGTACCCGTTTTCCTCTTACTTAGCTCATCACGTGTTTTAGAGGGTCTTTTTACGAGCAAATTGGAGAATGATGAAGTAGCAATATCAATCACAAGGAATGGAGGATTGAATTGTGATCCTTTTTTAAAATGTTAATTCCTGAGTTTAGTTAAGATTAACTCAAGAACAATCTTGGTTAAAAATAAAATGTTCAGAATGTTATGGGTAAGTTACAAATGAATAAAGCAAATTATTTCTAGGAGATATGTGATTAGTGAGTGAGAAATAAATTAAGATAGGGATAAGAAGATCCACAATGATATAGACTGGTTCACCCAAGGTGGACTACGTCCAATCCTCACAATTTCTGAGTTTTTCCACTAATGTGCTTGGGACAAGAACATTTTTGCTTTCACACTATCTTTCTTGATCACTATTGATCAATTACATAATTCACCTTTCAACTTTGAAAGGATTTTTACAGTAATCTTTCAGTTTAGAAAATATTTTTACAAGTTACCTTTTAACAACTAAAAGGATTTTTACAATATACTCAAACTATCTTAAGAGATACACTTGAGTTTCAAATGATGTATATCATAAAAGGTTTTAGGATTAGAATCTACGCAACACTTTTTTGAGATTGATTATTAGCAATAACTCAATAAAGAGATCCTTGAATATAATTAGAGAAAGCTGGAGTTTTGCTTCATTGAAGAGTTTTATTGGAATGATCGCTTTAAAAACACTTATTGTTGTCTTCACCACGACGTTCCTTCCATAGATAAAGAGAGGGTCAAAAAGACTCAATATAGCCGTTAATAACTTGAGCAAAACGTTTGTTCAAATTGAACGTTAATAACTCGATCCCGAATGTTCTTCTTCAAAAAGTGCAGCAAAAGTCCTTGGAGGTATTTGAGCTTCAATATCTTGTTTAAGTATTTGAGCTTCAATATCTTGTTTAAGTATTTGAGCTTTCTACAAAAAGTGCAGCAGCACATACTATTGTCCTTGTTGTCCTTACTCGCAGCTCATCAATCTGGAGATCGATCTGGTCATCGATTTGGAGATTGTTTTACTTCTTTGGGCCTTCAACTTGAGTTCCGAGCTTGATTATTATTTTGAGTAGTCTTGATATTCTTTTAACTTGAGGTTTGGACTATGGAGAATGATTTGTTTTAATAATGTCCTTAAAAAGAAATAACCATAATGATTTTTTTTTATAAAAACCAGATCGTTCCTTGATAAACCAGAATGATCCTTGAAAAACCAGAGTAATCCCCGTAATCAATCTTCAGTTTAATTAAGAGATGATGTTCTTGATTTATTTCATGGTGAGATCGTTGATTGTTGTATGAATGTATTTGATTACGTATCTTCAAAACACTTGATTTGGGATTTTGTGTCAATAATCTCCCTCTTGTTGATGATGACAAACATGTTAATTAGATTTTAATTGTGATTTTGATTTAAATATTATATTATATGAAGTGCATTTATTAAAAAGCTCCCCCTTAATCTTTGCATCTATTAACATATATTTTTGAACCAAAATATTTTTTCTTTATTAATCAATATATCAAAAGAGTTCATACATATGGTTAAAAGAAATAAACATAAAAGTAAAATAAGGAAGTAAATAAGAAGTTCAAAAATACTTCTTTAAATCCTAAATCTAATTTCTTCTTCTCCCCTTTTGTCATAACAAATAGAGATGGGAGGAATCCAGAGCTAGAGTAATTCAGAATAATAAAGATGGAGAAGAGCCATCAAAGGATGAAGATATGGAGGGTTATGAAAAATTAGGAAAGGTTGGAGGCAGATTTGGTAGAGGTGGTTCAAGTCCCAGCTTGGGAGCAAGTTGAGTAGCCATCCAATCCCTCAAAATTGTGTTCTCCCTAGCTTGATGAACCTGTCAATCAATGATAGTGTGAAGAGATGTAAAGATCATTGGGATATCCTTTCTTGTCTTAGAGGTGTCCTTCTCTATCTTGGTGTGTTTTGGAGGACCAGCATCTTCATTGACATGGTGAGAAGCTGGAGAAGGCTGACTTGGGGAAGGAATAACAGTAGTGCAGAAGGATGAAAAGGTGGAAAAAGTAGATCCAACAGTAGGGAGAGTGCTAGACATAGTATGTGCTTGAGGAATTGGTGGTTCACAAAAGTTCATATCAGGAAAGGCAAGACACTTGTTAATACCAAAAAGGGAAGATAGAGTATTTTGAAGGGAGACACAGGCTGGAGATGTTTGAGATGCTTTCTATAAATGAATTTGGGAGAAAAGATGACTTTGAAGAATGGGATTCAATAGTGAGTGTGGTGTTGGGGTACCAAAAACATGAGCATTATCAAGTGCGGTGGATTCAGATTGATTGGTGGTGGAGTGAAGAATGTTGTTCTTGAAAGGAGAACGTTCTTTAAGACGATTCACCCCAAAATTTTGAGTATTTGGGTTTAAAGATGTTTTCCTTTTAGAGCGTTTCCTTTTGCGGGGACCAAGAGAACGAGGGGATTGATTTTGAAGATTTTTGTGAGAACCATACCATAGGGAACGATATTTGTAGTCATAAGTGGCGGATGCTATCATGTTCTGAATGATGTTGTAGGGAAAATTGAGTCTTAGACATACTCGTGACTACCACAGTGAGGGATAATGTAATGCTGACTAATATTGTTGAAGATTTTGGTAAGGGGTTCCAAATCTACAAACACAAAATTGGTTGAGCCAAGAATGAAAAGCTCATTGAAAATTGTATCTATGTGGACATTTAGAGTAGAATACCAGTCTTTTCCAAAGATGGTTGGCCCTTTAGTGGGCAGATGCAAAATTGTAGCCAAAATTGCAAGAGTGAGACTGATTTCAACCCCTTTTATAGTAGTGATAAGCAAGGCTTTGTTAGGGAAGGTTTAGGTTTTGTATTAGAAAGCACAAATAACCTCTAGATAGCAGGAATATGAGATTTCCAAGAACTCAGACCAACCAAAAAGCATCAATGTGTTGTTTGATTGAGGTTTCTTCAAACAAAAGATTATCAAACACAAAGACCAATCCAATCCCAAGTGGTCTGAACTTGGTAGATTTTTTGATATTTGGTTGAGATTATTGGTGGAATAAGGATTTTGGAAGTTGTTTTATGAGGTGGTTTTTGTTGGGTTTTAGTTCTGCTTGAAAAACGTTTTGGTGGAATGGGTCATAATGGAGAACGTTTTGAACTTTTGGTTTTTGCAGATTGTTTGGTGAGTTGTCTCATTTTTTGTTTTGCTAAAAAATGTGATAGAGGTGGTGATGATTTAGTCGTTGAATTTGAGGGTGATGTTGTTGGTGTGTTTTGATTTCTTTGAGGGTGATTTGGAAGTGGTGAAAAGACATTTTACTGACTCTAATAGTGAAGTGGAGGGTTTTGAGGATTTTGTTGGTGATTTAGAAGGAGGAGCATAACATTTGAGTGGAGGTGGGGAACCAGATTCATCATCTAAGATAGTATAGATGGTTGTGTCCACACTTTTGGATTTTTTACAGGTGCCAACACCAGCCATGATTCTCATTGATCTTTGTTTAGATGGAGGGTTGTCTGATTGGGTTTTTTGAGATTTCTTTTGGAGATGTGGTGGTGCTTGACTTATGTTTGGGAGAATAGATTGGAAGAGGGAAGGAAGTACAGTGGTGAGTGGAGCTAGCGAAATGAGAGATGGGCAAGGTTCAGGAGAGGATGAGAGATAATCAGAGGAAGTGTTATCAGAGGGAGAAACTTCTTGAGGAGTAGGAAGTGGTGGAGGAGATGGTGATCGAGGTGGTGAAGGTGTTGGAGTTGGGTTTTTTCTTGCAGATGCTTTGGTACAAGACATGGATTTTGGAGAGAAATGGAGAAAAAAACGAAGGGTAAGTTGTAGAGAATAGGGATCTGGAGATTTTGGTGAAGGAAGAAGAAGTAGTTTTTGGGAAAAAGTGAGGGAGAGAGTCACACGCATGGGTGTTATAGGAGTGGGTGGTGGAGAAGTGACTAGTGATATTGAGAAGGAGGAAAGTAGGCTATGATGAGGCTAGAGTAGTAGCTTTTTGGAGATTAAAGAAAAGAGTCGTTACTTTTGCCTCGTTGTGTGAAGTTAATTTTTAATTTTTAAACTTCACTTAAAACTGACAAACAAGGAGACCGATGCGAAGAGGAAGGAAACGAAGACCGTTCTCCGTATTGACCACAACATCCTAGTCAGATTTTTCTAAGGAGTTGATTTGGGTTTTTGATGATTTTCAGTTTTTCTTTAATAAAATTAAAATTATCTTCAACTAGGGATTTAGTAATGATGTCAGCAAGTTGATTTTTGGTGTCAACAAAGATTAATTCAAATTCTTTCTTGTTAAAATCATATCTAATTAAATGACGTTTTATTTCAATATGTTTTGATCTTGAATGTTGGATGTGACATTTGTATAACTTACAGAAAAGTCTTCAAGTTGGTTTTTGATCCATAAGACTTGAGAGGAACAAATTCAACTTCAATTGTTGATAAGACAATTTTATTTTGTTTTCTACATGACAAGCTTATTAGAGCTTCTCCAAGAATTCGACATGCGCCATTTGTGCTTTTTCTTTCCATTTTATCCTTAGCATAATCAACATCACAATAGGCTACAAGATCAAAATGAGTTTCCTTGCTATACCAAAGGTCAAGATCAATAGTAGCAACAAGATAACGAAAAATTTCTTTTCACAACAGATAAATGAGATTTTTTAGGTAAAGATTGAAATCTAACACATAATCTTACTGCAAAAACAATGTTTGGTCTTCTTGCAGTTAGATATAACAATGAACCTATCATTCCTCTATATTTTTTTTAGAGATGGATTTTCCTTATTCATCTTTGTCCATTGTTTTGGGAGTTCTTTGATATGGGAGTTGTCATTGTTTTGGCTTCATTCATTTTGTATTTTTTTAGAAGATCTTTGATATATTTCTCTTGACAAATAAAAATTCCATTTTCATACTGATTGATTTGCAAGCCAAAAAAATATCTTAGTTCCCATATCATGCTCATTTCAAATTCACATTGCATGAGGTTTGAAAATTCCTCACACATTTTTTTTATTTGTTGATCCAAAGATGATATCGTCAACATAAACTTTATCAGTTTTTATAAAGAGTGTAGTATCATTCTTGCCTCTGGAAAAACCATTTTTGATTAAAAATAAACTTAGTCTTTCATACCAAGCTCTAAGGGCTTATTTCAATCCATATAGAGCTTTAGTAAGTTTAAAGACATGGTTTGGTTTCTTTTTATCTTCGAAACCAGAAGGCTAATGAACATATACTGTTTGAACCAAGTTGGTCCCTGGAACAATTCCTTCTGTATTTTGATGTTAACAAAAGTATTTTGTGAGAATAATTTATTGCAATAATGGCTTCAATAAGGATGCATAAATTAGAACAGGTAAATCGGAGAAAACGACTAGAAGATACCACTAGAGGATACGACCAGAGAAAATCACCAAAGGAAGTACAGAGGTCCGAGGAAATTAAATAAAATCAGTCAACAAAATCCTCATAAATGGAAAAATGCACGCGTTGGAAAGTTCACACATCTGCCTTTGATTGCGCGCATCTGGAAGCTCAGCGTGCATCTAGTAAATTAGCGTGCCTCTAAAAAATTATGTGCCTCTGAAGATTCAACGTGTTTTTGGAGTTTCCATGCCTCTAATGAACAGTAACCGTTCCATGCCTCTGATGAATAGTAATTGTTCCATGCATCTGATGAACAGTATTTTTGACTATGCCTCTGAAGTCTACTATTTTCAAGTTTGCAACTAAAGCTTACATTCTTCTGACTATGATACCAGAGCATTCTTCCATTTTGGAAGGTCGTCTTGCTTTGAACTTTTCATCCATTTTTTTGTAAAAACACGTGGAATCAAGATGTCCAATTTTATTACAATAAGAACATTTTATTTTGCATTTATCTTCTTTTCTTTGTGACACAAAAAATTTTTGATAGAGTTTTTTGTTTTTGGGATTTGTCAAACCAAGTCCAGCTTTATCAAAGATTCCTACTTGAGATCTCATAATTTTGTAAAGTTTCAGTGGATTTACTAAAGTTTAACAAATCATTTTTAAGATTCTCTCTGATTTAAGCATAATATTCTCCTCTTGGGTTGTAGAACGCTCTTGACACTCGATTTCATTATTTTTCAAGCTATTTTAATATTAGAATCCTACAGGTTTTGAACGACTTTTCTGAGTTCATCATTCATAGGTTGGGCTTTCTCTTTTTCTTCTTTTTCTTTACAAAATTGTTCTTTCAATGAACCACAATTTTTAGCAAGAAATTTTGAGTCATTTAAAAGGTCATTAAATTCTTTTTCCATTTGATCAAATAAAGGATAGAGTTCAGAAATGGTCATCTGGTTGTTTTATGAGTTTCCCATTAGGCACATGATGGCTTCTTCATTATCTTTTGTGTTTGATTCTTCAAAATCATCCCAAGTGACCGTCATGGATTTTTTCTTGAATGGAAATCTCTTTGGTGCCCATTTTTTTAAAGGGCATTCAGTTTTATAATGTCCTAATTTGTTGCCCCCATAACATCTGATTTGGCTTTTATCTATTTATGTTTTAGAGTTTTCCCTTTTGCTAGGAAAACTTCTTTTGATCTGATCTCTTCTTCTCATTATTCTTTGAAGTTTTCTTGTAAGAAGAACTACTTCCTCATCAGCTTCTTCTTGACCAATTTCTTTTTCTTCTAAATATTCTCTTTCATCCTATTGTGAAGATCAGCTTTCTTGAAGATTTTGTGAAGCTTTTAAGGCTATTATTTTTCCTTTCTTTGCTGGTTTATCCTCCTGCAGCAATACTTCATGTGCTCTTAAGGTTCCAATAAGTTCTTCTAATTCATGTGCTCTTCTGGTTTACAAGTTACCTTTTAATTGTTTAAGTGAAGAGTTTTGTTCTTGAGTATGATTGTTTAAGTATTAGAATGATCGTATTAAAAACTCTTACTGTTATCTTCACCTTGATGTTCATTGATAGTCGTTACTTAACTTGAGCAAAACATTTGTCCAGATTGAACCAGAATGTTCTTCTTCAAAAACCAGAAAGTTCTTGGTTCTGTGTTGTATGGAAGACGTGGATAAGTGATTGAGTAGCTGTTTAGTGTAAGTTCTTGATCTCAGAAGCATGTTGAGCTTTCTGCAAAATGTGCAAAAACAATGTACTATTGTCCTTGTTGTCCTTGCTCACAGCTCATCCATCTAGAGATCGATCTGGTCATTTATTTGGAGGTTGTTTTGCTTCTTTGGGCGTTCAACTTGAGTTCTGGGATTGATTATTGTTTTGAGTAGTCTTGATATTCTTTTAACTTGAGGTTTGGACTATGGAGAATGATCTGTTTTAATTCTATCCTTAAAAAGAAATAACTAAAATGATTTTTTTATAAAAACTAGATAGTTCCTTGATAAACCAGAATGATCCTTGATAAACCAGAATCATAATTGATAAACCAGAATCATCCTTGTAATCAATCTCCAGTTTATTTAAGACATGATGTTCTTGATTTATTTCATGGTGAGATCGTTGATTGTTGTATAAATGTATTTGAACACCTATCTTTGAATAAATCACTCAAAAACACATGTGAAATAGAAACATAACCAAAATCATGTAGGGTTTTAACGAGATTCAGATTCTTAATATGCAAAGTTTTGTCATTAAAAGAACCCATAAAAAACTAAGGGATACGTTTGATCTTTGTCTAAACCCACCCAACAAGTTGAACTTTTCTGAGTTATTCGACTACTTGTAAAATTGGATATGAACATCTTGGCAAGCTGCTTCCAGGACTTGATTGAGCTTTTACGGAGGTGCAAGAACCACGATATGTGGCTCTTTATAGGGCATGAGATAACTATGCATTTTAGGGCATCACATGCTCGTTGAAGTTTCATTATTGCATTGAAAGAAGTTATATGTTCTTGTGGATCCATTTTTCTATCGTATTCATCCATAGTCGGGAGGAGGAAATCCTTAGGTATTGGTTCCTTGTTGATCCTGTTCGTGAAAATGAGTTGGGTTACGTCATCTTTGTGGTTCTTTTGCTTGGGTGGACCACGGGAAGATTCTTCACTTCCAGAGTTCGAGCTTGCAGTACTTCTGTGACTATTGCTCTCTTCGTATAAGGAGTGCATGGTCGTTTCTGGTCTTCTTGAATAATTTCTATTTTCCTTTTCAGTGTTTTGATCTAAGCCTCTATTTCGTCCATCTTGTCCTCCGTTCTTTTTGACTAGGATGTCGTGACAATGAAGGGCCACGAGGTATGGGTCTCTTCGTATTGCGTCTCGAGGGGATACAGTTTGTCCATGAGGATAGACTCTATCCTCGTTGGGCTGCCACCGTGGTTGCAGCGTTGTACATCTAGGACTACCATTATTAGGTTTTGATCCTCCGTTGTGTTGACTTGGCTCTCCTTGAGATGGTTTAGGTGGAGCTCTACTTTTGGTAATCTTCATGTTGTGAGAATATTGATGTCTAGGAATGGTTTATCGTGGCCTCATGTTGGGCGCCAATGTACTTGTAAGAACTCAAGAGGTTGATCATTGATGGTGGTAATTTGTATTCAAGATTGGATGCAGTGGTTTCTTGATTTGGGCTATTTCTTCGCGTGTGCTTCAGTCTCCAAATGGTAGGGGGTTTACCTCAAAAGACACTCTATTGCCAAAGTAAGTTAGGGAGCAAGCAAATAGCTAATATATTGAGTAATGAGTAAGGTGTGATACATGGGGGCATATTAGGCCCGACGGCTACCCGAAACTAGAGTTGGTGAATAGATTCCTTTGTACCCAGCAGGTAAAACGATAGTTAAAACCTTTTTGCAAAATGAAAGTTATGCTTATTGGAACTATTGATATAAACTATGAGATTGATTGCAAAACACTAGACTTTAGTAACAACAACATAATATGGTAATTCTTTAATTGAAGTGAGACTTCCATTAGGAAATTAATAAAGATCAATCGACAACCAATACACAAGTTGAATCATACTTTAATAACAACCAATAAACGAACATAATAAAAACAAATACTATTACTAAGAACTACAACAATGTAAAAACTATGATGAAAATCAATTATAAATACATTATCTAATCTCAACCTAGTTTTGAAACCACTCAATAAACTCGAAACTAGACCTATGAAACATACATTCACGCACTCCCCCTTTTTTATGATGGAAAAACAACTTGAATTGATTCAATAATCTACAAGGAGTTGCTCCACCTTAGTGTGTGCTTTAAAATTTGAAAGAAATAAAAACTTCTAAACTTGATAACAAATAATGGTACAAACAAGGAACAAACATGTGAAATATCTTGATTCAAATTTAAATAAACTAAGACATAAATTTGAATACCCTTGAAACAATTCTTCCAAGTAAAAGTTAAGAGATATACCTTTGTGTAAACTTACTAAACTACAATCAACAAAATTAATACTCTTTAACATCTTACCCTTGTTGTATTCTATATTTTCCATAGATGACCAAATCTTTATCTTGAGAACTCAAATTTCTTTAAATTTGACACCTTACACATGTTTGGAGCATCTTTAAAAAAAGGTATTTATCACTTGATGCTGTCAAAATACTAACGACTCTTCATCATATGCATATTTTTCATTGTTTTTAGTCTTATCTATCGTTAATCATTAGTTAATTTAAGGAGTTATTTGATATATTTTGTTGATTTTAGTTCTTTGATTTAATGAAATATTTATGTTCTTATTTCCTTGATTAAGTAGAGATTTTTCGTAGTTTTGCGTTGTTTCTTTGTTTTAGTGTTGTGCTGAATTTTGGTGAGAAACCAACATGACCTATGTGGAGTATTTCAGACATCAGAACCAAATTTGGAGTTGTAGATGTCCAATTGGAATCAAACCAAGTGCAAATGAAATCTAAGATCCAAAGCTACAACTTTCATAAAGACATCGGAACCAGATTCAGACTCGAAATATGCGAAGAATGCAATATAAGTCAGACAACAAATGTTGTGCGCCCGAAGCGCAAAAACCTGCGCCTGGGGCGCATTTCGGCCTTCCTGACTTTGTCCACTTGTGCTTGAAGCGCAAATTCGGCGCCTGGGGCGCCTGGCACGTGGCTGAATATATAAAAACGCATTTTTTTTTCACTTTCTAGGGATCTTTTTGACTATTGGGAAGTTGGGAGACTTGTGCCCTAGCAGAGAAACTAAAAGACGGCCGTTGCTAACACCATTGGAGCAGTTTTATCAAGAATCATTAATGAATCTTTCTTGTAATTCTTCTCTAATCTCTATCTTTTCTATCTCTGTCATGAGTAACTAAACCCTATTTGTTAGGGATGAGCGTAACAAGATGAAACCCTTGTTTTTCTGATTTGATTTCTAGTTATATGAATGAGTTTATTGAGTTATTTTTTTCATTTATGTGCTTAATGCTTTTTATTGCTTGATCAACATTAAAATGTTCTATGATTCGTATTTTGAAACGGAAGTGGACTTTACAATGCTTGAGATGAGAAATTCACGAGTTTTTAGTCTAGGGATAGATGCAGGTCATGAAACCAATTAAATTAGTTGCAAAGGCAATAGTTTAACAAGAGAATTCCTGTACGGTAAGGCTTAATTCTAATCTTAAATCCACTAAGGAATTAGGGGTTACTTTGGAATTAAAGGTTCTGTCACTAAGACATTAGGGCAAGAATAATAAAGAGAATTCGGTAATAATTCAATAAAGGAATTTAGTAACTAGGTTCAAATTAGACACCAAGATTGGATTCGAAGTGAAACTCATCCCTGTCATTTTTCTTATTATAAAAGATCAATTTTATTACCATTGTTAATTTTAAATATTATTTCAATCAATTTGGAAACTTTTTGTTCAATTTAGTAATCAAATATAATTCAAACTGTTTTTCTTTTATTTTCTATTTTTATTTGTTGAACTTGCAAATGTCATGTGCTAGTGGTTTCTCTCTTCTTTGTTTGAGATAACTATTCGTTGTAGAGCATGGAAGATCATAATGATGATATTCTACTACAATTATATGAAGAGTGTGATACTTGTCTTATATCTGGTATATGTCGCATGATTGAGGGACAAATCTTGAGAGATACATTTTTAAAACATCACCCTCAAGAATGGAACTTGTTTTGATGACTTTGTCGCACTAATAGAATATGAAGATTTTTTGGTCAAAGAAGCAGAAAACGACGAGTGTTATATTAAAAAGATCAATTGGGAACAAATTCTACCTCCTAAAATTCTATCAAAAGAATCAGATGACAAAGACTTTCACATTACGGATGGTTTGGTTGAATTCATGAAGAATAACATGGTTTCAATTGAAAGATTTGAAAGTCAATGTGAGATGTTATTTGAGCAACTGGTTAAGTTTGAGAAGATGGAGGAGAAGTTGAAGATTGAAGATGATTTCATTGTTGTGGTAGAAGAAGATAAGCAAAAGGAAAAGACGAACGAGGAAAAGAAAAACAAAGAGATCGATGAAGTTCAAGATTCAATCTATGCCTTGTTCATCAATGTCCAATTGAGAAGGACATGGAAGCAACATCATTTATTTCTCAAGTTCATGGAATTTCTACCAAACAAAAAGAAGAAGAAGGATAATGTGTTCTTCCTGTCATATATGCCACCTTGACAATGGCTGAGGCGTCAAGCTAATGACTTTAAAGAAGCGCTTCGTGGGAGGCAACCCACAGATAGAGGTAACATTTATTTTGCAACCTTATTTTTGTTATTTGAATTTGTTTCTTTTTAATTGTGTGTAAACGTGCACTATGATGAAGAAATTTTAACAACTTGAAGCTAGTTTTAAACTATTTGTTTCAGATTTTGAAATTTAAACTCTATTTCTTTGCTCATATCATTGCTGAATTCGATGAGTATCACTAATGCATGCATTGTTGATTACTCCTTGGTTGTCGAAGTCTCACTTGCCATTTTTTTAATAAAAAAAACTAAATAAATCATGTTGTGGCATGTTTGGCATCATTTAGATAGTTCATACTCTCTCTTACTATCCTTGTTGTGAGCTTTTGGGCCTAAACACTTTAATTCTTTGTTGTGTGATTATTGAGACATGTGTTATCCCTTCAGAACTTGCACTAATTCTAACTTGCATCACTTGTAATTTATGCATTCACTGAGGCAATTTTATTTGGTTGTTTGAGCCTTTTTAACTATCCTATGCAAATTTTATCATTTGCTAGCCCCTTTGAGCCTTGCCTTTTCTTTCAGTTAATAGCCACATTACAAGCCAAAGACCTAACTTTAATTCAATCACCTTACTTGGAGTTAGGTAGGAAAACTTGTCTCATCTTGGTAAAATTCTAAGTTTGGGGTTGCTCATGGGATAGAAACTTTTTAAGTTTGGGGTGGTGATTCTCATAATTAAAATAAATAACAAATCAAAAAAAATCAAAAGAAAAAGAAAAAAAAGAAGAAGAAAAAAAAAATTCATTTTGTGTACATTGATAAATAACATCTTCTTAGTTCTTTTGTCAATGGTTGAGAATGTCCACCATAAAATGTGAAGAAAAAAAAAATAGAATAAAAGAGGGAGAATAATTTGAAAATGTATGCCTAACTCCAAGTATTAAAGCCTACTATCCCAAAATGTCCTACCCTTACCTAAGCCTCATTACAACCCGAAAGTCCTCCAAAAGTGTATGTGTTTGTTGCATTGTGATTGCTAAATAGAATTTTTTCAAGAATATGGTAGTGTGATGCATGTTCTACGATTCGAGTGATAAATTCATAACCCTTTCTAAACACTTGAGAGAAATTTTGGTGAGATTATGTGAACAGAGAGTTGAACTTGATGAATGAATGATAAAGTGTACAAATTGTGTTGTTTTTTGTAAGGGAGCATGATGAATGTTTTGTAGTAGCTGGAATTTTGAAAATTGAGTTTGATTTGATTTGAGAAATTGAGTTTAAGTTTGCTTTTAACTGTACCAAATATGAAATTAATTGTTGCTTGGGGACAAGCAATAGATTAAGTTTGGGGTTGTGATAACTCTTCATCATATGCATATTTTTGATTGTTTTTAGTCTTATTTATCTTTTATTCATTAGTTATTTACGGAGTTATTTGATATATTTTGTTGATTTTAGTTCTTTGATTTAATGAAATGTTTATGTTCTTATTTACTTGATTAAGTAGAGATTTTTTGTAGTTTTGCGTTGTTACTTTGTTTTAGTGCAGTGCTGAATTTTGGTGAGAAATCAACATAACCTATGTGGAGTATTTCAGCCATATCTGGAGTTGTAGATGTCCAATTGGAGTCAAACCAAGTGCAAATGAAAGCTAAGCTCCACAACTTTGATGCAGGCACCGAAGTCAAATTCAGACTCGAAAGATGAGAACAATGCAGTATAAGTCAGACAGCAGATGTTGTGCACTCGAAGGGCAAAAACCTGCGCATGGGGCGTATTTCGGCCTTCCTGACTCTGTCCACTTGCGCCTGAAGCGCAAATTCGGCGCCTGGGGGGACTGCCACGCGGCTGAATGTATAAAAACGCATTTTTTTTCATCTAGGAATCTTTTTGGCTATTGGGTAGTGGGTAGACTTGTACCCTAGCAGAGAAACTCAAAGACAGCCGTTTCTAACATCATTGGAGCAATTTTATCAAGAATCATTCATGAATCATTCTTGTAATTCTTCTTTAATCCCTATCTTTTGTATCTCTGTCTTGAGTAACTAAACCCTATTTGTTAAGGATGAGTGTAACAAGATGAAACCCTTAATTTTCTGATTTGATTTCTAATTATATGAATGAGTTTATTGAATTATTTTTCTCATCTTTGTGCTTAATGCTTTTTATTGCTTGATCAACATTAAAATGTTCTACGATTCGTATTTTGAAACGGAAGTGGAATTTACGAATACTTGAGATGAGAAATTCATGAATTTGTAGTCTAGGGATAGATGCAGGTCATGAAACTAATTAAATTAGATGCAAAGGCAATAGTTTAACAAGAGAATTTCTATACGGTGAGGCTTAATTCTAATCTTAAATCCACTAAGGAATTAGGGGTTACTTTGGAATTAAAGGTTCTGTCACTAAGATATTAGGGCAAGAATAATAAAGAGAATTCGGTAATAATTCAATAAAGGAATTCAGTAACTAGGATCAAATTAGACACTAAGGTTGGATTCGAATTGAAACTCATCCCTGACATTTTTCTCATTATAAAGGATCAATTTTATTACTGTTGTTAATTTTAAATATTAGTTCAATCAATTTGGGAACTTTTTGTTCAATTTTAGTAATTAAATATAATTCGATAGTAAAACACAATCCTTGAGTTCGATACTCGTTACTACCATTTTACTTATTACTTGCAACGACTCAGTACACTTGCTGAAACGCTATCAAGTTTTTGGCGTCGTTGTCGGGGATACACGCTATCCTTGATGAAGAGTCATCATGTACCTACAAAACAATTAAGTAGAATTTATAGGTTTTCAACTTTCATTCGGTCCTTGGTGGTTAGGAAGAAAATGATTACATTTGTGCATCCAAATCATTCTAACTTTAGGAACATCGTATTTCCAAATTTTACACTTGTATATTGTATGTGCTTTTTGCAAAAAAAAAAAATTACAAACAACGTATGGTGCATGAAACTTGTCATTCTCTTTTTTAAATTTCCGAAAGGCTTTTTGAAATTCATTCTAAGTGATCCTTTTAAAGACTTTCTAAATTAATTTTTGTTTGGTCTTTCAAAATTGACTCTTTTTTCTTAACAAGTTTCATGTCTCCATTTGTAGTTTGTGCTAATTTGGACTTCAAATCATAATTTTCTTTTTTGAAATCATCACAATTCTTACAAATGGCATACTCCATACAATTATTACACTATGTTATCTCAATCATAGGTATCTTTTGATTATCATGAGAAGCATTAAGGGCTTCTATTAAATCACATTCTAATTTTGAAATTTTAGCTTCCAAAGCCATAATAATTTTTCTTTTAGATATATTCATTTTAGTAGCCCTTTTTTATTCTTAATAAAGCTCTACAAAATCCATATGCAATTGTTTATAAAATGGTTCATTTTCATAAAAGTTTGAGTAGGAATCGCTTACCTCACAGTCCTTGCTTTCTGGAGCCATGAGACATAGGCAGGACACCTCATTATAGAAAAAGTTGTTGGAGGAAGCTTCATCTTCATCCTCTCAAGCTATATATTGATGGGGAATAAACACAGAAAAACAATAACAAGTAATACGTAGCGGATATAAAATTCCCCCAACTTGCAAGAACCCGTGAGGAGCAACAACAAATATATGGCAGCAAATTAATCAAAATAAAAGAGCGTAAAAAACACCGATATTTTAACGTGGAAAACCCCTCAATGCAAGGGTAAAAACCACGGGTCGTCCAGACCAAAAAAATAGCTCCACTATAATCAAATAAGGGTACAAGAGAGTCTCAAAAAGATGCACAAAGTGTGCCTACAACCAGCCAAAATAACAAAGCACTAAAGCTTACAAATGAAAAGCAAGAAGAAGTAAAACATCTAAAAACCTGCTACTGTGCGAGCTCGATTCCTCCCACTTCAGAAGTCGTTTTGCCGATCCGAACATTGAAAACGAAGCCCTGAATGTTGGGAACCTACTGTCCAAATTTCATCCCGATCCAACGGTTAACGAATGCGCAATCGATGTTTTTCTGAGACTGATTTAACAAAATCGGGAATAGGGTTTACTCTTCTCTTTTCTCTTTTGGTGGTTGCCTTTTCTTTCAAAATAATCTCTCTCTTCCAACCCTAATTAGACCACTCTCCACTTAAATAAGTGAGACACATGGACTACAATATTTGGGCTTTTCTCCACATAGGAAGGGAGCCCAATACCCAACACATCTCCCCCTCACAACTATGTGGAGATAATCGCCAAACCGGCGATATAACAACAAGTTTCAAACTTCCCTCTTGGTAATGCTTTAGTCATCATATCAGAACCATTATAATCAGTATGAACTTTTGCCAACTCCAACAACTTAGCTTCCAAAACATCACGTATCCAATGATACCTCACATCAATGTGTTTGGACCTGCTATGAAACGTTGAATTCTTACCAAGATGAATAGCACTTTGACTATCGACAAATAATACATATTTGTCCTGAATAAACCCAAGCTCCTGCAAGAATTTCTTCAACCAAATCAACTCTTTGCATGCTTCGGTAATGGCAATGAACTCTGCCTCAGTTGTAGACAATGCTACACATTTCTGTAATCTCGACTACCAAGCCACAGCTCCATCTGCAAATTTAATCATGTAGCCTGAAGTTGACTTTCTTGAGTCAATATCTCCAGCCATATCTAAGTCGGAGCACCCCACCAAAATAGGTTTGTCACCTCCAAAACAAAGCCTCATACATGCAGTACCACGAAGATACCTCAAAATCCATTTTACAGCATTCCAATGCTCTCTACCTGGATTTGACAAAAATCTACTGACTGTACCAACAGCATGCGCAATATCTGGTCTTGTACACACCATTGCATACATCAAACTACCCACAGCAGAAGCATAAGGAACTCGTCCCATGTATCTTTTCTCATCTTCACTAGAAGGACTTTGTTTAGAACTCAACTTAAAATGAGCACCAAGAGGAGTACTTACAGCCTTAGAGTTTTCCATTTGAAACCTTTGCAACACTCTCTCAATATAGTGTTCTTGTGACATCCAAAGTTTCTTCTCCTTTCTGTCACGCATGATTCTAATGCCAAGAATCTGTTTAGCTGCTCCCATGTCTTTCATGGCAAATGACTCGCCCAACTGCTTCTTTAACATGTCAATCTATGAAATATTTTTCCCAACAATAAGTATGTCATCAACATATAATAACAGGATAATGAAATCATCGTTAGAAAATTTTCTAACAAATACACAATGGTCAGAAGTAGTCTTCATGTATCCTTGGTCACACATGACAGACTCAAACTTTTTGTACCACTGCCTTGGAGCTTGCTTCAAACCGTATAGACTCTTTCTTAGTCTACACACATAGTCTTCCTTGCCTTCAACAAGAAAACCATCAGGTTGATTCATGTAAATCTCTTCCTCCAAATCACCATGAAGGAAAGCCGTTTTTACATCCATTTGCTCTACCTCTAAGTCAAGAGTAGCTGCCAAATTCAACACGGTTCTAATTGATGACATTTTTACAACAGGTGAGAAAATCTCATTAAAATCAACACCCTTTCTTTGACGGAAACCTTTCACCACTAATCTGGCTTTATACCTCAAAGACTTTGAGTTACTTTCAAGTTTCACTCTATAGATCCACCTGTTTTCCAAAGCCCTTTTGCCTTTTGGCAACTTCACCAAATCATAAGTGTGATTATCATGCAAGAATTTCATCTCATCATGCATTGCATCCAACCACTTTTGACTTTCTTCACTCTCTATGGCCTCTCGAAAACACTCAGGTTCCCCTTCATCAGTCAAATTCACATACTCATCAGAAACTTACCTTGTAGATGGTTGTCTCTGCCTCTTAGACCTCCTGAGTTGGGTTAGAGATGATTCAGAAGCATCACTAAGATTCTCATCGTGTGAAAACTCATGATCTTCACTAGTTGGAATATTTACCTCATCTCTAAGTCGATGATCATCAACACAATCATGTGGCTCATCATTCTGAACATTACCATCAGTAGTATCCAAATCAGGAACAGGTGACTGAACTGGATCACCATCAACTAAGGCGTTATCTCTCTCAGGTGTAGTCTTCTCCACCTTATCAATGTCTTCAATAGTTTGGTCTTCCATGAACACTACATCACGACTTCTAATAACCTTTTTGTTTATAGGATCGTACAACTTGTAGCCAAATTCATCCTCACCATAACCAATGAAGATACATTGCTTTGACTTTGCATCCAACTTGGATCTTTCATCCTTTGGAACATGCACAAAAGCCTTGCAACCAAAGACTCTCAAGTGATCATACTTGACATTCTTCCCAAACCATACCTTGTTTGGTACCTCACTATTCAAAGCGACAGTAGGAGTAAGATTAATAACATGCACCGCCGTGTACAGTGCCTCACCCCAATAATGTTTAGGCAACTTAGCTTCAGAGAGCATACACCTCACTATCTCAACAAGTGTCCGATTCATCCTCTCTGCTAAACCATTCAGCTGAGGAGTTTTAGGAGGAGTCTTTTCATGTGCTATACCCTGCTGTTTGCAATAGACATCAAAGGGTCCGCAATACTCACCACCGTTGTCAGTACGAACACGTTTCAGCTTTTTGCCTGTCTGCCTCTCAACCAAAGCATGAAATTGTTTGAATTTCTCCAACACTTGGTCTTTTGTCTTCAGAACATAAACCCATAGTTTCCTGGAATAGTCATCAATAAAAGTAACAAAATAAAGTGCACCACTAAAAGATTTTACCTTTAAAGGGCCTCAAACGTCAGAATGCACCAACTGAAGCAACTCTGACTTTCTAGAGGGAGGATGCCTTTTGAAGGATACTCTAGTTTGTTTACCAATTATGCAGTGAGAACATTTCTCCAAATCTACATTCTTCAATCCTGGAAGCACATCCTTTCTAGCTAAGCAATTTAACCCCTTTTCACTGATATGGCTAAGCCTTCGGTGCCACAAAGATGATTCCATATCCACGGCATTCACACTGTCTTTTGCAACTAAAGCTTTTGTCCAATACAGTTTACTAATTTTCTCCCCTTTAGCCACAACCAAGTTACCTTTACTGAGTTTCCACTTTCCAGAAGCAAAATGATTATCAAAACCACTTTCATCAAGCATATGCACAGAGATCAATATGAAGCGAGCATCTGGAGCATGTTTGACTCCTTTAAGCAACAGTTGCATTCCCATGTTGGTTTGCAAGCATACATCACCAACACCAATTACCTTAGATACACCATCATTACCCATCTTCAAAACTCCAAAATCACCTGAAGTATAAGATGGGAAGAACTCCTTCCTCGGTGTAACATGTAGTGTAGCACCACTATCAATTATCCACATGCTCTCATCAGATACAAGATTAATTGATTCATAGTCACGGAGAATAACAAGATCATCACTAGTAGCAGTAGTAACACGGTCATCATCACTATCATCATCACGACCCCTTTGTTTCTGCTTACCCTTCTTGCCTTTGTTCTCCTTTTTCCACAGAAAACAATTCTTCTGTATGTGCCCTGTTCTATGACAATAATGACACTCCACATTTTTGTATCTAGATTTGGACTTGCTTCTGCTGTTTTCTCTACCACCCTTCGGTTCTTTTTTCTGACTTCTCCCCTTATTTTCAGTGACAAGAACTTCAGATTGAGATGAAGAACCCTGTGCCTTCCTTCTCATCTCCTCATTCAAAACACCGCCCTTAGCCGTTTCCAAAGAAACAACACCATTAGGAGCTGAACTCGTTATAGAAACCCGAAATGTCTCCCAAGACTCTGGTAAAGATAACAGTAAAAATAGTCCCAATAGCTCATCATCAAACTTGATACCCATTCCAGACATTTGATCAAGGATCCCCTGAAATTCACTCAAGTGGTCTGAAATAGATGTTCCCTCCTTATACTTCAAACTTATGAAACTATTCAGTAAGAATAATTTATTATTCCCTGATTTAGAGGCAAACAAAGTCTGTATCTTATCCCACATAGTTTTTGCATTTGTCTCGTTAGCAATATGATTATAAACATTATCTTCTACATATTGCCTAACAAAACCACATACCTGTTGATGTTCAAACTCCCAGTCTTCCTTAGATTTATTGTTCGGCTTATTAGAACCAAAAATAGGAAGATGCATTTTCTTCACAAATAACAAATCTTTCATCTTGCCCTTCCACAAATGTTAATTAGTACCATTCAAGCATACCATCTTCATATTCATATTTGCCTCCATCCTTCAAGCAAGTCAAATAACCCTTTAACCAAGAGCTCTGATGCCACTCTGATGGGGAATAAACACAGAAACACAATAACAAGTAATACGTAGCGGATATAAAATTCCCCCAACTTACAAGAACCCGTGAGGAGCAACAACAAATATATGGCAGCAAATTAATCAAAATAAAAGAGCGTAAAAAACACCGATATTTTAACGTGGAAAACCCCTCAATGCAAGGGTAAAAACCACGGGTCGTCCATACCAAAGAAATAGTTCCACTATAATCAAATAAGGGTACAAGAGATTCTCAAAAAGATGCACAAAGTGTGCCTACAACCAGCCAAAATAACAAAGTACTAAAGTTTACAAATGAAAAGCAAGAAGAAGTAAAACATCTAAAAACCTGCTACTGTGCGAGCTCGATTCCTCCCACTTCAGAAGTCGTTTCGCCGATCGGACCGTTGAAAACGAAGCCCTGAATGTTGCGAACCTACTGTCCAAATTTCATCCCGATCCGACAGTTAACGAATGCGCAATCGATGTTTTTCTGAGACTGATTTAACAAAATCGGGAATAGGGTTTACTCTTCTCTTTTCTCTTTTGGTGGTTGCCCTTTCTTTCAAAATAGTCTCTCTCTTCCAACCCTAATTAGACCACTCTCCACTTAAATAAGTGAGACACATGGACTACAATATTTGGGCTTCTCTCCACATAGGAAGGGAGCCCAATACCCAACATATATACCCTTTGATCTTTTCTTTCCATGTTGGACTTGGATAGTGCCTTGCCTTTCTTCTTTGAGAGTGTTGGACAATCACTCTTCATTTGTCCATTTTTACCACACTCATGGGAAGTAATTGATTTTGTGTCCTTTTTTCTTGATCTTCTAAATTTGATCAAGTTCGTGTCATTATGCTTCAGCCTTTTGCGTTTGATGAACTTGTTGTAGCACTTTACGAACTTACTCATGTTGTCATTGCTTGAGTCTTCTTCGTCGTTATCCTTACTATTCGATAGCTCTTGTACAATTGCCTTGGACGAAGAGACTTTAAAACCTATACTCTTCTTATCCTTATCTTTTCCTTTGCCCTTATCCTTCTTTTTGGAACTCTCTTCATGTCTTGCTAATTGAATGAGTTCTTGCTCATATTCCTCTAACTTACCAAACAATGTTGTAACTATCATGCTCGTCAAGTTCCTTGTCTCCTTTATTGCACTCACTTTGGTTTGCAATTTCCTAATTAAACATCTCAAAACTTTTTCCGTTAAGTCTCTGCTTGGTATAGTCTTACCCAAACCATTCAAATTTTTTACAAGATGTACAAAGCGTTTTTTCATTTCTGCAATGGTTTCACCGTGTTTCATGCGAAAAAGCTCAAACTTTTGGTTTAGCATATTGATCCTTGAACACTTTACTTCATCAATTCCTTCATAGGAAACTTTTAAAGCTTTCCACATTGATTGTGTCGTTTGACTATGAGAGACGATAATATTTGTCACCACCTAATGAGGAGATCAAAATATTTTGTTCCTTCCAATCATATTGCACCTTTTTGTTATATATGTTAGTTCTTTGAATACAACGGCTCTAATATACGCACCCTTAAATTCCTGGTTAGTACTAATTCTTGAGGGGGCTCAAATATACAGACCCTTTAAACAAGAAAAACATAGGCAATGATGCCACTTGTTAGGCCCAATGACTACCTAAATCTAGAAGGGGTGATTAAATTTCTTTCTACAGAGTGTATAAAACAATGTTTAAACCTTTTTTCCATAATGAAAGTTATGGTTATTGGAACTATTAATAGAAACTATGAGATTGATTGCAAAACAAAAGACTTTAATAACAACAACTCAATGTGTTAATTCTCTAATTGAAGAGAGACTTCTGTTTGTCTAAGTTGGATTTTTTTTAATTATTTATTCAAGAACTAGTTCGGGTTTGGTGATTTTAACTAAAACAAAGGAATAGCAATTAGGCTTAAGTAATCAGAGGCAATAGTAGTGTAAATAGTGCATAAGTAAAGTGACACAAGCAGATTTAACCACTACATCAAATCCTTGAATGACACAAAACCTGACCTTACAAGTCAGTCTTCTCAAAACAACCTGACACGTACAGACTTTTTGAGGCAAAAAAACACCTTGACCCTACAAGTCAAGTCTTCTCCACACAACCTGAAAACCACATATTGTTGAAGGCCACTACATCTTGACCCTACAAGTCAAGTCTTCTCAACACAACCTGAAAACCACATATTGCTTGAGGAACACTAAAGCCACTATCGGGCTGGGTAACACAAGTTTGGAACGGATTGTGTTTTGCTTTTACTAAGCAGAATGTTACAATTGATTTCTCACACTAAAGCACTTTTTTTTTTCTTTGAGCAAGTGCTCTCTAGTACTTAAACCTTTGAATATTTAGGAAATTTGAGCTCACAATTTTTTTTCTTCTAACTTGTATGGATTTATGAGTTCGTGCTTTCTTCTCCAGCCTTGAGTATCTCTTTATAGAATAGATTAGAGTTTCACTTTTTTATTTGAAAAATCTAGATCATATCTTTCTTGAGACCAAATTTTGAATGTATCTTCTTGTGAAAAAATTATGAGTGTATCTTCTTGTAAATAATTATGAGTGTTTCTTCTTCAGAATAATTATGAGTGTATCTTCTTGTCAATAATTATGGGTGTATCTTCTTGTGAAGAAATTTTGAGCATATCTTTTTGTGAGCAAATTATGAGTATGTCTTCTTGTGAACAAATTATGAACATATCTTCTTGTGAACAAATTATAAGCATATCTTCTTGTGAACAATATTTTGACCATATCTTCTTGTAAAAAATATTTTGGCCATATCTTCTTGTGAACAATATTTTGATCATATCTTCTTGTGAACAATATTTAGACCATATCTTCTTGTGAACAATATTTTGACCATATCTTCTTGGGAATAATATTTTGACCATATCTTCTACTGAACAATATTTTTGCCATATCTTCTTGTGAACAATATTTTGACCATATCTTCTTGTAAACAATATTTTGACCATATATTCTTTTCACCTTGATCAAAGATTTCCTTAAATTATAATTCTGAATCGTATCTAATTTCAGATTGTGTTCAAAAACTTATTCACGCGAATCTTCCTTCATACTCTTGATTGATTGGAACGAGAATAGATTCGGGCTTGTTCTTGGATCTTCATAAATTTTGATATGGCTTAGTCTTTTCTTCAATGTTAATTCTTTCAGTTAGAGCCGTTGACTTTCCATCAGAGCCATTAACTTTTTTGTTGTAATCAAACGCTATGTTTCTTGGATAATAATTGTTAAAGGCAAAGTTGTATGACTTAGAATTTGTGGCCTTTGGAAAATCACATTGTTGAATCATCAGAGTCCGTGCAACATTAGAGGCTTCATATCAGAGGCAACATTTGGAGTATGTTACAACTTTTTGATCAGCGAAATATGAGCTTTGAATGCATGGCTTGAACAATATTTTCATAGTTAATGATAGCTTGATATGAACTCTTCATAGGCATGCTGAGTTTGTGCACATCAGAGGCACGTAAGGGCTTCATAGGCATGCTTCAAATTCAGTCTTTAAAGGTAGTCTTCAGACCCAGTTATCAAAGGCAGTCTTCAGATCCAAACATCAGAGTCAATCTTCGTTACCTTCAAAGACACGGTGCTTTCAGTGGCATATGTTTAGAGGCATATGTGTATGCTTTTGTGTTCCTCGGATCTTATCCTTTGTTGACTTCCTTTGGTCGCTTCCTCTAGTAACTTCCTCTGGTACCTTCCTTTGGTTTTCTTGTTCTAATTGTTGCACACTTAATGAAGCCATTAGTCTAAGAAAATTGTTCACATAAAATACCTTTGTTAATATCAAAATCACAAGAGTAAAACTAACTTGGTTCCAACAACTTTAATTAGGTCAATTAATAAAGATCAATCAACAACCAATACACAATTTGAATCACACTTTGAATAAAATATAAACCGAACTTAATAACAAGAAATATTAACAATAAGAGCTACAACAACACAAAGATTATGATGAACATCAATAAAAGTTCTACAGTAGAATTTTTGTTTTTCCCCTTATGTCTAAAAACAAGATGAAAAATCAATTTTCATTACAACTAAAAGTTACACTAAGAACATAAATTTTATCGGTGTTCTTGAAAATTGTTTTTCAACAAATTGTGATGTAATTTACTACACACAACTAAATCAAAAGATTTATCTACAGTTTTAATCAATACTTGTGTAGAAACTTTTTTACATTGACCAATAATCATTTTAAAGAATCAAAACTTTGCATTAATCAATTAATTTCATAAATGAAAAGATTAAGGGAAAAGCAAAACAACACTAGATTTTATCCTAGTTTGATCACTTCGTCCTCGCTTGTAACCTACATTCAGTCCTCTCATCAACCGATAAGAAAGTTTTCTTCTACTATGAAATTGCTATCGTTACAAAATAAGCTCCTTGAACCAAATGAATAAAACCTTTTGCTTCAATGCTTTCGGCTCTTATTGAATCTTGAAACCTTCAATTCTTGAAAAACCTTCAAGAACTAACCTTGAATCCTAATTGATACAGTTGCAAATTCACCCTATAAACCCTTCAACCTTGAACATTAACCTTGTTGATCCAACTCTTTCAAAACTTGGCAATTCAATGATAAACCTAAAATCTTAATTATCTCCAATTATCGTGAAAAGAAATCCCTTCTTTTTCGTTTCCTCTTAACTGTAGATGATAATGTACCCTATCACTAAATTTCACAATTAATTGAACACTAAAAAATTACAAAGCCTTTCCTAGTTAGGAATCTCACAAACAATCATTTGCACCAAAGGGTTTCTAAGAGTTTTTAAAGAGTTCATTGTAGGAGTGAAAATTGAGATGAATTATGAATGTTGAGTTATAATGAAAGTGGGTGAAAAGTATTTATAGTGCAACTTAAAAAGACAATTCTAGTGTATTAAAAAATAGTAAAACGTGTTTTTGATTCGAATCACATTAGTGTTGATTCAAATCAACATAATTCCAATTCAAAGTTGTTTTTAAGAGGGTAATTCAAATCACGTATAGTATGATTTGAATAACATTGTCAAAATTGATATAATAATTCAAATCAACATAAAGTCCAATTCAAAATATTCGAATCAGCTAAGGTGATTCGCATCATGATTTTAATCCCCTGATTAGAATCAAATCTGCATGATTCTAATCACTTGATGATTAGAATCAACTTCTACATGATTCTAATCACTTGGTTAGAATAAAATTTCTACATGATTCTAATTACACAAACAAAATATGTGAAAATTATGATTTTAATGCATTTTCGAAGTGCAACATTTTCAAAGATTAAAATGACTTGAAAAAAGATTTTATTGCAAATTTAAAATGATGATTTGCTCATATCGTTAGGCGTGATAGATTATTGAGAGAAACTTAATTACATCATCTAATCTCAACCTAGTTTTGACATCACTTAAAATAAACTAGACCTAGGAAACGTACACTCACGTGGCGAACCCCTTATAATAGAATGATTGGACTCATATTCATTGCAGTTAGTTGCTATTATTGTTGAGGAGATCGTTGAGGTTATTGCGGAGTTTTTGTTACTTAAGACGTAACTGTACACTGAGATAGGTGATGAGTGCTACCAGGTTTAACCGTAATCTCCGATGTGTGGAGTGCTGACAGCATGTCGGTGCTTCTAGATTCCTTGTTGTCGCATTTGTGCAGTGAAAGGGTTGAACAACGAGGTTATCAACTGAGGACTTTATTAGGTTGGAGCTCGATTGTAGATCCACTTGTTCCACTTTGCATTGGGCTTCTTGTGTATTTGATCAATAATATCTTTTAAGATGGACTTTTTACACCTATACCATTACATATCTAATCATTGTTTTGCAGGTTTTGATAAGAGTTTTTACTGGAAGATGTCGATCGAATTAATTTGTCGGAATCTTTTACACCAATCTTAAGGATTTAGCAACCAAACGAGACAAAGTCACAGGGTAATGGGACCAGGTCAGGATAGCGATTGATGGCATCCCTTCAAATATGTTCTTTTTGTTTGTTTTAAGTTGATATAGTTTCGCATGCAATGCTATCTTGTTGTTCTTCTCTTGTTATTTGATCTCTTTTGAAATGTTTGTGTAGATAAGCATGTGATTTATCTATCTAGTACAATAAATAAAAATTAAGTGTTAAAGAGTTGAACAGTGGCAAATCATTTTTATTAACTTAAGTGTTAAAAATTAAGTGTTATTGATATATATTATAATATCAATAATTAATTTGTTAATTAAGTGTTTATATTATTTATTTTATTTACTAAAATGAATTGCTGGGAGATTGATCTTTTTTTTTGTTATATTAAATTTATTTTATAATTTAGTTTTTAAATTAAAATTAATATTCTTTTACTTATTTGACTAAGTCAAATTGCACGTTTGAGAATTTAAATCAGTTACTAAAATTGTGGGTCTCATGTGGGTAGTAGGTGTGATCTGGTGTTGACTTAGGAAGTGGAAATTTGGTTCTAAATGTTTTCTATGTTTAATAAAAATTAATACAGTTGCTATCTTATATTTCTATCCTAACGGGTTATGCGTATAGTTTGTTTCCAATTTTTGATTCACATTGCTTAGTTGACAATTTTATTTGTCTTCATGAAGAATATGGTTTGTGATTTTGAAGTGCTTGTTATATTTTATATTAGTTAGTTTTAGTAGGCTTTGTGTTCTTGTTATAGCTATCTTTATGGTTTAGCCTTCTAGGTTTTTTTTTTTTTTGATCTTTTCTATTACAGGGTTATTA
>JBBPBQ010000004.1:18500001-18526010 GCA_037974755.1 Cicer yamashitae | reverse complement strand
ATCAAAACCTTCAAATTCCAAAAAAAAAAAAAAAAACAAAGGCTTCGTCGTTCTTTCTTCTCTCATTCGTGCCTTTTTTTTTCTCCGATCAACTCTTCAATGGCATGTTCTAATGACGACTCATCATCAACCTCTGGAACTGTTTCTCAAGATGAATCAAGAAATCCAACATCATTATATTACCTTCATCCGAACTATTACAATTGGAGCCGTTTGACGAAATGTGCTTTGATCTCAAATAACAAAGTGAAATTCATCAACGGCAAGTTACTGATGCCGGTAGAAAACGATGTGTTATATGATGCTTGGGAGTGCTACAATATGATGGTAATTTCTTAGATTACTCATACTCTCACTCCTTCTATTGCTCAAAGTACTATACATATTGAGAATTCAAAAACTTTATGGGATCATCTAATAAATAGATTTTCTAAAGGAGATCATTTTCATTATTCTGATCTTCTTCATGATTTACACTCTACTAAACAGGATGACAAATCAGTTTTTTATTTCTCTACTGAATGGAGTATTCTTTGGGAGGAGTTAGAGATTTTACGACCCATCACAGATTGTTCTTGCTCTAATTCTTCTGAGTGTAGTTTACAAAAGTTAGTATTAGGCTATCATTCCTCTGAAGCCCTCACCTATTTTTTAAAGGGCTTCAATGACAATTTTAATACGGTATAAACCTAGATTCTGATGGTGGATCCTCTACCTGATATAACCACAACATTTTTTTTAATTTTACAACAAGAACCAAAAACTAATGGTCCTTGATGCCAAGGTTCTATTGAACTCTTCCAACAATGGTAATTCTAATGCTAATCCTAGAAATGGTTCAGGCCTTGGTAAGGGTCGCGAACCTAGTCAGGGTAGAAGTGGAGGTCCTGACAATATACTTTTTTTTAAATAGGCTAGGACACACTGTTGTTCATTGCTATTTTACACATGGTTTTCCGCCCTGATATTCTCCTGGACACATGAACAATAAATCTATTTTAAACATGGTTTTCGAGAACTGTATATTTTACAAATGAATTTAAGAATGTTTTATACATTCCTGATTTTACCTTGAACGTTGTTTCCATTCTAGAATTTCATATACTTCTTTTGATCTTTGGCATCGTAGATAAGGAAACCTTCTAATAATGTTCTTACTCATATTTGTAAACATTTTCTATATGTGAGTTTCAATTCAAATAAAATTTTTGATTTTTGCTATCTTGTCAAACAATTTAGATTACCCTTTCATGTTAGTAATATTGTTTCTGATAACGCTTTTGATTTGATTCATATGGATATTTTGGGACCCTTGTCCTATTCTTCTATTCATAGTCATAAATATTTTCTAACTATTGTTAATGATTGTACTAACCACACTTGGATTTATCTTATGAAAGCTAAATTTGAAACCCGAAGCTAAAGCATGATTTTGTTGTTTTAATTAAAAATCAATATGACAAAGTTATCAAAGTTATTAGGATTGATTATGGTGTTGAGTTCTTATATCCTGAATTTTATGCAAAATTTGGAATTCTACATCAAACATCTTTTAAATGTTACTAGATGCATGCTTTTTCATGCTAATCATCCAAAAATATTTTGGTCTTTTGTTGTTAAACATGTCATTTATCTCATTAATAGATTACCATCATCATCCATTGATAATCATAGCCCTTATGATTTGCTATATAAACACCTCCCTGATCTTAATGAATTGAAAGTCTTTATATCTCTTTGCTATGTTTCTACTTTGCAACAATATAGGACTAAATTAGATCCTAGATCTAGAAAATGTCTATTTCTTGGATATAAATTTGGCACTAAAGGCTTTATTTCTTATGATTTTCATACTAGGGAAATTCTAGTTTCTAGACATGTTATTTTTCATGAACATGTTTTTCCATACTTATCTAGTAATAATTCTTCTAAAAGGGATTTGCACTCTTGCGCTGATTTGGGCACTTTTAATTTCCTTCTTGAACCTATAGAACTAGATTCTATCAATAGTAAAAAGAGTCATTCTAATTTGAATGATATTAATGGCATGCCTACTTGTGATGAAAGCAATTCTGTACATGAAAAACCTTTTACACAACCTAGTAGTCACAAATCATCAAGGCTAAGAAATCCTCCTGTTTATCTTCAGGAATTTCATTGCAATCTGTTTTATATCCTTTGTCTTCTATTTTGTCTTATAAATCTTTTTCTTCTACTCATTTAAAATACGTTCATTCCATGACTAGTGTTGTTGAACCCCAAACTTATCATGAATCCATTAAATCTAAGGATTGGGTCATCGCTATGAAACATGAAATTACAACTTTAGAATCTAATAACACTTGGGATTTAGTTGATTTGCCTAAAGATAAACATGTCATAGGATGTAGGTGGGCATATAAGATTAAGCATATTGAAAGGAACAAGCTAGATTTGTTGCCAAGGGTTTCACTCAATTGGAAGGTGTTGATTTTCTACACACCTTTTCTCTTCTGGCCAAATTAACTACTGTTAGATTACTTCTTGCTTTGGCTGCCACTAATAATTGGTTTTTAAAGCAGTTAGATGTTAGTAACACTTTTCTTCACGGTGACCTTCATGAGAAAGTTTATATGAAACTTCCTCCTAGTTATCTGAGTCATAATAGTAATAAGGTATGTCATTTAAAATTTTTTTGTAGGTTTAAAACAAGCAAGTCAACTATATTTGGTTTTCAATATTCAAAACAAGATGATTCCTTATTCATTCTAAAGAAGTTAAATTTTTTTTTCTTTTGTTTTGTTGGTTTACGTAGATGATAATTATGAATTGGAGATCAATATGATTAAAACCTTTTTTAAATTCTTCTTTTTAGATTAGAGACCATGGAGACTTAAAATTCTTTCTTGGATTGGAGATTTCTTGTTCGAGGGAGGGTATTCACATATGTCAATGTAAGGACTGCAAATTTCTATACAACTCAATGCCAAAACTGGCAATACACCTATGATTAAGGACTGCAAATTTCTATACAACTCAAAGGCACAATCCATGAGCCAACCTCTTTTAGATAAATTATTGGGTTCTTATCTACTTGACCAACACACAACTTGATATCACTTTCATCGTGTAGAAACTTAGCCAATTTATGCAATCACCGACTAAAGACCATTACCTGGCCACCATGAGGATCATCAAATACATAAAAACTACACCAATCCAATGACTGTTTTACTCATCAGTGTCCAAATTTTAACTGCGAGCATTTAGCGATTCTGATTGGGCAACCTACCCAGAAACCAAAAGGTTTGTAACTGGATTCTAGATTTTTCTTGGATCATCATTGATTTCTTGGAGGTCTAAGAAACAAAGCATTGTATTGTGAAATTCAATGGATAACATTTCTTTTGCAAGAATTAAACACGAATTTTTGTGCTCCTACAACTCTTTATTGCTATAATCAATCAGCCAAGAACATAGCATCAAATCCAACATTCCATGAGAGAATAAAACATATAGAAATTGATTGTCACATTGTTCGCGACAAACTACAAACCGAATTGTTCAAACTCTTGTCCATCTCTTCATCAAATATGCTAATGTATTTCTTTACTAAGTCACTTGAACCTGCAACATTCAATTCAATTCTCAACTGAGAATTCTTAACATACATTCTCCATCTTGAGAGGAGATGTTAGATTTATATTAGTTAATTTTATTAAGCCTTTATTCTTGGGTTGTTATGGCTATTTTTTTGGTTTAGCCTTTGAGACTTGTTTGTTCTTTTATGTTACAAGGCTCCTATTATAAATAGGTTCATGTTTATTTCTTAATTCTTAATTAATAGATGATGAATATTCAGTAAAATAATCTCCATTATTATATACCGGTCAAGTTATTAAAATTTGTATTCTATATTTAAGAACCAAATATGTGATGCAATTAAAATATTGTGTGTGAGAGTTTATAATTTGTTAGTGTCAATGTTATGTTTTACACTTTGATTTAGTAAAATTTTTATTTTAAAGATATTTATCGTGCATTTATATAACTGTCGATGATTGTATTTATTATTTAGGATGCAATACTCGGTAGGAGTATTTCTTGATTATTAGAAGTTTTATTATAATTTGTGAACTTATAGTAATTTTTTATGAAACTTATTAAACTTATAAGATTCTTAGTAGATACTATAAAATATATTGTGTTATATATTGTGAATTAACCGACATTTGTGTATAAATTTTGTGATTTGAGAAAAATTATTTTATTGTAAAATATTATAACACCTTTTTTCTACTATTGGAAGTGCATTGGTAAGCATTATTGAATATACTTTAAAAAATCAAAAACATATTTTGCTATATTAATTGCTAACTAGCCATTGTATTAATACAATGATGTGTAATGAAGTTTGTTTTTTATGAAAATAAATAATTTTGTGAATTAAATTTCTTTTATGATGATGTTATCTCTTAGAGTTTATCTAATATAGAGTTCGGTTTTGAAGATTCTAAAAAAATCACATTCGATGTTTTTGTTATGTTTATTGTGTAAGTTTTTTCAAAACTCATTTTGTAAAAAACGATTTTAAGCTGAAATAAAATAATTATTTTAATTATCTTTTGAAGAAAACTATTTTTCATAAAAGAGGGACAAATACAAAATCTCATTCAAACACCAAGTGTTTAAAATATTTTATTCTTACCAATTTAATTTAATAATTATTGATGAAGATATCTCACTTAAAAATAAAAGTAAAATGTCTTCATTCATAAATATAGAATATCAAAATTACATAACAAAAGCTTCTTGATCGGAAATACTCAATAAAAAGCACTTGTCAAGTTTTTATATCTTTAATGATCGACTATTCTCATCTTAAAGTGGAGTTTAATATAAAGTTTGAAAGCTCATTCAATATAAAAATCTAGTATGGCTGTTGTGTCATGTAGCATTGCTACGACTGTGAATCTTATCCAACATAGTCTCTTTGGTAATACAACTTTTCTTTGGTGCTCACATGGTGTAGAAGACAACTTGCATTTATTTTTCAATGCCCTAATAGTTTAGATGTATGGTGTCAAACCTCTCTCGATCTCTTATTGAATCTGTTGTCTAGCATGTAATGGAATAAAAGAAACTGTTATTTTATTAAAAAAGAGATAGCCAAAGGCAATTTATACAAAGTGTTTACAACCAATTATCTGTTAGTATATGTCAATGAGGTGCAGCTTGAAAACAATATAATGAAAAGTAGGTGGTAAGGCTTTGGTGTGAATGTCAACGAGTTGAGTAGAGGAAGGAACAGGTAAAAGGTGAATGACGACATTCTGCAATTTCTCATGAACCAAATGACACTCTAACTCAATATGTTTTGTTCGTTCATGAAAGATAGGATTTTCAGCAATCTGAATAGTTGAGTTACTGTCGTAGAAAATTGGAACCAGTGTAGAAAAGGGAAGCTTAAGATCTTGAAGGAGATAGAGTAGCCATTGAACTTCACAAGTAGTGTGAGCTAAAGCGCGATATTCAGCCTCTGATGAAGAGCGAGAGATAACAGTTTGCTTTTTAGACTTCCATGAAATAAGAGAAGAACCAAGAAATATGGGAACCAAGTAACTGATTTTCTAGAATCGGGGCATGCTTCCCAGTCACTGTCGCTTAAAGCTTAAATGTTGAAGACGAGAAGAGAAGAATAAACCTTTCTCGGGGCACCCTTTAATATAATGAAGAATTGGAGTAGCAACAAGATTATGTGAAGACATAGGATTGAATACATATTGGCTAAGTTTGTGGATTGAGAAGGAGAGATTTGGCCTGGTATGTGTGAGATAAAGCAAGCGACTAATGAGTCTGAGATATTGTTTCGGATCTGGATAAAGTGAGCCATCATCTTTAGACAACTTCAAATTTGGTAGCATAGGAGTAGAGGCAGGCTAGCAATGTAGAAGTCCCATGTCATCAAGCAATTCTAAGGCGTATTTGTGTTGATTCAATGAGATATCCTTCTTTAAATGAGCCACTTCGAGACCAAGAAACAATTTTAGTGAACCAAAGTCTTTAATTTTGAAAGTAGAATCAAGAAAAACTTTAACGAAATGAATTTCATCAATGTCATCTCCAGTAAGCACAATAGCATCTACATAAATTAACAAAATAGTAATATGAGAAGCATGACTCTTAACAAATAAAGCATAATCAGATAAAGATTGAACATAACCCAAAGAAATGAGGGTTGAAGTAAGCTTATGATTCCAATTTCTACTAGCTTGTTTCAAACCATTGATTGACTTTTTAAGTTTACAAACCATATTATTCTCTTGGAGATCCCCATGCAAAAAAGCGTTTTTTACTTCTAATTGATGTAAATGTCAATGCTTGACAACAGCGACAGACAAAACTAATCTGACAATTGTAATTTTTACAACAAGGGGAAAAGTTGCTAAAAAATCAACTCCTTCAAGTTGAGTGTACCCCTATGCAACAAGTTTAGCCTTGTGCCTTTCAATTAGGGGTGAGAATAGGTCAGGCTAGGTTTTGAAATGCCTGAGCCTGGTCTACGATTAATTTTTTCGGCCTGAGTCTGGCCTACGGCCTATCATAGACTTTTTTTTCGGTCTGGCCTAACCTTTTTAAAAAGTCTAGCCTGACCTGAAAACCTATTTAAAAGCTTATTTCACATTAAAGCATTTAAATAGTATAGTTTATATTTTTTTTATAGGCTAAACTACGCCTTTATATATAACCATAATTAGCAAGTATGCAACAACCTTCCAAAAAAGTAAAGAAACAAAATGAACCCATAATTAGCAAATTTAAAATAACAAATACTAATATTAATAAATAATTAAAAAAAATAACAATGTTAATAAATAAATAATATATATATAGGCCAGCCTATCAGGCCTAATAGACTTTTTTATAAGCCTGAGCTTGATCTAATTAAATTAATAGGCTTTAAAAAAAAACCTGAGCCTAGCATTTTTATAAAACAGGTTAGGCCAAACTAGGCCAGACTATAGGCCTCTAACGGACGACCTAGTCTATTCTCACCCCTACTTTCAATAGTACCATCAAGTTTTAATTTGGTCTTATAAACCCATTTACATCCAACAACATCCTTATCAATGGATAGTTCAATTAAATCCCAAGTATGATTAAGTTTTAAGGCATTAATTTCTTGATCCATTGCTTTTTTCCAGCAATCAAATTGTATAGCTTGTTTCTGAGCACATGGATCCTGATTAGTAGAAAGAGAGAAAATATAAGAATGATGCAAAGAAGACACATGATCATAAGATAATAAATGACTAAGGTTATGGGGATTACCTGAAATATTGTGGATAGAAGGCTTGGGAATAGGAACAAGAGAACATTCATAGTCATTCAAATATGCAGGAATATTTCTAGATCTAGTAGAAGTCCTAATATTAGAATTAGGGGGATGGGGTAAAACATAATCAATAGCATGAGAAGCAAGATGAGGTTCATGCATATCAGTATTATTATAAGAAATATTAGGAATAACAAGATGGGATAAAGTGGCAGGCATACTGCCATCAACATTAGTATCCAATTCATTAGACAAATCTGAAAAATTAGAAGCAGTGGGCAATGGAAGCTGATCATGAATTTTAATAATTACATAATCAATGTTAACATGATAAAGGAAAATATTTTCATAAAAAACATGTCTTGAAAGAAATAATTCATTGGTGTGTAAATCAAATAAAATATACCCTTTAACACCATCTTTATGACCCAAAATAATACATTTTCTAGCTGTAAATTGAAATTTAGTCCTACGAGCTGAAATAGTAGAAGCAAAGTATAAAAATCCAAAAACTTGTAATTAGCAAAGCATAAAGATCCAAAAACTTGTAATTGAGAAATATTAGGTTCTTTATTGTATAACAAAAATTAAGGAAACAAGTTTGGTGATTTCATAGAAGGTAAAAAATTCAAAATATGAACAGCATGTGAAGCAGAGTAGCTCCAAAAAAAAAGGGGTAAATGAGATTGAAACAAAAGACCCCTAGCAATATTAAGATATGTTAATGTTTTCTTTCAACTACCCCATTATGTTGAGGGGTTTAAACATAAGAAGTATGACGAATACTACATTTTCATTAAAAAAAAATAACCCTAGAAAACTCAACCATTAACAAATCGAATTATTTTAACCTTTTTGTTAAATTGAGTTTTAACATAATGAACAAAAGAAATAATGTGATTCCTAGTTTCATATAAAGCATGTCACAAATTATTATTTAGTAATTTGTAGTTGTTGTCATTAATAACAAAATAATACTTTTGAAAAATAAAGAATTTTATATATAAAACGTCCATCTAGTTAATAATCGTGTTAAATTTATTTAATTTTCATAACATATATACACTGTTGTTGGATGTGTGATAGAAATTTTTTGAAAGGAATGGTCTTAAATAAAATTTTGCTAACAAAATTGAAGAGTTTCTCAATTTTGCAAGAGTGAAGAAAATTGTCAAAGATGAAAGGGGGATAAGATGTCCATGTTGTTTATGTTCAAAAACTTATAATTATAATTATGAATCGTATCTAATTTCATATTAAGTTCAAAAACTTATTCACGCGAATCTTCCATCATACTCTTGATTGATTGGAGCGGGAATGGATTCAGGCTTGTTCTTGAATATTTAGAAATTCTGATTTGGCTAAGTCTTTTCTTTAGAATGAATTTTTTTAATTAGAGTTGTTGACTTTCCATCAGAGCCATTAACTTTCTTGTTAGAGTGAGATTTTTTGTTTCATGGATAATAAAAGTCAGAGGCAGAATTGTGTGACTTAGAATTAGTGACTTTGGGGAAATCACATTGTTGTATCATCATAGTCAGTGCAACATTAGAGGATGCATATCCGAGGCCACATTTTGAGTGTGTTACAACTTTTGAATACATGGCTTGAACAATCTCTTTAGAGTTAATGAATTGCTTGAGCTTTGAATGCATGTTAAGTTTGTGCACATTAGAGGCACACAAGGGCTTCAAAGGCATGCTTCAAATTTAGTCTTTAAACAGTCTTTAGAGGTAGTATTTAGACCTAGTTATTAGAGGTTGTCTTCAGACCCAAACTTCAAAGCCAAACATCAAAGGCAGTCTTCGTAACCTTTCGAGGCACGTTGCTTTCAGAGGCAGATGTGTATGCTTTTATGTTCCTTTGATCTTATCCTCTAGTCACTTCCTTTAGTGACTTCCTCTGGTCACTTCTTCTAGTCACTTCCTCTAGTAGCTTCCTCTGGTACCTTTCTCTAATTTTCTTGTTCTAATTACTGCACACTTAATGAAGCCATTAATCCAAACAAATGGTTCTCATAAAATACCTTTATTAACATCAAAATCACAAGAGAAAAAACAACTTGGTTCCAACAATTACGATGCTAAACGGTTAGAGTCGAAGTTAGGATTGAGTGTGAAGAGGATTGATTGTTGTGTTAAAGGTTGCATGTTGCATTATGATAACAAATTTGTTTTAAATGATGCCAATTTAGTAGAATGTAAGTTTTTTCAAAACCAAGGTATCTCTAAAGGAATAACTCTAGAGAAAGTAGGGGAAAACCAATTCCAAGGAAGCTAGTGTTTTATCTACCTATTGTATCAAGATTGAAGAGGATGTTTGCATCAATGCAAACTGTAGAAAATATGACGTTGCATTATGAGAATAGAAGAAATTCATGTGAGTTGCTACATATGTTTGATGGCCAGGCATCGAAACACTTCGATCAAATGCATCATAATTTTGCGTCAGATCCACGCAATGTAAGATTTGAAATTATCCTCGGATGGATTTACACCATATTTACAAGCATCATCTACTTCTTAAACTTGTTGGCATGTTGTTGTTACTCCACACAATCTTTCTTTTGATATTTGTATGTCTAAACCATACCTGTTCTTGGCTACCATAATACCAGATCCTTCTAATCCTACAACTAGTATTGATATTTTTTATAACCTTTGATTGACGATTTGAAGAGGTTATGGAGTGGTGTCTTGGCATATGATATTGCTTGAAAATAGAATTTTATGATGAGAGTTGCTTCGATGTGAACCATTAATGATTTTCCCGCTTATGGGATGTAGTTAGAACGAGGGAAACTTGGTAAATTGGCTTCTCCTATTTGTATGGAACACAAAAGCATTTACATTAAAATTCAGAGGGAATGAATTGTGCTTTGACTCACGTTGTAGGTTATGACATGTTTATCACGCATTTAGAACGAGTAAAGCTGCATTTATGAAGGGCTATGTAGCAACTCTAGGAACACCGCTTAAATTAACATCAGAACCAGTTTGGAATAGTAGATGTGCCAAAGGTACAAGTTGTTGATGATGAGGCTTTTATTACGGATAATGGCATTATTGAACACAAAGATGTATTTTTTGGATCTATCATATTGGAACGATAATCTTTTGAGTCACAATCTCAATGTTATACATATCGAGAAAAAATTATTTGACAAACATTTAACATTGTGATTAATGTGAAAGGCAAAACAAAAGATAATGACAAAGTTAGGAAAAACACAGGTTTATATTGCAGACAGTCAGATATGTTGTTGGTGGAGTTCAACGGGAAGATTCTAAAACCCCGTGCGAATTACACTTTATATGCCGAAGAAGCCAAATCCATTTTTCATTGGATCAAAGAGTTGAAGACGTTTGACGGTTATAGTTCTAATTTAGCAAGATGTGTTGATGTAGAAAATGGGATGAAAAGTCACAATTGTCATGTTTTTTTTAGTGTTTATTTCCTATTGCCTTTAGTGGTTTGCTAATACATTTATTGAACCCACTTATTGAAGCGAATCAATATTTCAAAAATTTGTGTTCAACAAAGCTTAGAGATGAAGATTTCATCAAGATGGAAATTGAAACCAAGTGAAGCTAGGCTTGGTGAACCAATTCAGTATAGATGGATGTATTCAATTAAAAGGTAATTATATATATATATATATATATATATATATATATATATATATATACACACATGGAACATATTTGTACATCTCATTTATATTATAGGTTTATGGGTTATTCAACACGATTGGTGAAAAATAAAGTTAGAGTTGAATGCTCAATTTGTTCGTCTTACCTACACTGTGAACAACCTAGTTTTGTTCTCATTATTTCAACGACGACACATTGTCATTGGTGAATGGAAGAAATTATACTAATAGCCTTATACGTCATCCACATATTTTATCAGTCTTTTGCCTGTCTTGTCGTCATGTTGGTAGAGATATGCCGATTTTTTGGCAAAGTGACAAAGTATTTAATGTAGCACATGTTGATTAAATGCATTGAAGTTAAATCATACATTGACTACGTTTTATATCTCTCTCGATCTTTAATTAATTAATTTAAATTAATATTGACAATGCATAGTATTTTAATTTTAATAAACTACATATATATGGACATCCATTAGCGCATTTTTAACTTTTGGACATTCTTCTGTTGATATACATTCAAATTTTCCATCATGGTTTCAACAAGTACATCTTCAAGAACTAACTCCTATCAACATCCACTTGAGGCACTTATCTATAGGGCCGAGTAGAAGCTTCAAAGAATGACACACCTACTATGTTAATGGATACAAATTTTATATTGAATCTTTGACAGAAGGAAAAGAAACAATAAACAGTGGAGTGTGCCCGATAGTAGTGTAATGGAATAATTCTACGACATCATTGAACACTTTTATGAAATTGACTACACGTTCCTAGATTATGAGAAAATAGTGGTGTTGTTTTATTGTAGGTGGTTTGATTTATCGATTAGTGGAAGTAAGATTAATTTGATGACCAACATTATAGACATTTGTTTGAGCAAAAGACATCCATTGTTTGATCCATTTGTTATGCCCCTTAATGTAAAACAATGGTATTATGTTCCTTATCCATCGACAATCAAAAACAAACAAGGTTGATGAGCTATAATCAAAACAAGACCGACGAGTGAAATCAAAGAAGATGAAACAGATTAGGATGAAGAAGTTGCATATCAGATGGATGAAATGTAAAATGTGGATCATGTGATTGGAGATGAAACTATTAGTCGACTTTGTCATAAGTGAAACATTGGAGAAGAAGTTGATGAACAAGAAATAGAAGAATTAGAGGATTATGAAGACAATGACTTAATTCACTCATGAAATGACGATGATGTCGACAATTAATTAATTATGTGAAATGTGTATGTGTATATATATATTGTAATGTGAAATGTGAACTTCAATATATATATATAGACATGGCATCAATATCAGGAGCAGGAGCATCATGATCAGTTGGAATATGGAAAATATCAAAACATCACGTGGTAAGAAAAAAGTTGTTAAACCACGTGTTGTTAACGACCCATCTCTCATGCCAAAGCCGATGACTGGTACTAGCGGTGCAGTTGTTCCCCTACACTCTGAGTCCCTATAGAGCCTTATACCATTAACAAAATAATGCAACCTAGGTGTGTTGATTTTTATGACCGCCATGTCATTATTTCATAAGGAGATGAGTAAATTATTTTAAATTATTCAGGTTAATTATTTTTTACATTTAATTTGTATGTTAATTGTGAAATCATAAAAGAGAAATTAAGATGTATTCCTACAAAAGAAATTATTCGCAAAGACTATTGCTGAAGTTATACAAGAGAAATATAAAAACCATGGTGGTGTGAAATAAAGGAGGATATGGCACCTCAATTTAGTGAAGTTGATCAATTTTTTCATTATTTTCGAGTAAGTAATTAAATTAATTTACTTAATTATTGATATATACATTTGAATGTTTAAAGAAGTTATATTTTTAATATATTTTTTTTTTATTTTTAATTTAAACGAACAACAAACAAAATATACTTGGAGAAAAGCACATAACACTGCAATTTATGGAGGAAATGGAACACATATGTTTACAAACAAAAAAAGAGAAAAAAACAAAGATTAATAGAGCATCTAAAATGGGTAATATACTTACAAGGGAGGTTACATGTCGGTTGGAGAGATCCAATACTATATGGTAATCATTATTAATATATATCTATTAATTCATATTCAATTAATTGTTAAATTTCACAAATTAAACTGAACAATTAATATTTTAGGAAAAGTAAATTGGACGAGAAGTCACTCAGGAAAAGATACATCGCTATCTTCATGTTAATCTTGAAACAAATGTTTATATTGATGAATTATCACAGATGATTCAGGTGTATATATATATATATATATATATATATATATATATATATATAATTAGTATTTAAATTGATATATATATTTCATTAACTACGTAATAATTATAATTAAAGGTTAAATCAGTTTTTAATCTCTATAAAATTTTACTATTTTGTTGTTAGTCCTTATAAAAAATTTCAACTTTTAATCTCTTAAAAAGTTTTGTTTTCATTTTTGGTCTTTATACAATTTATTGTGTATCTTTCGAATTTTTAAATAATTTTTTACAGTAATTTTTAGGACGTATTTACAATTTCTATACAAAAATGATGAATTAAAAATTAATTTTAAGCTTTTTGTGCTAAAAAAATCATATTTAATTTATCGCTTGTTAAAAAATTCTAAACTTTTGTAAGAAACTTATTATAATATCCCAAATATTAATGCAAAAAATCATTCAAAATTCGAAACATACACAATAGTTGATATAAATGCAAGTTCACATTAGTGCAATGTAGATGCAACTTTCTTCCAAGATCAAGGATATATTACAATGAGTGCTTGTATTATGGACAAAAATGGAGGTTTCTTTACTACCACTATTTATAATTTTACTTATATCTATTGATTGGAGACGCAACGACTTTACTTTACACTTTGCAATAAACAACTTAATGCTGATTGAAGACGCAACGACTTTACTTTACACTTTGCAATAGCCAACTCAATGCCAACTAGAGAGAGTTACGGATTTTTGATATGAATATCCCCTTTTTGAATTTTTATTTCCAGGGAACGACCAGCTGAAGGAAAATTTTTCAACATGTAATAGGAAGTCGTTTCCCCAAGGAACGACCTCCAACTAACGTTTTTTTTTTTTTTTTAACATTTGTTGTTATTAATTTAATTATTTAAAAAATAAAAATATTAATAATAAATAAAAATAAAATACCTTAATAAATTATAAATTTTAATTATTATTATTATTATAATAAATAATAATTATAATTATAATTAAAAATTATTATAATTAAAATTATTATAATTAAAATAATTAAATTAAAATGATTAAATTATATTATAAATTAAAAAAAAATACATTAAAATAAAAAAAAATTATATTAATAACATGAAAATATAAATTTCAAATAAAATACATTAAAATAAAAATACATCAAATTTGAGTAGATGTGCAGCAGCATTTGGACAATATTTTCTACTATGACCAGAGACCCGACATAATCTGCATTTTCTTGGTACTCTTTCTGTAGTGTCCATTTCTGTTCTAATGCGTTTGCTCTTTGGACGACCTTTCTTGACTCTCCGCATTAGTGGATTGTGACACACCTTAACACCTTCATATTGTGGTCAATATCCTTCGTTTGGTATGGGTTGGAACGCTTCATCGTAGACTTTTAATACTGTTTCCACCTTGTACACATCAGGTATAAGGCTCCAATAATTATATTTTATGCTAGAACATGCTGTTATTACATGCGAACAAGGCATATGTTTAGCTTGATATTTCCCACAATCGCACCACTTATTAGAAAGGTTTACACTGAAATGACCAATTGGTCGCCCTTCTCTTGGAACTACTGTCTCGTGGACCATGAAAGTATGGTTGCTCCGATCAAAACTATCCACCCTATGACTATTGGATTTACTTATTTCCAATTTCATAAATTTTTTGCAAGTTTCTGTGTATACCTCACTAGAAGCTAAAATTGATGTGTGTCGTTTTCCCATGGTTGGAAACAGTGTCCCTGTTTTAAAATAAGTTGATTGGACCAAAGCAGTGATGGCGAGGTTGCGCGGGCCTTTTAATAATGCGTTGATCGACTCCACAAGATTAGTTGTCATCTGACCCCAACGGCTACCTCCATCGAATGCTTGAATCCAATCTTGTCGAGGTATGTTGTCTAACCATTTCAAAGCCTCCGGGTTTACTATGCCAATTTCTCTGCGGTAGTATCGATATGTAGGCTCATTGATCGAGTAATCTGTATTGAAACAATAGACAATTATATAAATTAAGAATGAAATTACTAAATATTACACTAATTATTAAAATTAAGAATGAAACTATTACCCATAGAAATAACTTTTTTCTTCAAAGCATTGTCCTTAAATTCCCTTGCAAAATTTTGTGAAATATGTCGGACGCAGAACATATGCTTTGACGGAGAAATATGTCCTTCAACTCCATCGACAATTGAACCATTGTAATAAACAATACAAATTACTTGTTGAGCAGCCATGATTAAGTGATTGATTAAGTATGAAATGGTAGAAGGTATGGTGAGATAGAAGGTGTGGTGAGATAGAAGGTGGAAGGTATGTTTTCTATTTATAGAAGGTATAAGGTGTTTGAAATATTGAAGGGAATAATTTCATTGGTCGAAAATAAATTACAAGGATTGCCTTGCATAGATCATCTACAACCGTTGATAACTTATATTCAACGGACGAGATTAAACATTGAAGGGAATAATTTCATTGGTCGAAAACAAATTACTAGGATTGTGTAACGCCCCGGATTTTTTTGATCCAAAACGTTACTTGAAAATATATTGTTTAGAAAGATTTACGACAATTTTTTTTTCTTTCTAACTACCTAACATTTATTCATGCAAATAATTAGTAACAACCACATTTATTAATTTTATTAAGAAAATGTTTATTCAAGGCTATAACAAGAAAAACAATAATTCCTAACGGAAGGGAACCCACTTCCGCATTTCTAGAATCCTAGTACATTTTAAAAGTTGATTAAAAATAAACTTAGAAGTATCGCGACAATCCTATCATTACAAAATTATATTGAAAACCCATTTTTATCCCCCGTTCGTCGCACGTTAATACTCATCAACTACTCTTGAATCTTCTCGAACTCATTAGTACCTAAAATGTTGTTGTAAGGGTCAGTTTTATCCATCATCCACATCAAACCAAAGTTAAACATATAGAAGAATAACACAAAATATATAAAAGTAAAACTTCCAATTTAAAAGAAAAATACACAAACCAATAAATTGCATAACAAAAAATATATACATGATGCATGCTCCTAAAACTATATGATCCGGATATACCTGCCACTAAGGCAACTTCCACACAGATCACCCATACCAATGGAGAAAAACCTGCCACTAAGGCAACTTCCACGAAGATGCATATGCCATGACATGATATGATGATATATTATCAAAGAGATATATTTCCACACAACCCACTAAGAATCATGTCATAAGCATTCAAATCACTTTTCAAAATCATCATCTTATTCACATATCACTAAGATCACATATCCATGAACAAATAATCATGAAAATCATAACTTTCACCACATACACACAAAAATCGAGACTTGGTATCATACACATCATAAAGATTAACACGTTAACATATATAACAACAAGATTCAACTCCAACTCATACATCATCATAAAACTTTGTCACATATAACATACAAATTCAACCCTTCTTTCATATTCATTATAAAAATTAAAACTTTATTACATACAACATAAAATTCATACTTTACTTCATATTCGCCATAAAAATCAAAACTTCATCACATATAACATCAAAATTCATACTTTACTTCCAAAAATCATATATTATATAATAAACTTAACACAAAGGATTGGGGGTTTCATTATTTTAATTCATAAGTCTACATATTATTCCTTTCAAAAAGCAAGCAATCACAATTATTAATTTCATGCCATCCAACTAACGGTCTAACTATAATTTGTGTGGGGAAAAACCCTTACCTTGGCCGCTTTTCTTCCTAGTACAAATCTCTAAGCCCCACGAAGTTGTTCACAAGGAAAAGAAGTTCCAAGCTTTTGATGCACGAAGAGAAAAATGAGGTGATGGTGACGGTTACTAGAATTTTGGTATTCTTTACAGAATCTTGTTTGTAAAGGGTTTGTGAAATAGGGTTTGTGATGGTAGCTAGGGTTTCAGTATTCCTTCCTATTTAAAGAGAACATTATTGGGTAGATAGTGTTGGGCCTGAATAAGGAATAGAAGAGAGAAAATATTATTATAATTCTTATTATTATTATTATTATTATTATTATTATTATTATTATTATTATTATTATTATTATTATTATTATTATTATTATTAGTTAACCTTCATCAATAACAAGGCATAAACTCCCAGCCTAACTTCCTACTCATTCAAATGGGCCGTGTGATACCGAGCCACAACCCTTAGCCCAAATTCTTCTTGCCTTAGAAATAAAAATACATCTACTAAATAATTCTTACTAAAAACTTTACTACAATAAGGCAAACAAGGCGAATAATTACCACACCTAATTTAATATTGGAAAATATATTTATAGATCCAATTTATTTTAATTAATAATTTTAGAGGATGTTACAATACTCACCCCCTTAAATTTAGTTTCGTCCTCGAAACTAGTCAGACATGAAAAGATTAGGGTGGAGCTCTCTCATCTTTTCCTCTAATTCCCAGGTTCCATCTCCAGTCGTTTGGTCCCAAATCACCTTGACCAAGGCGATCTCTTTGCCTCGTAAGTGCTTAGTAGTCCTATCCGCAATGCTCAGCGGTGGAACTGCAAACGAAAAGTTCTCCTCTAACTGTATATCATCTAGCACGATAATATGGGAAGGATCAGCGATGTACTTCCTCAATTGTGACACATGGAACACGTCGTGCAGTTTGGCTAGATTTGGAGGCAAAGCAATCTGATAAGCTACGAGACCCACACGTCGGAGGATCTGGTATGGGCCAATGAATTTAGGAGTTAGCTTATTAGACTTTAGTGCCCTACCAACTCCAGTAGCAGGCGTCACTCTTAAAAATACATGTTCACCCTCTTGAAACTCCAATGGTTTCCTTCGTTGGTCGGCATAACTCTTTTGTCTACTTTGCGCTATCTTCATCCTTTCTTGGATCAGACGGACTGGTCTGTTGTACCAATTCTGGCCCTACAATTAGGTTTTCACCATCCTGATACCAACAAAAGGGGGTTTGACACTTACGCCCATACAGGGCTTCGTATGGTGCCATCCCAATGCTCACATGGTAGCTGTTATTATAAGTGAACTCAACGAGAGGCAACATGTTATCCCAACTTCCTTGCTCATCCAACACACACGCTCTTAGTAAATCCTCCAAGGTCTGAATAGTTCTTTCTGTTTGTCCATCGGTTTGAGGGTGATAGGCCGAACTCAAACTCAACTTAGTACCCAACGCCTCATGTAATGCTCTCCACAAACGAGAAATGAACTTCGGATCTCTATCCGACACAATATTAGACGGCACCCCATGTAGTCTGACAATCTCGGCAATGTAGATCTCTGCAAGCTTAGTCACATCATAAGTAGTCCTCACGGGTATGAAATGGGCAGATTTGGTCAGCCTATCGACAATTACCCAAATGGAGTCAAACTTCCGTTGAGTCTTAGGCAATGCTACCACGAAATCCATGGATATACTATCCCATTTCCATACTGGAATATCTAATGGCATTAGTAGTCCCCCTGGCTTCTGATGCTCTACCTTAGCTTTCTGACAAGTCAAACACGAAGCCACATATTCTGCTACTTGTTTCTTCATTCCCGGCCACCAAAACTTCAACTTAAGGTCTTTATACATTTTGGTGATACCAGGGTGAATACTCAGCTTGCTTTTGTGGGCCTCATCCAAGATAGTCCTCCTCAACTCTGCATTGTCAGGTATACAAACACGTCCGCTACATCTCAAAATATCGTCAGGGCCCACCTTGAATTCAGGTGCCTTGCCGACCTCGATCAACTTCCTTTTTTCTTGAGTCGACACGTCTGTAACTTGGAGAACTTTAATCTCATTCATCAATTCACTATTTATAACAATCATTCCACAGTGTAGTTTCTCCAATGCAGAATCCAAATAAAGATCCAAGTCACGAAACTTCTCTAATAACTCTAACCCCTTCATTGATACAAACGAGAGATGAACTCGCTTCCTGCTTAGGGCATCGGCCACCACATTTGCTTTCCCTTGATGGTAATGCAACGTGAACTCATAATCTTTAATGAACTCCATCCATCTCCTCTGCCTAATGTTAAGTTCCTTTTGATCAAATAAGTATTTCAAACTCTTATGGTCACTGAATACATCAAAACTACACCCGTATAGATAGTGTCTCCAAATTTTCAATGCGAAAACAATTGCAGCTAACTCTAAGTCATGAGTGGGATAATTCTTTTCATGTGCCTTCAATTGCCTTGAGGCATAGGCCACTACTTGTTTGTTCTGCATCAGAACACAACCCAAACCCTGATAGGAAGCATCACAATAAACCTCGTAAGGCTCTTCTAGTTGTGGCAACACTAACACTGGGGACGCAGTTAGCTTTTCTTTCATCAGTTGGAAACTTTTCTCACACGCCTCAGTCCAAGCATAAATTTGGTTCTTCCTCGTAAGGTGTGTCAATGGGGCAGCAATCTTGGCAAATCCCTCAATAAATCTCCTATAGTACCCGGCCAAACCCAGAAAACTCCTAATCTCTATGACTGTTTGCGGTTGTTTCCATGCCATCACGGCTTCTACCTTGGATGGGTCGACAACAATCCCTTCCTTAGAAATTACATGTCCCAAGAACTTCACTTCTTCCAACCAAAATTCACATTTTCCTAGATTGGCATATAGTTGTTGATCCTTCAATATTTGTAGAACCTGACGCAGATGTTCCTCCCGACTCTTGGAATAGATCAAGATATCATCAATGAAAATCACCACAAACTTGTCTAAGAATGGACGGAAAATATTGTTCATATAATCCATGAAGATAGCTGGCGCATTGGTCACTCCGAAGGGCATCACCAAGTACTCATAGTGCACATATCGCGTTCTAAAGGCTGTCTTGGATATATCATCTTCTTTCACTCGAATCTGATGGTATCCCGACTTTAGATCGATCTTAGAAAACACCTCTGCTCCTCTGAGTTGGTCCATTAAGTCATCAATGTGGGGTAAGGGGTATCTGTTTTTTATTGTGACTTTGTTGAGCTGTCGGTAATCAACACACAGTCTCGATTTTCCATCCTTCTTCTTGACCAATAGTACCGGGGATCCCCATGGTGACACACTAGGCCAAATGAATTGTTTAGACAAAAGGTCTTCCAGTTGGTTCTTTAGTTCTGATAGCTCTAAGGGGTCCATTTTGTAAGGAGCCATAGAAATGGGTCCCGTACCCGGAATAACATCAATAGAAAATTTGATATCGCGAACTGGGGGTAGTCCTGGTACGTCTGGTGGAAAGACTTCAGAGAAATCCCTCACCACTAGGATAACACTATGATCTAATTGTAATCGTAGGGTTGTAAGGAAATATTTTATTCACGGCTACATGATAAGTTCAGGTCACACCGTAAGTCGTGCATTAGAGGGGTTCCCAGGAAGGAGAGGTGGGTCAACGGACCACTTAATAACCAAGTCTTTCCTTAGCCAGAATCCCACTAATACAACTTTTACGGTATTACCATTCTCTTCTATTATGGGGATTCTAAAATTTTAAATAGGTTAAAGGTTTAAAACATTGTCTTTATTACAAAAATTTAGATCATAAATCAAAATTTAAGTAATTACGGAATATTTATATTCATTATAAATTTAAGGCATAAATAACAAAGTCAAGCATCACACATAAAAATACAACAAAGTCAAACATCACACATAAATCAAGGCATAAATAACAAAGTCAAGCATCACACATAAATCAAGGCATAAATCAAGGCATAAATAACAAAGTCAAGCATCACACATAAATCAAGGCATAAATCAAGGCAAGCGTCATACAAAATCGTCCCACCCCAAAATTTCTGAGGATTATTGCTCTGATACCAATTGTAACGCCCCGAATTTTTTTGATCCAAAACGTTACTTGAAAATATATTGTTTAGAAAGATTTACGACAATTTTTTTTTTGATCCAAAACAAATTACTAGGATTGCCATCTTCAACCGTTGATCACGTTTATTATACGGCTTAGATTTGCCTTGCAGAGGTCGTGGCCTGCGGAAGCGACCCCCTGAACGTGTATGAAATCGTTCCTTCAGGAAGCGATCTATAAATAGAGCCATTCCTCCAACCGTTCACTCACAACTTCCTCACTTATCTTCCAACCTTTTACTCACAACTTCTTCACTTATCTTTACATCATTTCTTCATACATTCAAAGTTATCAAAAATTTGAATTTTTATCATGGAACTATCTACAAATCACAGAGCTGAAATCAAATACATTAAAGCATTTGTAAGTATTTAAATATTTTATTTTATTTATAATTATTTTATTCTCGTTATTTTTTATTATTTTAGTCTCATTAATTATTTTATTTTATTTATTATTATTTTATTCTTGTAATTTTTTATTTTTTTAGTCTCATTAATTATTATATTTTATATATAATTATTTTATTCTCGTTATTTTTTATTTTTTTAGTCTCATTAATTATTTAATTTTATTTATAATTATTTTATTCTCGTTATTTTTTATTATTTTAGTCTCATTAATTATTTTATTTTATTTTTATTATTATTTTATTCTTGTTATTTTTTATTTTTTTAGTCTCATTAATTATTTAATTTTATTTATAATTATTTTATTCTCGTTATTAATTTTATTTTTGTTATATGTTATTAATTTCAGTCACCCTTAACGGATAAACTGAAATGTCAAGGGCATGTTAACAAAAAACCGAATGATGCTATATTACCATATTTGCAAGCGACTGGCTTCGGCGAAGTGATTAAACTCGGAAATTATAAAATAGATGTCGGCCTGATTACTGCTATGGTTGAGAGATGGAGACCTGAAACTCACACGTTTCATCTTCCAGTAGGTGAATGCACAATAACTTTGGAAGATGTGTATTATATTTTAGGATTAAATGTTTCTGGTTTACCTGTTAGCGGTTCAAATTTTGTGCACGTTAGAGAAGTTTGTCAGGATTACCTAGGAGTTATCCCACCTGAGGGAGCAACAAAAGGTAATTCTATTAAATTAAAGTGGCTCAAAGATACGTTTGACAATATTGGTGAAAATGCATCTGAATTAGAAAAACAAGCATCGTGTCGAGCATATATCCTACATATGATCGGAGGGTTATTGATGCCTGACAAATCCAACAATCGGGTACATTTAAAATATCTTTCTTTATTAGGAGATTTAAATAAAGTATCCCAATATAGTTGGGGTTCAGCCGTTTTAGCTATACTTTACAGAGAATTATGTCTTGCAACAAAACCCGGTGTAACATCTATGGGAGGATGTGCATTGTTGTTGCAAAACTGGGCATGGTATCGTTTGTCATGTGTCGCTCCAGAATCTCCCAAACCATGGATATTTCCACTTGCACAGAGGTAACTATATTTTTTTTATATTATTTTTTTTAAAACCAATTACTTACCATAATACTAATTTTATTATATTTTTTATTTTTGTTATATTCCACAGATTTAATTCTGGTGGTTTAAATTTCGCTAAAGTTCCTCATAACGACGTGGAAGGATACCGAAAAATAATTCATCTAATGAGAGTTGAGGAAGTAATATATTCATTCACATTTATTTGAACTTTTTAAATATTTTATTTTTTATACTTGTTATAATTACTTTAGCTTATTTTTTTACATTTCAGTTTTATTGGAGACCTTATCTCGGGTTCCAACATGAAGTTTCCGAAGAAGAGATGGTCACTTGGACTGCATGTACTTATCTACTCTATTATCATATTGTTGAAAAACATCATACAGACAGAGTCACACTTCAGTTCAGTTTCCATCAACAAATACCACAACCACCAGAAGACATGAAAATGTACCATGAGATTGACATGAGGCGTGAGATTGATGATAATTGGAACTGGGTTTGGAGAGAAGAAATTAAACATTGGAACGAGCGTCAGAATTACGTGTTGCAAGGTAACATCGTACAAGGTCTTTTATGTCATAGCACAGAATATATGATTTGGTTTAGACAACACACCAAATTATTTATATCTGTAGAACAATATCTCCGTGATCCCCGTTTACAACCGCCGTCATATCCTCATGTGCAATCGACCTTACAATCAACCCCACAACAACAAAACACAGCAGGACCGTCTTCATCATCACCTCACCTACACGTCCCTACTGAAGTTCCATTTTATGATCCACCACCAACGTATTACGTTCCGTTGGTGCCAGAAATACCAACCCCCGGTTATCCGACAGAAAGTGGACTTTTCTTTAATTTGTTTGGAACTCAGTGCACAACTCTTGAGTCGGCTTATGCTGTGTTTGATTCGATGTATAATCCTTAGTCCGAAAATTTAATGGAAGCAGGTGGCAGTGGTTCTAACCCACCTACAACTTACTCGAGGAAAATGTTCAAAATCAGGATGAACCGGAAGAACCACAACTCGTTCAGAGAGCTAGACGAGTTCGACGACATCCTAGATGTGGGACTGGGGGTCATTTAGGTGGACATAATTGATATAAATTTGATGTTTTTTTTCTTCTCAAATATGATGTATTTATATCGTTAATTTAATGTATTTCGTTTCAATCTCATGGTTATTAATATAAATTTCTTTTTATTTAATTGTTATTATTATTTTTTTGCAACAATTTTTATGTAATTTTTTTATTTTAATGTATTTTTTTTAATTATAATTATAATTATTATTTATTATAATAATAATAATAATAATTAAAATATATAATTTATTTTTAATTTATTAAGGTATTTTATTTTTATTTATTATTAATATTTTTATTTTTTAAATAATTAAATTAATAACAACAAATGTTGAAAAAAAAAAAAAACGTCAGTTGGAGGTCGTTCCCTGGGGAAGCGACTTCCTATTACATGTTGAAAAATTTTCCTTCAGCTGGTCGTTCCCTGGGGAAGCGACCTCCTTCTTTAAAAAAAAAAGGGCATTCTAGTATATATTTTTCAAAGTGTGACATTTTGAAAATAAAAATTCAAAAAGGGGATATTCATATCAAAAATCTGAGAGTTACTATTGAAATAGACTATAAAAATGTGATAGAACTTATTCATATGAGGAGTTCCAATATTATAGAGATAAGTGCCATTACGGAAGATTGTAAAAGGATTTTTTTAGTCATTCCAACCTTAAGATTAGGTTTATTAACCAATTAGCTAAAGCATCTGTCTTCACATTTAGGCCCCAAGTTTATTTTATAATTTTTCTCCTCCTCTATTGATTATTATTGAAATGCCATGATCTTTTCCTTAAAAAATTATAAAGAAAAAAAAAAAAAAAAAAAAAAAAAAAAAAAAAAAAAAAAAAAAAGCGAAAGCATCCCTAATGTTCGAATCATGGATCTTGTATTTAGTGTTGTGGGTGTGGGGTTATATGTGTACAAGTGATACCTCTAATAAACAAACCGCACAAGTTTCATCACTCCATTTCATCTACTTTGTCATATTCTTCCCTGCCTCTCTTACCTATCTACTCTCCCACCCACAATGATACTACCACCTTCTTCTTCCATTCTACACACAACCATCTTCTCATTAATCTTCCACTTTCTCCTCCTCCTCACTCACGCCTCAAATAACCCAGATTTTCAACCATTAATAGCATTCAAAACAGCTACCGACACATCCAACAAACTCACCACATGGAACACAACCACAGACCTATGCACCTGGTACGGTGTCTCCTGTCTCAGAAACCGCGTCTCCCGCCTCGTCCTCGAAAATCTCCAACTCCACGGCTCCATCCAACCCTTAACCTCTCTCACTCAGCTCCGTGTACTCAGCCTAAAACGCAACCGTTTTAACGGTCCCATTCCCAGTCTCTCCAACTTCACTTCATTAAGACTTCTCTTCCTCTCTTACAACAATTTCTCCGGCGAATTCCCTGAAACTTTAACCTCCCTCACCCGCCTCTACCGTCTCGATCTCTCCCATAACAATCTCTCCGGCGAGATTCCACCAAATGTCAACCGTTTATCTCACCTCCTTACACTCCGCCTCGACGGAAACCAAATCCAAGGCCACATTCCAAACATAAACCTCTCTTACCTCCAAGACTTCAATGTCTCCGGTAATCTTCTCTCCGGTCGAATACCTGAATCGCTGTCGGGTTTTTCAGATTCTGCTTTTGCAGAAAATCCGTCTCTCTGTGGTGGTCCGTTGCAGAAATGTAAAGACATTCCTGCCCTTGCTTCGATGCCTACCCACACTAACCGAAGAAATGGAGGTCCGAGAATGGGGACTATGGTCTTAATCGTTATTATCCTCGGCGATGTATTGGTACTCGCCATTGTTTCAATGCTTCTCTACTGCTACTTCTGGCGAAACTACTCCGAGGAGGGAAAAGAAGGAGGGTTGAATTCAAAGAGTGATTCTTTAGAGGCTGAAAATCAAAAGATGGTTTATGTTGGGCAACAAGGGTTGGAGAAAGGTCATAGTAAAATGGTGTTTTTTGAAGGGGCAAAGAGGTTTGAACTAGAGGACTTGCTTCGTGCTTCAGCGGAAATGTTAGGGAAGGGTACGTTTGGCACTGTGTATAAAGCTGTTCTTGATAATGGAAGTATTGTGGCTGTGAAGAGGTTGAAGGAGATTCAGATTGGAGGGAAGAAAGAGTTCGAGCAGAGAATGGAAGTTCTTGGAAGGTTAAGACACTCCAACATTGTTAGTTTGAAGGCTTACTATTTCGCAAAGGATGAAAAATTGCTTGTCTTTGATTACATGGTTAATGGTAGCTTGTTCTGGCTCCTTCATGGTATGATTTGTTTTTTTTTTTTTTTTTTTCTTTTT
>JBBPBQ010000004.1:18461255-18499733 GCA_037974755.1 Cicer yamashitae | reverse complement strand
TTTTTGTGTCTTTTTTTTTTTTTTCCTGGTTCAATTTATTTTTTTTATTAGTTGCTCTGCTCCATTGCTGAATACTGAGTGAGTGAGTGAGGCTGAGTACAAAATAAAAAGTCAATGACTGAAAATCCTTAAAATCCATTTTGTTTTCCTTGCAGCCAAACAAGGCGTAAATAAAATTGTAAATACCCAACAAACCCACCTAATTATGCTGTAATGATAGTGTAGTGAACAAGACACCCATATGCATAAGTAGGGTACCTAGATCCAATAGGGGACCACCTTGAAGTTGGACCATGTGATCAAAACAGTTCAGTTTAGAGAGTACAAGATCAAGTCCTTATCGATCCTTCCATCCTTAATTTTAGTTACCAATTGTTACTGATCATTAACTCTGCAGAAGCTGCACCATCAGGGAATAGGAACTACTATTGTTTTATTCACAGACTGTTCAATTCAACCAACTCTGTTCGATTCTTTTCTTTTATAAAAAGAAAAGACAAATAATTCACTATTTCCCTTTTGCTTTTTGTTGTTCTCTGGAACAGCCTTTGGCTTTCACTATTAGAACACGGAAATTATAATATGAACAAACAAACAAAAAACAGTGAACACTCATAATGGCAAATGCGTAAATAAAATAGAACCTGATGGGTTAATTGGTATATTTATGAATTATGACAGGCAACCGAGGACCCGGGCGAACCCCACTTGACTGGACCACGAGGCTAAAAATAGCAGCCGGAGCCGCACGAGGTGTGGCTTTCATTCACAACCATAATAATAATCTCACCCACGGTAACATCAAATCCACCAATGTTCTAGTTGGCGTGGCTGGAAAAGCACACGTGGCGGATTTTGGACTCTCCATTTTCGCCGTCCCGTCAAACAAAAGATCAAACGGTTACCGCGCTCCGGAAATATCGGACGGTCGAAAACAGTCCCAGAAATCTGACGTGTACGCCTTTGGCGTTCTGCTAATGGAGTTACTAACGGGGAAGTGTCCCTCTGCCGCGGACGGCGGTGCTGCGGTTGAGCTTCCTAGGTGGGTCCAGTCGGTTGTGAGGGAGGAATGGACGGCTGAGGTGTTTGATCTTGAGCTGATGAGGTACAAGGATGCCGAGGAGGAAATGGTGGCGCTATTGCAGATTGCGATGACGTGTACTGTGATTGCACCTGATCTACGGCCAAAGATGAGCCACGTGGTCAAGAGTATTGAGGAGTTGCGTGGGGTTGAAGTGTCTCCGTGTTATGACACGTTGGATTCGGTTTCTGAGTCACCTTCCGTGTCTGAAGATGCAAGTGGAGGTAGAGCTATTCACTAATCTTAGGGTTTTGAAGCTAAGTCGTGTTTGTAATTAAACCAAATTATTATTTGGTTGTCTTTTCAAATTTTTCATGTTACTTATTTTTATCTCAAACTTAATTTAATATTTTACCTGTTTAAATTTGACCGAGCTGCTGTAGCGCTGTAAGTTAAAATTTCAGCTAAAGAATTACGCTAAGTAAAGCAATGTGACATGACATGTTCATATAGTTATAGTAATGTACTTTTTTATACAGAATTTGAGAAGCACTTTTTTATTGTATTTGTTTAACGTAATCTGAATGACTTACTTTTAAATTAAAGTATGTAGATGTCCGGCTTTGCCCTATTTTATACCAAAAAATAAAAAGCATGTAGATGACATTTTTGACCATATTTAAAGTATAGAGCGACCCAAATGTAATTTGCTTTGCTTTTGTCCGCCAGTTTTCTTTTGTCTAATTTGTTCACTTACATTTGATGTGAATATTAACTTACAGATATATGAAACCCAATACAAAAATTCACTTGTTAGATGAAAAGAATAGATTAAATGATTTATGTAATAGTAATTATTTATGTGTTTGTATCTTATAGTAATAGTATTAATGAATTATAAGTGCATGACCCATGGAGCAAACCTCATGAGCCTTGTCAATGAACTTTGCAAGAATTTCCTTGCAAACAGAAAACAAACATTTGTGCTATTTCCATTATACTTGCATCTTTGATTCCTCAAATTCTCCAATAACTCAGAAGTAACCTCTGGTCTAACAAATTTAGCTGGGTGCGGTCCACCCTTTGACCAATCAACCCAAGTCAAACTTCTATTTGAGTTCTTCTCCCAAAACTTAATGCTAACAAAAGTTGGCAAGTAATGCTCATCTGCATAACATGAACCTTTGCAGTACTCTCCAAATATTGGGAAGTATGTTCTGTCTGATATTACTTCTAAGGCAAGCTCTCTATCCATCTCAAACCATTGTGAACCTTTTCTCCATTGTTTGAGTTTGATCTTAGGTGACATTTTAATTCTATACCGTCCACGTCCAACTGAACTCGCCTCATCGTAAGCCATGACATGGCTTTGTGTTGAGTTCATTAAATAGGAGTAGACTGTTGAGAAGTTGAAGAGTGGTATGCAGGATTCTGATATGAGAACGAATCGTTGGTTTGAGAAATCAAGAAGTGCGTTTGCAAGCAGGCGACGCTCCGCTTCAATCATGTTGAATTTCCCCCATTCTACTTTCTGCATTATGTGGTTATCAGTATATATTTTGATCATTGTTTCTTTCTACATTGAAACAAATTGATAGATCCAGAAAAATCTATATATGACCAATTTCGTAAAATTTAAACCAACTATACAGTGAAACATAAGAAAATTAATTTACTAATGACCAGAATTTGGTTTAAGTTCTTAGATTTTCCCCCTGCATTGTCTATCTTTGTTCATGTTTCACTGGAAACTTAATGCAAAATGGCAGTGAATGAAAACTATGGCTCAAAAGTTAGGATTTAGGAATGTCTTTGACTTGTAAATATATTTTCAGACCATATCTCATCTGGTCTCGAACTCTCAACACACCCGCTTAGATCTAAGACTGCACATCTGATACCATCTTAAAACTTTGGTTAGGCTTAACTCAACTCTTACAAAACCAGCTAATAAGATGAGAAATATCTACCACATCTAAACACACAATCAACCACATCTCATCTAATTTCAACACTTTAAACTCTACATGTTGGTCCTTACTGTAGAGGTACACATTTGATGATGGATACTCTATGCCATATACAGGAATTTCATTAATAAGTGGTAGGAATTGAGATAGAGTATTGCATTGATAACTAGTTGGAAGATATCAAACTTGGCAATACACAATTTATTAGGAATGTTTTCTCACCAAACTTGCAACATCTACCTTTTATCAGTTAATACGGTATTTTAATTTTGGTCCTCATGACCTACCTACTTGAATGTGCTATGAGGGGTAGGAAAATGGAAATTTATAGAAGTAACCTCTTATTTGAGGGACCATCAAACATTAATATGAACATCTTTTTAAGAATTAGTGGAGATTCAAGCTATGGTTTATAACGATGTGAGAAACTAATCTCTTCCACTACACACAACCGCGGTTGGTTAGGTGGTTTTAAAATTTGCAATGATCAATTTTTTGTTTCATTTTATTTTGGCAAGGATATTAAACCTTTGGGCTCAATTGAATATAGTTATGGTATCATTTGGGTCAGGAACTGGTTCAAACAAGTGAATGCAGTGATAACTCCCATTTGTATTGATAGAAGTTCACAAAGGGAGAGGGACTCTTATTTCTACATATTTGATTCTATAGTACATGAATGTTAGGAAATAATCTGATGATGTAGTTTAATACAAAACATCACTCTAGTTGAATTATTTTTCTGAATATCTAATCCTTGAGTAGAGTTCAGCTAACAGCCTAACACAGAGACCAATTACTGTTATTAGACAATAGTTTAATATCATATATTCTTATGGGTAGTAATATTACTGTTATTTTTTTCCCTCTGCTCCATTTTATTCTCCCCTTAATTGAATTGACTCAGCAACAAACTCTGATTAATTTTTTATATAATAATTATCTTTAAAGTTCATATGTGTAAGAACCAAGGACATTTTTTGGTGATTGGAAATGTTAAAAAGAAGAATAAAGCAACTAACCTTACTGGGAATTCTCCTGCCACGAAACACTGGACTCTCCACTTCTGAACCATTGTAAGATGGATTAGAGTGGACATAAATAGTGTAATACCCTTTATGCCCTTTGAAAAATTTCTGCCATAGAGGAGCCAAAGGCACAGAGCCCCTTACCAAGAACATGAAAGCCACCTTCGGAACCCGATCAAAAGGGTATTCATCTATCTTAGGAGTCAATGAAGCTCTCCACATCAATTCTTCATCAGTCAAATCATGCACAACATGAGAAGGCTCAATGAAATTCTTCAATCCAACACGACTAACACCGAGGTTGGAATTATTCGATACAATTGGTGTTTTAATTAGCGGCGGTGGAGGTGTGGAGAGTGAAAGTTGAGCGAACTGAAGACTAAAGGTGCAGCTTTTTAGATAGAAACTGATGATGATTCCAATTGTCACACCACAGGCCAAAAGGAGAAGATAGGAAAGGAAACGAATAAGATGAATACGAGAATTGAAATGGCTAGAAATATAGTTTAATGAATTTTGATTATTTGAGCTCTTCATGTTTTTGAAATATAATGAAGATGAAATTCTGTTTCAGTTATCTGGGGGATGTATGTGGAATAAGAATCTTAGAAAGGTTTGTTTTAGAGTTTTCTTGTCAACAAAGGCTAATTGGTTTCAAAAAGATGAATGATTATAAATGATAAGAATACGTTTGGAATATATCTGTTTATAGCTTTTGAAACAACTCTAATACTTTGAAGTTAAGTTATGGAAACAAAATTCAACAGCTTCTAATAAAAATGTCTATATAGTCATCATAATACCAAATTGGAACAATTAATGAAATAAAGGATCACCGAAGAGAGTGAACGTTTTGAAATTTATGGGGAAGGGGCTGCGTCTGTGAGACCCATCACATGGAAAATTGGTGGCTTTGAAGATCGTTGAATGGGAATTAGAGGCTCTCTTTTTCTGTCTCTTCAATGCTCACTTTGAAATCTCATTACAATTTGGCAACTTGCTTGAAACGCTTAAATTGACAACACAAAACTGTAGTATTTGCTTCTTTAGATAAAATTAAAAAGTGATTAAATAAATAAATTATGTTAAAAAAGGGGAGTACTAGTACTACATGTTTCACACAACTAATGAGAATCATTAAGTTTTAATTAAACTTTGAAAAAGGCAGATTTTTGTAGTTAGTTTCTGGTGAAGTTTTCATGTTATTTTGAAATTGCAAGTCAATGATACCGAAATTACGAGTACGAGTCGACGAAGACCAAGTTACGTGTATGTGACCACCAGCGGCGGCCAGTATGTGTCACGATTATTAGTTTCATAGTTATTTAATTAATTAAATAGATTTTTCAATGAGTTTTTGAGAACATATAAATGGGACAAGACTTTTCAGAGGAGATGAGATGACATTCTAGTAACAATCAAAACAACCGAGTTGGAAATGATTATAATCGTTTATCATGGAAAATAATTTTGATAATTTTTTTATTCCTTTTTAAATTGGAAAATGGAAATGTATAGTAGAAAGTCAACCTGATCGGTGTTATTGGTAACAGAACTTGAGACCTTGATTAAATAGGCTTGTCACTCCACCTCAAAATTACATTACAATCTACCAACATTTGTGAAGTAATTTATACAAAAGAACACATGGCAAGCTCAAATACACCAAGAAATAAATGCATTTTAATTAAAAATATTTCAAACAAGTCTAATTTTATAATTAATATTTTTTTATTAGTAAATTGACATTAAGAGTAGAATGAAATCGGTACTCCAAATCCATTCCATTCCATTACATAGATTTTAACCGCTTTGCAAAATCAAGAATTTGTCTACCAAGTAGAAATGGTGGTTGACAATTATAATTTTTTTTGTTGATTGGCTTTGACAATTAAAAATTAGTTTCCCTAGAACTCGCTTTAGCCTTGCCACAAGCAATTTCTGCAGCATTGTAAGGGTTTAGACTGCCACAAAGGCAGCCTTTTTTGACCACCTAGACCACCACAAAGGCAATAGAGTCGTTTGCATTTTGTGGCCGCTTTGGCCGCCACAAATGCTCTCTTTTCTTACTCTTATTTTTTACTTCTAACTTCTTTCTAAACAATTGTTATTTTTCTCCCATTTTTCTCTCTTGAGTTTCAGTAAGTCTTTATTTTATGTTTTGTTCTTTAATGTTATTTTTTTTTTATTTGAAGGTATTTATTTAATGAATATTATTTAATTTTCATTTTGACAGTGGTGTTATTATGTTGATTGTGAAGAGTTGTGTAGTACCTCAATTTTGTCTAAGTAACTAAAAATAACTCTAAAAAATATCTATATAATAATATGTTTTATAAATATTTTACAATTATTATAAAAAATCTAAAAAAATCATCATTTTACAAATTTGATTCAAATTTGAGTATATACCAAAAATAAATAATATAAAACAAAGAAAGAAGAAAGAGTTGTGAATTACAACAACACAACTCTAACGTAAGGAAAGAATTTTCATTTTTATTTTATTGTCCCGTTTAACTTCATTTCATTTTATTTTTCTGTTTTTCATTTGGTATGCCAATTTTATTTTCATTTTATTTGGTCGGCAACAAAGCCACAAAGCCACATGTCACAGCCAACACACATCAACTCCTGCCAACACAACCAACACGTCAACTCTTGCCAACACACCAACACACGCTTCCTGCCAAACACCAACACGTCAACTCCTGCCAACATAGCAACACACGAACACACGCTTCCTGCCAAACACCAACACACATGTCAAATCCTGCCAACACAGCAACACACCAACACGCTTCCTGCCAAACACCAATACACATGTCAACTCCTGCCAACACACCAACACACGCTTCCTGCCAAACAGCAACACACATCTTCATTTTCTTTGCATGTTGTTTCACTCTCATTATGTATTCTTTTATCTTCTTTGCCTTATTAACATCCCTATTACTTGTTATATCTGTGCACTCAATAGAAAAGGTAGAAGACATTTTTTTTTCCTTAATCATACATTGCTTAAAATTTGTTACAAAACTATACAAAATTTAGTTAAAATTTGTTGTGAAACAATACAAAATCCAGAGCTCAGATTTATCTAATGAACATAAACATTAACCGTTTTACCTATAAATTGAGACAAAAAAAAATCAACAAAAGAAAGGGATTTTTTTGAATAGATCTGAGACTACAAACTGAGAGGGAAGCAAACTAGAGCAGTGGTAAAATTGTGGAGAATTTTAAATTCATCCAAAACAAACAGAAACAAATAAAACCCCATAAAAAACGAACACGATCAAATAGAAGAGGTTCTTCTCTGCTTTTGCGATTTCCTTCTTTTTTCTACGTTTTCCTTTCTTCTACGATTTCTTATTTTTTCTTCGTTTTTCTTTCTTCTGCGATTTCCTATAGCGGCGCCTCTTTTGGTTCTACTGGTATTAGGGTTACTGAAACTTCCATATTTACACATGATTCCTATTTATATTTTTTCCTTTTTTTTTTCTTATTTGGTTTTTTTCATTATATATTTAAAAATATGTTTTTTTTAAATATTTTAAGTTTTATGTAGCTTGTTTCTTTTAAACATTTTTTTTTAAAAAAAGGAGCAGGTCATTTTTTACATATATTAATTTTAATTAGTTTCTAATAAATATTCTAAAAAAAAGAAATATTTTATTAAATGTATTATCTTTTAATCTATTAGTTATCAGGAAACAAGTTGTATAACTTAATAGTTCTAAAATTCGTTTTCTATAAGTAAATTAATTTAATTTTCTATCTATAAATCTGATTAATTAGATATAATATCTTTTTAATCTTTGAGTTGTTAAGACACAAGTGGTGCCACTTCGCAGTTTTAAAAACGAAAAATAATAAAATATTCTTAAAAGGATTAGATTAGATGTGACATCTTTTTACTCCTTGGGTTTTTAAGACACAAGTTGTACAACTTGATAGTTGTAAAACTCATTATTTTTAAATAATTATTCAAATCAAATTATCTTTTTTTTGTCAAAATAATTTTTTTTTATCCACAATAAAATACAATTTCTTTAAAAGCAATCAACACATCCGCATTTTCTAACCAAGAACTACGTAGCTTTCATTTCTCCATCGCACCGAGAGATACGTAGGAGCAAGATCACACTCTTGTCAAGCATATTAATAAAAAAAATCCTTTTTTTTTTCCTCTCTTTTATAAGCACATATTTATTTCAAAAAAAAACAATTGATATTCATATTTAATAATAAGGAGAAATAAGTATATTTAAATTAATATTAATTTTGCAAAATTAATTATAGGTAACCGTTTTTAACGGATGTCGTAGGGTGCTGATACATTCCCTATGCATAATCGACTCCCGAACTCAAAATATGGTTTCAAAGACCAATTTTTTTTATTGTTTTTATTTTTAAGGGTTTTCCAATATTTTCCCTATTTTAAAATAAACTTTGGTGGCGACTCCATTGAATTCGAGAAACACTCGAAATTTTAGGTTGCGACAAGTTGTTATTTGTTCGTAAACTTCAACCCAGACATTACCCTGCATCAAGTTAGTATGTAATGCATTTTAAATATAGATTAGTCATTTTTGTATTTGTTATTGAAAAAAAATATATAGTTATAAATAATTTTTAGAGCGGTAACATTTTATTTTAGAATGTAGACTATATTATTTTTTAAAATTGGTTATAATATTATTTTTAAACTTTAGAGTTGTAAGATTTGTTAAAAAAAGTGCTAGTAAAATATTTAAATTGTAAAATTTTTACTGAAATTAAAATGTTGATGAAGTGTTATTTTTTATTGTAGTTATTTTTGCTATTATGATTTATTATGTTAGTAAACTATAATTTTATTAAGAAATTATAATATTTTCAACAACACAATAATACTTATGAAAAAAAAAAGTAAATTTATAATATTGATCTAATTATAACATATGTAATATTATAAATATAAAATTTTATATTATTTTCAAAAGACATAAGAGGTTTATATTTCAAAATGTCAGTAGATTTGTCCAAAAAAAATAGAAATGACGTTGTTTACATAATATATGATAAATAAATTTTTTGAAACAAATGTAAAACGTATTAAATTTATTGTAACTATTTAAAAAAAAAGTAAAATTAATATTTGTTGTTGTCGTTACAAAAAGTTGTAAATGAGTTCGTACAAATTTTTTATATACTTTTATAGTCTCCATTTTGTTTTTTAGAGACCTATAAACATCATTCAAAAATTTTATTTTAGTTTATATATATATAAAGTCCTTATTATGATTTATTAAATTTTTTGTAAATGTTTCTTTGATTGACAAATAAAGTATATCATAAATTATTGTTTAGTAATTTGTAGATGTTAATAACAAAAGAATATTTTTGAAAAATAAAGCATTTTATATATAAAACATCGATCTAATCAATGATTATGAAAAATTTATTTAATTTTCAAAATATATATATATATATATATAGACTGTAACTGAATATATGATATGAATTTTTCTAGAAGGAAGTGTTTTAAAAAACTTTTTACTAACAAACAACAGACAAAATGTACTTGGAGAAGATAGCATAATGATGCAATTTTGGCATCTTTTGACCATCAGTTCTTCAAACGTCTATCATCTATGTTGGCGCACATGCGTAACAAGGATGTGGATAAACGGCCAAATTGGATTGGTGAAAATGTTTGGAGTGCTTTGTGGAGGAAATGGAACACAAATGCTTACAAACAAAAAAGAGAAAAACAAAGATTAATAGAACATCTGAAATGGGTACTAGTACTCACAAATGAAGTTTCATGTCTGCTGGAGAAATTAAATACTACTAGATGCTAACCCGCGCAATGCGCGGGTATATTTTTATTTATTTAATTTAAGTAGATTTTTAAAAAATTAATATGAAGTTTTATGTTCCAATTGTTCAATGATCCACAATTTAGTAGTTATATCAATAATATATATACAATTGTACCAATGTAATTTATAAAAGAGAAGTACCGTTGTTAGACGAATGACTTGAATAAATAAAGTAACATATTAATATCGAGATCGATGGATATGCCAAATGTTGAAGTAATGTATTTGATAATTGAAATTAAGAGATAGGCTCAATTGTATAACAATTGAGTTATAAAATATATTACTTTATTGCTGAAACTAAAAATGATTAAAGTGAAATAGTTGCAAATACATTCATCTTGTATTTCCGATTTTAAGTTTTTCAATTTTTAGTTGTTGATTATTTTGGATTAATCAATTTCATTACACCCCAATTGTTTTTCTTTTGGTTTATTCTTTTTGGTTATCCTTTTAAGGTATGTAGAAGGACCGAATCTTCGTCAGAGGATGTAATATGCTCGACCACAATATTCTATTTTTTGTAACTGTTGTCTTGATTGTCTCTTCATCTGATGATGATATGTGAATGTTTTAATTGCTCTATTTTGGATAATGGGTTGTCATCTTTCTCCTTATCATTATCCTCATCTCCATACTTCACTTCTTCATATATTTTACATTTTTATTTTATATCCCCTTCGTCATTTGAGTTGGACTTTGTCGGTTGCGGTGACTTGGGTTCCTAGTTATCCTCATCTCCAATGATTCTAGTCTGAGTATTTTTGTAGGCTTGTCAACAACATAAACTTGCTCTTCATATCCAACAACATGCAGTGTTCCAATGATGTTTGCAATCCAAAAAATAGTTAGTACCAAATAATGTTTCTTTGATAGTTTAGAAGTTGAATTTTGTATTGAAAGAATTATTACTCGTTAGATTTAGTTTATCTCCCAATCTTTGTGCTAGTGATTTGAAGGAAGTAAACTCAAAGTAATGGTTTTGAATGGTAATTTTTGGGTCTTGGATTTTGGTTACAATAGTTGTTGTAAAAAACAATGCCTTCTTTGTTCCTACGATAGGTCTGTAAGAATCATTTGCCGGTGATATTTTTAGATTTGTTATGTTGTATATATCACCTTCTTGTATACTATTTTTGAAATTTGAGAGAAGTTCATTCTTGATTGTTGCATGCAAAGGTGTTTCTTGTGAGTTAAAGTCAAATAATTTTAGAATTGATCACTCAAAAAGATTTAAATATATTTGATTTTCAATAAAATAAAATATGAAAACAAAGTTGATATATGTATATACACACACACACACGGAATTGAATGCAAATAACAATCTTTAATCATTGTGATTGTATACCTTTTTATCCAACAAAATCATGTCGAAAGAGATTGGTTTATCCTCACTTTGTATGGTGTAGACAGTACACATGCGAATAACTCGAACTTTGATACTCCAATTATGGCACTGATCATTAACATGTTCAACAAAAGTATAGTCCATTTGAATTTGTTTTGCAAAGTTTATATTTCAGAGATGTGGAGTTTTTTGTTCCGTAAAGCGAGTGATTTTCTGCACTTGATTTTCTGCAAAGTGAGAGAACAAAAAATATTTTGTATTTGATTTTCTACTTTGAATATTTGTAAATATATATAATATATAAATATTTAGAAATGATGTAAAAAGTCACGCCTCTTTAAATTTTGGTCAGTTTTATTTTACTGAAATTAATTAAATTTAATTTGTTGTTTTATAGTGTTAATTGACATGAAATTAAAGTAATTCATTTGCAATTATTTGTATTTGATGTATACTTATAATTGTTTGACAATTAATATTTTGTAACCGAATTGTTATAAATTTTGGATTTCGGTTTTGAAAACCAAAATGTTAATGATTATGATTAATCTATTAATATTAATAATAGTTTCAATGTTTGTAAATTAAAATTCCAATATATCCGATTTAAAATAAAAAGTTTCACAATTACCACAACGATCGATGATTTAAATGATCGAGTGAGAGCACAAAAATATTTGTATTTTATTTTCTACTTTAATATTGTTAAATATATATATAGAATGATGGACAAAGTCATGTCTCTTTTAATTTTGGTCAGTTTTATTTTACTGAAATTAATTAAATTTAATTTGTTGTTTTATAGTGTTAATTGAAATGAAATTAAAGTAATTCATTTGCAATTATTTGTATTTGATGTATACTTATAATTGTTTGACAATTAATATTTTGTAATTGAATTGTTATAAATTTTGGATTTTGATTTTGAAACCAAAATGTTAATCATTATGATTACTCTATTAATATTAATAATAGTTTCAATGTTTGTAAATTAAAATTATAATATATCCGATTTAAAATAAAAAATTTCACAATTACTACAAAGATCGAGTGAGACAACAAAAATTATTTGTATTTGATTTTCTACTTTGAATATTGGTAAATATATATATATATATATATATATATATATATATATATTTAGAATGTTTGTAAATTAAAATTTTAATATATCCGATTTAAAATAAAAAATTTCACAATTCCCACAAAGATCGTTAATTAAAATGATCGAAGTCATTAACTTTAACATTTTAAATTTGAAAATTTTCCACAATACCTGCAGATTTGTCTTCTTGAAATTTAAAATGATCGAAACCAATAACTTTTTGAAATTTAAAATGATCCAATTTGTCTTTTTTGTTCATATTTTAATTATTTCCCAATTCAATGGCACATATCTTTTAACCATGATTATAATATACTTGAGTCAAACTTTTTCTTACCTGACAAGTGATCATCTATCTGATAAGAAGAAGTGAAATGAATGTTGAGAAAGCAAGAACACCTCCAATTAAAGCTGAGGAGTAGAGTGATGCATCTCCCTCCTCCACCCCAATGAAAGGATTTGCGGAAAAAATTAGTGTCCTCGGGGCAATTGTTGTAGTGGCCTGCATCAATAGGGCTTGTGCTTCCCCAATTGGACTTATTCGCAGCTTCGACTGCAACTTGTAAGCTACTCAACATATACTACATTGAAGTAAAACTAAGAATATGAAACCCACAAAGCAAAGTGACACTTAAAAACAACTAACGAAGGAAAAGAGTTCAGAAGGGTGAGGGAAAAAAATATTGATGTATAAATATACCTTGTCATAGCATTAAGTCACTATGAGCCAAATTGATTTCAAAGATTGCATAGAACATAATTGAATTTATGGCGGACAAAATCTGAGAAGCAGCAAAATCAAAAATGGACAAAGAAAAGGAAAGTTTTTGTTGCAACGATCAAACCTATACCTCTTTCGGGGTATCTTTGGAGCAGAGTCGGTATTGTTGAAGGAAGACAAAAAAAATTTAGGGATTAAAGAGATTAAAAGAGGGGAAAATCTATTTAGAAACTGAGTAGAGGAAACTCTCTATGAAGACGTACACATCAGCTTTTTGGCTGAGGTGGGAAATGTTTGCATATGTGGAGGAATTAGTATGAGGTGGCATCAAAAGAGTGAGGAGTCTGTTTTAAATATATATAATAGATATGGTAATTATTATTAATATATATCTATTAATTTATATTCAATTAATTCACCAATTATACTTGACAATTAATATTTTAGGAAAAGAAAATTGGAAGAGAGGTCACTCGGACTAAGATACATTGCTATCTTCATGTTAATCCTGAAACAAATGAATATACTAATGGATTATCATAGATGATTCAGGTAAATATATATTTAATTAGTTTTTAAATTGATATATATTTCATTAACAACATACTAATTATAATTAATTAGTTCTCTAAATTATTATATATTAATTAATTAGTTTTAATTTTATTAATTTCTTTTATATAGGAAAAACTTTAAAAAGTCATAAAAGAATGGAATGATAAGCAAACTACTCATTCTCCTCCTCTTGCTCAACGAGCTGGTACATTGCAGCGGAAACAATATGAGACTACAAGATTTATGAACATTAGTGGTGGCTAGTACAAAGAACGTGTGTTGCGTATCGGTAGTTTATCGTCAACATTTCTAAAGGCCTCAATAGGATATATTTAGAGAGAGTCTTCTTCTATGTTAGTCCGGATTGATCTCATCGTCCGTCGAATGAAAATGTTGACCAATTAAAGGAACAATGGTTGATTGAGCAAAAAGATAACACACAATAGCTTATACAAGCATCAATTGAAAAACTAATTCAAGAATGGAAACAAAAGTTTCAAGAGCAACAACACTAGTTTTAAAAGTAGTAGTTTTCATTTACTCCTATGTTTCATCAGCAGTTCTCGCCTCAGCAACAACAATAATATTCATGTCTCAGTACTTGCAGCAACAACCACTGTTCCAGCGGCAACAACAATACTCTCAATACTCCCAGCAACAGCAACAACAACCTCCAAATTTCCAGCAGCAACAATAGGAGCCTCCCAACTCCGCCTTCCAACAGCAACAACAACAACAAATGTTCAAGCAACAACAATATTTTCATAATTATTAGTATGTGTCATCTCTTTCACAACAACTTCCTCAACCTCAAGCAGATCAAACTCCATCCCGACCAATTATACCAACAAATGACTTGGTCAGACTAGATTTAAATCAACCTCAACCAGCTATGCCTCCACCGACTAGTGGTGGTGTACGTGAAGATGAAATACAATTTCAACTATGTTGTCTCTGACACCAATAATTAATACTTTTGAGAGACTTTTGTTGTCGTGTAATATTCAATCAAATAATGTTGGAGTGAAAGAGCTAATGATTAGATGAATTATTATGATGATTGATGTATTCCAATAATATTTTCTATTTTTATGTTTGGTTTGTATGAATAATTTATACATTGTTAGTTAATTATAGTGTGTTATATATTTAGTTTGTACGATATAATTTATTAATTTTGGATTGTTTTATTTTGTTTGTTAGTAATAATTTAATTAATATTAAAATTATATTTTTGTTTATATATATATGTATATATTATTTTATTTAAATTTTTATTTTTATTTTTTAAGTTATATTAATATTAATTTTTTATAAAAAAATATATTTTAATATTAATTTTAAATTTTATAATTTTTCTATTTAATAAAGTTACCCATTTGTGGTGGCAAAACAACCACAAATGGGATAGTTCGTGGCGGCCTAAATCCCCACAAACTGTGTTCTTTTTTAATCAGCTTTATCTTTTGTGACGGTCTAAATCCTCACAAATTTGTGGCAGTCTTTTCCATCACAATTTGTGACGACTTTAGCCCTCACAAATGGTAGCAAAAAAATAATCTTTGTGGCTGTTTTGGCCGCCACAAATGTTTGTAACTGAATTATTTGTGGCTGTTTTAGGCCGCCACAAGTATGGCTTTTATGGTCGTTTTTCCCATTTTGTGGAAGCTTTTGACCGTCACAAATGGAGTGTTTTCTTATAAACGTCTAATATGGTCTTGATCCAATGGTGAACCTCTCTATGAAATGCAGAATGGTAAGAAAGTGAAAGTAACTAAAAAAAAATACAAAGGTTTAAAATTGGTTTCTTTTCTATTATCATTCCCATGTTCTCCACTAAATATGAGATGACTCTTTGACCAACATTTTATAAATTGACAACTCATCAATTTTGTATTTCTTCAAAATTTGTCTCGTACTAAATAGCACAACTTTTATTTATTATAAAATTTATTATTTACTAAAATTAGTAAGGTTTTTTAGAGATTTGTATTAGACAAATCGATAGTATTTGGTTTGAGATGATAGGTAGAAGATGTCAAGATTTATGCGTATTTATTGGCTTATGGACACTGATCAACTGAGTTTACTATCAAATAGAAACTTTATTTTCACGTTTTGTAAGTGTGTTTATTATGTTTAGTGTAATTTCTTATGCCTATCACTAGGGTGCATACTCGTACTAGGGAATATTTTCTTTTTTTATTTAAAAGTATTCTATGACAAATTCTATTGGTGATTATATGATAAAGATCAAATATTAGTTATAAGAGATAAAAAAAGAAAAACATTTTAAATGTTTATGATATAATTAATATGTCATATACTGATGTAAGGTAAGTGTTTATTATTTTTATTTTTTACGATTCATTATCTGCGTGCTTGAATAGTTTAAAAATGTAACTTTGCTTGAGATTGAGACATGCCTATGAATATATTGGAGAACACAAGAAATGAAGTTTGAATTGCATGTTTGATTATTTTAAAACTTTTTTTTTTAATTAGATCCTTAGCAAAAGTTCATCTTCACTTTAACACAACTAAGTAAAACAACTATTGAAGATAAGAAATAAGTAACTTAGAATTAAATCAAAAGAAAGAGATAGGGGAGAAGAGAAACACACATGTTTTTTTTATTAGATCACAACAACTATTGATACATCGAGTTTCTCTTACAGAGAGAATTCGCTCTGGTATAGTCAGAGACTTAGTCTACTGAAGTATTTTTAACTTCGACTATTCAAAGTTTAAGTATGCTTAAAGCTTCTACAAACTAAGTATTATTTTCTTACCTTTTTGAACATGGAGTATTATAAAGTCTCTATAGACCATGTATTATTTAAAAGCTTTTCAAACCTATAAAAAATATAGAATATTTGCTATTTGGACTATATTAACTATAATTCAAATTTAGTTAAAAGTCTTAAAACTTCTCTAACCTGGCATGCAACGTGTGAAAAAAGAAAATAGTTTATAAATCCGGGAAAAAAATTAATAATAATAAAAGTATAAGAGTTATATATGTTGCATAGGAATTACCCATTAAACCGAAGAAGAGTTCCATATTCAAAGATTTGAAAGTAACATTATTGTCTTCCATTTCATTCTTCATGGCAACGTATATGAAGTAAATTGCCATGTGATGAGAGCGTATAACAAAGTTTGAAAAGTAGTGGTCGGTTTTGAAAAGTAGACGACCACAATAATATGACCAGTTGCTTTTGGACGGTAATTGCATGTTTAGCGTTTTGTTTTGGGGTTTTTTCGGAAAAGCCAATTATTATTATTATTATTATTATTATTATTATTATTATTATTATTATTATTATTATTATTATCTTTTCCAATAAATATTATTATTGTGAAATGATAAGGCACCACATGCATAGTTTAAATAGTTGTTGTAGCCTATATTTTTAGATAATCAAAGATGTATTTGTTATCAATTCAATTAAGAAACTTTGAATGATAAATGCATAATTGAAAATAGGAGGAATTAAAGATAAAAAATACACAAGAATTATCGAGGTTCGGAGCAATAATGATCTACATCCTCACTGAGAGTTGCTTTATATTTCTTTTTCAATAACTAAGTAAAGTATAAGATTTTCTAAGCTCTCAAAATTTTGTTCTATGCTCACTTGAACTCTCCTCAATTGATCTAGAAAACACTTACTATCATTAGCATGATTTTTCAACAAGCTACAGACCATGACTTATATAGCTATCTCTTCCCTCCAATTAGTTATAACAATAACTATCTAATTGTAACTGCAAATTTGGTGCTAGAAACCACTTTAGTTAACATATCTACTAGATTATCTTTTATTGACACTTTATTCACTTCCACAATACCTTCAGCAATAATGTCTCGAATGCATCGCAGTCTAGTGTCAATGTGTTTGGTCCTCTCATGGAACATGGAGTTTTTAGAGAGGAACACGATGCTTTGAATATCACACCAGACATTTACAACATTGGCCTTTCCTTCTAATTCATTGACAAGGCCTTTGTGCTAAATAGCTTCCTTGATTGATTTTGCGAGTGCAATGTATTCAAATTCTATTGAAGACAAAGCCACAATAGATTGTAGATTAGTCTTATAACTTAGTACTCCTTCATGCAAAATAAACAAGTATCTTGTTGAAGACCTTCTCTTGTGTAGGTCACCAGCATAGTATGCGTCAACATATCCTTTAAGACCACACTTTTCTGGCTTTGATCTACCATAATTGAGTCCAACTAATTTTGTACCCTTAAGGTACTTGAATATCCATTTGACTACTAGCAAGTGTTCTTTCCCTGGATTTCCTATAATTCTGCTCAATATGCTGATTGCATATGCTATATCAGGTCTCGAACAAACCATAGCATACATCAAGCTTCCAGCGACACTAGAATATGGAGTTCTGCTCATGAATTGATATTCTTCATCAGTTTTAGGTGACTGACTCAAAGATAATTTAAAGTGTCCAACAATAAGAGTTGACACAGTTTTGGCATCCGACATGTTAAATCTCTTAACTAATTTTTCAATATAATTGCACTGCCTCACATGTAGCAATCCCATGAATCTTTCCCTGTCAATTTCCATTCCAAGGATTCTTTTAGCTGCCCCTAAGTTCTTTATCTCAAATTTAGAACTAAGTAATTTCTTTAGACTATTAATGGCATTCACATCAGTGCTAGCTATTAAAATATCATCTACATAGAGCAATAGGTAGATGAAGTTGATCGAACCTTCTCTTTTGAAATAAATACAATAGTCAAAAGAGTTTTTATTGAATCCTTTTGAAATCACAAGAGAATAAAATCTTTTGTACCATTGTCTAGGGGACTGCTTAAGTCTATAAAAGGATTTCTTAAGCAAACACACCATGTGTTCCTTTCCTGGAACAACATGACCCTCAGGGTGACTCATGTAGATGTTTTCTTCTAGGTGGCCATGTAAAAAAACAATCTTGACATTCATTTGTTCTAGTTCCAAGTTATAAGCAATAACTAAAACAAGTTTGACTCTGATACTTGTATGCATCACAATTGGAAATAATATTTCCTTGAAATCAATTCCTTCCCTTTGTGAATATGCCTTTGCAACTAGCTTGGCTTTGAATATCATCTTTTCAACTCCTAGGATCTCAGGTTCTCTCTTGAAAATCCACTTGCAGCTTATGATTCTCTGCTCTTTAGGCTTTATTAAAAGTTCACAAGTCTCATTTTTCATGAGCGAGTCTAATTCATCCATCATGGCAGCTTTCCAATGTTCACTATCGTCACCAGTGACAATATTCTTGTAGTTGATTGGATCAGTCCATTGGTCATCTGTTTCCACACTTAAGGCATATGCAACCAGATCTGCATATTCATACCTCACAAGAGCTCTTACTTCTCTCTTTTCTTTCTCTCTCTCACAAGACAATATGTTGATTCAGGTTATCCATCTTGAACATCATTGGTTTCAAATTGTGCCAGGCTTACAGTTCTTTCTGGAGTAGGCTTATCAGGATTTGGTAGCTCCACCTCATTTGTGCTCCCTGGTTAACTTGATCATCTTCCATAAAAACAACATCTCTGATGATTATAGTTCTTCCCCCATTTGAGTCAATGATCCAAACCTTGTAACCTTTTACACCTTTAGGATAGCCTAGAAATATCCCTTTTTTAGACCTTGGCTTAATTTTTCCTTCATTAACATGTATGTATGTAGTGCAACCAAAAATTCTCAAATTCTCATAACTTAGTGCTCTACCATTCCAGATTTCTTCAAGTGTTTCGAAACTTGTAGTTGCATATGTTGACTTGTTGATCAGACAACAAGCAGTGTGGACTGCCTCTCCTGAGAATCTCTTGCCAAGCTTAGCCTTGGACAACATACACTTGATTCTCTCCAAAATGGTCATATTCGTTGTTTAAGCTAGACCATTTTGTTGAGGTGTTAGCTCACTGTTTTATGCTTGGCCATCCCCATATCTTTGAAAAACTCAATAAACTCATTTCTTAGATATTCCAGGCCATTATCTATTCTTAGGACCTTGATTTGCTTCCCTGTTTGTTTCTCCACCAGTGACTTCCGTTGCTTGAAACTTTTGAAAGCTTGACTCTTATGCTTCAGCAAGTAAACTCACACCTTTCTTGACCAGTCATCAATAAAGGTTATAAAGAATTTGGCTCCTCCAAGTGAAGGGACTCTAGCAGGTCCCCATATATTTGATTGAACATAGTCCAATATGGCATTTGCAGTGTGTGTACTAGTATTGAATTTCCCCCTTTTTTGTTTACCATAAAGACAAAACTTAGAGAATTCTAACTTCTCAAAGTTTCCGCTTCCAATCAAACCTTGCTTATACAATTTCCCCAGACCCCTTTCACTAACATGAGTTAGGCTACAATGCCACATTTTTTGTAGAAATTTCATTTGTGATAGAAATTAAGCTAGTAGAGTTAGTGATCGTTTTACCTTGAAATTTATATAATCCAGTGCTTTTAATTCCTTGAAAAATATGAGGTGCCTTTGTAAACTTTGAGTATTCCTCCTTCAGCCCTTATAGTGAAACCAACCTAGTCCAGCATACCAAGAGAAATCAAATTTCTCTTGAGTTCAAGTACATGCCTCCCATTAGAGAGAATTTTTGTTGAGCCCTCGCCAAATTTGATCTCCACAGTTCCAACTCAACCCACCTTGCAGGCCATGTTTCCCATTAGAACTTTGCAGCATAAGTTTTGTTGTAAGTATCAAACCTTTCTAGATTGGGTGTTATGTGGAAAATTCACCCAGAATCTAAAATATATTCATCACAACATGATTCCTCAGTTACAGATAACACATCATTATTTTCATATGCATCAACAATTACAATAACATCATTCTCCTCTTTGTAATTTCCATGATATTGCTGCTTGTTTTCAAGGCAATCTCTACAGAACAAGAACAATCTTTGTTAATAAAGAAACATGTTCTTTAATGGACATACCTTCCTCTTTATTCCATGATTCTCATCTTTGTAATTTCCATGTTTCTTTATTCCTTATGACAATAATAACAAGTCTTCTTGGTCTTGAGTTTTGAACTCTCCATGTTCTTATTTTTATCATCTTTCCTTTCAGCTTTTTCTCTGGCAAATAACCCCTCAGCATCACTATTTTCCCCTTTTATATCGATAATTTTCTTCTTTATTTCTCTTGCATTTAGAGTCACCTTAAATTCCTCTAGAGTAAGAGTTTCTCTCCCAAACATTATTGTGTCCACAATATTTTCAAATGAGGGTGGAAGTGAACATAATAACATGATTGTTTGATCTTCTTCACTTATTTCAACATCATGCCTTTTAAATCAAGAACAATATTTGTGAATAAAGAAACGTGTTCTTTAATGGACATACCTTCCTCCATCTTCATTTGGTGAAGATTCTTCTTCGAATAAATTTTGTTTGTTAAAGACTTAGTCATGTAGACACTTTGAAGCTTTAACCAAACACCAGCAGTAATGTCTTGAGATGCAACTTCTTTGAGGACTTCATCACCCAAGGAAAGAACAATGGTGTTGTGTGCCTTGCTCTCCATATTTTTCTTCTCCTTTTCAGACAATGTTGCTGGCATTGTTTGAAATGCCGAACAATGCATCTTGCAATTCTTTATGAACCAACAAGGCTTTCATCTTGATTCTCCATAGCCTAAATTCGTTATCACCAGTGAACTTCTCAATATAGAATTTTGCTCCATCCATTGTTGAGGACATAAATAACCTTATTCTCGAATTGGGCTGCAGATACCAGTTTGTTATGAATTCAACCCAGAAACTTTGAATGATAAATGCAGAATTGAAAATAGAAAGGATTAAAGATGTAAAAGACACAAGAATTATCAAGGTTCAAAGCAATAATATCCTACGTCCTCACTGCCAGTTGCTTTATATATCTTTATCAATAACCAAGTAAAGTACAAGATTTTCCCAGCTCTTAGAATTTTGTTTTATGCTCACATGAACTCTCCCCAATTGATCTAGAAAACACTTGCTATCATTAGCATGCTTTTTCATTAAGTTACAAGCCATGACTTATATAGCCATCTCTTCCCTCCAATTAGTTATAACAATAACTAACTAACTAACTAACTGTAACTGCCAAACTAGAACTAGAGGTAAACTGGATCCAGAGGCAAACATGATATAAACTATCTCATTGGCTTAATACAATTTTAGGCTTTCACTAACTAATAAGCACAATTGTGATCCTCTAGACTTCACAGTATTAATGAAGTATAAGGGGTACTCAAATCCATACACAAACGAAGTTTACAAAGCAAAGGAAAGACAACTTAATGAATTATAATTCCAATATGAGAAACAATAGCCAATATTCCTACCATATCTCAAAAAGAACCCAACTATTGGAAGTTACTTTGAAATGTTCAATAACTTCCTAAATCAAACCATCATTCTCTTCAAAAGTGCATCCATTCCTATACAGCTTGATTCACCAAAAAATAAGCCATATTATGAATCTAACCTTCTTTTCATTTTCCCCTCTGAAAAACCTCAGAATTGTTCAAAATGTGCAGTGTGGAATCCAAGCACTAATCTGTTTCCATATATTATAGGACCGATAGCACCGAAAGAAATATGGTTAACTATATCCAACTCATTTTTGCACATAATACACTGTCCCACATTCACATAATCTGAAATACCTCTATATAACAAAGCCTCTAATGTTGGAAGGCACGCCCACAAAACATTCCACACGAACACCAGAATTTTGGATGGTGCACCACACTTTTTTTTGACAACAAGCCAGAATTAAGCTTTCAGTTGGTAGCTACAGATTTTTTCAATAGCTAATCGTACCAGCTTTTTTTTGTGAAGCCTCTACTGACATTAGGAACCCAAACCCACTTGTCTTGGCTTAGGGAATTCAGTTGGATATGAAGGAGAAATCGAGAATAAAAATAGATAGACATAACAAATAAAAAGTAAAATTTTCCTTCTCAATTCCTTATGAATGGTCATGAATTAGGATTTATTAGATTACCTCTTATAACATGATAAAATTCTGATGATGAATGATGGTCACGGACGATGCTCTATCGACAACTTGTCTATGTAGTCCATACGAACAAAACTCGAACGAGGGTAACCTGAGTTTTAGTGCTAGCTAATGAATGAGGCTGATGAAGAGAATGACTAGGGTTTTTATTTTTTTTTTATTGCTTAAAATTAGAATTATGTATAAGGGTTCTATTTATAGACCCTTATACTAACCCAGTGCATCATATCTTACAGTATTCAGTGTTTCACTTAATAAGTCTTAATTATTTACACTTTTTACCCTTCATTAATATGTTCTTGCGTATTTAACGCTATAGGTTCTCATAACGTTGGTAATAATATTAATTCATCTATTGAATATTATAAATAGAAAGTGGTATCTAGCAACACATAACTTCTACAAAAGTGACAAGAGTATTAATTCATGTGATCTGACGCAACCTTTCCATGATAATGATATTGTGTATAATCTCGTTTTGCCTTCATTTCTAAATTGAGCTCAAGGTATAGAATGTGTCACCCTTGTATAGTTCGATGTCTCATTCCTTGATACTCGAGTCTATAGATATTACTCTCATTATGTGGGAGGGGCAAATCCTATCTAGGTCAATCATGTCCCTCAAGATGACTCATTGAATGTCTAGCTAACCGACCTTATAATCGTCATATTACAGACAATATTTGATGACAATAAAACCATCAACCCCTTTTTATAAAGGGTGGCATACACCCTTGTCACTATGAGAATAACTTATGACACTTACATAAAACAATATGTAGTATTCTCATGGTGGGTCAATCCAATATACATTCATCCTAATGTATAGGGTTATCAGTCAAAAAACATAATAGTCTCCATTGTATTATTATTTCCCTCTATAATAATACTCGATTATGAATTGTTTGAGAGTGAAGTTCATTAGCATCGCATAATCGATTCATCCATTTGATGTCTTATCAAAACGAATTTCACTCAAGTACTTTATTATATTAGATAAACATAATAATTGAAATGCCTCATTTTATAAATAAATAGCACGATACAAGTTCTAAATTCAAAAGTAAGACATTGGCCTCTAGATCTTACACCAACAATCTCCCACTAGCACCAAAGACAATTAGGCATATACCTAATACCCAAAGACCTAGTATGACCATCATGCTTCTGCTGAGGAAAAGGCTTTGTGAATGGATCAACGATATTGCCAACTGTCGGTACTCTACATATCTTCACCTGTCGGTACTCTGCATATCTCCTTTGTTGATTATCTCTTGAATGAGACGAAAACACCTAAGTATGTCCTATGATCGCTGGTGAGATCTAGGTTCCTTAGTTTGTGCAATGGCACCATTGTTATCACAATAGTGTTCAATGGGGTCCACAATGCTAGGAACTGTACCAAGTTCAGCAATTAACTTTTTGATCCAAACAACTTCTTTTGCTGCATCGCAGGCAATAATATACTCGACCTTTGTAGTAGAATCAACAATTGTTTCTTGTTTTAAACTCTTCCAACTCACAACGTCACCATTTAGGAAAAAATACATAGCCAAATTGCGATCTAAAATCATCTTTATCTGTCTGGAAACTGGCATCCAATTTTCAGTTCTTCTCAAATACTTAAGGTTGTTCTTAACAACAATCCAATGACTATCACTGGGATCAGACTGGTACCTACTCGTTATGCTCAAAGCATATGAGACATGTAGTCGAGTACATAACATGGAATAGATCCAACTGCAGATGCATACGGAATTTTATTTATGCGATCCCTTTCATCTTTAGTCGAAGGGGTTTGTGCTTTTGACAGACATATGCCATGTGTCATGGGCAAGAATCACTTTTTAGAATCATGCATATTAAAGCGTCTTAGGACCTTGTGAATGTATGTACTCTGAATGTATGTACCAGTTCACATCTCATATGTTGTCTTTTCCACTGTTTTGGACGGAACATAGTTAAGTGTGAAAGCTGCAATTAATAGAGCATATCCTTAGAAGGAATTTGGAAGATCTAAATGACTAATCATGGACCGAACCATGTAAAATATGTAGAACAAAAAACACAAGAAAAGGGTTTGAATTGTGTTTTCTGTATAAAAACTTTTTTGCGTGGCTATACTAATGTAAAGGAAGCAGACGAGGTAAATGAAAACAGAGTTGAGAGACACAACCAATTTATCCTGGTTCACCACCAACACGATAGCTATGTCTAGTCCATTCAATCTTAAGGATTTAATCCACTAGTTCACCATGGAATCAAACTTACACTTAAACACCTACCAGTCACATTGATTGTGCTCAATCTTCTCAACCTTCTAGCATAGTACATTCAAGCTGTTGAGGAAGGAAGCCCCTACTAGGTTAGGTTACAAAAAAAAGGTTTTGGGCTTTTTTGAATTAGCTCTCACATAAAATGTTTAAAAATTTGTTCCTTCAGAACCTTTTCTCAGCACTAAAGTGAAAAAGAATGATGATGAGCAAGAGTGCAGATGTGCTTAACATGTGTGTTTCTTGTTTTTCCTTGAGGAATGCACGTTCTATTATAGAGAATGATTAGGGTTTCTGACTGTTGTCTTGATTGCAAGAAATCAACATAATTCATGAAGTTCCGTATCATATCTTTTGAGATGGATTTTCCATATAAACTTTCCAACTGATATTGTAATATATTCAGTGTATCCTGTTTAAAACAGTTGGGAAGTAGAGGATACAATGGCAATAGCATGTCTTAAGATCTTTAGACAAGTAGCAGATTCAAGATGTTCATTAGAGGTTGCTTAAAATGCTTTATCTTCTAGGGAGGGTTGACTTTCATCAAAACATCCGACATAAGTCAGAGTCAGACGATCAAATGCTTGAAGTGATGATATGATTATTAGAGGCAGACGGTCACTTGCTTGGTAAGCTTATTAGAGGCAGACAAACACTTGCTTTGTCAATCTTATCAAAGGAAGACGATCATAGCATAACTGCGTTCAACAGAGGCAACTAAAACAAAACATATTATGTATTTATAAAGTCACCATAACTAGGGCATTACTTGCATTATCAGAGTTAACCAACATAGAGCGTTGCTCGTGTCACTAGAGGCGCTTGTCAGAGGCTTGCATCAAAGTTAAAAAAAATAGAATGAAGTGAAGTCTTGTTGTTCCTTTGTCTTCATCCAATTATCGGAGGATGTGGCATCAGAATCTATTTATTCACTTGATCTAAGATCTGCGCAGTTAATCAAAAATATTATTACATTAAATTGCTCCCATAAACTGATTTTATTATCATCAAAGCAAGTAAGGATCATAGTTCTTCAAACCAAATTGCTTTTAACACAACAAGGTTCGATTCCTTCTCTCAGAAACACTATTCTATTGTGGCGTTCTGGGAGGTGTGAGTGGAGATAAGATCCTACACTCTTTCAAATAGTCATCAAGTTCTAGGCTTAAATATTCACCTCATCGATATCATCAATTTTTTTTATAGTATTCTTACCTAATTGGTTTTGTACTTCATTTTTAAATTCATTGAATTTTTCAAAAGATTCTGATTTATGTTTCATAAGATACAAATATCTATATCTACTATAATCATCAGTAAATGTTATGTAGTACTGAAAACATCTTTTGGCTGATGTATTGAGTGGCCCGCATACATCATTATGTATAAGGGGAAAAAGATCACTAGCTCCTTCATATTTTACAATGAACAAATTTTTTATCATTTTTTCCAATAAACAAGATCCACATTTTTCATAATTAAAAGAGTCCAAAAATCCATCTTTATTGAGTTTGGAATTATGTTTCTCATTTATGTGCCCTAAAGTGCAATGCCAAAGGTAAGTAGGATTTAACCCATTTGGTTTTATCCTTTTTGTGTCAACGTTATAGGTAGACGTTTCAAGATCAATGACATAAAGTCCATTGCTCTTTTGTGTACTATCATAGAAAATATCATTTAAAAAATAGAGCAACATTTGTCTTTTATTATAAATGAAAAACAAGACTTGTCTAAACAAGAAATGGAAATAATATTCATGCTAATTGCAGGTACATAATAAAAGCTCTCTAACTATAAAATAAAACCACAAGGTAAAGTTAATATATAAGTTCCCACAGCTAAAGCAACAAATTTGCTCCATTGCTAAATCGTTGATCAATTTCACCCTTTGCTAATGATCTACTCGTTTTGAGTTCATGCACATTAGTACATATGTGAGAACCACATTCAGTAAAAATCTATGATCCTAAAATGCTTTAGCATGCTTGTAGCATTATGAAAAGAGTGACCTAAGGGGTTTCTAACTCAATCATCATGGTTTTCAAGTTCATTAATGGCATTCCTAGTTTTATGTTCACGTCCAACCATGCTACAGTTTTTAGTTCCTCTTTGGTTCTATGGACTTTGATATTATTCCTAATATTTAATATCAACCATTTGTCCAACAATCTTGAATTAATCCATATTAAACAGAAAATCCATTTTTTCACTTTTCCATGTTCAAGAACTAGCGATAAATCTAAAGTGATCAAATTCAGATTTAACGATATCATTAAATCAGCTTTAATAAATAATGCAAACATGCTATAAACATCTCAAACCACAAACATCATTTAATACTTCATAAATCCTTAACTTAAAGTAATTTAGATCATAATGAGCTTTTTTTCAAACATGGAGATGGAATAAATTAATAAGGATAACATTGTAGTTGTAGTAATTACATAGATGATAACTCAAAGATGAAAATCATAAGCTTAATGTAGCAACTATGACAACTCCAACTTCAACTTGATTGCAAGTTTCCTTATTTGAACAAGAATCTTTCATACAAAAGCTTTATTGGTGGATGATGAAAGCCAAAAAGGAAATGACGGCTAGGGTTCATATTTTCGCTGCCTTTGATTCAGTGCTTATCTCCCTTTTATAGAATAGTTAAATCTCTCTCTCTCTCCTCTCTCTCTCTTTCTCTCTCTCTCTCTCTATATATATATATATATATATATTTCTCTCTTTCTCTCTCTCTCTCTCTATATATATATATATATATATATCTTTGTAACTCCAATTTTGTCCTTTAACTCATGAGGTATCTTTTTGGCCCAATAAGGTAAAAGTGGTCTAACTACCTTTCCTTTTAACACCTCTTAACATTAGGGGTGTCCTAGAGCCTTGGAGTAAATGTTGAGTGCATCTGGGACCCACACAAAATTGTCCACACAAATTATTATTCAAATTTGGTTAATAAATCTTATTGCTAAGAGTTATCACACCCCGAAACATGAACTATTGCTTCTCCTCGACTAATGGAAAATAACAAACTACAAACACAATACAACTCTTAACTAACAATGCTATTGGTTCAAACAAACTTCTTACAAGTTGTCATCAGATTGGAACATGGTAGAACTTTTGGGAAAACTTTTGATCATTCCCACTTAATCAAAGTGTGTGTGCGCAACTATATTCTTAATTTCCAGAATTGGTTTTAAAGACTCAAGTCAGCTAACCAATTATGTCGTTATTAAGTTGCACTTCACCTTTAAAATCAGAGAATTTATACTTACATAAAATAGTATTTTTCTTAATGTCATGCAAAGCTCAAGCTTATTATTATTATTATTATTATTATTATTATTATTATTATTATTATTATTATTATTATTATTATTATTATTATTATTATTATTATTTATTTTTTATTTTTATTTTATTTATTTTTTATCTTCTTCAGCTTCTGAAATGAGTGATGTTTTGAGGATCATTCTATTACAACTTCGGGAAGTTTTTGGACCACACTATCATATATATATATATATTAAATAGCATTAAGTTGCCATTATTTCTTTACTGTTCCTATTTTTACACAAAAATTCTCCAATGTTTAAAACTATTTACAACTTAGTTCCAACATACTTAGTTAACCTAAATCATCATTAATTCCTCATATTTTCCTAAAGAATATAACTTGGGTGTTAAAGTAATGGGTTTTCTTAGTCATCTACCCTAGGTTTCAACAGTTCCAAATCATTCAAACCAACTAAATTATAACACATACAACCCAACAACAAGTTCGCTTATCATCCTGTCATACCTTATTCAATCATCTTAACTAAACCATTCCCTCCCCCAAACTGTAATATGAACAATTCTTGAAGTTATTCACACTACAAGTTTGAAGTAAGGTTTGGTTACATATTGAGTTGAAAACAAATAACCATATAGAAATAAGAAAAATAAAACTAAAGCTAGATTCAAAGCACTTACTACCCTGAATAATGCTACATCATGTTGCAGCATCATTTAGGGGGTTGTAGCCCTTGTAGCTTTAGCCTTTGGTGCATCATCTGAATCATTCAGTTGAATTTCATTCCCAATAGACGATCCTTCGAATGGCAGCATCTTTCTCAATCCACCTTTAAAGTGGCTTTCTTAGGTTGTGGTGAGGTTAGTTTCTCTTCTTCCCTTTTTATTTTCTAGGCCATTTAAGCATGTGATTCAACTTGCGTATCATCTTCAGTAGTTGCAAGCAGTTGTCGTTCTGCTTCTTCACTTATGGTCAACTCATGTACAAACTACCTAAACTTGCCTCTGCTCATTCTTGGCCTCTTGCAAGAAATCAACTTTGTTCTTTTGAATTTTGGTGATGGTATGGTTGCTTCATCTACAATGGGTTCTTGAGCTATAACATCTGGTTGTTCCTTTGCAGTTGAAGGCTCGTCTCTAAGAGTTGTTGGCTCATTTAAATTTAACAACACGTTTACTATTGCAGCATTAACATTTTTGGTTGGTGTGGATTGGGAGTACTATCATAAGTCTGCTTCCCTTCTAGAGAACTAACTTCTCTCCTTTCTAGATAGAGTATGAGCGGCTGGAGGTAGATATGTGCGATTTTCTTTCTTTACGGCACCCAATTCATTTTTTATTCCCATATCGACCAAGACCAATCTTGCATTTATGACATCCTTTGACTTTCCAGGAACATTGAGTAACATACCAATAACACTATCAAATACATTTTTTTTCAATATGCATCACATCGAGAAAACGTCTTATATACAACGACTTCCAATATGGCAATTCAAAGAAAATTGACTTTTTCTTCCACCCAGTTGTGACAAGCTCTCCTGTTGGTGCTAAAGGAGTAGTACCTTCCTCTGATATTCCATTGAATGCATTTCTCCACCCATGATAATGATGACTAAAAGGTAAAAATCTATGATGTCCAAGGAAGACATTCTTCTTACAATGTTTCAACCGCATCCAATATGTACTCTCTTCACATATAGGATATGCACATTGACTTTTAATGCTATATCCTGATAAATTACCGTATGCTAGAAAATCATTTATTGTGCCGAACAACATAGCCCTCAAATTGAAACATTCTTGCTTAAACCCATCATAAACTTCCACACATTTCTCCTACATATTTGTTAAATCTTAAATTAAAGGAGCCAAGTATACGTCGATATCATTCGCCAGTTTTTTAGGTCCAGAAATTAACAGAGACAACATCATAAACTTACGCTTCGTACATAACCATCGAGGTATGTTATTAATCAACAAAGTCACAGGCCATATGATGTGTGAGATGCTTTAAAGACCATATTGATTCATTCCATCAATACAAAGTGCAAGTTGTAGATTTCATGACTCTCTCCCGAAATCGGTATACTCGTGATCAAATTTTGCCCATTGTGGAGAATCTGCAGGGTGTCGAAACTTTCCATCTCTAATTTTTTCATCTGCATGCCATGTCAAGTGTTGTGAATCTTCTGCATTCCATGTCAAGTGTTTTGAATCTTCTGCATGCCATGATATTTCACAAATTCATAAACTATGGGGTTACTTCAATATTCTCATCACAATTTTATAATATCATTAATCATACATAATCATGATCATCATATAAACTCATCACACATTTATAACATCACTATCATCAATCAAAAATCATCATTATCATCATAAAACATATATCATACAATGCATCCATCTTTTTTTATCACATCACATAAATTCGTCTAATCAAACATATGCACAAAATTTCATTCGACATTCAACATTACAATAATATTAAATATCAAATACCACACAATTATTGAAAATAAAATCAATCAACACCTTATAAACATTTCTATTTAACATTTTAACCTCACAATCCTCATATTTTCACATTAATTAATTTATCTCTTAAAGGGCTACAACCGTACGTAGCGATCCCAAGATGAATCATTGGAAAGTACGGTTTTTCAGTTCATCTCACAATATTATACTAATGAGTTCAAACGCTCTCTCACCCCTTACCTCAATCTAACGCTTTCATAAGATATAAGGACTAGAATAAGTTTCAGAAACCATGAGATGTCAACAGTGCACAACGAACAAGTGCAAAAGCATCGATGAATTGGCAGAGTCAATGAAACATGGCTGATAATTTACGCGGGGCATAAAAATCAGTGTTACATAATTAATAAAAATATTAGGCAAAGAAACATATTCAAAATGTCACGAAATAGGTTTTTAGAAAAGCTTTCATTGACGTGCTGGAGTGCCGACAGAGTCTGACATCAACTTCACTGAAACACGCAAATGAGTAGTGCTTCTTGAAGGTTTCAATGACGGGAATCCAAAAATGATGTCAGTTTTTCAAGACGATGAACGTGCTGGGCAGAATTTGACAACACAGCCGCGACGAGGGTGAGAACCCATTTTTTGAAGTATAATAGTTGGTGATTCCAAGCATAGGTAATGGAAGAGGGTGTTTTGTGGAGTCCAAGTACGGTCTCGGTTTTCGTTGATAATAGTCGTGGTGCCCAGAATCTTGATCAAAAGGTGGTGGTGTGATTTTTGACAAAGAGAAATAGGACGTTTCAATTTGCGATTTAGGTTGGGAATGAAAGAGGAGATCACAACGATCACGAATTTGGTATCGGTTTTGCAACACACTCACTATAATCGTCATGATCAACGAAAGAAGAATGAGAAGGAACAACTATGGTGTGACAGCGTAAACGAAGAAGATGGAGGCACTATTCTCGGTCCAGTAAATTTTCCATTTTTCCTCACTAGTTTGCCACCAAATCTAGCTACCATGGTCTCAATCTCCTTGCAACATCCAACCAGCATTTTGTAGCAACTAAGCATATAGTTCAGAATTTCTTTCCGTGAAGAAACATAATTTAGTTATGGCTAGTCGACCTTTTTTAGGTAAAATGGAACGTATACCTATTGGTAGCAAGTGCTCCATTAGAACATGGCAATCATGAGTCTTCAAAACTTTTAACTTGAGGTCTTTCATAGAAACTAAATTTCTAATGTTTATAGAGTATCCTTCTGGAACTTTAACTTCATGAAGAAATTAACATAAAACAATTTTCTCCTTTCTAGATAGAGTATGAGCGGCTGAAGGTAGATATGTGCGATTTCCTTTCTTTTCGGGACCCAATTCATTTCTTATTCCTATATAGACTTAGTCTAATCTTGCATTGATGTCATCCTTAGACTTTCCTGAAACATTGAGTAACGTACCAATAACACTATCAAATACATTTTTTTGAATATGCATCACATTGAGAAAATGTCTTATATACAATGACTTCCAATATGGCAATTCAAAGAAAATTGACTTTTTCTTCCACCCAGTTTTGACAAGCTCCCTGCAAAAGGTTTGCCAAATTTATTGGTCAAACCTTGTACCTTTTAAAATATTTGATATTCAGTCGTGTTAAAGGAGCAGTACCTTCCTCTGTTTTTTCCATTGAATGCATTTCTCCACCCACGATAATGATGACTAAAAGGTAATAATCTATGATATCCAAGAAAGACATTTTTCTTACAATGTTTCAACCGCATCCAATTTGTACTCTCTTAACAAGTAGAACATGCACACTGACCTATAATGCTATTAACAACAACAACAACAATAATAATCACAACAAAAACTTAATTTTTAGAAAGATAATTCCTTGTAATTATTATGTTCCAACTTGATTATGCACCCCAAGACTCTCAAAATAGTAGCAATTTCAAGATATAGACCTTCTTGCTTTGGCTTTGAAATTGTTTACCATCTAGTTCATTTTCACAAAATATTTCAAATTCACATTTATACACTTTTAACATCATCAACTAATTTGTTCAACTATGCCACCTAATTTTGTGAAAGAAGGATATGAAAACCCCATCTAATATTTTGAATATTTAAAGGCATCAAAAGTCTCTCCTACAAAGTCATATAAACGTAAGTTTCCACCACAAATTGATCCATGAAATGTAGGAAAGATTTAATATAAAGTAGAACAAAAAGATAAAGTAGAAATAGAGAACAATGAAGCGGTGATTAAGGAATTACCTCTTCCACCTTCAATGTTGCAACCAAATGAATCAATTTCTTGTAATTATATGAAAAGGGTAACTTCAAAACAAAGACCTTCGTTTAGTGTGAACTTAAAAGTGCAAAGAAGTTTATCATTGGCGAAAAATTGGCATGAAATAAAGGAAGATAAAATTAAAGGGAAGGTGAAAACAAAGGATTTTGTTTTTAAGGGAAATAAAAAACCTTTATTGATTATACAATAGAATTACACAATGGGTTCCCAAGAAATTTGAGAGTCTTGGGTCTTTTCCTTCCAAGAGTTTAAGGGCTTGGTCTCTCACAACAAATATCCAATTCCCAAATAATTGCCTACTAACATTTCCATCATATTTCCTATTTATACAATTTATGCAGTAATGCCTATAAACATAACTATTGCCTATTATAATGATCGTTGCATAATATCTGGCTAATAACAACAACAACAGCAACAACAACAACAACAACAACACTAATAAGAGGTGTAACACTACTCCCTTCCTAAAGAATCACCTTGTCCTCGAGGTGAAGAAATAAGAAAGATTTTGCCCAGATTACTTCCTTGAGTCTATTTAAAAAAAAAAAAACTTCCCTTCAAGTATGTTGGTTCCATGCATTTGAGAGAACAACACATCGAAAGTCATTCCATGTGGAATTGTGCAGAAAATACTCGCCATTAATACTAATTTAGAGCCTTGCTCTCCAATGGCACCATGGCTGACTGTAATGTTTCTGCATCTTTGACACTTCTAGAATTAAACCTACTACATCTAAGTATTAAACCAAATAATTGCCTGCTGACAATTCCCAAATAATTGCCTACTGCGTCTAAGTATTAAACCTACTGCATCTGTAATGTTTTTGCATCTGTGCTTGTAAGGATTCTTCAAAGTCCCAAATAATTGCCTACTAAAAATTCCCAAATAATTGCGTACAACAAATTTTCTGCATGTAGATAAAATACATAAGAAGTATGTTTTGAATTTTCGGCATGTTCAACTTAAATTTTCTGCATGTTCAAATTAAATTATGTTTTGAACTATTCATGGTATTAGATAGAAACGAGAATTTTATTGACTGGAAATTATGAGCTTTAAAGCTCTTACAATGATGGAAGTTTGAAAATGCAGAAAAGGAACTAAACCAGAGTTCAAAGAACTCTTAAACCAAAGTTCTAAGAACTCCTAAACCAGAGTATAACTGCTCCTAATCCAAAGAAATATTCCCCTAACTGGTTTCTAATTGTATTTCTAAATAATTTTCTAACTACCCTTCCTTCTCTATTATAATAGAAATCTGTAACAGAATTCCATAAACAAACCATGGGAAATATTTAACATCTTGAAATAAAGAACCCATGGGAAACGAACAAACCACTCCAACAGTAGTCACCAGCTGTAGCTGTCATAGGGAAGTTAATATCTCTAGTGTCCCATGGTATGATCACAACTAATGAATTGAATGGGATTGTGGTCTTTCCCTTGTTAAAAAAACTCCCATAACTTTTCTAACAACGCCCATGTTGTAAGCACCCCAACTATTTCAAGGTATATTGGGGATAGAGTTGGATCAGCCTAAACTGTGGTTAAGAAACCCCATGCAACTCCTTCTACATACATAAATTAATCAAAAACAAATATAGAGATAACCCAAAAACACTAACTTTGCATACATTTAAATAACTAATCAGTAATGTATGCATACATAAATTAATTACAAATTTATAAATCAGTAACTAATTTAATAACTAACTCAAAGGCAAACACAATTCTGAATCAGTTGCATAGCCCTAACTAACTGAGTGACAAAAACCAACAATCATGAATAGATAAACAAGTTTTTAATTCATAACTTAGCCAAATAAACAATTATGAATCACTATATGAGTATCCCTAATTACATAGCCTTAACTAACTCAGCCAAATAAACAATTATGAATCAGTTAACAAGTTTTTACTTCATGTAAATCTTCAAATAAAAAATTGCAACAGGAAAAACATAGTTTACTGGTTGAAAGTATGAAGAATAAACGGCGACAATGGATGAAGGAGATGGGGCGAGAAGAAGAAATAGAGTCGCAAAGAGGTAGGGTTGACACAGGGAGATGCGAGAAGGGAGAGTGAGAAACGCAAGGTCCCGAAGAGAGTGAGAGGCGCACACATATGCAGGGGAATAGCCGATCGAGAAAGGTGGATGGAAGAGAATGATGTCAATAGTCTCTCGAGTTTGATGTCGTTTAGAAAATCTGGAAGGTTCTTCGTTGGCATTGGAGATTTCGAAGTTGAAGAGAATAATGGTTTTGGTGAAGAAATGACCAGAAATGGTTTTGGTGAAGAAATTAACAAGGGGTTTGATTTGAACCAGTTACATGTAAATAAATAAAAAATAGTTAGTAAAACTTTAAAAATTAGAGAAATTTTCTGAAAATATTTTGATTTTGTGGAACATTGTTAGTGACATACTTTCTTCAAACCCTAAAATTGCAGATTAATTATTATGACCCTATGACAGCGCTTATAGCAAAAACGCTTTAATTATTATGACCCTATGACAACGCTTATATAAAAAGCGCTGTCAAAGACTTTGTTATTATATAAGTATTAGTACCTATGACAGCGCTATTTAAGAAAGCACTTTAAAAGGCATGCACATAAGACAACGCTTTTCAAAAAAGCGCTGTCTAAGACTCCGTGTATTTTTAAAATATAATACAACAGCGCTTTTACTTAACAAGTGCTATTAAAGGTGCGCTATAAAATCCATATTTTTGTGTAATGTGTATTTGTTCATACTTGTCGAGCAGTCTCTTACATTCACACTTGAGTTTGTTCATTTAAAGTACTTTCAAATGATTGCACTAATTTCTACATTAAATTGTTGTTTTTATTTACAAAAATATGCATTGTACTACCAATGTTCATGAATTTCTACCAATATATATGATAATATGGGGCATTCTTTGATGAATTGCATACCATAAAGCTTGTTTAATTCATCCCACTATGTTAATGGCTTGTTTGTGAGTTATCTCTAATCAATTACTTTTAGGTACACTAACAAATGAGTAATTGATTTTCATGGTTCTATCTGTAACTCCCCAAATTTTATAGTAGACTATTTAATTAATTAAAATACTATTTTACCGAACTAATTTGATATTCAAGGTGTTTACGATAAATGTTAATATTATGATTAATTTGCTTTATATGCGTGTTTGCTATGATGTGATGATTTTTAGATATTTAATTTAGTGGTTAAAATTATATTTGTTTATTTATTTATTTATGTTAAGGAAGAATAATATTATGTTAAAATGAATATTTTGGAGAAACGTTTCTAATGGGGACGCGTAAAATAAATTATTTGTTTATTAAAGACTTTTAGAAACAGTAGAAAATAAATTTTGGACCAAACAACTATTTACACCCTTATTTTCTACTTCGGCATATTAATTCGGATTATTATTGTTATTTAATTGGGCTTTTCTTTCCTACACCTGCGAATTGTTTATAAGGTGTTGATTGATTTAATTTTCGATAATTGTGTGGTAGTTGATATTTTCCATAATTGTGATGTTGGATGTCGAATGAAATTATGTGCATATGTTTGATTAGACAAATTTATGTGAGGTGATAATAAAAGACTGATGTATGGTATGATATATGTCTTGTGATGATAATGATGATTTTTGATTGACGATAGTGATGTTGTAAAATTGTGATGAGTTTATATGATGATCACGATTATGTATGATTAATGATATTATAAAATTGTGATGAGAATATTGAAATACCCTATAATTGATGAAATAGTGATGATTCCAACTTGTGCTAAAGATAATGGTCTTAATGGAGTAGTCTAAGCTAATGAGAGAAGAAAATAGATGTTGGGAACATTTGAAGTTGATGTGAATTTTTGAAGTGGAGATTATTTTGTCATCACACAGGTAGGGTCTGACAAACCTAGTGATTCCGGGGAAGTACAACTGAATGAGCCTGATCGTGGCGGTCTGCTGTTGAGCCCTAAGGCAAGATTGTTAGACCTTGGAGGTATTCGAGTGGGGAATTCCTAGGTGACTTAGAGGTAGCACTCCAAATGTCGGGAGCTACCATGCAACACACGTTTACCTCGACTGTCGCGTATATGTGTCTCGGGTTGAGTTGAGGGGATCTATGAAGACAAGACCAATTTGAATTGTTCTTCAACCGGGATGGTAGCATAGTATCAAGCTTCTTAACCAAGTACTTCAGAGTTAGAATGGTACCAAATTGTGAAGTAGAGTCTAAGCTCATGCATAATATTGCATTTTTGGTGATTGTTTCGTTGTGATTAAAGTGTTTCAAAAGTGATAATAATTTCCATTGGATGATGTGACGATATGACGATATATTCATTTTACATAGTGATTTTGACATTATAATATGATATTATTTTTCTTAAGTATTTTGATATATCGTGATGTGTTATGATTCGGTCTATTATGATTGTTTGCGTGTTCTTCTTACTTATATTACACTATCAACATGATTTCAAAACTCACGTCCTTCGTTGTTTGTGTTTGACTGGCTTGACCATGCATTTGCAAAATCGCAGTTGTTACAGGTTAATGATTCTTGAAGTTCAAGTTTGGGAGAAACCCCGCTCTAATAGGTGATACCGGGAATAAGGGTTGTAATTTGTATTTTACTTATGGTTTAAATATGTTTTTGGTCCCTGTAAATCTAACCTTTTTTGATTTTGGTCCTCGTATTTTTTTTTTATGGTTTACATCCCTGCAATATCAAAAAAAATTATTTTTGGTCCTTAACGTTAAGTGAACGTTACAAAAACGTTAACTGACAAAGGGAAACAGTTTTTGGTCCCTGTAAATATAACACTTTTCAGTTTTAGTCGCTGAAAAATATTTTTTTGAATTTCAACCCTGCAATATTCAATAAATCTCCTTAAATATAAAATAACATACAAATTGATCTTTATTAATAATAAAATTATGCCAAGTAATGTTTAAAATATTTTCACTTCAATAATTTAAAATTTATTAATCTTCTGTTTTATTTATTTATTAATTATTATTAAATTAATTTCCATTTTCTGTTTCGAAAAAATCACTAAAATCTTCTGTTTTATTTATTTATTATTATTAAATTAATTATATTAGTATAAAATAACCTTAGATTTAAGCTTTATAATTTTAACTAAACTCTTCTTTTACGTTTTAGATTTTGTTCATTATAACTTAAAATAAATAAAATATATATTAGGTGCTAGATTTATTTTAATCATTATTTTATACTAATATAATTGTAGTTAATATTATATTAATTTTATTTTAATTATAATATTATATAATATAATTAAAATAAACATATAATATAATATAATATAATATAATATAATAAAATATAATATAATATAATATAATATAATATAATATAATATAATATAATATAATATAATATA
>JBBPBQ010000004.1:18247731-18460668 GCA_037974755.1 Cicer yamashitae | reverse complement strand
TATATTAATTATTTTATTTTATTATAATTATATTATATTTTTATTTTAATTATATTAAATTATATTAGATGTTTATTTTAATTATATTATATAATATTATAATTAAAATAAAATTAATATAATACTAACTACAATTATATTAGTATAAAATATAAAATAAATCTATCACCTAATATATATTTTATTTATTTTAAGTTATAATGAACAAAATCTAAAGCGTAAAACGAGATTTTAGTTAAAATTATAAAGCTTAAATCTAAAGTTATTTTATACTAATATAATTAATTTAATAATAATAAATAAATAAAACAGAAGATTTATAAATTTTAAATTATTGAAGTGAAAATATTTTAAACATTACTTGGCATAAGTTTATTATTAATAAAGATTTAATTTATATTTAAGGAGATTTTTGAATATTGCAGGGATGAAATTCAAAAAAATATTTTTTAGGGACTAAAACTGAAAATTGTTATATTTACAGGGACCAAAAACTGTTTCCCTTTGTTAGTTAACGTTTTTGTAACGTCCACTTAACGTTAAGGACCAAAAATAATTTCTTTTGATATTACAGGGATGTAAACCAAAAAAAAAAAATTACGAGTACCAAAATCGAAAAAGGTTATATTTACAGGGACCAAGAACATATTTAAACCTTTACTTATTTAATTTGAAACGAATTTTTGTATGACAACCTTACAAGTACTAGTTAGTTTTTTGAATTAAATTAAGTAATTATCCTTAAATCAAGCTTATTGAGACTGCACTATTTTATAAGAGAAAAAAAGTTTAAAGTGTTCCGATTGTATTTTGAGAAATGTGATATTCTAAATAACCCACATAAGTTTCTTTTTCCTTTGGATGAGTTTTTATTTATCCGCTGCAAATTTTATAGAAATTCGATATAAATTATTATATATATTATTTTGGGGTTTAGGGTATCACATTGGTGGTTTCAAAGCTGGTCTGTCCAATTAGGCCAAGTGGATTATGTGTCAGTTGTCTGTTTGTCAATTGTCAAGCCAATTGTGTTTAGTTGTGTTCCCTGTTAAGTGCTGAAACGCCTAGTCAATTGTCAAACTTGAACCAATTGTGTTTATCTGTGTTCCCTGCTAAGTACTAAACGCTTACCTATTATTCTTGTGTTAAGTGCGATGTATTTTTCTATTGCAATACATGGCTTATGAAAGATGATTGTTAATTGCTCACTACTTGCTTATTCTTGTTGTGAGTTAATTTGAATCGTTGACATGATTGAGTTAATTACTTTTTGATTGAACTTGTGTTTTTAACCTTGATTATTTGCTTTTTTGTTATAATGGATAGTTAGAAATAATTTTTTTTTTTTGGAATGACTAGCTATGTGTTTGAAATTATTAATCGAGGTAATACTAATTATCGATTGATAGACCTTACCTTTGGGGTCATAACATGATTATTAGAACGTTAGTAGTAGTTTTGAAATATTAGGAAATTCATATTATTAATAATAATAATTCTTGAATATTAGAGGTTGCTATAACTTAGAATTTTTTAAAAATGACATTTTGAAGGAATTAATGTTGACTTATTTCGTAAAATGAAATTAACTTTTGTTTGAATTACTTTTGATTATTTTAAAGAAATTAAATTGAGTTGGATTTTTGTTGATTTATAAAATAACAATAATTCTATACCACTGATTTTATTTAATTTTTAAAATAGCTGAAAATTTACACCATATTTTACTATGTGTTATTTTTAAGAAAATAAAAAAGATTTGTTGTTATATTGGTTTAGAGAGGGCTCGTGTGAATATTGAATCGTGAGCGTGTTGGAATATTTGTTTGAAATGATTGATTTATGATATTATGAACTCATTAGAGTTTAATTTGATGTTAGAGTTTTAGATTTTAAGAACTCATTAGTGATTTTTAATGGTACTAATAAAAAAAAAGGTAAAATGATATAATGTCTCCCAGTTGAGAAAGAGAATAAATAAAAAAAGTATTATCTCAATAATGAAACTCTTTTTGAAAAGTTATCTAGATTTTGGATTCTATAATCGATGTATTTTATGAGTAGAATGTTTTTTTTAGTAGAATTGTAGTTGTTGTGTTATCATGTTGAAATGTATATTTGAGTTTAATATGAGAATGTGATATGTTGTTTGTACATCTTTTCTTGTTACATGAATTAACCTAACAAAATGGTATGCATCATTTAGATTGGTATGTGTAGAGTGCATCATATAGACTAGTACGTGTACAGAGACTAAAATTTATTCTACCAAATGTGATTCAATTCTAAAACTGCATTTTTTTTATTAGGGAACCAATTTTTAAGATTAGAGCAAGCCTATAAAATCTTTAAAATTGTTGGTGTGTTATGTTTTAGACCAATTTTGTGGCTTGATAGAAATTGGGGATGTATCTATAGTGTTGAGTAGCTAGTGTGAGGAGGCTATTATTTTGTAGATTTGTGAATTATTGTAATTCATTTTCATAACCAAGTATGACGTATGCTTTTGTCATGTGTACTACTTTAATGTATATAAATATACAATTTTTTTTTTGTAAGTTTTGAGAAATTAAAAAATAAATTGAAACTATTTTGGAAGTGTTAATTTATTGAAAAATTTTCTATCTATCTATATATGTAGTTTAAATTTTCCTTCAGAATATCAGTTGAAAATAATAATTTTTATAGTGCTTAATTATTTAGAAATATGGTTTTAATGATTAAAGTACGGGTGAAATTTTAGAAATCTTATAGATTTTAAAAATGCACGTGATTTATTTTATTTTTATTGTATTTAGAAATGTGATTTATTTTTATTTAGACATGAGTTATTGAAGAGTAATTTAAGGAAAAATTTGAATTTTCAATGAATTTTTTTTTGCCGCTAGATGATTAGTGATATTTTTTTTAATAATTTAAGTTTAGAAATCAATTTTTAGAATGACGTGTAACTTTAAAGTGGTTTATGCACTACCTGTTTCAATTTGGTTTGGTAACGTGTGTATCTTCTAGTTAATAATTATTTATCTTATCTGCTACTTGAAAAATATCTGTTTTAGTTTGTTGTAACTTTAAAGTGATGAAGATTAATTCAAAAGAAAATTTAATCGTGATCAATTTGGAGCACTTAAGACTTCTATGAAAATATGTTACATGTGTTATAATCATCGTTTGAGTTATGAGATGATCGTAAAATCTTGGTGCTAATTTTTGGATTAGTAATGTGAATGTTATATGATTATGTAAATATGAAATTGTTTGTATTTCAAGTGTTCTAATTGTTGGGAATTAGTGTATAGGGTTAGAGTGGTGGAGAGCATCTAAAAGTGAAATAGTTCTATATTTCTTCAATCGGATTATTGATTATATATTGATGTAAGTATCATTGTTACTACTTGTAAGTTACAAAAAAATTATTGTGGATATACAATTAAGAGAGTTTTTAACTTGAAGTAAGAAGTAGAAGTTGTGGCGCCGCCTTCATACTTTTGAACCATGTTAAAGAGCCTTTTAATTATCTGTATCTGAGTTTAAATGACTACAGTTATGGTTACCCTAAGTAATTGACTCAACGAGTAGGAGGGACTAGCTACCCCGATGACTCATCACCGAGAAAAGAGGTGACAATAACTCATTAATATTGTGAGAAAAAAATGTTAATTTTATTTCTGAAATAGTTGAAAAGTGTGTTAATCTGTTATGCCACTTGAGTAATTAAATTGTTTAAGTGTATGTGTTGTGAACTAGTATGTTCTTAATTTTTTCTTTCTTTTTATTATTTATAAAATATGTTGTCATAAAGCTACTGATTATAAATCTTTTATAGTATCATTATCGAATATTGAAGCTTATTTTGAATTTTGTAACATAAGTTATAATGCATGTGTATGTGTTAAAATTAAATGTTCTAGTAAGGATACTATAAGCTTCTAAGTAACTTGCTTAAAATAAATAAGTGCATTGTGTTAGTACCTTATTTGGTCTATATTATCTCATTTGATAAGGACCTATAACTATTATATCAATTCTATGAATGAATTTTGTGTATAAGACTTGAAAATTAATTTAGACTTTGAATATGTTTGAAACTATATGTGAAAATATTTGTTTTATTCCATTACAATTATACACATAAGTTTTGTTTTTTGAAGAAAAAAAAATTTAAGTGACTGCATGTCATTGAGTTGTTATATGTGTTTTTGTTGGTTATTCTTGAAGGTTTGAATTTTTTAAATGTTTCTCTATCTGTTTAACTTTTGTGAAACTTGTAGAGTAATTGTTATTAAGACGCTCCTTTAGGAGAGTAAAACTAGTAGAATATTGTTTGAAAAGTAATTGACTCAACGAGTAGGAGGGACTAGCTACCCCGATGACTCATCGCCGAGAAAAGAGGTGACAATAACTCATTAATATTGTGAGAAAAAAATGTTAATTTTATTTCTGAAATAGTTGAAAAGTGTGTTAATCTGTTATGCCACTTGAGTAATTAAATTGTTTAAGTGTATGTGTTGTGAACTAGTATGTTCTTAATTTTTTCTTTCTTTTTATTATTTATAAAATATGTTGTCATAAAGCTACTGATTATAAATCTTTTATAGTATCATTATCGAATATTGAAGCTTATTTTGAATTTTGTAACATAAGTTATAATGCATGTATATGTGTTAAAATTAAATGTTCTAGTAAGGATACTATAAGCTTCTAAGTAACTTGCTTAAAATAAATAAGTGCATTGTGTTAGTACCTTATTTGGTCTATATTATCTCATTTGATAAGGACCTATAACTATTATATCAGTTCTATGAATGAATTTTGTGTATAAGACTGGAAAATTAATTTAGACTTTGAATATGTTTGAAACTATATGTGAAAATATTTGTTTTATTCCATTACAATTATACACATAAGTTTTGTTTTTTGAAGAAAAAAAAATTTAAGTGACTGCATGTCATTGAGTTGTTATATGCGTTTTTGTTAGTTATTCTTGAAGGTTTGAATTTTTTAAATGTTTCTCTATCTGTTTAACTTTTGTGAAACTTGTAGAGTAATTGTTATTAAGACGCTCCTTTAGGAGAGTAAAACTAGTAGAATATTGTTTGAAAAGTTAGTTGAACTTAAAAGTGTATCCGATATATGTGTTATTTGATCCAACTAAATGTAGTAAGTTATTGTTGATTAAATTAACATGCTTAGTGTTATCTATCAACGGTAATGATTAATCATGATATATCTTTTGTATTTAAGTTGTTGAATTGAATCTGTTTAATTAATTTGTTGTGTCATGTTAGCTTATCATGCATGCTAGGATTATTGACTTGTTATGCTTAAATGAGATGTTCATGCATTAAATATTTTATTATATCCTTGGGGGATAAGTTTGAATCTTGAGAATGGTTAGCAGGATATTGGTTCACGTATGGTTCACCACAAATTTCGAGGACGAAATTTTTTTATCGAGGGGAGAATTGTTACACCCCATATTTTACGGTAGACTATTTAATAATCTGCAAATGAGGAATCCTCATCTCATCGGTTTATGCAATGTAACCTTCCCACCTTGGTTCCCGCGTCCCAATTGATATTGACCTTTACGATTGGATTCTAAGTTGGCTTACTGGCCAAGATATATTGGGAGTCCAACTGTTTTGCACTATTTTGTGGAATGTCTGGAATGGACGAAACCAAGTTGTCTTCAACGAAGCCCAATTGGCTAACGAATAGGGGATACAAAACTTTATAGAGTGTATAGATGCAAGAATTATGGTGGACTGCATAGGAAAAAAAAAGGTTGGCTCTATTGAAATTATAGCACAAGACTGCAGAGAGCTTATGTTGGGTTTTGCCAAAGTTATTGTTAAGCATGTTAGGCGTGAAAACAATGTTGAAGCTCACAATCTAGTATCAATTTCAAAATTTGAATATAACTTGTCTTGGGCTAGTACTCGATGTTAAGTTTTTTTCTGGTTTGGCAGATAATATCGCTACAGTTTATATTGACAATGGTTGTTTTCATGCCCTTTGCTAATGAAAGTTGTTTAATTTAAAAAAAAATATAAAAAAGATCAACAATATTAAAATAGTTCACAAGGGTTTAGTGAAATCAAAATACATATTGCTTATTTTCAACATTTAAAATTTTAAACTTGACAATTCTAAAAATGGTCAATAACAAATTCCAAAAAATGGTACCAAGAGTTTAGTGAAATCAAAATACATATTGCTTATTTTCACATATACAATGATGTTTCTGTGTAAATGATGGTTATTCGAATGCTAAAATTGAAAAAGAATAAAAATTAGTGATTTATTGAAGAAGAAAATATTTATGGAAATTTTCTTTTGTAATGACCAAATTATCCTATTATAATTATTGTTAGGGATATAATTGTCACTTTTTTTATGATGGTTTAGATAAAGACTAAGTTCTCCTGATTGTTTTTTGAAGGACTAAAAGTTTTAATTTTTTATTTTTATCATATATCAAGTTGGGTCTTATAATTTTTCTTGATTAATGAATTTGAATTCAAAAATGATTATTTGGTTAATGATAAAAAGTTTATTTTGAAGAGAACAAAAATAAGTTACACAACTGTAACTTTAAATTTGACGATGACACTAACAACATTATTTAATTGGAAAGTCTATGTATAGCAAGATTTGTATTCATCAAAAGTCAAAGAAATCTCAGCAATACAATCAAAGATTTGCGTTGGAATAATTTCCTTGATTTCGTAAAATAGAATAGAGTGTCATCTTATAGGTTGTCAAAAGCATATAAAGCTAGAATGGTTTTACATTTTTCTACTATATATATTATAATAATTGTGTCTTCTATATATATATATATATATCGAATTCCAAAGTTCTCTTTTGATGCAGAAAATGGAGATTTTGTCATTGACAATTTCTAAAAGTATTCTTGCAATCTTGTCCCTTGTTTTGCTTTCCAACGTTCTAACTCAGGCACAAGGTTTGAGCATTTGCTTTTATATTTTTGCTTTCCAACATTCCAAATTTGCTTCATTTAAAAAGTGTATGGACTTAATTTAAGCGATTTTTTTTACTAATGTAATTAAAACTTTAAGATGTTTTTTTATAAAATTACGCAATTTTTTTACTTATAAAAATTTAAGCAATTAAAACTATAGAAACCAAAATTATACATTGATATAATCATATACACTTGTATTTATAATTACCCAGTATTGTTAAATTAAAAATTAAGATCTACAATCTGTTTGTCAATTTTTATTAAGGTTTTTTAGAAGACAAAATGAATTAATATGGAAAACACTCCAAGCATAAGATATGCTAATTAGAGAGATGCAAAAACTAGATAGAAAATAAGTTTCAACTACAAAGTTTATATCTCCACATTCTACAAAGTTCTAGATTTTTCAGCACTAATATAATTTTCATATGTTACGAAACACATTAACTACTAGATCATTGATACCTCCAACATTGTCTTTCACTTTCCATTCAATACACATTTCCCTTATTTTAATATTTACCTCATCTCGTTCTAAATAAGTGTTATTCTAGGTTCCAAAAATATGCATTAATCAACTTTTCTCATTTCCACTGGCTGTATTTTTATTTAATGTTACTATTGCAGTTCTTCTTCCAAATTTGGAACTAACTCGACAAGACTTATTAGATTCAAAGGTACATCTAATTAAGTTTTAACCATGTAGACACAATTATATGGAATCATTCATAATCAACGTAAATTTGTTAATATATAGATTCGCGATGTAGCTACAACAAAACCATATGACTCTATATTGAAATTTATAAATCTACAAGCTTTCCAAACCGAGCATCATTTCCACCTGGCTTTTTGTTTGGAGCTGGATCTTCTGCCCTTCAGGTACATTGTGAAAAAATGATATATAAATAAGCGATTTTGTCAACAAAAAAAAAAAGAAGATATATATACACACACACATAGAGTTAGGATCGCGGTGTCATACTTCATATTATGACACCTCCAATAATTTTCAAATGCATATTCATATTACAAAATCATCGTGGCATTAAAAGATACTATCATAAAGATCATTTTAAAAGATTTTGACATTAATCTGAAATCATTTGTTATGTCAATGAGATGTATCAAAATTATTTTGTTTAATACAAAACCATATATACACTACAACAATTGTGGTCTCTAGCAACACTTTTTTAAGCAACGTCTATAAAGTCTTGCTTAAAAGTGGATAAGGCAACATTTTATGTCTGTTGCCATTACCGTTCTTGCAACACTGTATAAACGTTCCCTAAAATATTTATGGGAACAATTTTGAAACGTCTCTATGGTAGTTTTTGGCAACATATGATAACTGTCTCCTTAAGTATTTCTAGGAACATTTTTCAATTGTTACCTTTCTTCGAACAAAAGACTATATTTTTAAAATATTGCTTAAAAAATTTAAAATTGATGAGATTTTTTGCTGGATGAACTCTTTCAAATACATATTTAAATATTAATTTTTTTTATTAAAAAGTTTATTAACTCGTAAACAAAACAAAACTATTCTTATTAACTATTATAATTTTTCGCAAACAGTAAAAAAAATATTGTTTATTATTATTATTATTATTATTATTATTATTATTATTATTATTATTATTATTATTATTATTATTATTCTAGTTAAAAGAAAGGAAACCAATTTTAATAAAATAAAAAGAAGAAAGGAACCAACATAAAAATAGGGAACATAGAAACCCTTTCTCTTTCTACGCTCTCTCCCATCGTCTCTTCCTACGCTCTCTCCCATCGTCTCTTCCTATTCCATCTACCCTTTCACCCAAAACTCCAAAATCCCAAAACCATCCTGACTTTGCCATCACCCAAGACCACCGACCTTCCGGCAGCGTTTTCCGGCAACCCGGCACCGTCGTTCCTTCTTTCTCAATCGTTTAGTTCTGGTTCGTTTCTATTCATCCTTACCAAGCTTTTTCTCTTATTTATTCTTCTTTTATGTTGTTTCAATGGTTGTTTTGATTCTTATTTTGAACATTTTAGTTTGGTTTGATTTATTTTTGGTGTGTTGTTTCATTGGATTATTGTTCTTCTACTATGTTCAGTAGCAGCATCAAAATTGGCTTCACCAATTTGATTTTGATTCTCACTCATCTTCAACTTTCAAGGAACCCTTCTCTTTCCCTGAACACAATTCGTAAATTGCTCCGTCGTTTTAACCCCATTTGCCCATCGTTTCAGTCGACAATTGCTCCGCCGCGTGGAATCCTACATGCCCCTCCAGCTGCGTCCAAACTGCTGGTATATCTCTTCATGCCTTCCACTTTCAATCCGTATCTTTCTTTTGTGAGTATCTCGATTTTAAGCTGTTAGATTTTATAGATTTCAATTTTTCTCGAATTATGGTTGCCAAGTAAATCTATGAATGTCTAAGCATTTCAATTTTCCTGATTCCAACATGATGAAATCTATGTAGTTTGTTTTACCTTTATTTTAATTCTATTGTGTTAGCTTTTAAAATTTCTACTTTATTTCAGTGACAGAGTTATATTGTTTCTTTTATATCCCTTTTTGTGTGTGAATTGTTCATTGCTATCTTTTGGGGTGCTGAAGGTTCACATTGAATGGTAACACAAGGATTCTTTTTTTAAGTGCTGATGTTTCAGTATATTTCATTTAGTGTTTAAAAGTTTTCTATTGAATGAAATATGATAAAATAAGTAATTTACTGCAGCAACTTCTTCCCTCGGTTAATTAATTGTTGCATCTTTTGGGCTAGAAATCACGAATAACATTGCTGGGAGACCACTTAATGGAATCGTAGTAGAAGATGATGATGAAGATGAAGCTAATGGTGATGGCCTTGAAGCCTGGGAGAGAGCTTATACAGAAGGGTTTGATATGATACATGTACATTGTTGTGGACCTGTCCAAGGTATTGGTTTTATTACTTTACAGTTTCTGTGTTTGCTTCTGAGTTCTGAATTCTGACTTCTGATTTATTTATTGTTGAGCATTGATTTGATTCAATTGGAGGATGAGTATGTTGGAACACTTCATGTATAAATGACATGAGATACTGTTACTTTTTGAAAGTTTTTCTTTTTTCCTTTATAAGTACTCTATACTTGTTCATGAAGTTAGCAATTATCAGCAAAAATTCAAAGATTAACTTGCAACTAGATAATTCGCAGCCACATTGTTTCATGTGGAGCAGTTCTTATGCTTGAAATAATAATATAAAATTGCTTATGACTCTACAATTACAAGTATCTTATTAAATATTAATCTTTTCACATATATGTCCTTCCAATCTCTTGACTTGTAATGTAACTCTGTTTCTTACATCACATAAAGGCAGCTTCAGAGAGGGACTTTCGGCCAAGTAGGATGGCTGTGATCGCGAAGCAGGTTGAGGCATTTATCAGGGAGTTCTTTGATCAGAATCCACCAAGTCATGTTGGTTTGGTCACTACAAAAGATGGGGTTGTGACTTGCAAATCATTATAATGATTACAACGTTTCATTTTTATAGTTCGCTCAGGCTCCAAATATCTTAGGACCGGCGATCATGGTTAATGCAACTAAAGGCATCTTTATTTCCTGGTTCGTAACACTCACTATTTTATTTCATTTATTAAGGCTTCATAGTTTTGAAAGAATAAATTTGTGCTGAATACTAAATTTCAAAGCTTTATAACATTTTGCTAGCTTCTTGACACCAAGGTATCAATGAAGACGATGATGAATTATTTCAAGATGATGATGAAGGCGATGAATTTGAAGAGGATGACATAGATGACAAATTTGAAGAGAAATATGAAGACACACTCGAATGATTTAGATGATGATTTTAGATTATGGTTTTTTGGATGATGATTTTTTATTAGGCATTTACTTGATTGAAGCATCAAAACTTCAACAAACTATATATTTTGCTAGACTCGTACCTTTAAGTATTAAACTTTATTAAATTATGTTACACAATTTGTTTACTACTGTTTATTTAAATATAACTTAGTTAATAATGTGTTAAATTTGCATTATATTTTCTTTGGTTCAATTTGTGTATGTAATTAAATTGGTTATATACATAATAATTTATTATTATAAAATAATGGCAAAATATCTAATTTATGATTTGAAATTAAAATAATAGAAAAATGAAAATTCATTTTACATATATGAATACAGTTTAAAATTGTTGCCTATAATCTAGCAACATTTTATCAATGTTTTCATTGAGTTGATTTAAGGCAACATTTAACAATTGTTGTCAGATATGACAACAATTAAAAAATGTTGCCTTAGGCGTGTTGAAAAATTGTTCCCTATTACCATAGTTTAGGCAACATTTATAAATAGTGTCTCCAAAAGTGCGAGAAAAATGTTGCCAAAGGTAATAGGCAACGCTCGCATATGAGACGCGTGAAAAATGTTGCCTATTCTCTTTGGTAACATTTTTCCATGTTTTGGCAACATTTTTTAAATGTTGTTATAAAGCAAAAATGTTGTAGTGATAAGACATTCATTTTGAATTATATAAAAAATATATTAAATATTTTAGATTTTAATAAAATTTTATACACATGATCTTTGTGATAATATCTTTCAATATGACAATAGATTTTGTAATATGGGTATGCGTTAAATAATTATTAAAGGTGTTATAATTGATATTTAACACTATGGTGTCGAACTTAATATTATAGCACCTGTGATAATTTTTTATCGCATATCCATTTTACAAAATGTATCATTGGATTGAAAATTATATTCACAAAGATCATGCCTATAAAATGACATTAATCTCAAATCATTTGATAGGTCAATGAGATATATCAAAATTAACTTGTTGGTTAAAAGTTCATAAGACGTTAATCTTCATGTATTTTGTTGACATATCAAATGAACTCAGATGAATGTCAAATTTTATATACATAATCTATGTTATAATAGCTTTCAATCAAACAAAGGGTTTTGTAATACATATGAGACAAATAATTATAAGAGGAGACATATATTAAGTTTAAGTTTGACATCATGGTGTCAATTGACCATGTCCCATATATATATATATATATATATATATATATATATATATATATATATATATTAACATACAATTATACTAAAAGTTAATTTATTACTAACATGTTTTTGGTGACTTTAGATTGAAGGAGCAGGTCATGAAGGAGGAAGAGGACTTGGTCTATGGGATGATATAGTTAAACATCACAAAGGTTCAAAATATATACTTACAGTTGAAAAAAAAATTATATTATTGACGAAATTAAGTTGATACCTTCTTTTTTTTTTTTTTTTTTATAGCAATATTATCTTTTAGTTATCATTAGTTTTTACGTTTCCAGTAATATATTTTTTGCTTTCTTAATAAACAGATGTGTATCTAGATGTTGATAAGTTTCCCACAAAGATTGAACATTACAAGCGATATAAGGTGAGTTCACCAATTAAAGATGGTCCATCCATCTTCCACGTTAAATCTCAATGGCTCAGCCATCAATGCGTGATGGTCTTTCCAAAACAATCAAACATAACATTAATACTCCATTTAGATATTAAAGATTGAAAACACGCAAAGTCACATGCTACATGGAATAAAATATTAACAAAAATAGTAGTTTAAAGGTTGATGTATCTAGTTAAAAATTTATTCGAGATATATGCATCAACTTTTCCGTTTTTGCTTATACTATATTCTAGAGAGATACCTTTTTTACTAGTTGGATATTCCAGCAAATAAATTGACAGTGTAGTGTAGTAATAATCAGAAGAAAAAAATATATACACTTAAAATATTGTGTTTAATATTATGAATTTATTTTATTTGTTTTAATTAGCAATGTCTTGTAGGAGGATGTGAAACATTTGAAGAAGCTTGGAGTAAATTCTTACAGAATGTCGATCTCTTGGAGTAGAATAATGCCAGGTAATATTTTTAAACTTATGCTATCTAATATTTAAAATAACATAATATCAAATTACTCTACCCAAAGAGGAACTAATGTAATGAAAACAATTAAATATTTCAGGGAATGCTGGAATACATTCACTAGCTTTTATGAAAGAAAATTTTAGTAACATTAGTTTTTTAATTATAATTTGGTAACATTGTCTCTCTAACATTGAAGTTATTTTTTAACCTCCACCTACATGTCTTTTAAAAGGAGTATGTTAGGAAGCTACACATTTAAATGTATTTATTTAATATTTTGTTAAAATTTGTTAACATACTCATTCTAGAATATAGGTAGGTGTCTATTAACAAACTCTAAATATTATATAAGTGCTTTGCTTATTAAAAAAAGTATTTTACTTAATTAGTAAATAACTTCCTAATATACAACAAATATTTAAAAGGTTTTCAATCATTGAAAGTCTGAACATATTTGAAATATTTTGTTTAGGGTCCAAGTGAAACATGAAAATAGCGTTAACTTTCTGAATGCAACTTCAAATATTACTTGAAGGTAAGCAAATAATAAACAACTAGAATGTAAAAAAATATTAAATCACTGGAATGTAAATGTTATTTTCAAGTTTTACATGGTCCTTAAAGTTTTTTCACTTCTTTTTTCTCCATTAAGTCGTAAAGGTTAAACATTTTAGCTATATTTGTCAGTATTTTGATTGATTTGTCAAATTTGTCTTATGTATCCTATGATTATTTGTCCTACGTTTATAGACCTAGGATTTTTATTGATCTTCATCTAATTATTTGGCAAATATTCATTAAACTCTACTTAATATGCAAAAGAAGATAATGTTACAATATATTTATTTCTTGCAATATTCAATAACACTAATACACTTAATTTTCTTTATATTTTTAACAACCAATTATTTAGATGGAACTTTGAAATGAGGTATAAATAAAGAAGGTATCAACTTCTACAACAATTTGATAAACGCGTTACTCGAAAATGGTACGAGTTTAAGAATCCAACATTCATTACATTAATTAGATTCAACTAAATTGTTTAAAATATAAATGAAAAATTTTATTTTTCGCTTTTCATGATCAATTTAAATTTGTAGGTATTGAACCCTTTGTGACTATCCTTCACTTTGACTATCTCTTAGCTCTTCAATAAAAGCTTGGTGGCTTCTTAAACCGCTCCATTGTGTAAACTTACCTTAATATCATCTCATCTAAATATTTTATTTTATTTTCATTGAAGTGAAGTGATTTACTCTAAAAGTCAGTCAACACAAAATTATAAAATTTCAGCAAGCATTCTTATATGGTTTACGGCAAAATCAAATTTCAGGAAACATTACAAGGATTTTAGTGAGCTCCTATTCAAAACATATGGAGATCGAGTGAAACATTGGACTACAATCAATGAGGCAGAAGTCACAGCTATATATCAATATATGTACAACATTGATAATATTTCAACCGAGACATGCCAAACTACTAGAATATGTAAACAAGCATATATTTTACTTCACAACTTCCTCATTGCCCATGCTACAACATCAAAGTTATACTGAACTAAATTCCAAGTAAGACATATTTTGCATAATGCATGCTACTTATATAACATCAACATCAGCTCAAAACATATGTAGATTAACAGTCAAGATTGATAACAATGTGACACATTTATAAAACAAGGAGAAATTTAAAGAACAAACAAAATGTTAATTTCCATTGAATATTTTATTTAGGCAATACAAGGGGGAGAAATTGGACTTGCTATTTCGTCAGGAGGTTATGTTCCGTACAGTTCAAAAGCAGAGGATGTGGCTGCTGCTCAAAGACTAATGGATTTCTATTGGGGATGGTAAGTGTTCACTTAACATGTATTGCACTCACCTTTTGTCTTCTATCACTAGTTCGACGTCTTGATTATTTAACCTTATAAATCCTTTGTTAATGGTTAATACATGGTGATATCAATTTTTTGTTTTGCTATGTTTAATTTGGACATTCATTTTGCTACATTTAATTTCGACACTGAGGCTTCTAGAGCCGGTGTTCAATGGGGATTATCCAAAAATCATGAAAAAGTTGGTGGGGAATAGGCTACCCAAATTCACTAAAGAGGAGAAAAAAATGTTAAAAGGAAGCACAAACTTTATTGGGATCAATTATTATACTTCTCACTTTGCTATACATGAACCTAATAGAACCAAAGTTGTTGGTGACAATTTTGATGCATTAGCTCGGTCTGAAGGTATGTTTTTGCTCAAACTAACATCTATTTTTTTTAAAATAATAATAATTGATAGGGAAAGACATCTTGACTGTATAAAATCGTAAGTGAAATTGACATCACAATTATACCAATCTAATTTCACTTATATGATATGTAAGAGATTTACAAGAAATTACAATCATTTTTCTTTTTATAATTGCAGTTTTTAATGCTAAAGGAAAAACCCTTGGGTATAAGGTGAGAAACTATTGAAAAGAATTTAGGACAATCATATTTGTCAGAGAAATAACTTTATAATATTTGTTCAATGTTGATAATTTGTAGGATCAATACGCTGGGTTCTATGTCTATCCGGAAGGATTATATAATTTCTTACTCTACATTAAGAACAAGTACAAAAATCTTAAAATCTACATAACTGAAAATGGTAGGTGTTGCATTTTGATCACATTTACAACATTATAACTAATATTTATATTGTATGCCAAAAAAAAAGAGATTGAATAATACATTTGATTTGTGAAATCCTCTTTACCAAGGTTGTGCATCTACAAAAATTCCAAATCCATTGAAGAACGAACACCGAGCTATTTACATTGCCGCACATATAAATGATACCAAAGCAGCCATTGAGTAAGTCATTTTTCACCATCCTTAGAACTCAATGGGTAATGGATATATAATGATACAGTTGATAATTTTTAGATTTGAAGCTATTTGTTTCATTTTATTAAATATGTTTGTACATTGTATTTATGTATGATCTAATGTTGCTTTTCTAAGGTCTAGTTATTTTGTATTGTGTTTGTGTATCACAAAAATCTTAACTTTATTTTATTCACTGTAAATATGAATTTATTCAAGGACACTTTTAAAAGAACATAATGAAATTATAACCAGTTGGATTAAAATATAGTTTAATGAAAGCACATATTTTGTATAAAATCATTTTATGGAATCATTAAATCGTATTACTATATATATGTGGTTAAAATAGGTTAGAAAGTGATCTAAAAAATTGACATCGTGATTATTAGAGTATAATTTATAAACTCTTTCTAATAAATATTTATTCTTACTTAAAAGTGTATTGTTTCCTTTGAAAGAGTAGAATCTTTTAAATATTTATAATAAATATATCTAATATGAAAAGAAGACAAAATTCAGAGTGATGAAATAAATAATTATTAGTGTGAAAGGTAGACAAGTGTGGTGTGCTTGTATAACTTCTTTTTCAAGAATATGATCATTAATGTTTTTATATGTTTACTTTGATAGTGATGGTGTAAACGTTCGTGGTTATTTTGCGTGGGCAGCATTTGATACATTTGAGGTTCAAGGGGGTTATTCTGGAACTTGGGGGTTTTATCATGTCGATTTTAATGATAGTCTCAAACGTATACCGACCGACGCTGTTAAATAGTATAAAAACTATTTGACACGAGACTTGATTGGAATAAACTGCGAAAGTGAATTACATTGATAAAATGAAGAAAAGGGAAAGAAATCAATTGAAATTTTTTTGTTTATAGTATATTGTTTAGTCAAAGATTGTGTAAAGAAATTTGTTTTGAAAAGTCAATAAAAAGTCAATAACTTTGTGTATTTGAATGTTATAGTAGTATCTATAGGGACATGTTCCCAAACCCATTTCACATGCTTACGAGCATTACAAAGCCCTTCATCAAGAGAATAGAAAAATGAATGTGGCAAGAAAACTAGTGAAATAAGGAATGGAGAAAGCATAGTCAAGAAGAACACAAGAATTTCACCACGAAAAAAAGGTTCTAGAGAAATGAAATAATATAAGACATAGTAAAAAAGGGTAAAGAACTCGAATTGGGAATACAAAAGAAATCAATTAATTAAGCTTTAAAATTGGATTTTATTTTGGAAAAATTGGCAAAGGAAAATGAATAAAAAAGAAGAAGATAAATAAAAGGAAAGAAGAAAATAAAATAGAATGAAGAACACCATCTCTTAAAAGTGGATGTCATGACTCTTGATACTATGTTCAGAAGCATAATTGAGCTAAAGAAATAAATAAATAATTATGAAAAAGATTAAATTATTTAAGAAGTGAGCAAAGTTGATTACAATATGAATATGTGAAACATTTTGTATAGTAATCCTAATTAAACTTAATACTTAATTAATTTGTAATTAATACGAACCAAATTTACAATTCAACCTATTTAACAAACACTTAACCATATCTAACATACAAATGTCACTAAATTTCTTGTTAAGAATTCTCTCAAAAAACTAGCTACCACGTACATGATTCACAATCTATAATATGAAATGACAAGTAAATCAATGTAACTTATATAATATATGATACAAGAAATGAAGTACTAATAAGTTTTCTGCTTTACACAGCAAGTATAGGCCATCAAGATCTTTTGCAATTTTATTTTGAAGTTTGAAAATATATTAACATAAATTGAATATGCTAGCAAACCAACATAAAATATATTATACACTTTAATATCCTAGAAAACCACTGTTTGGGCTGATCCAACTTTATCCCCAATATACCTTGAAATAGTTGGGGTGCTTACGACAGGGGCGTTGTTAGAAAAGTTATGGGAGTTTTTTTCCAAGGGAAAGACCACAATTCCATTCAATTCATCAGTTGTGATTATACCATGGGACCCAAGAGAACTTATCTTCCCTGTCATATAGCTATAGCTGGTGACTATGCTGGAGTGGTTTGCTTATTTCCCATGGGTTGTTTATTTCAACATGTTAAACGTAACGCCCCAAATTTTATAATAAATATTTTTTAAATTAAATAGGATTTTAGATAATTAATTTGATGTTAAAACTATTTTAGAATATATGTTGATAAATCTTGTGACTAACTTTCGTTATATGGGTGCTTTCTATGATACGCTAATTTTGTATATATTTGACTAAATAAGTGATATAAATAACAAATATTATATTTTATTATTTTATAAATAATAGTATTATAGTGTAAACATTTTAAAGAATAAGATTTTAGGTGATTCTACATGTATATGTGCGTTTGTAATTAATGTGATATTTCTTGTATGTTTGACTAACGTTAAGTGTGCACATAATTATATAATTATTTATAAATATATGTTATTTTAATTATTTATTTTACAAATAATTATCTTGATATATTAATAATTTTAATATTGATTTTCTTTATTTTTATATAGTTGCTATGGTATGAGGATTTTATATATATTTATTTTGATTTAGTAAGTAATATAAATTGGTGATGTTATATTTATTTATTTTATCAGTTCGACTATTCTATAAAGATGATGTATTTTTATGTGATTATTTTGAAAAATGTTATAGTAATAAGTATAGTTATTATTTTGAATATGAGAGTTTTGGTTAAAATTAGATTTATCTATGTTAAGGATAAATAATATTATGTTAAAATGAGTATTTTGGAGAAAAAGTTTCTAGAAAAGTAAAATAAATTATTTACTTATTAAGGGCTTTTAGAAATACTAGAAAATGAATTTTGGACTAGACGACTGTTTACACCCCTATTTTCTACTTCTGCATATTAATTTGGGTTATTATTGCTTGGACTTTTCTTTCCTACACCTGCGAGTTGCTCATTACATCTCTATTTCTGACTTAGACTTGACTACCTGTGTTGGGCCTTACAGTTTTACTCTTGTACTTGTACATCTGCTATCTGCACCCCTCCTTCTGCAATTAAAAAATTAAAAATGAAAGTCAAACTAATGGCAGCGCCGCAAACAATTTTTCTCTCAAATTCACTCCCACCAATTCCTTGCCATTTTGAAATGATCTCAACCTCTATCCCACACAAAATCGGCCACTGAATCCATTTTTGGCATCAATTATACCCTTCTGGCGCTCCGACGAGTCGATGAGACTTTTTCTGCGTTTTTTTCTCGTCGTTTTAACTCTATTTTTGTTCCTAAAATTTATTATTAATTATTTAACATTTATTTTTATGCTCCACATATTTTATCAGTCACGTCTCAACGGTTTTGTGAACTCGCTCTTATTCGGATTCGCTCGTTGTACGTTTCGATCTGCAGTTGCTGTTGAAAATTTCCATTGATTTTTGTGTTTGAGAAAGCGTCTAAAGAAGGTAAGGGGTGAGAGAGCGTTTGAATTCATGAGTATAATATATTGTGAGATGAACGGGAAAACCGTATTTCCCAACGATTCATCCGGGGCTTGCTACGTAGGGCAGTAGCCATTTGAGGGATAAATTAATCAATTTTGCTACCAACACCCCCTATTTTACTACCCACACCCCTCATGTTTTTTTAAAAACCAAAATTCCAAAATTGCCCTTTCCTTTATTAATCTAACCTAACCCATCTTCTTCCTCTTCATTCTATCTTCATCATCTTCATTCATCATCTTCTCCATTTTCTTCAATCATCATCAATCATCTTCAACGTCTTCATCAATCATCTTCTATTGTGTTTTTGATTTTGAGTTTCTTCATCAATCATCAAGTGAGCCGACATTGTTGTTCAATCATCATCAATAATCAGTTCACGAATCATGTAAGCACGATCCTTGTTGTTTTTTGTACATTATTGTAGTTGTTTATGTTTATTATTACGAATGCAATGCCAGAAACCCTAAACCTTAAAATCAAGTTTCCATTTTTGACGATGATGAAAACCTTTGCTGCCATAAACCCTGAAACGTACATGAACTCAGTTCACGTACGTGGACCCATTTTCAAAAACCCAGAAACGTACGTGAACTCAGTTCACGAACACTACTAGAAAAAGCGCTTTTAAAGACCAATTTTTCGGTCACTAAATGGAGAATTTCGGTCACTAAATGCAATAGCGGCCGATTTAGTTACCAATTTAAATCAGTAGGTAAACTGCTAGTCGCTAGCTGTTGCAACCAAATCAGTGACCGAATTTAGTGACTGATTTAGTGACCGAATTTAGTGACCGATTTAGCGACCGATTTAGTGACCGAATTTTGTGACCGATTTTGTGATCAATTTTTGAGACTGAATTAGTGACTAAACTTTGAGACTGATTTAGCAACCACTTTGAATTAATTGTCTATGTCATTAGCGACCGATTTAGAGACGACATTTGTTATATAAATTGTTATTTTTATTAAATATTTGGACCTTTTTTTTTAAAATACATTACTCTAATGTCCAAAAGAACAATAAAAACAAATTTTTAATTTGTTTTCAATATCTAAAAAATTCATACACCAAAATTATTTAAAAGCATTAATCATTTCAATGTATATAACTAAAGAACATAATATATTTAAGTAATATTTTTAAGAACTCAAAATAATACAAATAAAATTTTAGTTTAAACATAATATATTTAGTCATAACAAATTGCAACATATTGGTTCTTCAGATTAACTTATCACTATCCATCTACTCTTCATCATCATGATCAAGAGCATCATTATCACCAATCTCATCATCAAAATCACCAGCGTTGTTTTATCAACTGGTTGTTGCGCTCAACTGCTCTGTTTGTATTAGCCAATTCCTCTCGAAGTTGATCTCTTTCATTTCTCATTTCTTCAAATTCATGTCTTTGAACCCACTCTATTGATGAAGAACATGACTGTAACAGCCCGTTTTTTTTAAACAAAATCGAATTCATAAATAAGGAAAGAAATACTTTTGGATAAAATAGTTGAGTCGTAACACAACGATAAAGTCAACAATATTTACAAACAGCGGAAACGGTTTTGAAATGAAAATTCAAAGTATTTAAACAAAGAAAATACACTGAGGCTATGAGACCTATCAGACATAGCTCATACCCCTGGGGTATTCTCGACAGACACATCAAAAAGTGGTACAAGAACCCATCAAAATAAAAGTCAAGCTGACAATATATGGTATAGGTATAGTCTTCCAAAATGAAATAAATACAACCACAAAAGAAAGACATCTAGCTCGTATACAACCATCTAATCTAATCATGCTACAAAAACTATACAACCCGGGTAATCTCCACGCGCTCCGCAAAATCCTCCTGACACAGCTTCGGTCAGGTATGACTAACTACCTTCCCATCTCCAGGGTACTAACCGATAGGACGATCCTGGTTCTCATCTGACGGCAAAGCCCAGATTTCCACAATAATTGTAAATGTCACCAACCAAAATTAACAAATATCACATAGCATTTAAATTTTAAATGCACAAAATAACCTTTCAACTTAGCATACATCTAGAAAGGGTTTTCATATGCCAAACATGCATAATCAAAGTTGAAAAATGAAGTTTTTAACAAAACTGCACTGTCGAATTCGAATACAGCATCCTTGTATTTGAATACTGTTCTATTTCACAAGTCTGAAGCAAAATTGAATATCTGTATTCGACTACACACTGCTTGTAGCCGAATACAACTGCTAAAATTTGCAGATTTCAGTTTCGAAAATGTTTCGCAATCATTCAACACTTACCACACAAAATCAATCAATCACACTCATCAATTACGACACAATTACAAACAACAATCGAGTATGTATATACAACCATCACAGTATATCAAACATGACTCGCGTGCCAAACACCCTAATGCAATGCGTATATGCCAATGCACATGATTCCGGAATTCCAAACCAAAACCTTCCTGGAAGGGGCGTAAATCATAATTGTACGGTATCTCACATGCCAGTAGTAATTACCGAGGTGCAGTCTCTCACAGGCTAGCACGATTTACTAAAGTGTCGCCTATCACAGGCCTTACACTGATTTCTAGAGTGCAATCGCTCACAGATCAGCACATTTTAGAGTGCAATCTCTCACATATTAGCACGACATTCTAGAGTGAAGATGAACCAACAAATCACATGGCATCATCCGGTCACCACTATCACCATGGCCCATCCGGTCACCATGTACTATGAAAATGCATGAGCATACTCTGACTCTTTTCACCACAACCATTAAGTAAATGCAGCTATTAAAAGATTCCCCATTTTTAAGACTCATTTGACACTAATGATTTTTCAAATTCAACACAGAGCATACTCAAACATATTTAACTCATAATCCCACAATTCACACCAAATCATATCAATTCATTTTTCCACACAATCCACACATAAAACACATCTCAAAAATTCATAATATTAATTTTGAATACATTAATCACACCAAACATGAATCACCACATCCCACACCTCAAACACATTAAATTCAACTTCCACAATTTCACCCATAAACACATTAAATTCATTTTCCACCAATCTACACATAAAATAGGTCTAAAAAATTCATAATATTAATTATGAACACATCAATCACACCAAACATGAATCACCACAACAACATTAATATATCAGAGTTCTCCCCACCGCTAACTCGGTACCAACGGTGTCGATTCCTTTTTGAGACTCAAGGATCTAACTACATAAACATAAATATTTATAACAATTTGTTCACAACTAAAATTTATCCAACCACAACAAAATTCCCAAAATTATATCTTTTTCACACACCAAACTTTTAAAACCAAATAATCTACATTATTTAGTTAAAACTAAATAAAACAAATATTGTCCAAATCACACATACGCACACTCGACTATTAAGGCACCGAAATTTTGAGTTAAGAAAATACTCTAAACTTTTTCTTTTTAAAATTTCAACTTCAGTTCAAACTCATTTATTTGAAAATAACTCATTACGTAACTCAAACACTTCAAAATCAATTTCTTTTCTGGTTAACCATTACTAACAAAATCAACCACATTAATCACACATATAGAGTCCCTATATGCAAACTAAAAAATTTGGAAGGAGCCCTTACCTCAACGGTAGTTCTAACAACCGATAACGGCACTGCAATTAATTCCGGTAAAACTTTGTTCGCGTCGTCACTTCCAAAGTTGGCTCACTAGCACCGTAGCGTGGAGATGAGCAACTTTCCCTTCTGTCACTTCATGAAATGAAGCTTAGATCTAGGTGAAAAGTTAGAGTTTGTGTTTGAGTAGTTTTGAAAACCACTAAACTTAGTCGCGAAGCAAAGAAAGAAAGAAAAGATGAACGCGAGGCAGGGAGGAAATGTTTTCTTCTCTCTGTTTTCAATTCTCCTTACTTTCACTTATAATATATATATATATATATATATATATATATATATATATATATATATATATATATATATATATATATATATATATATATATATATATATATATATATATATATATATACATCACTTCACTCTCATCTCACACTTTTGATAAAAATATCTACGCTCATTGCAACTCAATTGATAGATAAAATTTTCAGCAACCAGAAATATTTTTAACAAAACTCTCCGGTAATAAATTCTTCGTAACGTAAATAAATTATTTTTCAACAAATAATTTTAAACGGGTCTCAAAAGATATTTCTGGCATTTAACACACAAAATACCAATAAAATAGGCTAAAAAGTCTCAGAATTCAACATAAAAATACACGAAAATACAAAAATTACAAATTAAAACTAAGGGTCTTACAATGACCCACGATAATATGGTCTCCGTAATAATTCAGTAGATTCCAATTTGAGACCATATACTCGTCCTCTTTTTATTCCTGCAACCTCACACCACACATCTAATTCATTCGGTGGAGGAGTTCGTTGTAAAGTGTTTCTTGGGTCAATTCTTCCAACCTACGTTTAAATTTTTCCTATCAACATAAATATAAAGCTAATTAATATTTTAAAACACTTTATTCCGATCTTACATGAAGATAAAAAATAAAAAAACCAACATACAAAAATAAATAATATACACTTTAAAATTGAAAGCTCTTACATGAACATATTCCGATCTTTTATCAACCCATGTTTTATTCTTGCCACGTTTATGAGTGTGGAGAAACAAATCTGAATGACTAGGAGGGATGCCATTCAAATTCGTCTAACAACATAAAAAAACTCAACATTAAAAACTTGTAAACATAATATTAATTTGCACAATAGAAATGAATTTTACAAAACAAAATTACAAGAATTAATTTGCAAAACAAAAATGAAATTTACACAACAAAATTTAACACAACATAATTATATTGTGTAAAAGTTAAACAACCACACATACATTGAACTACACACACATTGTTTCCAATTTGATTAGTGCATGCATTTGATTACAATTACATATTAAATCATATATAAAAGTTAAAATATAGAAAAAGATAGGAAACTTAACCAAATTAACTCTATGCTGGGATGTGGTGATAGAGCCACAGGTGTGAAGAGACCATCCAAAACCTCCACAGTCAGATGCTCGGTTTGTTTTTGCTTGTATGTTCTTCTTTTTGAATCATTGAGTTCCCCAATGATCACATAAGGAATTTCAAACATCCTGACCAATCCACCTCGGTCTGTTCATTGAGCTATGAACCTTGTTTAGATTATTTTTCATTACTGTTGCACCTCGTATTTCAAAGTTCTTTCTAGCCCACACATCATCTGGTGGACAAATATTAAATCTATTCTATGTATATATAAACAATCAGTAGGTTAGCATGTGGTAATATTTTTTTAAAGACATAAGACATTATTATTTAAAATATAAAGAAGAGAATAAATAACATATTGTTGTTCTAGTTTTAAACATATTAAAGGTGCCCTTGAAACAATATACCATAAATTCTTCAAACCACAAGTCTCTCGTATTAATGTCTATTTTTTCCATGATGGTCATGCCTTACTAAAATTACTCTTGATGATATCTCCAATCCCATTTGCTGCAGGATGCGAAGGCAAAAATCTACAAACAATACATATTAGTAGTTATGAAGTATATATGATATACTTAAATAACTAAAAATATATATATATTTACCCTTGTCCGTCAAGGTATAAAGTTTGCTTGCCACCATTGCTTTGTGTCTCAAATGCAATGACAGTTTCATTGGATCTTGGGCTATGCACTCCTTCAGAATGAGATGGTGAAGCTACCCCTCGTATCGAAGGTGGAGGTGTCACATGGGATGTCCGAGGTAGAGGTGTAACATGAGATGTCCTAGGTGATGGGGTAGTAGCAGATGTCCTAGAATTCGTTAAGGGAAGAGAAATATGAGGAAGTGCAACATTAGACGTCCTAGAATGTGCACCATGAGAACTAGAAGAAGGTTCAACATGAGATGAACTATGACGAGTTGCAATATAAGATGTCCTAGGAGGATGTGCAACATGAGATGTACTAGGAGGATGTGCATTATGAGATGTCACAAGAGGAGGTGCATCATGAGATGTCATAAGTGATGGAGTAGTAGTATGAGATAATGCTGAAGGTTGTACAAAAAGAGGATTTGCATTTGAACGTTTGGAATGTTGTTTTAATTGACGAGTCTTGAGAGCTTTTTCTTTTCCTTTGTCTTTATCTGCCATCTACAATTACTAAAAAAAAAAAACAATTAAAAATGTATATAACATAAACACAACAACAAAGTATAGTAATAAATTTTCATCACCACCACAAAATGAAAAATATTTAAATTTAATAATCACTATCTCTACCATCATTGTTATCATTATCATCATTATGAAACTTATAGTGGTTTTCAAAATCATTTTCTGAATCAAATTTGTCTAAATCTATGTTGTCATCCTCCTCTTGGTCTTTTGCAACCTCAATATTCATTTCATCTTCCTCATTTTCCCCCTCATCTCTCAAATGATCAAGTAGCTCATCATTTGCAACAAAAGCTACATTTGTTGTGGTAGATGTTGAATCTTGATATGCAACTTCTAATGTATATCGATCATCGACTGTGCCTCTAGGTTTGGTTTTAATGGCAACCAACCAATCAACGTTTTCTTTTAATTTTTCTTGGTAAGGTACATAATACACCTGAATAGCATTTGTTGCAAATATGAAAGGATCATATTTTAAATATCTTCTTCGACGATGAACCTCCACAATGCAATATTGGTGTTGAATCTTCATGCCAGTGTTGGCAACAATATCAAACCATTCACAGTTAAATAAAACTATTTGCTTGGTTGGTTCTCCTAGGTATTCAACTTGCAAAATCTCTTTAACAACACCATAATAGTAATTTTCTTCAACTCCTTCGTCGTCACCCTTGACACAAAGTCCACAATTAACGGTTTTCTTACCAACACTCCACTCTTCTATATGAAACTTAAAACCATTTACAAAATAAATAGGCCATGTATGAACCTTCCTCTTAGGACCATATGCTAAGTGGTGCAAATACAAATTTTGCACCAAGTTATTTTTATGATGTACCTATCAATAGGCAAAATAAAATTATTATATTCCACAACTACAAGATAAATCATGTACTATAGTTGAAATATAATAGTTGAAATCACAGGACACTCACATATGTTTGAAACCAACATGGAAATTCAGATGCAATCCTACCATCCACTTCAGTTTGACATATATTTGGACACTCACATATGGTTGAAATCACAGGACACTCACATATGGTTGAACTTCTTCACAATTTAGTAGAACATGCAAATGCGCAGCAGCTAATTCTCTATCATTCAAATATCTACTCTTACAAGTTCCAGCTGAGCGACTAGAATGATTGAAAATTGATAAAGTTTGTTGAAATACATCATGTTAACCCCCATCATCATTTCGACCTACTCTATTTCTCAACGATTGCACATGAGATTCAAAATAATATAAACAGAAATGGGAAGTCTCTTGACATAGATATGCCTCACAAATTGACCCTTCTACATGTGATCTGTTTTTAATCATTTGTTTCAACTTATTCAAGTACTTAAAAAATAACTTATAATATTAACTACTAATTATAAATAAATAAATAAAATATAGATTTGTAGGTTGAAAGATTTGAATAATTACCTCTCAAATGGATGCAATCAATGATATTGGATAGGACCCCCAACCCTTGCTTCATAAGGAAGATGAATCGGAATATGCTCCATGGAATTAAAGAATCCAGGTGGAAAGATCTGTTCCAATTTACAAGTTGTAATCACTATGTTTTGTTCCATCAACAACAAATCATCCACTCGCAAAATTGTTGAGCACAAATGTTTGAAAAATTTACTCAACTCGGCTATAGGATTCCACACATGATGTGGAAGTGCACTAAAAGCAATTGGTAACAACCGCTCCATAAATACATGGCAATCGTGACTTTTCATTCCAATTAACTTCCCTTCTCTTGTGTTTACACATCTATGCAAATTTGAAGCATGTCCATCAGGCATTTTTAACTCGGAAATCCATTCATACACAACCTTTTGTTGATCGCTAGACAAAACATATTTGGCTTTAAGCTTTAAAACTTTTCCACTAGATTGTATGTGTAGCTCTAACTCCTTTCTTCAACAATACTCCTTTAAATCCATTCTTTCCTTAACATTATCTTTGGTCTTATCTTTGATGTCCATCACTGTATTGAAAATATTATCAAACACATTCTTCTCAATACACATTACATCAAGATTATGCCTTATTAAGTTGGTTTTCCAATAAGGCAACTCGAAAAAGATACTTTTTTTTTTCCAATTATGATTCACACCAAATCCAACACATATACACGGATCAACCTCAGTTATTTTAAGGAGATAACAAACTTCTTCCCAACATCATCCCCAGTTAACTGTTGTGGAGGTTGAGACTTTTCTATTAGATTCTTGTAAAATGCATCCTTATTTCTTCGAAATACATGATCCATAGGCAAAAATTGATGATGATAATCAAACCAAGAACACTTACCACCATGTTTCAAGAAAAAAGCTTTGGATTGACTCATGCAATATGGACATGCTAATTTCCCTGCTGTACTCCAACCAGACAACATTCCATATGCAGGAAAATTATTAATAGTACACATTAATGCAGCTTTCATTATAAAATTCATTTTTTTGGAAATATCATATGTAAGCACTCCTTCATTCCATAAAAATTTGAGCTCATCTATCAAAGGTTGCAAATACACATCTATCTTGCTCTTTGGATTATGTGGTCCAGGAATAATCAAAGTGAGAAACTTGTAGGGAGTTGTCATGCATAATTCTGGAGGAAGATTGTAAGGAGTGACAATTACCGGCCAACATGAATAAGGTGAGGTAGTATGATCAAATGGTGTAAAACCATCGGTACACAATCCCAACCTTACATTCCTCGGTTCAACAGCAAAGTCGGGATAAGTTTGATCAAAGTGTTGCCAAGCTTCTCCATCTGATGGATGACACGTCACTCCTGGTTCTTGTCTATTTTCATAATGCCATCTCATATGTGGAGCTAAGCTCATCGAAGCATATAATCTCTTAAGTCTGGGAATTATAGGTAAATAATGCATTCTCTTTATAGGTACCTCTCTGAATTAATCCATACAAAAACTTGCATTCTTTTAATTGTTTACATTCATCAGTGTAGAATAACATACAACCATTTACGCAACAATCTATTTTTCCGCAGTGAGACCAAGTTTTGAAACTATTTTCTTGGTCCTATAATAATCTTTAGGAACCAGATTATTTGGAGGATGTGTCTCCTTCATAAGTGCCACTGTTTGATTAAAAGATCATTGAAAAATATTTCCCTCTAATTTAATTGCCAACAATCTAACAGCAAAAGACAATTCAGTGTGATCGTTGCATCCCGGCCACAATGGCTTTTGAGCTGCATTTAGTAAATCATAAAAGTTTTGATCATCTATATTTGGAGACTCCTCTAATTCTTCATCACAATGCATTTAATACTATGGTCCAATAGCATCATAAACCATGCTTTCAAATCTATTAAAATGATTGTTATGTCGCTCTTGTGCAGATTTTTTCCTTTCAATTTCTACATGCAACTCTGGATCACTTTCTCCATGAGATGTCCAATACCAATAGTCAGGTTTAAACCCCTTCCTTAAAATATGAACCTTAACCACTTCAAAGTGTAAGAAATTAATGTTTTTGCAAACAGAACAAGGACATCTAATTTCTCTATTTGATATGTTTGGTTGTTGGATTGCAAATGACACAAATTCATTTAACCCTTTTAGAAATGCATCAGTATACCCCTTTCGACTAGGATTTAGCCTATTATACATCCAACTACGACGTTGGCGGATATCCATTTCTGTAATATCATTAAGCAAAGGCTATATTATAATTAACAATTTTTAAAATTAAACATCTACCAGGAAGACAAATAAAATAAACCATTTGAGTAATTAACCATCATACTTCCTAAGCATATGTATGCACTTGTATTTTCATAGATAGTATGCAATTTAACATGTTGTTCCAGAATTACAGAATGATTCGTTGCAAAATCCCTATACAGAATGAAGCATAATCAAAAAATTACCTTTCCAAAAATCGAATACTCAACCTTATATCTTGTACAGGAAAATTGCTCAGCCTCCTTGCTATTCAAGAATTACAGAATGCCTATATAGAATGAAGCATAATCAAAAAATTAGCAATTAACAGCAGATGTATATGACAATGATATTTGAACATTCTTAATTTTCCAACACACATTTAACATTTTATTTTGTGTGTAATTATCTGTCTCTATTGCATCGCATTCTTAATTTTCTGTGTGTAATTATCTGTCTCTATTTGAACATTCTTAATTTTCCAACACACATTTAACATTTTATTATCTCATTTATCACATTATTATTTGCGTTTCTTTTTCTCTCATTGAATTATTTAGGATATCTTTCTCTCTCAATGGGTTACTTAGGTATCATTTTCTCTCAATAAGTTATTGTATTTTCATTCAATAAATAAGAAGTATCATTTTCATTCACCTTAACAGTGTAATGGTTGGCAGAAGCACATAAAGCTGATTTATTTTTATAACTGGTGCGTGTGACATGATGCAAGTTTGAACTGATGTTGCGTAACAACACTTAGTTGGGTCACGGTATACACAATTATACACAGAGTGGTACTATATAGAATGAAGCATAATAAAAAAATTAGCAATTAACGGCAGATGTATATGACAATGATATTTGAACATTCTTAATTTTCCAACACACATTAAACATTTTATTTTCTGTGTAATTATCCGTCTCTATTGCATCGCCGATAAGTCTCATTTTATCACATTATTATTTGCATTTCTTTTTCTCTCATTGAATTATTTAGGATATCTTTCTCTCTCAATGGGTTACTTAGGTTTCCAAATAATATTTATGTTACTATAAAATCCAAGTCCTTACTCTTGATATAAATGTCATGCATTGCAATATATATAAATCATTTTTCCTTCTCCATTTGCATAACTCAACTTCACTTATATAAACAACATTTTTGCTCAACTTAGTAACCTTAATTATACCATGTGAATATGATGGAATTAGAAACATCAATTAAGCTACCTGAAGATTAACATTACATTTAAAATAATTTATAGTCTATCATAAAATACATAAATAAATAATACCATGTGAATATGATGGAATTATACCATTTTTGCTCAACTTAGTAACCTTAATTATACCATGTGAATATGATGGAATTAGAAACATCCTTCAGTAACTCTAATAACCACACTACCACACGTACTCTTTCTTCCCAACAAAGCCTCGCATCAGTTCCTTCCCTCAACTCAACCTCACAACAATTTCATAATTCAACCTTCACATGTCTCACAAGTCTCAAACTCCACACTTGCATTTCCTCTTTAACCCTTTCAGAAAAATTCCTCTACACTGGTTCATCCAACAGAGAAATCACATCATGGAGTCGAACCCATTTTCACTCTCACCCTCAACAATCAAATAACACAATAGTTTCTGGAAACGGCGCCGTAAAAATTAGAAATTAGTTATGTACCTAACAAATTAAACTAAAAGATAATGTGCATGCACACGTGTTTTGATAAGTACAAAAAAAGGCGACGATGCCATATCTATCCTCTACAACATTAAGACTATGATTCAAATAAACTCTGATATGAAACAAGATGCCTTTATTCTCAATTGATTTATCAATTGAATTTACAAGCTTATGCACTATAACCGTTTACTCTGCTTTGTATGTTCCCAGATTAGCCACTAAATTCTTAGAAGAAAGTAAAATACCTTCCTGCTCAATTGGTAAAACAAAAGAGTAACCAATTATCTTTTTTGAATTTACAAGCTTCCTGTAGAATTTACCTTCCTGCTGAATTTACAAGCTTACTGATTTTTATCATTAAAATTAAAGTTGTAAAAGTTTGTTCTACCTAATCTTGCATACAACTTGTACAATTGTATAAAAGGTGCTTAACATAATCAGTTAAATTTCAAGGGAAACCACCAAATTAGTGTTAAACATTATTCATTATAATAATCAAAACCCTCTTTTTTTTTTTAAGTCCAATGTAGTACTTGGAAACTGCAATTTTTTCATTACACAAAACTTCATACTATTTTCACTACAAGTACTATGAGCTATTAATTAACCCTCTTCTCTTCAATTCAAATTTTTATTAGTTTCTAAACATTACATATATGTTATGTTGCTACCTTTTATTAATTATCACTATTATTATTTTAATAATCATCACTGTTATTATATATAATACTGGTACTTTTTTGAAACTTTAGTAAATGTTACTAATCTTATGTGTTGTTATTAGTGTGAGCTTTTGTTGCCTCATAACTTTAGTTAGCTATTAAAGTTCCTGTATTATCTATTACTGCTTTTTGAATTGTTAATTAAACTTTAGTTACCTGCTAAACTTTAGATACCTACTAATCTTATGCAGTTACCTATTACTGCTTTTTATCATTAAAATTAAAGTTGTAAAAGTTTGTTCTACCTAATCTTGCATTTTCTTAATTTAAGCCTGATTCTTACTCTACTTCTATGCTTGCATTGTGCATCTTAATCAATGGACAACTCAGTTGAGATAAATCAAGTATGAATTGAAGTTTTTACTCTAATTCTATGCTTGCATTCTACATCTTAATCAATAGGCAATTTAGTTGAGATTAATCAAGTATGAATTGAAGTTCTTAATGAATGGACAGCCCATATATATGCAAGCATGTCTTCCAAAATCATGTCCACAAATCAATTAAATTTTGAGTTGATTTCTTAAGAGAAACTGATGAGAGAAAACAAAATCAAAGACATGCCCTATTAAAACAAAATAAACTAAACAACATGTAGCAAAATTGTTTTGACTTGAAAGGAAAGAACAAACAAGAAATATTTCTTACTAATGAACTTCTGATTCATGTGTTTGAGGGTCCAGGACCTTTGTCGTTAAAATCGTCTCTCCTGGAAAGCTTATTATCTGGTTTCAATATAAAGGGTGTTACGCAAAACACTTGGGTATGATACCGACTAAATCGATTGGAAATGGAACTCAGTTGAAAAGAAAGAGAGAATCAATAGAGTAGGGTTTGATATTTACTTTACATCGAAGTTAGGGAGTTCAGAAACTTACTTATTTTATGAGAGTGATTCCGATACTTACGCGACACCAAAGAAAGGAAAGACTGAACCAGAAAAGCGTGAGGGAAGCATAATGCGGTGATGAAACAGATCGATTTTGTGAGGGAAGCAGAATGCGGTGATGAAACGGTGACGTCGTGATGAAGCAGTGACGTAGTGATGAAACGGATTGGATTTGGGTTGTTTCACATATCAAATAAAGAGTTTAGGGTTTGTGGTTGGTTGAGAAAAGAACAAATTAAGAGTTTGTTTCAAATATCAGACAGAGGTAAGTTTGTTTAGAGAGGGAATTTAATTTTAGTGAAAAACAGTGAGAGGGAAATATAACATTTTTCAATTAAAAAAAATGCTATCTCATAATAAAAATAGACATTTTGTCCACCAATTTTAATTAAAAAGGAAATATAAATAATAGAGACTGATTTATCAGTCACTAAAACTTAAGTCTCTAAATATTATGTGTGACTGATTTAGTAACGAAAACAGGTTCTTTATACAGTTTTGTATTTTGGTCTCTTATTCAGTCTCTAAAGTGATTGAAATAATTTAGTCTCCAAATCGGTCACTAGAAGCGAAATTTCGATTAGTGTTAGTGACTGAAATTTTGGTCGCTAAAATTCAGTTGTAATTTTAGTCTCTAAATTTCACTAGCGACCGATTTAGTGACGCACAAATATTTAGTTTCAAAATTATAGTCTCCAATTCGGCCGCAAGTGTGACTAAAAATATTCAGTCTCTAAATCGGTCACTATAGGCGAAATTTCTAGTAGTGGAACCATGTTCGTGAAATGAGTTCACATAAGGTGTACGTAATTTGAGTTAATGTATACCTTACGTGAACTGAGTTCACGTACATTTCTGGTATTTTGAAAATGGGTTCACGTATGTGAACTCAGTTCACATAGGATTTGTTGTTTTGATTTTTATTATGATTTTTGTTTTGTAGATATGGTGTGCACTATGTTTACTGATAGAGAGGGTCGTGGTATAATTAACGAGGGAACTTCTAATGTGGAGGGTCGTCGTGTTAGGCCAGCTGCTTCTGCACAGGCACAACGACGACGACTACAACGGCAACAAGAAGAAGCCCAACCCAAAGCACAACCCAAAGCCCAACTTGAAGCACAACCCGAAGCCCAACCCAAAGCCCAACCAGATGACATAGATGAACCTCTACAGGATGATGGATATCCTAGTGGTCCGATTGGCAGTTATGTCTTTAGGAAATTCGGCGATCATGTGGCAACTCGACTCTGGGATTGCGTGGTAATTTTATCAATCAAATTAAATTAAATTTTTAATAGTTGTTGTTGTAATGTGTTTTAACATATATTTTTTCGCTTAATTAATTTAAGGATCGCGGGGAGTTAAGGTTGTTTAGCAACGGTAAAAAAATAAAAGAAGCTGTTATTGAACATGAAGAGGTTGAGCAACTGGTTTGTAAAAGCTCAGGATTGTATTCGTTGCTAAAAGCTCAGGATTGTATTCGTTGTAAAAGCTCAGGTTGAGCAACTGGTTTGTAAAATTAAAAGCTCAGGATTGTATTCGTTGCTAAAATGCAACTACTTAAAAGCTCAGGATTGGATAAGCCCAAAATATGTCCCTGAACTCATCTGAACCCTCTACCTTCCTATATTGATAGACGTATTTGTCGCATTCCATCAATGTCAAAAGATGTTGCATTTCTGTTCTATTACCTATAAGTGATGAACGATATGCTTGACGTGCATTGTAAACTTGTTTTATTGTCGTCAAACTTTTAACATTATGATCCTTTAGTGTCATCAATATGTTTCTTGGTTTGATCATGTTCTTCGTCATATCACCAAGTACAACTTTCTCTTTTTGAGACAATCAGCCTAAGAAAGCATGACCAGTCAATTTTTTGGCCAATACGTGGTTATGGACACCACATATTACATGCAGATACCATCCCTCACCAACACTTGATGGTCTTCCTCTCAATCTAAATGGGCATTCACATTTTCTACTCCAAGTACTCCTCGTAGGTTTAGGATTCTTCCAATGTCTATATTTACCGCTTCTTTCAAAACTAAGAATTAATTTTGTCTTTGTTCTTAGTTGTGCTGTCGTAGTTTCAGATCTAAAAATCACAACGACAATTCCATTTTCCCTTCCAACATTTCTAGCCCATTTCAATAAATCATCTCGCGTATCAAAAATCATATCGCTGCTAAACACATCAGTCAAATCAACCATATCATGTTCACCTCCGTTGTTCATAGCGTATTCAATTTCAGGTTCAACACCATCATTCATTGCATCAAAATCATCATACATTTCGTCGAAATCACGTTCCAAACCATCATCCATATCCTCAAAATCAGGTTCGTAACCTTTATACATTTTGTCACTATTGTCTCCCCCCTTGGTCCATTTTTCTGCATCCAGAAAGAAACAGAAAAATTTCAGGATTTTGCTATACTGATACGTGAACTCAATTCACGTACGTTTACATGAACGGAGTTCACATACATTAACGCATTCTTAATTCACGTACGTTTATGCAATCTTGATTCACGTACGTGTTCGTGAATTGAGTTCACGTAGCTGTTTCATACTCAAACTCCATTAATTACACATTCTTAATTCACATAAACATACGTGAATTGAGAATGCATAATTAATGGAGTTTGAATATTAAACAGCTACGTGAACTCAATTCACGTAAACGTACGTGAATTAAGTTCACGTACAATCCCCAGATTTAGAAAAAAAATCGAACTCAAAAACAAAACAACAACCATACCTTTTTAGGTCACTTTAACCACAATGTGAAGGGAAAACTGATGGGGTGTAGATTATTAGTGAGTGATGTGAGTTTTGAATGATTATGAGTTAGGGTTGGTGAGATATGGTGATTTTGTGATATGTGAGTTATGGGATGTTAAGAATTGTGATGAATGGAGAAATGAAGTTAAAAAATGTTATAAATATAAAAGGGCAATTTGGGAATTTTGTTTTTTTTTAAAAAAAAGAGGGGTGTGAGTAGGAATGTGAGGGGTGCGGGTAGACATTTTGAAATTAATTAATGTGCAAATATGGAAATTATGAGATTAAAATATAGAATAGAAATATTTGTAAGGTGTTGATTGATTTAATTTCCTTAAATGTGTGGTGCTTGATATTATTGTGATATTGGGTGTCAAATTAATTTTATGTATATATTTGATTAGATGAATTTATGTGATGTGACAATAAAAGATGGATGCGTTGTGATAATTTTATGTGTTGATGATGATGTATGATTAATAATTGTGATGTTATAAATTTGTGATAAGTTTATGTTGTGATGTATGATTGATGATAGTGATGCTATAAATTTGTGATAAGTTTGTGTGATGATGATGATATGTGATTAATGATAGTGATGTTATAAATTTGTGATGAGAATATTTAAGTAACCCCATAGTTGATGAAATAATGGTGATTTCAAGTTGTCTTTGAGATGACGGTCTTAATGGAGTATCATACGCCAACGAGGGGAGAAAATAAATATTGAGCATTTGTGAAGTGGAGATTATTTTATCATATAGGTAGGGCCTGACAAGCCTAGTGATTCAAGGGAAGTACAAATGAATAAGCCTGATCGTGGCGGTCTGCTGTTGAGCTATAAGGCAAGATTGTTAGACCTTGGAAGTATTCGAGTGGGGAATTCCTAGGTGACTTGGAGGTAGCACTCCAATGTCGGGAGCTATCATGCAACACACGTTTACCTCGACTGTCGCGTATATGTGTCTCAGGTTGTGTTGAGGGGATCTATGAGGAGTGTGGAACCATAAACCCAAATTGATATAAAAAGTAAAATGCACTAGTTCTGAAAGAGATTCGCAGCGGTCCAAAAGTAGAGTATAAAAAATTTCTTTTAAAATATAAGGATTAGGACGTCACATTCACACTTACACAAGACATTTGCATAAAATTTCTTAATAAGAAAAATCATGTAACATCAAATATAGCTGAGTTTTATTAAACAAATATTACTGACATAAAAACATGTTCAAAACTTAGGGACAAATAATTTTTATCTTCGAATATAACACAATTGATCAATATAGTTTACAAAACAAAAATTAGTTCGTAACTCGATAAAACACAGCGAATTACTCCCACCCAGTATCGCCTATCAGAGCATGGATCATCAATCGATAACCTGAAATAACTACGCTCTCGCAAGCGCCAAACACAAGCAATGAGGGGTGAGTTTCGAAATTATGTGTTTGATAAATTATGTGTTTCTTAAAGAATTCAATTGTGTTTGAGTTGTCTTGATTCATAAAATTGAAAAATAAATAAAAATAAATATTAATATGATTTTATTTAAAATTTAGAGTAGTTAGGGATCTACTCCAAGTTTTACTATGTGTTGTTTTTATGAAAATCTAGAAGTTTTGTTATAGTAATAGTGTTGAGAAAATTAATAAATAAATTGGAACTATTTTTAAAGTTTTGATGTGTTGGAAATTTCTCTCTTTTATATATATGGTCTGATTTTCTTTTAAAATATAGGTTGAAAATAATGATTTGAAGAGTGATTAAATATGTTGAAAGGTATTTCTAGTGGTTAAGGTATGGGTGAAATTTGACGAATCTTATTGATTTTATGAATAGTTTAAAATGAAAACGTGTTATTTATTTAAAAAAGAATTTAAGGAAAAGTTTTGAATTATGTCAAAAAAGTAAATAAATCATTTTATTTTGTGAAATGATGAGTGATACTTACATAATAATTTAAGTGCATAATTTAACTTTTAGAATATTATTTAACTTTGAAAAAGGATTTTGGCACTACTTCTTCATTGTTGTTGCTACGGTATTATACTACCTTCTAGTAATTAGTTACTTATTTTATCTGCTACTTGAAAAATCTTTGTCTAACTTTGTGATAAGTGATAAGGACTAATTAAAATAAAAAGTGACAAATTTGGACTAGTTGAACTCCTATGAGAATATTTTACGTGTTTAAAATCATCATCTTAGTTGTGAAATAAATGTAGAATCATTGTACCAAATAGTTGGTTTAGTTATTTGGATGTGTATATAATTATGTGAATATGAAAATGTTTGTGTTTCAGGTGTTCTAAGTGTTCGGAATTAGTGTATAGTGTTTACAGTAGTTGGGTGTGTTTAAAAAGTGAGATAATTATATATTTCTTTATTTTGATTGTTGACTCATATTAATAAAAGTGTCATTTCTTTTGTTGTTGTAACTAGATGTAAAGTACAAATAAATTATTGTGAATGTGTAATTAAGTGAATTTTAACTTGAAGTAAGGAGTAGAAGTTGTGGCGCCGTCTTCGCACTCCTGAACCACGTTAAAGATGCTTTTAACTACCGATGGTTGAATTTTAATGACTACAGTTATAGTTGCTTTAACTAATTGACTCCATGAGTAGGAGAGACTAGCTACCCCAATGACTCATCGTCGATGAAAGAGTCAAAAATAACTCATTATTTTGTTAGATTTTGTTAGAAGTACCTTTTAATTTTATTCTGTAAATAGTTGAAAAACATGTTCATTGCTTATGTCAATTGAATGAATTTAATTATTAAATATATGTTATTGTGAAATAGTATCTCTATCATTGACTTTTTTTTTCTTTCTCCTTGATTGTGTATAAAGTATGTTTTTATAGAATAATTGATTGTAAATCTATTATAGTGTTATTAAGTTGTTAGATGTGTTTAATATTTTAAAAATTGCTCTCTTTGTCAGACTTAAGTTAAATTTGTTGAGTGTTTAGTGATAGGATCTAAACTTTATTTTAAGGAGTAAAACTAGTAGTGTTTTGTTTGAAAGAAATAGTTGAAATTGACAATGTACTTGGAATGTGTTTCATTTAACCCAACTAAATGAACAAAGTTATTATTAACTAAATCTATATGATAGGTTTTATATGTAAGTTATAGTGGGTAACTCTATGGCATTTTATTTCATAATTGAGTGATAAATGTGATATGTGTTTAATTGATTTATTGTGTCATATTAGCCTATCATGCTAAGTTAATTGATTTTTGACATATTATGCTTAAATGATTAGTGAATGCCTTATGTATGTTTATTATATCTTTTGGTACTAAGTTGAATCTTGATGGTATTTAGTTAGATATTAGTTTGCTTGTTGTTCACCACGAATTTCGAGGATGAAACTTCTTTAACAAGGGGAGAATTGTAACACCCCAAATTTTATAATAAATATTTTCTAAATTAAATAGGATTTTAGATAACTAATTTGGTGTTAAAACTATTTTAGAATATATGTGGATAAATCTTGTGACTAACTGTCGTTATATGAGTGCTTTTTATGATACGCTAAGTTTGTATATATTTGACTAAATAAGTGATATAAATAACAAATATTATATTTTATTATTTTATAAATAATAGTATTTTAGTGTAAATATTTTAAACAATAAGATTTTAGGCGATTCTACATGTATATGTGCGTTCGTAATTAATGTGATATTTTCTTGTATGTTTGACTGACGTTAAGTGTGCACATAATTATATTTAATTATTTATAAATATATGTTATTTTAATTATTTATTTTAGAAATAGTTGCTATGGTATGAGGATTTTATACATATTTATTTTGATTTAGTAAGTAATATATATTGTTCATGTTATATTTATTTATTTTATCATTTCGACTCTTCTATAAAGTTGATGTATTTTTTTGTGATTATTTTGAAAAATGTTATAGTAATAATTATAGTTATTATTTTGAATATGAGAGTTTTGGTTAAAATTAGATTTATCTATGTTAAGGATAAATAATATTATGTTAAAATGAGTATTTTGGAGAAAAAGTTTCTTGAAAAGTAAAATAAATTATTTACTTATTAAGGGATTTTAGAAATACTAGAAAATGAATTTTGGACTAGACGACTCTTTAAACCACTTATTTTCTACTTCTGCATATTAATTTGGGTTATTATTGGATGAACTTTTCTTTCCTACACCTGCGAGTTGCTCGTTACACCCCTATTTCTACCTCAGACTTGACTATCTATGTTGGGTCTTACAGTTTTACTCTTGTACCTGTAGATCTGCTATCTTCACCCCTGCTTCTGCAATTAAAAAATAAAAAACTAAAATTAGACTAATGGCAGCCAAACGATCTCACCCTCTATCCCACACAAAATCGGCCACTGAATCCATTTTTGGCATCAATTTTATCGACCATGGCTCCGTTTAATCAGAAACAGTTGGGTTTCTTTCCTTGGGCGAGCTATTTTTGGCCGATTCCAATCACCATGTTTGTCGTCTCAAAAAACTAGCATCGTTTTTGGATTCCTCTCGTCGAAACCTTCAAGAAGTACTACTCATTTGTATTTTTCGGTGAAGTTGACGTCGGACCCTTATGGCGCTCCGACGAGTCGGTGAGACTTTTTCTGCAGTTTTTTCTCGTCGTTTTGACTCCATTTTTGTTCCTAAAATTATTAGTAATTATTTAAAATTTATTTTTATGCTCCGCATATTTTATCAGTCACGTCTCAACGATTTTGTGAACTCGCCGTTATTCGGATTCGCTCGCTATACGTTTCGATCTGTAGTTGCTGTTGAAAATTTCCATTGAATTCTGTGTTTGAGAAAGCGTCTAAATAAGGTAAGGGGGGAGAGAGCGTTTGAATTCATGAGTATAATATATTGTGAGATGAACAGGAAAACCGTATTTCCCAATGATTCATCCGGGGCTCGCTACGTAGGGCAGTAGCCCTTTGAGGGATACATTAATTAATGTGCAAATATGGAAATTGTGACACCCTAAACCGCAAAATAACATTTGTAATAATTTATACTAAATTATTTGAAGAAAACATGCGGCGAATGAAGAAAATCTATTCAAGAAAATAAAAACTTTTATATCTATTTTAGGATATCACGTTTCTCTAAATACATATGTAACAATTCAACTTTGTTCCTCAATTAAGATTCAATGAACTTGATTTAATTCCCAAGACTTACTCGTACTAAGGTTTTCATATAAAAAGTTATTTGTAATTACATAAGTAAAATACACATTACAACTCTTAATTCCCAGTATCACCTATCAGAGCGGGGTTCCTCCCAAACTTGAACTTCAAGACTCATTAACCTGTAATGCGATTTCGCAAATGCAGGGCCAAGCCAGTCAAACACAAACAACGAAGGAGGTGAGTTTTGAAATCATGTTAATAGTATAATATAAGTAAGAGAACACGCAATTAATTCTAAATAAACCGTATCATTAGAAAAACATTCTTCAAAGAAAAACATAACATTATAAAGTCAAAACCACTCAAGGAGAGTCAATACATTTTACTAAAACAGCAAATCATCTAAGAAGAATTATTATCGCACACGACACATATTAATCACAACAAAACAATCACAAGAAAATGCAATGTTATGCATGAGCTTAGACTCTACTTCGCAATGTGGTACCATTCTAACTCTGAAGTACTTGGTTAGAAGGCCATGATACTATGCCACCATCCCAGTGGACGGACAATTCAAATTGGCCCTGTCCTCAAAGATCCCCTCAACTCAACCCGAGACACATATACGCGACAGTCGAGGTAAACATGTGTTGCATGGTAGCTCCCGACATTTGGAGTGCTACTTCGAAGTCACCTAGGAATTCCCCACCCGAATACCTCCAAGGTCTAACAATCTTGCCTTAAGGCTCAACAGCAGACCGCCACGATCAGGCTCAATTCAGTTGTACTTCCTCGAAATCACTAGGCTTGTCAGGCTTTAAACCCCAAAATAACATTTATAATAATTTATACTAAATTATTTGAAGAAAACTCGCGGCGAATGAAGAAAATCTGTTCAAGAAAATAAAAACTTTTATATCTATTTTAGGATATCACGTTTCTCTAAATACATATGTAACAATTAAATTTTGTTCCTCATTTAAGATTCAATGAACTTGATTTAATTCCCAAGACTTACTCGTACTAAGGTTTTCATATAAAAAGTTATTTGTAATTACATAAGTAAAATACACATTACAACTCTTAATTCCCGGTATCACCTATCAGAGCGGGGTTCCTCCCAAACTTGGACTTCAAGACTCATTAACCTGTAATGCGATTTGGCAAACGCAGGGCCAAGCCAGTCAAACACAAACAACGAAGGAGGTGAGTTTTGAAATCATGTTAATAGTATAATATAAGTAAGGAAAACACGCAATTAATTCTAAATAAACCGTATCATTAGTAAAACATTCTTCAAAGAAAAACATAACATTATAAAGTCAAAACCACTCAAGGAAAGTCAATACATTTTACGATAACATCAAATCATCTAAGAAAATGCAATGTTATGCATGAGCTTAGACAAGCCTAAACCCTAAACATCACAATTATTTCATCAGGGGTTACTTCAATATTTTCATCACAAATTCATAACATCACTATTATAAATCACCCATCATCATCATTACATAACTCATCACAAATTTAGAGCATCACTATCATCAATCGTACCTCATCACATAAACTTATCACAAATTTATAAAATCACAATTATTATTCATACATCATCATCATCACATAAAATTATCACAACACATCCATTTTTATTATCAGATAACATAAACTCATCTAATCAAAGATATACATAAAATTAATTCGACACTTAATATCACAATAACATCAAATACCACACATTTAAAGAAATTAAATCAATCAACACCTTACAAATATTTTCTATTCTATATTTTAATCTCACAATTTCCATATTTGCACATTAATTAATTTATCCCTCAAAGGGCTACTGCCGTACGTAGCAAGCCCCATATGAATCTTTGGGAAATACAGTTTTCCCGTTCATCTCACAATATATTACACTCATGAATTCAAATGTTCTCTCACCCCTTACCTTATTTTGACGCTTTCACAGACGAATACGATTCCATGAGCAAACAGACTTTATTCTTTGACTCTTTATTCTTCAATCGATCTAACTCGACAGTTTATGGGTAAACGTCAAAAATAAATTATGAGAAACTACTCTAAAAACTAAATTCGAAATTCGGTCAAGGAAAATTACCATAAATCAGAAAACCAATGAGTGGATAATATAGCCACTTTTCACACGATCGTTTTGGCGTTGGTTTCACTCAAATCGGACTTACGGTGAAGAAGAACGGTGCAAAATAAGGAATGCCATAATAATACTTATGTTCAAAACACATTAATAACCAAAACACATTAATAACCAAAACTCTTATATTCAAAACTATCACTATAATAATACTTATGTTCAAAACACTCAAATTAAAATATTACCATCATTAGAGAATAATCAAAACTAAACAAATCACACTTTATATTTGTTAATATATCATAATAAATATATATAAAATCACAATGGCATAACACATATATAAAAATAAGGAAATCAAACACAACATTACTAATATCTCAAATAATTATTTATAAAATAAATAATTAAAATAAGAGATACTTAAAATAATTAAAATATAAATACGTGCACATTTAACATTCGTTAAACATACAAGAAAATATGACATTAATTACCAACTCACATATACACGTAAAATCACCTAAAATCTTATTATTTAAAATATTTACACTAATATACTATTATTTTTAGAAAAATATATAAAATAATAAAATATAACATTTATTATTCATATAACATATTTGGTCAAATATGTACAAGATTAGCACATCATAGAAAACGCACCAATAAAGAAAATTAATCATAAAACTAATCAACATATATTCTAAAATAATTTTAACACCAAACTAATTATCTAAAATCCTATTTAAATAATAAAATAGTTTACTATAAAATTTGGAGTGTTACAGAAATTAAGAGATTAAAATATAGAATAGAAATATTTTTAAGGTGTTGATTGATTTAATTTCCTTAAATGATGAGGTGTTGATGATGATGTATGATTAATAATTGTGATGTTAAAAATTTGTGATAAGTTTATGTGATGATGTATGATTGATGATAGTGATACTATAAATTTGTGATGAGTTTGTGTGATGATGATGATATGTGATTAATGATAGTAATGTTATCAATTTGTGATGAGAATATTTAAGTAACCCCATAGTTGATGAAATAATGGTGATTTCAATTTGCCTTTGAGATGACGGTCTTAATGGAGTATCATAGGCCAACTAGAAGAGAAAATAAATATTGAGAATTTGTGAAGTGGAGATTATTTTGTCATCATATAGGTAGGGCCTCACAACTGAATAAGCCTGATCGTGGCGGTCTGCTGTTGAGCCTTAAGGCAAGATTGTTAGACCTTGGAGGTATTCGGGTGGGGAATTCCTAGGTGATTTGGAGGTACCACTCCAAATATCGGGAGCTACCACGCAACACACGTTTACCTCCACTATCGCATATATGTGTCTCGGGTTGAGTTGAGGGGATCTATATTACACCTTAAACCCAAAAATAAGATATATAATAATTTATATCATACTTCTATAAAATTTGTAGCGGTAAAATGAAGATATGTTTCCAAGAAAATAAAAACTTTTATATCTATTTTACGATACCACATTTCTCAAAAATCAAAAGGAACACTTTAAACTTCTTTACTCCTATAAAATAGTGCAATCTCAATAAGCTTGATTTAAGTATAATTACTTGATTTAATTCTAAAAACTTACTAGCACTTATAAGATTTTCATACAAAAGTCGTTTCAAATTAAATGAGTAAAATACAAATTACAATCCTTATTCTCGGTATCACCTATCAGAGCGGGGTTCCTCCCAACTTGAACTTGAAGATTCATAAACCTGTAACAACTGCGATTTTGCAAACGCAGGGCCAAGCCAGTCAAACACAAACAACGAAGGAGGTTAGTTTTGAAATCATGTTAATAGTATAATATAAGTGAGAAGAACACGCATTTGATCATAAATAATCCGTATCATTAAACAAACATTATGCAAGGAATAACATCACATAATAAAGTCAAAGTCAAAATAAAGGAAAATCAATATATTTCACTATAACATCAAATCGTATAAGAGAAATTATAATCACATGCAATACACATTAATCACAACAAAACAATCATAAGAAAATGCAATGCTATGCATGAGCTTAGACTCTACTTCACAATGTGGTACCATTCTAACTCTGAAGTACTTGGTTAGGAGGCTTGAGACTATGTCACCATCCCGGTGGACGGACAATTCAAATTAGCCCTGTCCTCATAGATCCCCTCAACTCAACGTGAGACACATAACCACGACAGTCGAGGTAAACGTGTGTTGCATGGTAGCTCCCGATATTTATAGTGCTACCTCCAAGTCACCTAGGAATTCCCCACCCGAATACCTGGAAGGTCTAACAATCTTGCCTTAAGGATCAACAGTAGACCGCCACAATCAGGCTAAATTCAGTTGTACTTCCCCGGAATCACTAGGCTGCTCAGGCCCTACGTATTTGATGACAAAATAATCTCCACATCACAAATTCTCAATATTTATTTTCTCCCCTCGTTGGCCTATGATACACCATTAAGATCGTAATCTCAAACACAAATTGTAATCACCATTATTTCATCAAATATGGGGTTACTTCAATATTTTCATCACAAATTTATAACATCATCAGCATCACATAAACTCATCACAAATTTATAGCATCACTATCATGAACCATACATCATCACATAATTTATCACAAATTTATAACATCACAATTATTAATCACACATCATCATCATCATCACATAAAATTATCACAACACATCCATCTTTTATTATCACATCAGATAAACTCATCTAATCACACATATACATCAAATTAATTCGACACCCAATATCACAATAATATCAAATACCACACATTTATAGAAGCTAAATCAATCAACACCTTACAAATATTTCTATTCTATATTTTAATCTCACAATTTCCATATTTTCGTATTATTTAATTTATCCCTCAAAGGGCTACTGCCGTATGTAGCAAGCCCCGAATGAATCGTTGGAAAACACAGTTTTCCCGTTCATCTCACAATATATTATACTCATGAATTCAAACGCTCTCTCACCCCTTACCTTATTTCGACGCTTTCACACATGTAAACGATTCCACGAGCAAACAACCTTTATTCTCCGACTCTTTGTTCTTCAATCGATCTAACTCGACAGTGTATGGGTAAACGTTAAAAATAAATTATGAGAAGACACTCTAAAAACTAAATTTTGAAATTCGTTCAAGGAAACTTACCATAAATTAGAAAATCAATTAGTGGATAATATAGATATTTTTCACACGATTGTTTTGGCGTTGGTTTCATTCAAATCGAAGTTATGGTTAAGAAGAGCGATACAAAATAAGGAATTTTATAAACGGAGAAGTCGAGTATTTTAGAGAGAAATTTGAATAGTTAAAAATATGAGGAAGTATGTTTATTTGACTACCTAAATGAATAAAACAACATACTAAAATTTGGACGAGAACGGGGAAAATTTTCTGAAATAGTTATCGATCACCGGTGCCAAACGATAGGTTGTTGTTGCGTTTCCTCTTTGGTTTTACGGCTGCCCAACTCCCTTCGCTTTTTTTTTTATTAACAATTAGGGTTCACACATGGGTCAAACCCATTGGTCTCTTTATTTACTTTTTTGTTTTATTACAATTATTATTTCATAACTAATATATGATAAATTAGAGTAATTAAAATAATTAACCTTTTAAAAAAATACATATTACTAACAATTGAAACTCTCATATTCAAAATAGTCACTATGATTATACTTATTTTTCAAAATACTCATATTAAAATACTACCATCATTAGAGAATTGTCAAAATCACAAAATAAATAAATATAACATTGCTACTTTATATTAATTACTAAATCATAATAAATATATATAAAATCACAATGTCACAACAAGTATATAAAAATAAAGGAAATCAAACACAATATTATTACTATCCCAAGATAATTGTTTATAAAATAAATAACTAAAATATGAGATACTTAGAATTAATTAAAATATAAATATGTGCATATTTAACATTAGTCAAAGATACAAGGAAATATCACATTAATTACGAATGTACATATACACGTAAAATCGCATAAAATCTTATTCTTTAAAATATGTACACTAAAATACTATTATTTTTAGCGAAATATATAAGATAATAAAATATAGTATTTATTATTTATATCACTCATTTAGTCAAATGTGTACAAGATTAGCACGTCATAGAAAATACACGTATAAAGAAAATTAATCAATATATATTCTAAAATAACTTTAACGCCAAATTTATTATTTAAAATTCTATTTTATTAATAAAATAATTTATTATAAAATTTGGGGTGTTAGAATCTATGAGAACATGGCCAAATTGAATTGTCCGTCCACTGGAATGGTGGCATAGTATCAAACCTCCTAACCAAGTATTTCAAAGTTAGAAATGTACCACATTGTGAAGTAGAGGAAATATAGCTAGAAAACAGTTAGGGGAATATTTCTCTGGATTAAGAGTAATTATGCTCTAGTTTAGGAGTTCTTAGAACTTTGGTTTAGTTCCTTTTGTGCATTTTCCAGTTCCACCATTGTAAGAGCTTCAAAGCTCATAAGTTCTGGTCAATAAAATTCTGGTTTCTATCAGATACCATGAATAGTTCAAAACATAATTTCATTTGAACATGCAGAAAATTCAAAACATACTTTCTTATGTATTTTATCCACATCCAGAAAATTTAGTGTACGCAATTATTTGGGACTTGGAAGAAATATTATAGGCACAGATGCAAAAACATTACAGATGCAGTAGGTTTAATTCTAGAAGTGTCATAGATGCAGAAACATTAAAGTCAGTCATGGTGGCTTTAGAGGGCAAGGCTCTAAATTGGTATGAATGGCGGGTATTTTCTTAACAATTCCACACGGAATGACTTTCGATGTACTATTCTCTCAAATGCATGGAACCAACATACTTGAATGAAATTTGTTTTTAAATAGACTCAAGGAAGTAATCTAAGCAGAATTATTCTTATTTCTTCACCTTGAGGACAAGGTGATTATTTTGGGGGGAGTAGTGTTACACCTCTTATTAGTATTGTTATTATATTATTATTATTAGCCAGATGTTAGGCAACAATCATTATAATAGGCAACATTTATCTTTATAGGCATTATTGCATAAATTGTATAAATAGGAAAACTGATGGAAATTTCAATAGGCAATTATTTGGGAATTGGATATTTGTTGGGTTAGACCAAGCTCTCAAACTCTTGGAAGGGAGAGACTCTCAAATTTCTAGGGAACCCATTGTGTAATTCTATTGTATAATAAATAAAGGTTGTTTATTTCCCTTAAAAACAAAGTCTGTTTTCACCTTCCCTTTAATTTTATCTTCCTTTATAATTATAATAATTATTATTATTATTATTTCTTTTAAATATGTACTGTGACACCCTAAACCCCAAATATAATATATATAATAGTTTATACTAGATTTTTATAAGAATTTGCAGCGGATAAATAAAATCTATTTTCAAGAAAATAAAAACAATTCAACTTTATTCCTCAAATTAAAACAGTGCAATCTCAATAGACTTGACTTAACTATAATTTCTTAATTTAATTCCAAAAACATACTAGTACTTCTAAGGTTTTCGTACGAAAAGTCGTTTCTAATAAAAAAAAAAGTAAAAGTAACATACGAATTACAATTCTTATTCCTGGTATCACCAATCAGAGCGGGGTTTCTCTGAACCTTGAACTTCAAGACTCATTAACCTGTAACAAGCCAGTCAAACACAAACAACGAAGGAGGTGTGTTTTGAAATCATGTTAAAAGTATAATATAAGTAAGAAGAATAGGCAATTAATCATAAATTAACCGTATCATTACACACACTCTTCAAGGAAAATCACTCAACGAAAATCAATTTATTTCATTATAACATCGAATCATCTAAGAGAAATTATTATCGCACACGATACATATTAATCACAACAAAACAATCACAAGAAAATGCAATGCTATGCATGAGCTTAGACTCTACTTCACAATGTGGTACCATTCCAACTCTGAAGTACTTGGTTAGGAGGCTTGATACTATGCCACCATCCCGGTGGACGGACAATTCAAATTGGCCATGTCTTCATAGATCACCTAAACTCAACCTGAGACACATATACGCGACATTCGAGGTAAACGTGTGTTACATATTAGCTCACGACATTTGGAATGCTATCTCCAAGTCACCTAGGAATTCCTCACCCGAATACCTCAAAGGTCTAACAATCTTGCCTTAAGGCTCAACAGCAGACCGCCACGACAAGACTCATTTAGTTGTACTTCCCCAGAATCACTAGGCTTGTCAGGTTTTTACCTATATGATGACAAAATAATCTCCTCTTCACAAATTCTAAATATTTATTTTCTCCCCTCGTTGCCCTATGATACTCCATTAAGACCGTCATCTCAAAAACAAATTGGAATCACCATTATTTCATCAACTATGGGGTTACTTCAATATTCTCATCACAAATTTATAACATCACTATCATTAATCACACAACATCATCACATAAACTCATCACAAATTTATAGCATCACTATCATCAATCATACCTCATCACATAAACTTATCACAAATTTATAACATCACAATTATTAATCATACATCATCATCATCACATAAAATTATCACAACGCATCCATGTTTTATTGTCACATCACATAAACTCTTCTAATCAAACATATACATAAATTTCATTCGACACCCAATATCACAAAAATATCAAATACCACAAATTTAAAGAAATTAAATAAATCAACACCTTACAAATATTTCTATTCTATATTTTAACTCATAATTTCCAGATTTGCACATTAATTAATTTATCCCACAAAGGGCTACTACCATACGTAGCGAGTCCCGGATGAATCGTTGAGATATACGATTTTCCCGTTCATCTCACAATATATTATACTCATGAATTCAAACGCTCTCTCACCCCTTTTCTTATTTCAACGCTTTCACACACGATGATGATTCCACGAGAAAACAACCTTTGTTCTTTGACTCTTTGTCCTTCAATGGATCTAACTCAATAAAATATGGGTAAACATCAAAAATAAATTATGAGAAGACACCCTAAAAACTAATTTTCAAAATTCGATCAAGGAAACTTACCATAAATCAGAAAACTAATCAGTGGATAATATAGCCACTTTTCACACAATCGTTTTGGCATTGGTTTCACTCAAATCGAACTTTCGGTGACTACACCAAAAATGACATTTTACAACGCGCCTTATACAGCGCTTATTAAATACAAGCGTTGTTGTATAATATTTTAAAAATAACGGAGGATACAACAACGCTTTTTTGACAAGCGCTGTGGAAAAAGCGCTGTTGTAGGGTCATATAGGGTCACATAGCGCTTGCACATAATGTTTACAACGCTTTTGAAAAAAGTGCTGTAAATTGAAGCGCTCTCACATAATGTTTACAACGTTTTTTGAGCACTTTAAACACAAGCGCTGTAAAATGTAGCGCTCCCACCTTATGTTACATAGCTTTTACAGCGCTTATTGTGTAAGCGCTGTAAAATCCTTGCGCTTTCATATAATTAAATGACCTATTAGAGCGCTTTTTATACAAGCGCTGTAAAAGGCTTGTGCTTTCACATAATTAAAGGACCTATTAGAGCGCTTTTTATACAAGCGCTGTAAAATCATTCACTTTAAATCAATAAAAAGAAATTTAATACGTTGTCCTAACCCTACGAACCCTCATTTCCTCTACTCTGCGAACCCTCCTCTCCTCTACTTTGCGTCCATCTACTGCTCCTCCTTTAAAACAAATTGGATACGTTGTCTCAGGTACGTACTGTATTTATTAATTTGTTGTTGTCACTAAAACTGATAAATTGTTACATAATAAATCATATAAACTATATTCTTTTTTGAAATTTGTTGATCTATTCTGTTTTGAAATCAGACTTGGACCTTGGTTACCATTTTCCAATATTAGATATGTGTACTATATATAGATTAGTATAATGTTATCAGTAGCTTATTATTTGTGTAACTGCATTTATATAGGTCATATAAAATGGACCGGAAATGGATGTTTGTCAATCGATTGTCAAAAGAGTATGAAAATGGAGTGAAGGAGTTTGTTGAGTTAGCAGTGAAGAATGCAAAAGATCCAAATGGAGTCATTTGTCCTTGTTTAAAATGTTGTTTTGGAAAACGCGTTAGAGCAGATGAATTGGAAGGACATTTACTATGGCATGGAATTGATCAAAGCTATACATGTTGGATAAGACATGGTGAGAAAAAAAGGAAACATTAATTTTGAGAATGGTTCGACATATGCTTCAACTGATTTCGACACAGATACATATGAGCCGGACCGAGTTGAGGAGATTGTAAAAGCAGTTGAAGAAGATCTTCGGGATTATCCTAAAATGTTTGAGAAGATCTTCAGACCGAGTTGAAGAAGATTGCAAAAGCAGTTGAAGAAGATCTTCAGAGAAACCATTATATAATGGTTGTACTAAATTCACAAGACTGTCGACGATACTAAATTGTACAACTTAAAAGAGAGTAATGGATGGTCTGATAAAAGCTACACAAAATTATTAACACTCTTAAAAGATATGTTGCCAGATAATAATGAACTTCCCAGTTGAACCTACGAGGCTAAATGAATTTTGTGCTCTATTGGCATGAGTTACGAAAGGGTTCACGCGTGTCCTAACGATTGCATTTTATTTCGAAACGAATATGAATTACTAAAGGCGTGTCCGAAATGCAATGTCTCTCGATATAAGAAGAAAGATTCAGGCGCATGTATCGTAGTGAAGAAGATTCAAAACACTTGACATGGCATGCAGATGAAAGAATTAGAAATGAAAACTTTCGACACCCTGCAGATTCTCCACAATGGGCAAAAATTGATCACGAGTATCCTGAATTCGGGATAGAGTTAAGAAATCTATGACTTGCACTTTCTATTGATGGAATGAATCCACATGGTCTTCAAAGCATCTCACATAGCACGTGGCCTGTGATTTTGTTGATTTATAACCTACCTCCATGGTTATGTATGAAGCGTAAGTTTATGATGTTATCTCTGTTAATTTCTGGACCCAAACAACCGGGGAATGATATCGACGTATACTTGGCTCCTTTAATTGATGATTTAAAAATTATGTGGGAGACAGGTGTTGAAGTTTATGATGGGAATAAGAAAGAATGTTTCAATTTGAGGTATGTTGTTCGGCACATTTAATGATTTTCCAGCATATGGTCAGTGTGCATGTCCTATATGTGAAGAGAGTACAAATTGGATGCGGTTGAAACATTGTAAGAAGAATGTATTTCTTAGACATCATAGATTTTTACCTTATAGTCTTCAATATCGTGGGTGGAGAAATGCATTCAATGGAAAATCAGAGGAAGATAAAGTTCCTTTAGCACCGACCGGATATCAAATACTTGAAAAAGTACAATGCTTGACCAATAAATTTAGCAAACCTTTTGTGGGAGAGCTGGTCAAAACTGGGTGGAAGAAAAAGTCAATTTTCTTTGAATTGCCATATTGGAAGTCATTGTATATAAGACATTTCCTTGATGTGATGCATATTGAAAAAAATGTATTTGATAGTGTTATTGGTACGTTACTCAATGTTCTAGGAAAGTGTAAGGATGGAATCAATGCAAGATTGGACTTGGTCGATATGGGAATAAGAAATGAATTGGGTCCTGTAAAGAAAGGAAATCGCACATATCTACCTCCAGCCGCTCATACTCTATCTAGAAAGGAAAAAATTGTTGTGTAAATTTTTACACGAAGTTAAAGTTCCAGAAGGATACTCTTCAAACATTAAAAATTTAGTTTGTATGAAAGACCTTAAGTTAAAAGGTTTGAAGACCCATGATTGTCATATTCTAATGGAGCATTTGCTACCAATAGGTATACGTTCCATTTTACCTGAAAAAGTTCCACGAGCCATAACTAAATTATGTTTCTTCTTCAGGAAAATTTGTAGTAAAGTGATCGATCCTCAGAAATTACCGACATTGCAGAGGGAAATTGTTGTTACTTTCTGTGAGCTTGAAATGTATTTCCCACCCTCGTTTTTTGATATAATGGTTCACCTTACTGTTCATCTTGTTAAGGAGACACAACTTTGTGGGCCAGCTTATATGAGATGGATGTATCCGATAGAACGATATATGAAAATATTAAAAGGGTATGTAAAAAGTAGAAGTCGACCAGAAGGTTGTATTACTGAACGGTACATTGTCGAAGAAACTGCTGAATTTTGTACTGAATATCTGTCCAATGTTGAATCCATAGGGCTTCCCATGTCTCGTCATTCGGGAAGAATATCAGGAGAAGGGATAATTGGAAAGAGACTAATGACTATATCAAGGACAGGATGGGAGCAGGCACAATTGTATGTTCTGCACAATGATGGTGAGGTTCAACCGTATGTTACAATACACATGGATCAGTTATCTAGTTTGAACATGAATATGAATCAAAATTGGATAACTCGAGAGCACAATCGAAGTTTTATAACATGGTTAAAAAATCACATAAAGTCAAAGTTTGATATAGACCCCGAATCAATTTCATAGAGATTGAGGTGGCTAGCTAATGGTCCGAGTTTACATGTCTTTTCTTACATCGGTTATGTAATTAACGGCTACACATTTTATACTCAAGAACAAGATGATCAAACCACTATGCAAAATAGCGGAGTCACTCTCGTAGCTGAAGCGATGCATATCTCAAGTGCAAAAGACAAAAACCCAATATATGCAAATCTATCATATTTTGGGGTTATCGAGCGCATATGGGAGTTAGACTACACAATGTTTCGTGTTCCCATATTTGGTTGCAAGTGGGTCGATAATAATAATGACGTTCGGATTGATGAGTCAGGATGCTTGCTTGTCCATTTTAATAGGGTGGGATACAAAGATGAGCATTTTATTTTAGCGTCGCAAGCTTAACAAGTGTTTTATGTCACTGATCCTGCTAATGATAAATGGTTCGTTGTCCTATCGACCAATAAAATAAGTGATGATAACAATAATGATGAAGATGTTGGTAATGATCTTTTCTTTGCAACATCACAACCACATGAAATTGATTCAACTGATGATGGTTTATATCTTAGAGATGATCATGATGAGGGAATTTGGATTAATCCATCGTTTCGTATCGTTAATGGACAAACAAATGTGAATCCCACAAGGAAAAGAAGAAGGGCATCTTAATGTGTTTAATTGTTTTATATAAGCCATGTAATCTGAACTGAGTTCATGTAATTTAATTGTTTGATCTGCCAGAATTGAGCATTTTAGTATTTAGCTTGAACTGTATTTGATTTTCTACTTATACTTATTTTCTGCTTATATTTAGCTTGATCTTAGTGTTTTATACTAAGTTCATGTAATTCAAGTGTTTGACCTGCCAGAGCTGTTTTTCTGCTTATATTGAACTTGAAAAAGCTTTGTTTGAGTACTGGGAATTTTTCTTGAACTTGAATTGATCATCCCAATATGAGCTAATCATGTAATTTAGCATTGGTATATATATAGGTATTTAACTAATTATTTGTGTGACATCCTAAACCCCAAAATAATATATAATAATTTATAATAGAATTTTTAATTTTAATTCGCAGCGGATAAAGCAAATATGTTTTCAAGGGAATAAAAACTTTTATAATTAATTTGAGATATCACATTCCTCAAAATTCAAAATGAACACTTTAAACTTTTTCCTCCTATAAAATAGTGCAATCTCCATAAACTTTGATTTAACTAGAATTTCTTAATTTAATTCCAAAAATTTACCAGTTATAAGGTTTCATACAAAAAGTTGTTTCTAATTAAACAAATAAAAATACAACTTATGACTCCCATTCCCGGTATCACCTATCAGAGCGGGGCTTCTCCCAAACTTGAACTTCAAGACTCATTAACCTGTAATAACTGCGATATCGCAAACGCAAGGTCAAGCCAGTCAAACACAAACAACGAAAGAGGTGAGTTTTGAAATCATGTTAATAGTATAATATAAGTAAGAAGAACACGCATTTGATCATAAATAAACCGTATCATTGAACAAACATTATTCAAGGAATAACATCACATAATAAAGTCAAAGTCAAAATCAAGAAAATCAATACATTTCACTGTAACACCAAATCGTCTAAGAGAAATTATAATCACATGCGATACACATTAATCACAACAAAACAATCACAATAAAATGCAAGGCTATGCATGAACCTAGACTCTACTTCACAATGTGGTACCATTCTAACTCTGAAGTACTTGGTTAGGAGGCTTGATACTATGCCACCATCCCGGTGGACGGACAATTCAAATTGGCCCTGTCCTCATAGATCCCCTCAACTCAACCTGAGACACATATACACGACAGTCGAGGTAAACGTGTGTTGCATGGTTGCTCCCGACATTTGGAGTGCTACCTCCAAGTCACCTAGGAATTCCCCACCCGAATACCTCTAAGGTCTAACAATCTTGCCTTAAGGCTCAATAGTAGACCGCCACGATCAGGCTCAACTCAGTTGTACTTCCCCGAAATCACTAGGCTTGTTAGGCCCTACCTATATGATGACAAAATAATCTCCACTTCACAAATTCTCAATATTTATTTTCTCCCCTCGTTGGCCTATGATACTCCATTAAGACCGTCAACTCAAACACAAATTGGAATCACAATTATTTCATTAGGGTTTACTTCAATATTTTCATCACAAATTCATAACATCAGTATTATAAATCACACATCATCATCATTACATAACTCATCAGAAATTTATATCTTAAAATTAATTCGACACTCAATATCACAATAACATCAAATACCACACATTTAAAGCAATTAAATCAATCAAAACCTTACAAATATTTCTATTCTATATTTTAATCTCAGAATTTCCATATTTGCACATTAATTAATTTATCCCTTAAAGGGCAACTACTGTACGTAGCGAGCCCTGGATGAATCGTTGGGAAATAAGGTTTTCCCGTTCATCTCACAATATATTATACCCATGATTTCAAACGCTCTCTCACCCCGTTACCTTATTTAGATGCTTTCTCAAACACAGAAATCAATAGCGAATGCATATCGTCAATGTATAGTGAGCGAATCCGAATAAACGGGGACTCGTCGAAGCGTTGTAAAAGGCTTTTTGGAAAAGCGTTGTAAAAGGCTTTTAAAAAAATAAAATACGGAGGTCTTTTACAGCGCTTTTGGACAAGCGCTTTAAAAGGCTTCTAAAAAAGCGCTGTAAAAGGCTTTTAAAAAATAAAATAAGGAGGTCTTTTATAGCGCTTTTTCAAAAAAGCGCTGTAATAGGGTTTTATATATAACAGTAAACCGCTTCAGTTTCGTCCTCCTATTCATTGTCCTTCTCAGTGCGAACCCTACTGTCCCTACGAACCCTATTGTGAACATTACGTTCTCCATACGAACCCTCCATCTTTGTTACTATCCCTACAAACATTACGTACTCCACACGAACCCTCCATCTTTGTTACTATCCTTTCGAACCCTACTATGTCCTACGAACCGTTCGTATTTCTGCGCACTCTTCTCGCTGTTCCTTCTTAAACGAAACCATAACCCTATGAACCCTACGTATTTCTTCGCACTCTTCAGGTATTGTATTTATTAAATTTTTTTGTCACTAAAATGCATGATGAACTTATACTGCTACGTACTTAGACTACTGCATGTTGAACTTGTTGAAGTTATACTGAACTACTTGTTGAACTTGTTGTAGATAAATGGATACCAACAAGGATTTAGATCGTCAAAATGAGGAAGTTGTCAACACTAAGACTTATGAAAATGAAGTTAAATGTGGTGTAACCATTATGCAAAATGTCATAAAAGCAAGAAGTAATGGCATAAAATTTGAGGTATACTATACTTTGTTTGCTGTTTATTTTTTATCTTTTTTGAAAGCATGTACTTACTATATGAGTTTATTAGGTGGGATGGAATGAAAGTGGCCAGCCAATTGAGCCCAACAGTTCCATGTTTGTAACTTATATTGGTGTTGTTTGTAACACCCCAATATTTTCATATATATTATATATGTGTCTTTTTAGTAATTGTCATGATTTATTATTTAATTAATAATTATTCTATGTGTAAATAAATTAAATTAAATTTTATCACCCTCAATTTTACCTGAATAATTATAGCCTTTATTTTTATTTAATTGTTTTTGCATTACAATTAGATGAGCACGTTTTATGACGTGATTATTTCATAAATGGACTATTGTGTATTTTGTTTATTTGATTAATTTCAATAATCATGAAATCGAAGTATTAGATATGTTGGTTTTATTTTGTTATGCGTGACATGTAGTAATATTTTTTCGTCTTACTTGATTTATTTTAGTTAATAAAATTATTAGTTGAATTATTTAATTAAATTAGAATTTATAGAAGTGATATTATTTGTTAGTTTTATTTTGGCCCAAATAATTATTCAATTTAGGAGATAGTAGAGTTAGTTAAATTCAACCGTCATGCATAAGTGTTTTCAAAATATTTTTGGTCAATCCATCTTTAGTAATAAAAAAAAATAGTGACTCATTCTTTTACTCTCCGAGATTTTTGTGACAATTCATGGTGTTGTCTCGACATAATGTAACTTTATGTCCTTGTCTCAACCAATTAAGAGAGGAGATAATGTACATTCCCTCATTCTTGACACCATGCACCCACTTCTCTCTCCTCCTTAACACCTTTAATTTATTTTTGAAATGAAGATTATAAATTTAATTATGAGTTTTTTGTGCAATTAAGAGAGGACAACAAAAAGACTACTCCCCTTTTTATATCTCATTCATTCCTCTCTTTTAAACCAAAATTATGATTTTATTTTAATTCTCTACAAAAATAATTCTATGTAATTTTTGGTTTCGTTACTATTGGATAAAAAATTAAAAAGGTTATGTGACACCCTATAATTTATTTATTTAATTAAAAGGGATGGTGTGACACCCTGCAATATATGGTGAACTCTACCAGTTAATCCTAATTAACTCATACACATAAATACACATGATTTTAATTGACTTTGTAACAACCTAATAAAATTAAAGAAATAGTAACCATTGGTAGCATAATTTTGGAATTAAGTGCACTTCAATTTTAGACAAGAAATCAATGGTAATATTGCAACGTAAATAGCTATTGAAACCTCTTTATTTTAACAATACTGCTTCTTCTATTTATACATTTCCATTAGCCTCTCTTGCAGTCACACCTACTTGTCATTCCCAAAATAATTTTCTAAATCGTAAAACCCAATATCTATTCATGTTGAATTCATCATTGCCTCATGAGCTATTTCTAAGGTAAGGGCTTTTCCCCATGCAAGGTTAGGCTAGATATTAAATTAATAGTTTGTACGATATTGATATGATGTCTTGATGTCTTAAAAGAAACATGTTGATTTTATGTTTGCCTTAAAGAATTTAACAATAATGTTTTGTTTTTAAGAGTAATATGTTTGCCTTCATAAACTTAATTATAAAATTTTAATTTTTATTACTATAACGTGAGTAATATGCTTGTTGTCATATATTTGATGTAAAGTTGCTATTTTTGTGTTGTCTAGGTGTACTTAATTATAAAGTTATGATTTTTATCATGATGTCATGAGTAATATCTTTGTTAGGATGTTTATAATTTAATGTTTCGATTTTTGTGCTATTTCATTTCAATGTTTTGATTTTTATGATATGTATATGAGTCTTGAGGGAATTGATGAAAAGTTTTAATTTTTAATTTTTAATTGTGATAACATGATTAAGTTGATTTTTGTGATGTGTTTAGTGGTAAACCTCGATTTGTATTCCTAAATGAATAATAATGGGAGACATTGTTATATTTAGAAGAAATAAAGTTTATATTTGTATGTGTTCTTCGTTATTTGAGTTTGATGTCTATCAATAACACATCGCTAAATCCAAATTTTATAGTTTATAAAAGGAAAGTTGTGACTCTAAGACATTTATTCACGCGTTTAGCGAAACTACTGATTCTTGATTTTAAGCACCCATGAGAATAAAACATTGATGTCATGTGTGATTAAAATTCAATCTTGAATATTTTATCTTTGTGCTTGCCTAAGTGGCTGGTGATTTGTGTTTGAAATATTGTTATCTTTGTGGTTGCCTAAGTGGCTGGTGATTTGTGTTTTGAATATTGTTATCTTGTGGTTGCCTAAGTGGCTGGTGATTTGTGTGTTGGACATTGTTCTCTTTGTGATTATCTAAAGGGGTGGTGACATGTATCTTTTGAGCATCATTATCATTTCATGACATATCATATGCATCTTTGTGGACGCCTGTGTGGCTGATTTAATTTTCCCCATTGGTATAGGTGACTTCTGTGTGGACGCCTGTGTGGCTAGTTATATCCGGATCATATACTTTTAGGAGCATGCATAACTTGCATACATTTTATGGTTATTTTTATTTTGATCTAATTATTTGCTCTACAGTGAGTTGCTACTTGATTTATTTAGATACATTTTATGACTTTTGATACATCCTTGGGAACTATTAAAGAATCAATTTCTTTAAATCTTTTATTACGAAAAGATTTTATATTCATATTTGGGAACTATTAAAGAATCAATTTCTTTAAATCTTTTATTTCGAAAAGATTTTATATTCATATTTTATGGCTTTTAATTTATTATTTGGTTTAATTTTTGTTGTGGGATGAACTGACCCCTTACACCAATATTTAGGTACTAATGATCTCAAAGAGTTGCATGAATGATGTTTGTTTGGTGCAGCGCGTGGGAAAATGGGACTTTTACTTAAAAATAATGTTTTGTATTAATAAATTTTTTGTGGTACATTGTAAAGTTATTTACTCTTCATCATTAACTTTAAATAAAAATGCGGAAGTGAGTTTTCATTTGCTAGTAAATAATTGAATCGTCATTAATTTCAATCAATTTATTTTCTTTTGAATTTCACCTAAAGAGAATTTATTTTATTTTGGAGCGTAAATGAATATCGATCTAACAACTGGAAGATTAACTTTGAAAAAGCGCTGTAAAACGTGCAAAAGAATGCACCTATTACAGCGTTTTTTTTTGAAAAAGTGTTGTAAAACGTGCATAAGAATGCATCTATTATAGCGCTTTTTTGAAAAAGCATTGTAAAACTAGTACAACAATCGGCGTGTTTTTATAAGGGATTTACCGCGCTTTTGAAAAAAACGCTGTAAAACTAATTAAACAAGCAGCATGTTTTTAGAAGAGATTTATAGTGCTTTTCAAAAAATCGCTGTAAAACGAGTATAACAAGCAGCGTGTTTTTAGAAGGGATTTACAGCGCTTTTCAAAAAAGCGCTGTAAAACGAGTATAACAAGCGCGCAATATATCCACCTATTTTACAACGCTTTTTTATTTTAAAGAGCGTTGTTGTATCTTTTTACAGCGCTAGATACCACATCGCTTATTTTTTTGAAAAAGCGTTGTAATGGCTTAAAAAAAGCGCTGTAATATGCGCTTTTTCGCGTAGTGGGTGAAGAAGAACGGTGCAAAATAACAAATTTCACAAATGGAGAAGTCGGGTATTTTATAAAGAAATTGGGATGGTTAAAATTCTGAGAAAGTGTGTTTAATTGACTAGCTAAATGAGTGAAACAACATACTAAAATTTGGATGAAAACGAAGAAAGTTTTCTGAAACAGTTATCGATCATTGGTGACAAACGGTAAGCTTGTTGTTGTGTTTCCTCTTTGCTTTTATGGGTGCTATCCAACTCCCTTCCTTTTTTTTTTTTATTAACAATTAGGGTTCACACATGGGTCAAACCCATTGGTCCCCTTATTTATTTTTTTTGTTTTCCTATTATTATTTTTATTTTGTTAAAACAAAATTAATAGTTACTTAATCTCAGTTTTAATACTCCTCCAAACATCATTTAATTTTGAAAACATCACTAATATTTCATAACTAATATATGATCGATTATTGTAATTAAAATAATTAACCTTTAAAATAAATACATATCACTAACTACTAAAACTCTCATATTCAAAATAGTCACTATAATTATACTAATTTTTCAAAACACTCGCATTAAAATACTATCATCATTCGAGAATAGTCAAAATCATAAAATAAATAAATATAACATCAACAATTTATATTAATTACTAAATCATAATAATATTATATAAAATCACAATGGCATAACAAGAATATCAAAATAAAGGGAATCAAACACAATATAACCACTATCTCAAGATAATTATTTATAAAATAAATTTTTAAAAAAAAGATAATAGTTTAAATTAATTAAAACATAACTATGTGCACACTTAACATCAGTCAAATGGAAATGAAAACATCACATTAATTACTCACGCGACGATACACGTAAAATCGCCTAAAATCTTATTCTTTAAAATATTTCACTATAATACTATTATTTTTCGAAAAAATATAAAATGATAAAATATAATATTTGTTATTTATATCACTCATTTAGTCTAATATGTACAAGATTAAAATAATAGAAAGCACACATGTAATGAAAATTAATCTTAAAATTAATCAACATATATTCTAAAATAATTTTAAATCCAAATTAATTATTTAAAATCCTATTTCATTGAATAAACATTTTATCATAAAATTTGGGGTGTTACATGTTCTAGACTGACATAACACGTTAAAAATCCATTTTATTACTGAAATATTACTAATATTAGTAATAATAATATTAGATTCATATTCCATGACATTTTCTCTCTCTCTCTCTATATATATATATATATATATATATATATATATATTTCATTTTAGCACAGAAATCTAACATATGACTATTACGTTACTCAATCTTCTTTTCTTCCTACAAATACTGTAACATTTTTCCATTAGATTATCAGGTAAGTATTGGTAAGATGTGACATCATAACTTCCTAACGTGCAATGTGACATCATGTATTAAAAATTTGAAAACAAATCATAAATGCGACTCAAATGGTAATTGTGTCTGCGAGTTCCGAGCCAAGATCATTAGAAAAATAAAAAACTAGGAAAGAACAACCTATAATAATGAACTGAGAATTAATGTTGAAACGTGACATTATAACCAACCTAATTGTATGGAATATACAAACAACACATAACATATTGATCATGTCAACGAAGAACAATTGAGCAAATCAATTGTAAAATTGAACTTTAATACATGTTCAAAATCATCATTGTTATTTGATGACCTTGGATGATTTAATTTAGACCATGTGTCGGCCTTCTATAGAACATGGAAATTAGAAAAGATAATGATGCATTAACATTTATTGAGAAAGTTGCCATGTTTATATTTCTTAATACTTCAAACTTTAGGATAATGTAATTATTTTCAACTACAATTGTTTTACCTAATTGTACATTTATGATAAAGTTGACAAAAATATATCTAATAAATATACAATGATTTGGTAGATATAGAAACAATGGATCGGATATGGATGTTCGTCTAATGATTGAAAAAAGAATATGAAAATAGAGTGAAAGAATTTTCTGAGTTTGCAGTGGAGAATGCAAAAGACCCTAATCGAATCATTTGTCCTTGTTTAAAATGGATTTTTGCAAAACGTGTTAGAGAAAATCAATTGGAATGACATTTGGTATGGCATGGAATTGATCAAAGCTATACATGTTGGACAAGACATGGTGAGAAAGAAAAAGAGAACACTAATTTGGAGAATGATTCTGACACTAATACATATGAGCAGGATCGATTTGAGGAGATTGCAAAAGTAGTTGAAGAAGATCTTCAAGATTGTCCTAAAATGTTTGAGAGTTTGTTGAGTGATGCAGCGAAACCATTATATAACGGCTGTACTAAATTAACAAGATTGTCGGTGATATAAAAGTTGTACAACTTAAAAGCGAATAATGGATGGTCTGATAAGAGGTTCATAGACTTATTAACCCTTCTAAAAGATATGCTGTCAAATGATAATGAACTTCCCCGTCGAACCTACGAGGCTAAACGATTTTTGTGCTCTGTTGGCATGAGCTACAAAAGGATTCATGCTTGTCCTAACGATTGAATTTTGTTTTGAAACGAATATGAATTGCTAAAGGCGTGTCTGAAATGCAATGTTTCTTGATATAAGAATAAAGAATCTACTCCCGCAAAAGTCGGATGATATTTTCCTATAATACCAAGATTTAGGCACATCTATCGTAGTGAAAAAGATTCAAAACACTTGACATGGCATGCAGATGAAATAATTAGATATGGAAAGATTCGACACCCTGCAGATTCTGCACAATGGGGGAGAGTCAAGAAATCTACGACTTGCACTTTCTACTGATTGAATGAACGACATGGTTTTCAAAGCATCTCACACAACACATGGCCTGTGATTTTGTTGATTTATAACCTACCTCCATGGTTATTTATGAAGCGTAAGTTTATGACGTTGTCTTAGTTAATTTATTGACCCAAAAAACTGGCGAATGATATCGACGTATACTTGACTTCTTTAATTGAAGATTTAAAAAATACGTTGGAGACATGTGTTGAAGTTTTTGATGGGTATAAGAAAGAATGTTTCAATTTGAGGGCTTTGTTGTTTAGTACAATTAATGATTTTCCAGCATACGGTAGTTTATCAGGATATAGCATTAAAGGTTAGTGTGCATATCCTACATGTGAAGAGAGTACAAATTGGATTCAGTTGAAACATTGAAAAAGAATGTCTTTCTTGGACATCATAGATTTTTACCTTTTACTCATCATCATCGTAGGTGGAGAAATGTATTCAATGGAAAATCAGAGGAAGGTAATGCCCCTTTAGCACGACTGAATATCAAATATTTTAAAAGGTACAAGGTTTGACCAATAAATTTGGCAAACCTTTTGCTGGAGAGCTTGTCAAAACTGGGTGGAAGAAAAAGTCAATTTTCTTTGAATTGCCATATTAGAAGTTATTGTATATAAGACATTTTCTCAATGTGATGCATATTAAAAAAATGTATTTGATAGTGTTATTGGTACGTTACTCAATCTTTTAGGAAAGTCTAAGGATGGCATCAATGCAAGATTAGACTCGATCGATATGGGAATATGAAATGAATTGGGTCCCGAAAAGAAAGGTAATCGCACATATCTAGCTCCAGCTGCTCATACTCTATCTAGAAATGAGAAAATTGTTTTATGTAAATTTCTTCATGAAGTGAAAGATCTAGAAGGATACTCTACAAACATTAGAAATTTAGTTTCTATGAAATACCTCAAGTTTAAAGGTTTGAAGACTCATGATTGCCATGTTCTAATGGAGCATTTGCTACCAATGTGTATACGGTCCATTTTACATCAAAAAGTTCGACTAGCCATAACTAAATTATGTTTCTTCTTCAGGGAAAGCAATTCCGAACTATATGCTTAGTTGCTACAAAATGCTGATTGGATGTTGCAGTTAGATTGATACCATGCTAGCTAGATTTTGGTGGAGAACAAGTGAGGAAAAATGGAAAATATATTGGATGAGTTGGGAGCGACTCTCAAGAGCTAAGAATGATAGAGGAATGGTCTTAGGGGAATTGGTGAATTTAACAACGCTTGGCTAGCCAAACATTGTTGTAGTAGATACTACCTAGAGGGGAGTTCATGACAACCAAAAAAGGATATCAACCAAGTTATGCTTGGAAAAGTATCCATAGTGCCCGTGAACTTATTGTTAAGGGAGAAGTGTGGAACTTCGTTAATGGCAAAATTATGAAGATTTGGCAAGATAAATCATTACCTGAAAAGTTTGGCAGTCGATCAAGAACTGTTGAATGTCAAATAAATGAAGATGCTTTGGTGTCTGGTCTGATTGAGGAAGACGCGAGACAATGGAAAAAGGATATGGCTTTTGCAAGCTTTGAATAATATGTGGCACAAATGATTGTTGGTCTACCTTTGTCTTATTGACTCCCCTTTGATAGTATGGTTTGGTAATAGGAAAATGAGGTCAAGTATTTGGTTAATTCGACATACCATTTCATTTGTGACAAATTGGAAAAAATGCAACCTGAACGGTTTCGAAACAGAACTTACCGAATATGGAAGGGGTCTTGGAAAGCTCCAATCCCAAACAAAATAATAAATTTCATTTGGGGGCTAGTGAAGAATATCCTACCTACAACGGTTAACCTCCACAAGAAAGGTATTTCCTTCGAATTCATTGCCCTTTTTGATCAGCAAAGGAGGAATCTTCATATCTTCGGTTTATGGAATGTAACCTTCCTACCTTGGGAGTCCAACTGCTTTTGCACTATTTTGTGGAATTTCTAGAATGGACGAAACCATGTTGTCTTCATCAGAACCCAATTGGCTCGCGACACAGGGGATACAAGACTTAATAGAGTGTATAGATGCCAGAATTATGATGGACTGCATAGGAAAAAAAATAAGGTTGGCTGTATTGAAATTGTAGCACAAGACTGTAGAGAGCTTATGTTGGGCTTTGCCAAAGTTATTGTTAAGCATGTTAGGCGTGAAAACAATGCTGAAGCTCACAATCTATAATCAATTTCAAAGTTTGTTAGGAATATAACATGTCTTGGGCTAGTTCTCGATGTTAAGTTTTTTTTTTTTTTTTTTTTTTTTTTTTTTTTTTTCTTGTTTGGCAGATAATATCGCTACAGTTTATATTGATAATGGTTGTTTCCATGCCCTTTGCTAATGAAAGTTGTTTAATTTAAAAAATATATATAAAAAGATCAACAATATTAAAATAGTTCACAAGGGTTTAGCGAAATCAAAATACATATTGCTTATTTTCAACATTTGAAATTTTAAACTTGGCAATTCTAAAAATGATCAATAAAAGATTCCAAAAAAAGTACCAAAAGTTTAGCGAAATAAAAATACATATTGCTTATTTTCACAGATACCCTGAACCCCAAAATTACATATATAATAATTTATACTAGATTTTTTTTAGGAAAAGTCACACCGGATAAGAAATTTGTTTACAAGGAAATAAAAACTTTTATATCTAATTTAGGATATCACGTTCCTCTAAATAAACATATAAAAATTCAACTTTATTACTCAATATAAACAATGCAATCTCAATGAACTTGACTTAACTATAATTTCTTAATTTAATTCCAAAAATTATTAGTACTTATAAGGTTTTGATACAACAAGTAGTTTCTAACTAAATAAGTAAAAGTACAATACAAATTACAACTATTAATTCCGAATATCACCTATTAGAGCAGGGTTTCTCCCAAATTTGAACTTCAAGACTCATTAACCTGTAATAACTGCGATTTCACAAATGCAGGACCAAGCCAGTCAAACACAAACAACGAAGGAGGTGAGTTTCGAAATCATGTTGATAGTATAATATATGTAAGAAGAACATGCAATTAATCATAAATAAACGGTATCATTATACAAACATTCTTCAAGGAAAAACATCACATTATAAAGTCAAAATCACTAAAGAAAGATCAATTCATTTCACCATAACATTAAATCCTCTAAGAGAAATTATTATCGCACACGATACATATTAATCACAACAAAATAATCACAAGAAAATGCAATGATATGCATGAACTTAGACTCTACTTCACTATGCCACCATGCTGGTGGACGGACAACTCAGATTGGCCATGTCCTCATAGATCCCCTCAACTCAACCTGAGACACATATACGTGACAATCGAGGTAAACGTGTGTTGCATGGTAGCACCCGACATTTGGAGTGCTACCTCCAAGTCACAAAGGAATTCCCCACCCGAATACCTCTAAGGTCTATATGATGACAAAATAATCTCCACTTCAAAAATTTCCAATATCTATTTTCTCCCCTCGTTGGCCTATGATACTCCATTAAGACCGTCATCTCAAACACAAATTGGAATCATCACTATTTCATCAATTATAGGGTACTTCAATATTCTCATCACAATTTTATAACATCATTAATCATACATAATCATGATCATCATATAAACTCATCACAAATTTGTAACATCAATATCATCAATCAAAAGTCATCATTATCATCAGATAAACATATGTCATACAATGCATCCATCTTTTACTATCACATCACATAAATTCGTCCAATCAAACATATGCACAAAATTTCATTCGACATCCAACATCACAATAATATCAAATACCAGACAATTATCTAAAATTAAATCAATCAACACCTTATAAACATTTCTATTTAACATTTTAATCTAACAATCCACATATTTTCACATTAATTAATTTATCTCTCAAAGGGCTACTGCTGTATGCAGTGAGCCCCAGATGAATTATTAGGAAATACAGTTTTCCAATTCATCTCACAGTATATTATACTCATAAATTAACGCTCTCTCCTCCCTTATCTTATTTAGACGTTTCCTCAAACACATAAATCAATGGATGTTTTCAACAGCAACTGCAGATCGACAACGTTCAAAGGCTGGAATATTTTTATTCACATATATTAGTTTTGGTCAAAACTGATAGAGCACTACCAACAACTCTTTTGACCATTATTAAATGCACTAAAACGCCTATAAAAGGAAGGCTAATACTCAGGAAAACTTAGAACTTCAAGTGTTAAGAAAATCCATCAATCACATACACTTACATACTTGAAAGCTTCTCATTTACAAGAGAATCAGTATTGAAACTACCTTCATATATCTAGATCGTTTTACTAAGTTCTTTTGAAAAGAATCTATTCTCAAACACGAGTTGAGTATAATCAGATTCAACCAATCTCCTTAAATCATTATTGTGTAAACTCAAAATTATAAGGATTGGTTATAGTTTGAGTAGCTTTGTAAAAAATCCTTTATGATTAAAAGGTAAACTGTAAAATCCTCTTAGAATTGTTAGGTGACTTGATTGAATCCTTTCTAGGTGGAAAGGAATTGTTGTTACATATCAAGGTTGATCTTAACTGTATAAAACAAAAAACGTTCTCCATTTGAACAATTAGTCAAAATCTCACAGTTGTGAGGACTTGACGTAGCCCGAGTTGGGTGAACCAGGATATATCGTTGTGTGGCATCTCTTCCTTATCTCTATTTACATTCAGTCATTTTAATTATCAAGTTAAATAGAGAAGCCAAAACTGTGATTTTAACTAACAAAAAACGTTCTCTGTTTTCTATTTCTAGAACCAAGAACGTTCTCTGTTTTCTGTTTTCATAACCAAGATCATTCTTGAGTTATTTTCTTAAGATTTTAACAGGAAATTTTAAATAGGAAAATTTACAATTCAAACCCCCTTCCTTTTAAATTGACATTGCTACTTCAATTGGCATCAGAGCAAGGTCTCTAAAGAGTCAACACTTTAACAAAGTGCTAGAGAAAAAGATCTAGAACGATAAATGTCAAAAGCAAAATACATTGTTGAAGGAGGATCTTCAAATAGGCCACCCTATTTTGATGGAACTGATTACTACTTCTGGAAAAACAAGATGGGAAAAACAAGATGGGATCTTCTCAATCTCCTGCAGTTAGAGGTCAGCCTTGTCAAGGTCATGCTCCCCTTTAAATTTTGGCAGATCTTGTTAACGAAATTCAGATAGTCCCCTCGTTGCAACAGTTGCTTCCTCCCTTAGGTCCCTCTGCGCATTACGTTGAGCCTGGACTGCAGCTTGCTGAGCCTGGACTGTAGCTTGTTGGGCCATTGCAGCGGCCATTGCATTCATGGCTTGGATTGCTTCAGTCATGTCACTTCCTCCTTGGGGGACTGATCGGTTTGCGCGACGAGCCATACTTCCTACAAATTATCAAATTAGGATAACACTATGATATAATTATAACCTTACGGTCATAAGGAAATATTTTATTCACGTCTATATAGTAGGTTTTGGTCACACAGTAAGTCGTGCACTAGAGGGGTTCCCAGGAAAGAGAGATGGGTCAACGGACCACTTAATAACCAAGTATTTCCTTAGCCAGAATCGCGCTAATACAACTTTTTACGGTATTACCTTTCCCTTCTATTATGGGGACAATATGTTCGGGTCACACAGTAAGTCGTGTACTAGAGGGGCTCCCAGGAAAGAGAGGTGGGTCAACGGACCACTTAATAACCAAGTCTATCCTTAGTCAGAATCCCGCTAATACAACTTTTAATGGTATTACCCTTTCTTTCTATTATGGGGATCCTAAAATTTTATACATGTTAGAGGTTTAAAACATTGTCTTTATTACAAAAATTTAAAAGATAACACAAAAATTAAGTAATTAAGAAATATTCATAATCATTATAATTCAATTGGTCTAATTAATAAAGTCATTAAAGTGGATACCAATTAATTATTGTATGTTTTCAAATCAAGTCAATCCCAATCAATACACAATAATTCCACATTATAGCAAAATAAAACTAATCATTTTATGATTCTAAAATTAAAAGAATTCAATTCTTGACAATTAATTGATAATGTCATAAATGTACAAATAATTATTACATAACGTTAAATTAAATCACGATTCGTAAATTATTAAAATTCAAATCACGAGTAGTAAATTCGCAACATCATAATAGTAAATTCATAACGTCAATAAATCACGAGAATTAAATTAATAACACACAAACAATAAAAATTCAAATCATGATTAGTAAATTTGTAACGTCACAATATTAAATTCATAGCGTTATCAAATGACAAGTATTAAATTCATAACATACAAACAATTATTTTAAAAAATTCAAATCAAGACCAATAAATTCATAACGTCATTAAATCACGAGAATTAAATTAATAACATACAAACAATAAAAAATTCAAATCATGATTAGTAAATTCGTAACGTCACAATATTAAATTCATAACGTCATTAAAATAAAAAGCAATTATTGCATTGAATCAAATTTAAACTATTTTCAATTGTTAGGAATTTAAGGCATCTATTTAATCACAAAACTTAATGGAGGTTACACAATTAATGACACATAATAGGAATTTAAGTAGTTAATAAAATCCAATAATTAGAAAATCAACAATTAACAGAATTAATGGCACATAATAGGAATTTAAGTAATTAGTAAAATCCAATAATTAAAAAAAAAACAAACAATTAACACAAGAAACATTAAAATATATGCAACATACTCGAAGCGTCCCACCCCCAAAGTCCGGGAATTATTGTTTTGATACCATAATGTAACGCCCCAGATTTTTAATCCAAAACGTTACTTAAAAAAAATACTTATTGTTTAGAAAAGTTTACGAATCTTTTTTTTTTTTGAATACTTAGCATTTATTCATTTAAATAATTAGTAACAACCACGTTATTTAATATCATTAAGAAAAATATTTATTCAAAATTTAAAACAATGTAAAGGCAATTACTCTTAACGGAAGGGAACCACTTACGTATTTCTACAATTCTAGTAGATATTAAAAGTTTGTGACAAACGATTAAAAAGAACTTAGAAATATTGGACAATTCTATTATTACAAAATTGTCTTGAAAAACCTATGTTTACCCCACGTTTGCCACACATCAATACTCATTAACTAATCTTGAATCTCCTTGAACTCATTAGTACCTAAAATGTTGTTGTAAGGATCAGTTTTTTCCATTATCCACATCAAACCAAAGCTAAACATATAGAAGAATAACACAAAACATATAAAAGTAAAAATTTCCAATTTAAAAGAAAAAATGCGCACACCGGTAAATTATATATCAAAACATATGCATAATGCATGCTCCTAAAACTATATGATCTGGATATAAACCAGCCACTAAGGCAACTTCCACACAGAAAGGTCACCCATACCAATGGGGAAAACAAACCTGCCACTAAGGCAACTCCCACGAAGATGCATATGCCATGACATTATGATATAGTATCAAGAGATATATTCCCACACAGCCCACTAAGAATCATGTAATATGCATTCAAAATTACATTTTAAAATCATCACTTATTCACATATCACTAAGAACACATACCACACATCCTTATCATGATTATCACATATTCATAGACAAATAATCATAAAAATTATGACTTTCACCACATACACATAAAAATAGAAACTTTATATCATATAGGCCATAAAAATTACACTTTCACATATATAACAAAAAAACTCAAACTCCAACTCATATACATAATAAAAGTTAAAACTTTATCACATATAAGGTAAAAATTCAAACTTTATTTCATATTCATCGTAAAACGACAATTTTATCATACATAGCATAAAATTTCATACTTTACTCCATAGAAGTCATATATTACAATTCAATGTCAAAAAAAATTGGGGTTTTATTATTTTAATCCATTAGTCTACATTTATTCATTTTAAAATAGAAGTAATTCACGATTATTTATTTCATGTCATCCAACCAACGGCCTAACTCTAATTTTCTTCCTAGTACAAAGCTTTAAGCCCCACGGAGTTGTTCACAAGGAAAAGAAGTTCCAAGCTTGGATACACGAAGAAAATGGGGTGTGAAGGTGATGGTGGCTAGGGTTTCGGAATTCTTTTTTGTTTGTTATTAGTGAGTATACAGAAATTGTGGACTTAGGGAAATTTAAAGTGGAAATTGTTGGTTAGATAATGTTGTCCTAAATGAAGAATAAGAGGGATAAAATGTCACTTTTTTTTTTAACCTTGATCATACAAACCAAGCCACAAACACATAGCCCAAGTTTATACTCATTCAAGTGGGTTGGGTCACACTAAGCCTCAAACCCTTAAAAATAGGAAAACAAATTCTTCTTGCACTAGGAAAACACATCTACATATAATATATCTCTACTTAAATATATATATATATATATATATATATTATATTTAAGCTCCCCATTGATTAAATAATTCTTACTAATAACTTTATCAACTTCAAAAATCGAACAACGCAAATAATTATCACACATAATTTAATATTAAATAATATTGATAGGTTCTAATTATTTTTAAATAATAATTTAGAGGATGTTACAAGAAGAGATCAGATCAAGAAAGGATTTCCAAACAAAAGTGAAAGTCCCAAAACAGAAGTAGACAAGATTCAAATCATATGTTTTGGATGTAATAAGTTGGGACATTACAAATCCGAATGTCCCTTAAGTAAAAAACCACCAAACAAATTTCCCTTCAAAAAGAAATCAATGATGGCCACATGGGATAACTCAGATGAATCTGATGAAGAAGAAGATGAAGAAGCCAACATATGCTTAATGGCAAATACTGAAGAAAATGAGGTAACAAATTCAGAATCTTGTCTTTTGTGTGAACAAATGGAAAAATAATTTGACAACTTGCTAAATGATTCAAACTTTCTTGTTCAAAAGGGCAGTTCTTTAAAAGAAAAATTTTACAAAGAAAGAGAAGAAAAAGAGAAATCTCAGGCTCTGAATGATAAGCTGAAAGAGATCATTCAAAATCTGAAAGAATCTCAGCTCAAAGATTTTAAAACTGAAAAAACAAGAAAGTCAAGAACATTCTGCACTTCAAAAAGAGAACGTTCTCCTTAAAGCTGAAGCTGAACTTCTTATAAATGATTTGCCAAATTTCACTAGAGCCACTGAAACATTTCAGAATATCATGGGATCTCAAGTAGGAATATTTGATAAAGCTGGTATTGGTTTTAATCAAACTCAAAAAACCAAAATGTATGAGAACTTTTTTATCCCGGAAAGAAAAGAGAGTAAATGCAAAATCAAATGTTCATATTGCAGCAAGATTGGGCATCTTGAATTTGCATGTTATTTTAAGAAAAGAGATGAGAAAATCAAGAACAAAAAGATCTTCAAAAAGGGAGAGCATTCTGGAGCAAAAACAAATTTTTTTCAAAAACTAGAGAAAGGAGAACGTTCTCTAGCTAATGCAGCAAAAGGAGAATGTTCTAGAATTTTATGAAAACCAGTTAAAACTCAGTCTTCGAAATTGTCTCAAAAACAAGTTACTAGTTGTTCCTCCTGTTCTAAGATTGGAAACTCTGAATCAACATGCTATATTAAGAAGGAATCAAAATTTAAAACTAACCCTTAAGGACCCATGACCAAATGGGTACCTAAAGATAACGAAACAAATTATGCAGGTTGGATTTCAAAGTGTCAAGAAAAAGCCATGGTTCTTGGACAGTGGTTGTTCAAGACATATGACAGGTGATAAAAACTACTTCATGTTCTTCGTCAAGAAAGATGGAGGATCAGTCACCTTTGGAAATGATAATCAAGCTCGGATTAAAGGTAAAGGGACAATTGGTAAGAAAAACTCTACCCAAATAACTGATGTTCAATATGTTGAAGGTCTGAAACATAATCTCTTAAGCATAAGTCAACTATGTGACAATGGCTCTGAGGTTATTTTTAAACCTAACCTATGTGAAATCATAAAAACAAAATCTAGAGAAGTACTGTTTTCTGGAACTAGAAAGAAAAATCATTATGTTTTATATCTTGAGGAACTGCCTAATGAATCCTGCTTCATGTTTATTGATAAAGATAAATGGATTTGGCATAAGCGGACAAGTCATGTTAGCATGAAAACTATTTCAAAATTAGAACTTGTTAGAGGATTACCAAAATTGAATTTTGAAAAAGATAAGGTATGTGAAGCATGTGCTAAGGGAAAACAAGTCAAAAGCGGTTTTCATTCAAAAGAGTTCATCTCCAAGATCATAGCAATTGGACGCATGTTTCTAGCTTTTTACTTTGGTTTTTTAAAATCTCTTTATAGCTTAGAATAATTTTTTAGCTTGATTCTAAACTTTGGGTTGAAATTGAATTATAATTTTATTATTTGCATTTTGACCCCTGCTCGCTCTGTAGGCCATAACTTGAGCTTTGGATATTAGATTGAAGCATGCGAGCAGTCGTTGGAAAGCTAAAAATCAGAGCTACAACTTTTGTGTTGGAATAAAATCTCAATGCCGAACTCTACTAGGCCTAAATTGCAGATTTCGTAATTTGGACTTTTTGTAATAATTTTAAATAGCGGGCCACTTGTTTTTAAAGCCCAAAATCGAGCACTATATATTGGGAGTTTCTTTCCTTTCTTGTATGAGATTATTTTTCGGATAGAGAACCAGACAAATATAAACACTTTTTATTTTTAATTTTCATGGAAGTGTAATTTGATAAGATTAATCCGCGAGTTCAGAGTTTCATCAACACCGTGAGATTCAGGTTACACTGTCAATTCCGATTCATGATTCTATTTCTGTTTATTTGGTTATATTGATATTCTGATTGCTTAAATTGAATTTCAATAGGATCGATTAAATTCATTTGACAGAATTTGGTTTCGTTTTTAATTTAATTGAATTATAATTTTGCGACACTTGATCGTTAATTGTAATAATAATTTGATGATTGTGATTCTTAATCCATTCAACGAAACCGAATTCACACAAGATTGATTACGCTTGTTTGATCAATTCTATAGTCAAATAAGAATAGAATCACGAATTAGAAATTAAACTCATTGATAGAATCTGTGATAGGTCTGAAACTCGAATAAGTGGATTAATCGTTTTGCTCATCTGTTAAAACTAAAAAATTATAAAAACTCCCTTTTTTTTCGAATTTCAACTCTCAATTAGGTTAATATTATTATATCAGAAGTCCTTGCGAAACGACTCAAGTTATTACCTCTTTTTACATTTTTTTTTCAATTGTATTTGACCCGTGTGCGATAGCGGATCACTCCACAAACAGAACTCTTGAACTTCTTCACATAGATTGATTTGGCCCTGTTAAAACAACAAGTTTAGAAGGAATGAAATATGGCTTTGTTATTGTTGATGATTTCTCACGATACACTTGGGTATTATTTTTAAAACAAAAAGATGATGCTTTTGATGTTTTCAAATTTTTTTGTAAAAAGGTACAAAATGAAAAGGGTTCCTGCATCATTTCTATAAGAACTGATCATGGAGGAGAATTCATAAATGCCTCTTTTAAAACCTTTCGTGAAGAACTTGACATTTCTCATAATTTATCTTGTGTAAGAACTCCTCAACAGAATGGACTTGTTGAAAGAAAAAATAGAACCTTATAAGAAATGGCAAGAACAATCTTGGAAGAGTCTAACGTTGAAAAATATTTTTGGGCTGAAGCTTTCAATACATCATGTTATATTTTGAACCGTGTATCCATAAGAAAGATCATAAACAAAACACCATATGAAACCTGAAGAACAGGAAGCCAAACATATCATATTTTCACATTTTTGGTTGTTACTGTTATATTTTAAATAACAAATATCTACTTGGAAAATTTGATGCAAAATCAGACAAGGCAATTTTCTTGGGCTATTCTACCGACTCTAAAGGTTATAGAGTGTTTAATCTAAGTACTAAAGTGGTAGAAATCAGTATGCATATATTATTTGATGAGTTTGATGATTTAGAATTGAGAAAAACAAATGAGGAAGAAGAAGAACAACCTGGTCTACAGCAGCAAACTGTTATGCAGGAAACGAAGATTGATAAACAATCTCCATATCATCCTCAAACCCAAATCATTGGGGATACAGCAGATGAAATTAGAACCAGAAAATCATTCAAGAATGATGAAAACAACATGGCCATGATATTTCAAATTGAACCAAAATCAATTAAAGAAGCCATAGTTGATCAATCTTGGGTTGAAGCCATGAAGGAAGAACTACTGCAGTTTGAGAAATATGAAGTCTGGACCTTGGTACCTGAACCACAAGATCAAACAATAATTGGTACACGCTGTGTTTCCAGAAACAAATTAGATGAAGAAGGTAAGGTTGTAAGGAACAAAGCAAGATTGGTTGCTCAAGGATATAACCAACAAGAAGGTATAGACTACGACGAAACTTTTGCTTCAGTTGCAAGGTTAGAAGCTATTCGCATACTTCTTGCATTTGCATCTCATAAGCTTGTTAAGTTATTTCAAATGGATATTAAAAGTTCATTTTAAAATGGTTTTTAATTGAACAAGTTTATGTAAAACAACCTCCTAGTTTTGAGGATCAATCAAAACCAAATCATGTTTTCAAACTCACCAAAGCTCTATATGGTCTAAAACAAGCACCAAAAGCGTGGTATGAAAGATTAAGTTCCTTCCTAATCAAAAACGGATTTTCCAAAGGAAAAATCGACACTACATTATTCCAGAAAATCGATACGAATGATTTACTCATTGTACAAGTATATGTCAATGATATTATCTTTGGATCAACTAATGAAAAGATGTGCGATGGTTTTTCAAAACTCATGCAAAGTGAATTTGAAATGAGCATCATGAGAGAGTTAAGGTATTTTCTTGGCTTGCAAATTAAACAACATGAAAATGGTATTTTTATTTGTCAAGAAAAATACATTAAAGATTTGTTAATTAAGTACAAAATGAATGAAGCAAAAATTATGTCTACTCACTCCTATGCATCCATCTTCCTCATTAGACAAAGATGAAAATGGAAAATATGTTTCTGAAAAGGAATATAGAGGAATGATTGTTTCTTTGCTTTATTTAACTACAAGTAGATCTGATATCGTATTCGCAGTGGGATTATGTGCTATATTTCAATCTGCACCAAAAGAATCTCATTTAAATGCAGTAAAACGAATTTTTAGATATCTTGTTCGAACTATTAATCTTGGCCTTTGGTATAGAAAAGGTTCTCATTTTGATCTTGTAACATACTGCGACGCTGATTATGCTGGAGATAAAATTGAAAGAAATAGCACCAGTGGAGCATGTCAGTTCCTAGGTGAAGCATTGATAAGCTGGTCTTGCAGGAAACAAGTTCTTTGGATTAAAAATCAACTTGAAGACTTCTCTGTAAGTTATTCAAGCATTCCAATTTACTGTGATAATACTAGTGCAATCAATTTATCTAAAAACCCCATTCAGCATTCTAGATCAAAACATATTGAAATAAAGAATCATTTTATTCGTGATCATGTTAACAAGAAAGATATTGAATTAATCTTTGTTGATACTCAAAATCAGCTTGCTGACATTTTTACAAAGCCTCTAGTTGAGGATAGTTTCAATTTGATCAAAGAAAAACTGAAAATTATGAAAAATCCTGAAAATTCGCGTTAAAATCTGCTTCTGCAGAAAACAGAGAACGTTTATCAATCTCCGTTTTCCAGGCATCTTTCTCCGTTTTTCAACCAACCTTCTCCTCTGCGTCGTCACTTTCCTCTTGCACAGAAAAGGCAAATCTTGGCATTTAATGCATGTGTTTTCTTGTCTTCTAAAGGTATACTGACACGCTGTCAATCGATTTCCTACCCCCAAATTTCTTCTCGTTCCATAAGTTCAAATAATCATTGCTTTTTTCTCTTCAAAAGCATAAAAACTTTGTAACTGAACTCACTAAAAACCCTTCATTTTCTTTTGTCACAGACTTCATCTTCTTCACAATCTTAATCCCTTTCTAAAATGGCTCGAACCAAACAATCCGCACGCAAAAATGCATGCACTAACACACCATCATCATCATCATCACCATCAACCTCCATAAGTCGTTCACCTTCTCCACCACCAAGACCAACACCACTAGCATATTCATCTGACACAACTTTTTCAGATTATCTTTCATCTTCCCCTGAATCAAACCTTAAACCCATTTTCCCAAAATCCTTGTATACTGTCCTTCCACCTCTATACACATTACCCCTACAAATCATGCTCAGGTTCCCCCACACTTATGAAAACCTACCATTAATCCTCAAACAGCAAAGAGGCGCTCTATGCGAGTCCAGGCAAGAATTGGGACTTCAAAAATCCCAATCACCAAACCTGCATATTTCATTATTTCTGACAATGATTCTGATGAATCCTCTGAAACACTTCCTCACACAACCCCAACAAAACCCACAAAACCCATCACCCCATCCAAATCACCATTTTCGTCTGAACCTTCTCAATCAACACCTCCAAACCAAAAAAGGAGATTGATCAATGAAATTTTTTCTTTCTAAAATCCATCTTCCTCTTCTCCTAAAAACAACAAACCAACACCACGACCCATGAAAATCAACACACCATCACACTCTCCCAATTCCTAGCCAAACACAATCTAAAAAACCCACAGCGAAGGAAATCCACTGCCCCTAAACAGAAATTAAGAAATACTCCACCCACATCTCCAGAACGTTCTCCTGTTCCAAAAGGTTCCCCAGCCCGTGAACTCTCACCCTCCCCAAACCGAGAATGTTCTCCTGTCCAAGAACATTCTCTAGTTCGCCAAACCTCTCCCTCTCCCAACCCAAAACGTTCTCCACTTCAAGAACGTTCTCCCGTTCATGACTCTTCTGCCTCACCACAAACAAAACGTTCTCTTACCCCAGGACGTTCTTCAACCTTAACCTCATAATCTTCTCCACAACCTTCTCCTCCCTCCAAAAAATCCAAACTTCACAGTCCTCCTCTAATCCCTTCCACGGTTTCCAAGCTCTTCAAAGACAAATGGGATCAACGTCCCATTGGCATTGGAAGAGTCTTTGTTTTTGACAAACTCATCGTGGACGAAAATGCTGTTCAACATTTTACTAATGCTCTGGGCTGGACTTCTTTTTTACAAACATTTGAGCCAAAACCTTATCCAGATGTTGTATGGGAATTCTACTGTCAAGCCAAAACCTTCCCTGATAAATCTCTCATTGTATCCACCATTAAAAGGATTGAGATAAGGCTAACACCTGACATCCTAGCCTCCATTTTAAACCTCCCAACAGAAGGTCCTGCCATATTTGGAAGCAAATGGTATTCAACTTTGAACCTCAAACAAACTGAAGTACTATCTGATTTGTTTCAGGAAGAGTCTACTCATTATCTGTCTACCAATCTCAAACCTCTTCCTAAGATCTTCAATAGCATGAGCCAACATACCCTTTTTCCTCATTGTGGAAGTCATGAGTATGTCTCTAATAATGATGCATTAATGAATTACCACCTCCTCAACTGCTAACGCCTCAATCTGCCTCACATCATCATCCATCATATGATCTCTGCTGCCACCAAAGAATATAAGAAAAATATCGTTCCTTATGGCATGATTTTAACCAAAATCTTTGTAACACCCCGATTTTTAAAAGCTCGAGTGTATTTTTTTTTTTAATATAAATTGATAAAACCAAATCCAAGTTAAATCCATAAATAAAGAAAATACTCTTGGATAAAATATTTGATTCGTAACACCACGACAAAGGTTATCATTAATTACAACAGCGGAAATGGTTTTGAACAAAAATCCAAAGTATCCAAGTAAAAAATACACCGACTAAAATGCTTTGTTTCGAATACACAAGTTCCCTTTTTACAACAACAACTTTGAAATAGGAAAGGGAAAATAAATAAAATTCTTGGCAACAAGCCCCACTACTTCCGGTTACTAAACCAACCCATCGCTGTGCCACGCCTTAGATCGACCCTGTTTCTTATCTGAGGGCAAAGCTCAGATTTCCACAAAATTGTAAAGGGTTTACATATGTTAAACATGCATAAACGAGGTTGAAAAATGAAGTTTTGGACCAAACAGCACTGTTGTATTCGAATACACCATATGTGTATTCGAATACACTTGCGAAAACAGCAGAAAAACAGCAAAAACAGCACTAACAGCACTACTGTATTCGAATACAGCCTGTCTGTATTCGAATACAACATTCCATTCAACTATATTCGAATACAGTACCTTGTGTAGTCGAATACACTTCAAAAAAATCAAGTTAGTAGCTAATTTAATAATCTGTATTCGACTACAACACAGGTGTAGTCGAATACACCTGTCAAAACAGCAGAAAATCAGTTTTTAACCCTTTCAAAAAAATTCCAACACTTCCAAATTCATTCCAACACTTTCAACACCAATTCAATCAATCACAAACACCAACACAACACAAATCACTCATCACAATCAAGTACGCATATACAAACATCAAAACATGTCAAACATGACTCGCGTGCCAAGCACCCTAATGCAATGCGTATATGTTAATGCACATGATTCCGGAATATCAACAAAACCCTCCTCGAAGGGGCGTAAATCATAATTGTACAGCCTCTCACAGACTAGTACTAATTACCAAGGTGCATTCTCTCACAGGCTAGCACGATTTACTAATGTGCAACCTCTCACAGGTTAGCACGACGCGATAATCGATGTAAGGGTAAGATGAACCATCCAATCACGTGGAATCATCCCCTATACGGATAAGATGAACCATCCAATCACGTGGAATCATCCTGTGGCCCATCCGGTCACCACTATCAACGACGCGATAATCCCCGTAAGGATAAGATGAACCATCCAATCGCGTGGAATAATCTCGTGGCCCATCCGGTCACCACTATCACTACTATGAAATGCATGAGCATACTCTGACTCTCGACACCACAATCATTAAGTAAATGCAGCTATTAAAAGATTCCCCATTTTTAATGCTCATTTAACACTAATGATTCTCAAATTTAACACAGAGTATACTCAATGCATACAATCCTCAAATCACATGAAATTGAATTCACAAATCATATTGAATTCAAATCACCACATACACAATCTCATCAATTCATACCAAATCAAAATACACACATAATTTGCATTTATTCAAATTCCCACATCTTGAAACATAAAGCAAATATCCACATTCATAAAGTTACCCATAAACACATCAACCATACCAAGTAAAAATCACCCACACCTCAAAACTCATTAAATTCAATTTCACCATTTTACCCACAAAATGCATTAAATTCATTTCTCACAACATCACACCTCAAACCCACCAAATTCTTTTTCCAAAATTATCAACCATAACGCACCAAATCAAAACTCCAAATTGTTAAACATAAACCACCAATTTCTTTTCCACAACTCACATAAAACCCATTAAATTCCTTTTCCCCAAATTCACACATAAATCCCATCAAAATCAAACCCCACAAATACACATATAGAGTCCTATATGCTCGCTAAAAATTTGGAAGGAGCCCTTACCTCGACGGTAGCTCGAACAGCCGATTACGGCACCGCGATAAAATTCTGGTAAAATTCCCGCTTCGCACAGAGCTGCGAAAATTAGTTCCCAAGCACTGCAACGTGATCACGATCAACTTTCTCTTCAGTCACGTCGCGAGATAAAGTTTGGATCTAGGTGATATGTGAGGTTTTGTATGTGGGTTTTTGAAAAAAAAGAAGAAAAGAGGAAGATGGAGGTAGGCACGCGAACAGAGGGAAAATGTTGCTTACTTTTTCCTTTCCTTCCTTTTCTTTCATATATATATATATACTAATATATATATATATATATATAAATATATAAATATCCCAAACCAACCAAAACAAACACTCTCACTCACACCCCAACAATTTTGATAAAAATATCCATTCTCATTGCAACTCAATGGATAGGTAAAATTTTCTGCAACTATAGATATTTTTAACAAGATTGTCCGGTAATAAATTTTCCGCAATGTAATTAAATTTTTTCTTGCCAAATAATTTAAAACGGGACCCACAAAATATTTATGGCATTTTAACATCCAAAATACCAATAAAATTGGCTAAAAATAGTTTCGTCCTCGAAACTACGCGTCGATAAACAACTCAGGGTGTTGTTCTCTCATCTTGCTCTCCAATTCAACATTCATACTAGAACTTGTTTCGTCCGGCCTACTCGAAGAAAACGCCATCTAACCCTCCTCATAGGGTACTTAACAACTTTGCGCACTATCATAGCCGGTAAGACTCGCCCGTTCCATTTAACACGATTTTGTCTACTATCAACAAGAGATTAAGGATGATCAGTTCCTCAATTTGTCAATAGGTAGCCAACGACCATGATGATGGATTATACCATCTTAACCCAACTGTAATAATGCTCCCCTCAACTTGGACTTAAAGCTATCTCGAGGTACAAGCGGTCTAACAATTTCTCAAGGTCCACTGAGTTTCCCTTATTTTCCTATCGATGAGGTACAATCGCCCAAAACTATGCCACATAGCCTCATATACATCCACTTGGTACGAAACATCCATTAGGTCCCAAATTGAAACTCTAAGTTTGACACCCACACATTGAGCACAAAACATTCATTACCGCTGAAAACTCCCTAATTTCTCCATTGCCCGTAAATCCTCGATTTTCTTTAGTCGCACAACTGCACCAAGCCACAGTGTTCTTAACAGAATGTTGGTATGATTATAACTTTAATAAGCACATCCCAACATTCGATTGGTGATCAAAGTTTTCCTCAAATATTTTCGACGACATGTGCGAACTATACCACCTCCAACACGCAAACTTCCTTCCAGCTTAGTACTTCATTTCAAGAGTCACGTGTCCAATAAAATCCAATTTGAATTTCATTCACTTGTTAAAACCTACATTTATCTCATTCCTAAAACCTCAAATTCACATTTTACTAGTCAATTTTTTTTTTACATACCTTGCAACTCTGGACAAACCCGAAAATAATTTTCCTCTATCTACTGCCAACATTCATTCTGATACTTCTAAATTTCGCTGTGTCCTTTATTTGCAGCTTGATGATTATCTTTTCATTATGACAGGTCAAACACATTGTATTCACTCCATCGCTTTTCCATTTATACAAACCTTAAATGTCTACCTCGAACCTTAATACATCTTCATTAATTCAAAATCATTACTTAGCTTACTCTTGTATGTCTTTTTCCAAAAATTGCTCTCTTCTTTGATAGCCACAATCGGTATACCCCATAGTGCGTCATATCCCAAAATATCATCCAACTTAACTTGATTCCCTTTTTGTCTTTCCTCTTACTATTTTACTTTTCTTCCTTCAGATAAGCTTGTCATCCTGGTCATTAAGAATCCCTTAACAAAATCTTAATTCCTCTAAAGTTTCACATTTCCTATGAAATATTCTACATTTGAAATATATCTCAAAACACTTTTTATCTCTACCGTCATTCAACCATCCATGTGGTCAACACCTAGAGTCCTTTATTTTTCTTAGCTCGTCTGCCATTATACTTCGTCTAGCTTCATTATAATGATTTTAATAAATCAAGCCTCACTAGCTCCCACCAAAATTTTTCATTCCATGCTCAATTCTTCCCTACCAAACAAACATTTCACTCTTGTGATTGACGAACACAAGAACGTACCCCTATGACATGCATTCAAGTAGTGCCTTTGAATTCCTTGGCGTACTCTTCTAATAACAATGTTTGATTTTCGGATAGGAAATTCATTTCATGAATCCTTAATTGACATAAGCTACATACCCATGTGCTACTCTAACAAGTTTTCATGGCACGTTTTCCAAAAATTTGGTTCACTCGTTGGATTCTTCTTATTCATTATCAACCTTCACCGAGGTACTAACTAAAAGAATCTTAGCAATCAAACATCCTAAAGAGCTATTTCTCAAGCATTCCCAATAAGCATCTCCTAAAGAATAATCATCTTTAATCCTCGCCCTTATAACTTAGCAGTGAAATATCTCCAAGACCCACATATCTTCCTCGTCCATCTAGTAACTAAAACACTCATTTCAAATCTTAACGCTTGGCTTCCCAAGAACAACAACTAAACCATAAATCATTCGTTACATTTCATCCTATTCACGCTATGTCATTGAATAAAATTAGAAAATCTGATCCTGAAATCTTCAAATACTCATTTCACCGTCTCAATTTATCCATTTCATCTTAAGATACAACACAAGGTCTTATTCATCAATGACTCTAACCGTCTTAGTAATATCACTAATAAAAACTCTTCTCATCATAACACAACATTATTAGTAAATCTTCAAACACTTTCATCCATAACATGAATTAGTTATCACTTGCCTACCTCAACTCCCTCGATCATACAAGTTTAAGGTGTCACTTGGTCCTCCATCCCACCTTGTGGACTTTGAATCGTTGACTTAAGGATTAACCATCACAGGGTCTCAAATCAAATTTGGATTAATCCCTCTGACCTATTGAAATATTCACATTCTCCTAGTGTTTACCATCCTTTAATAGACTCTCAATGTTTACATTGCAATAATCTCTAAGTACTCCTGTACTCTGTACTTCCAATTCCACTTAATAGCAACATGTGGTTCAATACATCAAGGCTTAACTCATTCTGTTTACCCAAACATCACTCAAAGTTCACACTTACGCGTCAATAGTTTACTCTAAGATCAATATCCACACTTATTTTCTCCTAAACCACACAGAGATTTTTTTCCCTTACCAACAAAATACATAGTCTCGCTCCTATAATCGTCATGAGGTTCATACTTAACAATCTAAGTCACGAATCTAGTTTAACTCGAATGCTCAACCTTACCCCTCAAGGTATCGACTATTCGTCAAAGCGTCCTTTGCCTAACCAAGGTAATATTCACCCCTCATGTGTAGCGCACCTTAACTTCAATACAAGCCTCTTTAGTTGACACCTGAGCACCAGATGTTATTCCGAATGGAAGCCTCGTCTTCTCAACAATTCCGTGGTGTTCACATCTCTTTGACAGTTATCAAACTTCATCCAGTCTCGTCATGAAATCTACCGAGAAAACATCTAATACTTTTCTTAAAAATGAATTCTCCACTTAGATCTTTACTTGAAATCCCCTATCCGTCTCATGTTAAATTAATAAATATATAAATATCCCAAACCAACCAAAACAAACACTCTTACACACACCCCAACAATTTTGATAAAAATATATATTCTCATTGCAACTCAATTGACAGGTAAAATTTTCTGCAACTATAGATATTTTTAACAAGATTGTCTAGTAATAAATTTTCCGCAACGTAATTAAATTATTTCTCACCAAATAATTTAAAACGGGACCCACAAAATATTTATGGCATTTTAACATCCAAAATACCAATAAAACTGGCTAAAAAGCCTCATAATTCAACATGAAAGCACCCGAAAATACAAAAAGTACATTTTAAAATTAAGGGTATTACAATCTTCAGGCATTTTCAAATCCCACTCACCAATGAAAAATCCCTCATCAAAATCTCCCAATTTTCCACCAAAAACATCGCCCACATGAAGATAACTTCATCAAAACAGCCTGCCCCCACATCCTCTTCCTTCCCAAAAACCCTAAAGAGGAAACGCTCAGCCAGAAAAAGAGCTGCTGCTCCAGCCTTAGCCTCACCATCAACAGAAAGAGCAGCAGAATATGCTCAAGCATGTTCTCCAGAAAACTGATAACGTTCTCCAGAACTCCCCATCAATCTTCAAACTTTCTCCGTTTTTCCTCAAACCTCTACACTCTTCTCCACTGACTTTCTATCCTACTCTCAATATTTCCATTCCCCAATAGATGATATGTGTACTTTACTCCCAAATCAACATGCATCAACAATGTCACCTGCTTTAATTTCCCCCCAAAAAACCAATTCATCAATTTTTGGCATTAGTCAGTTTCTAACTTTTCCAACCTAGCCCTTCCATCAACTAGCAATCCGCTAATCCTTCACCTCATACCCTCCCTGCCACTCTGCCTTCAATCTCTACCACATCTGCTCCATCATGCAGTGCTCTTCCTACCACTCCTCCTATCATCACTCCACCAAAGGAACCCACAAACACTGAGATTATGGCAACCTTGCAACTCATTCTGGCACGTCAAACTCAGCAAGACTTAGAGACCACCCTGCTGCGGACCTGGATGACAGAGCAACTTGCTCCCAAACATGGCCTAAACCCTCCTCTTGTTCATCCTTCTCCATCTCCTCAACCGATTCCAGATCCTTCCAAATCCTTCTCTTCTGAAGGATCTTCTCCATCTCTTGCTAAGTAGGGGTCTTTTTCTCCTTCGTTTTTGTATGACAAAGGGGGAGAATTAAGTTAGTTTTTATATATTCTGATCTCTAGAAGTCCTTTTAGTAATTAGGTGCTTCTGTATATGTATTTAGCAAAAACTATTATTTTGAAAATCAATGAAAATTCATTATGCTGAAAATTGTATGCATTATCTAATTTTCTGTCAAAATGTATTTACTGCATCAATTGAGGGGGAGCTTATACGCTCTTTAAAATTAAAATTAGAATCAGAATTAAAAAGGGGGAGATTGTTAAGACAAACTCTCAAATTAAGTTTTCATAAAAATAAACAAAGGTTAATTAAGAATGTTATGTTAGTTTAACTTGTGCTTTTGAGTGGTTTAATTCAAAGATAGGAATCAAGAAAAGCAAAGAAATCAGATAAAAATTGAACAGAACATTCTGGACAATAATCTATAAAAACGAAGAATGTTCTCCAGGATCAAGACTAATCATCACAGCCATAAGATCAATCAATCTCCATTAGTTCAAAGAAGATTCTGCCTTTGAATTTCATGCTAATGTTATCAGTACTTAACAAAGGACAAGTAGGATTTATTCTAGTCAAAGAAGGGATTCGAATCACTAAGATAAAAGGTCATGAATCAAGCAAAATAAAACGAGTTTTAACTTTCTCCAGCCTAACTGTCAAGAAAGTTAAATCAAGACTGATCTATACAAGACATCAGAAAGTCATCCAAAATGATCAAGACTGAACCTCCAAAATGATTATCAATCTCCAGAAAGTTCAGAACACTAACAGACAAGATTGATTATCAATCTCCATAGTTTTGCAGAAACTGTTTTGGACAGAATCAAGTCCCCAGATCAAAGATATAACATCAACAAATACATCTGAAGCATAAAGGATCATTAAACACAAAGGCAATCTGAACTAAAAACGAATAAACCAGCCCAGTCAAACAAGTTTCAAAAATGTTCAAAGGCTGGAATATTTTTATTCACATATATTAGTTTTGGTCAAAATTGACAGAGCACTACCAAAAGCTCTTTTGACCATTATTAAATGCTCTAAAACGCCTATAAAAGGAAGGATGATACTCAGGAAAACTCAGAACTTCAAGTGCTAAGAAAATCCATCAATCACATACACTAACATACTTGAAAGCTTTTCATTTACAAGAGAATCAGTTCTGAAACTACCTTAATATATCCAGATCGTTTTACTGAGTTCTTTTGAAAAGAATCTATTCTCAAACACGAGTTGAGTATAATCTGATTCAACCAATCTTCTTAAATCATTATTGTGTAAACTCAAACCTATAAGGATTGTTTATAGTTTGAGTAGCTTTGTAAAAAATCCTTTATGATTAAAAGGTAAACTGTAAAATCCTCTCAAAATTGTTAGGTGACTTGATTGAATCCTTTCTGGGTGGAAAGGAATTGCTGTTACAATCAAGGTTGATCTTAACTGTGTAAAACCAAGAACGTTCTCTGTTTAACTTACAAAGAACGTTCTTTGTTTCTGTTTCCAGAACCAAGAACGTTCTCCGTTTTCTGTTTTCATAAGCAAGATCATTCTTGAGTTATTTTTTGAAGATTTTAACAGGAAATTTTAAATAGGCAAATTTACAATTCAAACCCCCTTCCTTGTAAATTGACAATGCTACTTCAAGTAGATGTACAGGTACAAGAGTAAAACAGTCTATAAGGTCCAACACAAAGTAGTCAAGTATGAGGCAGAAGTGAGGTGTAATGAGCAAATCGCAAGTGTAGAAAATAAAAGCCCATGATCAGTAATAGTCCAAATTAATAGTCCCACTAGCATATCATAGAAAGCACCCATATAACGAAAATTAGTCACAAAATTTATCAACATCCATTATAAAATAATTTTAACACTAAATTAATTATTTAAAATCCCAAAATAGTTTATTATAAAATATGGGGGGTTACAGTATCTGTGTAAATGATGGTTATTCGAATGCTAAAAAAGAAAAAGAATAAAAATTAGTGATTTATTGAAGAAGAAAATATTTATGGAAATTTTCTTTTGTAATGACCAAATTATTCTATTATAATTATTGTTAGGGATATAATTGTCACTTTTTTAATGGTGGTTTAGATAAAAACTAAGTTCTCTTGGTTTTTTTTAAGGACTAAAACTTTTTATTTTTTATTTTTATCATATATCAAGTCGGGTTTTATAATTTTTCTTGATTAATGAATTTTAATTCAAAAATGATTATTTGGTTAATGATAAAAAGTTTATTTTGAAGAGAACAAAAATAAGTTATACAACTGTATTTTTAAATTTGACAATGACTCTAACAACATTATTTAATTGGAAAGTCTATGTATAGCGAAATTTATATTCATCAAAAGTCAAAGAAATCTCAGCAATACAATCATAGATTTGCATTGAAATAATTTCCTTGATTTTGTAAAATATAATAGAGTGTCATGTTATCGTGTCCCTTGTTTTGCTTTCCAACATTCTAACTCAGGCACAAGGTTTGAGCATTTGCTTTTATATTTTTGCTTTCCAACATTCCAAATTTTCTTGATTGAAAAAGTGTATGGACTTAATTTAAGCGATTTTTTTTACTAATGTAATTAAAACTTTAAGATATTTTTTTTTATAAAATTACGCAATTTTTTTACTTATAAAAATTTAAGCAATTAAAAATATAAAAACCAAAATTATACATCAATCATATGCACTTGTATTTACAATTAACTAGTATTGTTAAAATTAAAAATTAAGACCTATAATCAGTTTGACGGTTATTGGTTGATGAAAGATGGTTCAATTTGTATTAAGGTTTTTTAGAAGACAAAATGAATTAATATGGAAAACACTCCAAGCATAAGATATGTCAATTAGAGACATGCAAAAACTAGATAGAAAATAAGTTTCAACTATTAATTTTATGTCTCCACGTTCTACAAAGTTCTAGATTTTTCAGCATTAATATAATTTTAATATGCTACCAAACACATTAACTACTAGATCATCGACACCTCCAACATTGTCTTTCACTTTCCATTCAATACACATTTGCCCCATTTTAATATTTACCACATCTCGTTCTAAATAAGTGTTATTCTAGGTTCCAAAAATATGCATTAATCAACTTTTCTCATTTTCACTAGCCGTATTTTGATTTAATGTTTCTATTGCAGTTCTTCTTCCGAATCTAGAACTAACTCAACAAGACTTCTTAGATTCAAAGGTACATCTAATTCATGTAGACACAGTTATATGAAATCATTCATAATTACTTGATTATATATTATATAAATTAATCAACATAAATTTGTTAATATATAGATTCGCGATGTAGCTACAACAAAACCATATGACTTTATATTGAAATTTATAAAATCTACAAGCTTTCCAAACCGAGCATCATTTCCATCTGGCTTTTTGTTTGCAACTGGATCTTCTGCCCTTCAGGTACATTGTGAAAAAAATGATATATAAATAAGCGATCTTGTCACAAAATATATAAGATCAATGTTTTGTATATAAATTGCTTTATTTTTCAAAAGCATTGTATATATTGTTATTAACATCTACAAATTACTAAATAATAAATTATGACATACTTTATATATCAATTAAGTGAGCATTTACAAATAATATAATATATCGTAAGAGACTATATATATATATATATATAAATTAAAATAAAATTTTAAATGATATTTAATGAACTTTTTCATAAAATAAGTCTTTATAAACAAAAATAGAGACCGTAAAAGTATTTAAATTTTTTGTACGAACTCAACTACAACTCTTTGTAATAACTAACAACAAATATTAATATCATTAGTTTTAATAATGTTTTTATTATGTTTCAAATTTTTATTTATCATATATTATGTAAGCAACATAATTTCTAATTTTTTTGGGGAAAATATACCAATATTTCGAATGATGAACTTTATATGCATTTTAAATATAGATTATTAATTATATAATTATTATTGTTATATGATTTCTTAAAATATTTTTAGACTTAATATATTATTTTAGAATGTAGATTAATATATTATTTTTAAAATTGAGTATAATATTATTTTTAAACTTTAATATTAGTAAGATTTGTTAAACAAATTACTGGTTAAATATTTAAATTGTAAAATTTATACTCAAATTAAAATGTAGTAATTTTTTAATTGTTGATGAAGTGCTATTTTTTTATTATAGTTATTATCTGTATTATGATTTATTATGTTAGTAAAATATAATTATATTAAGAAATTGTAATTTTTTTAGCAACAAAATAATACTTATGAAAAACAAGATTTATAATAATGATCTAATCATAAAATATGTAATATCATAAATATAAAATATTTTTATATTAATATATATATTGTAACATATGACTATTGCGTTACTCGATCTTCCTTTTTCCATTAGATTATCAGCTAAGTATTGTTAAGATGTGACATCATAACTTCCTAACGTGCAATGTGACATCATGTATTAAAAATTAGAAAACAAATTATAAATGCGACTCAAATTGTTATTGTGTCTTCGAATTTCGAGCTAGGCTCATTAGAAATATAAAAACTACGAAAGAAAGACACCTCTATAGAAGGTTTTTAATTTTGAATCTTATTATTATGAACTGAGAATTAATGTTGAAACGTTACGTTATAACCAACTTAATTGTATGGAATATACAAACAACACATAACATATTGATCATGTCAATGAAGAACAATTGAGAAAATCAACTGTAAAATTGAACTTTAATACATGTTCAAAAACATCATTGTTATTTGATGACCCTGGATGATTTAATTTTAGACCATGTGTCGCACTTCTAAAGAACATGGAATTTAGAAAAGATGATGAGGCATTCACATGGAAATTAGAAAAGATTAAAACTAATTCACTTTTAACATTTGTTCAGAAAGTTACCATGTTTATATTTCTTAGCACTTCAAACTTTAGAATAATGTAATTATTTTGAACTATAACTGTTTTTCCTAACTGTACATTTATGATAAAGTGACAGGAAAATATCTAATAATTATACAATGAAATATCGTTCTAACTTTTAAGTAACTTTCTGTTATAGTCAATTTGGTTTGATAGATATAGAAACAATGGATCGGAAATGGATGTCTGTCAATTGATTGACAAAAGAATATGAAAATGGAGTGAAAGAATTTGCTGTGTTTGCAGTGAAGAATGCAAAAGACCCTAATCGAATCATTTGTCCTTGTTTAAAATGTTGTTTTGGAAAACGCGTTAGAGCAGATCAATTGGAAGGACATTAATATGGCATGGAATTGATCAAAGCTATACATGTTGGACAAGACATGGTGAGAAAAAAAAAGAACACTAATTTGGAGAATGGTGCGACATATGCATCAAATGATTCTAACACTAATACATATGAGTGGGACCGAGTTGAGGAGATTGCAAAAGTAGTTGAAGAAGATCTTCGGGATTGTCCTAAGATGTTTGAGATTTTGTTGAGTGATGTAGAGAAACCATTATATAATGGTTGTACTACTTCACACGATTGTCGGCGATATTAAAGTTGTGCAAATTAAAAGCGAGTAATGGATGGTCTGATAAGAGCTTCACAGACTTATTTACACTTCTAAAATATATGCTGCCAGATGATAATAAACATCCCAGTCGATCCTACGAGGCTAAACGAATTATGTGCTCTATTGGCATGAGCTACGAAAGGATTCATGCTTGCCCTAACGATTGAATTTTATTTCAAAACGAATATGAATTGCTAAAGGTGTGTCCGAAATGCAATGTCTCTCGATATAAGAAGAAATAATCTACTCCAACGAAAGTCGTGTGGTATTTTCCTATAATACCAAGATTTAGGCACATCTATCATAGTGACGAAGATTCAAAACACTTGACATGGCGGGATATCTTTTAGAAGGGTTAATAAGTCTGTGAAGCTCTTATTAGACCATCCATTACTCGCTTTTAAGTTGTAGAACTTTAATATCGGCGACAATCTTGTGAATTTAGTACAACCATTATATATGGTTTCTCTGCATCACTAAACAAACTCTCAAACATTTTAGGACAATCCTAAAGATCTTATTCAACAACTTTTGCAATCTCCTCAACTGGGTTCCGGTCATATGTATTAGTGTTAGAATCATTTGATGTATATGTCGCACCATTCTCCAAATTAGTGTTCTTTTTTTTTTTTTTCTCACCATGTCTTGTCCAACATGTAAAGCTTTGATGAATTCCATGCCATACTAAATGTCCTTCCAATTGATCTGCTCTAACGAGTTTTCAAAAACAACATTTTAAACAAGGACAAATGATTCGATTAGGGTCTTTAGCATTCTTCACTGCAAACTCAGCAAATTCTTTCACTCCATTTTCATATTCTTTTGTCAATCAATTGACAGACATTCATTTCCTATCCATTGTTTCTATATCTACCAAACTAAATTGACTATAACAGAAAGATACTAAAAAATTAGAACGATATGTCATTGTATAATTATTAGATATTTTTTTTGTCAACTTTATCATAAATGTACATTTAGGTAAAAGAATTGTAGTTCAAAATAAATACATTATCCTAAAGTTTGAAGTGTTAAAAAAATATAAACATGGCAACTTTCTCAATAAATGTTAAAAATGAATTAGTTTTAATCTTTTCTAATTTCCATGTGAATGCATCATCATCTTTTCTAATTTCCATGTTCTTTAGAAGGCCGACACATGGTGTAAAATTAAATCATCCAGGGTCATCAAATAACAATGATGTTTTTGAACATGTATTATAGTTCAATTTTAAAATTGATTTGCTTAATTGTTCTTCATTGACATAATCAATATGTTATGTGTTGTTTGTATATTCCATACAATTAAGTTGGTTATAATGTCACGTTTCAACATTAATTCTCAGTTCATAATAGTAAGATTCAAAATTAAAAACCTTCTATGGAGGTGTATTTCTTTCCTTGTTTTTTATTTTTCTAATGGGCCTCGCTCAAAACTCGCAGACATAATTACCATTTTAAGTCGCATTTATGATTTGTTTTCTAATTTTTAATACATGATGTCACATTGTACGTTAGGAAGTAATGCTGTCACATCTTAACAATACTTAGCTGATAATCTAATGGAAAAATGTTACAGTATTTCTAGGAAGAAAAGAAGATCGAGTAGTAATATGTTAGATCTCTGTTCTAAAATGAAATATATATATATAGAGAATGTCATGGAATATGAATCTAATATTATTATTACTAATATTAGTATTACTTTTAGTAATAAAATGGATTTTTAACGTGTTAGATTAGGGAGGAAATTTTGTCACTCCAGTACATGTAACACCATAAATTTTATGATAAATTATTTTATCAATGAAATACGATTTTAAATAATTAATTTGGATTTAAATTATTTTATAATATATGCTGATTAATTTTAAGTAATCTTGTACATATTAGACTAAATGAGTGATATAAATGATAAATATTATATTTTATTATTTTTCTAAAAATAATAGTATTTTAGTGAAATATTTTAAACAATAAGATTTAAGGCGATTTACGTGTATTTTTGCATGAGTAATTAATGTGATGTTTTCATGTGTGTTTGACTGATGTTAAGTGTACACATAGTTATGTTTTAATTAATTTAAACTATTGTTTGTTTATATTTATTTATTTTATAAATTATTATCTTGAGATAATGGTAATATTGTGTTTGATTCCCTTTATTTTGATATACTTGTTATGCCATTGTGATTTTATATAATTTTATTAGGATATAGTAATTAATATAAACTGTTGATTTTATATTTATTTATTTTGTGATTTTGACTATTATCTAATGATGATAGTATTTTAATGCGAGTGTTTTGAAAAATAAGTATAATTATAGTGACTATTTTGAATATGAGAGTTTCAGTAGTTAGTAATATGTATTTTTTAAAAGGTTAATTATTTTAATTACAATAATCTATCATATATTAGTTATGAAATATTAGTGATGTTTTAAAAATTAAATGATGTCTGAAGGAGTATTAAAAATGAGATTAAGTAACTATTAATTTTATTTTAACAAAATAATAATAGTAAAACAAACAAAAAAATATATAAGGGGAACAATGGGTTTGACCCATGTGTGAACCCTAATTGTTAATAAAAAAAAAAGAAGGGAGTTGGGCCACAACCGTAAAATCAAAGAGGAAACACAACAACAAGTCTGTCGTTTGGCACTGATGATCGATAACTGTTCTAGAAAATTGTCTATGTTTTCGTCTAAATTTTAGTATGTTGTTTCACTCATTTAGGTAGTCAATTAAACACACTTTCCCAGATTTTTAACCATCTCAACTTCTCTCTAAAATACCCGACTTCTCTGTTTGTGAAATTTGTTATTTTGCACCGTTCTTCTTCACCGTAAGTCCGATTTGATAGAAACCAACGCCAAAACGATTGTGTGAAAAGTGGCTATAATATCCACTGATTAGTTTTCTAATTTATGGTAAGTTTCCTTGACCGAATTTCGAAATTTAGTTTTTAGAGTGTCTTTTCATAATTTATTTTTGATGTTTACCCATAAATTGTCAAGTTAGATCTATTGAAGGACAAAGAATCAAAGAACAAAGGTTGTTTAGTCATGGAATCATGATCGTGTGTGAAAGCGTCGAAATAAGGTAAGGGGTGAGAGAGCGTTTGACTTCATGAGTATAATATATTGTGAGATGAACGGGAAAACTGTATTTGTCAATGATTCATCCGGGCTCGCTACGTTCGGCAGTAGCCTTTTGAGGGATAAATTGTGAGATTAAAATATAGAATATAAATATTTGTAAGGAGTTGATTGATTTAAGTTCTTTAAATGTGTGGTATTTGATATTATTATGATATTAGGTGTCGAATAAATTTTATGTATATGTTTGATTAGATGAGTTTATGTGATGTGATAATAAAAGATGGATGCGTTGTGATAATTTTATGTGTTGATGATGATGATGATGTATGATTAATAATTGTCATGCTATAAATTTGTGATGATTTTATGTGATGATGATGTGTGATTAATGATGTGACACCCTAAACCCAAAATGACCTATATAATAATTTGTAGTTGATTTTTTTTAGCAAAATTCGCAACGGATAAAAAAAATTTGTTTAGAAGGAAATAAAAACTTTTGTAACTAATTTAGGATATCACATTTCTCAAAGTACACCTAGAACAATTCAAACTTTATTACTCAATTAAAATATTTTAATTTAAAAGAACTTGATTTGACTATAATTTATTAATTTAATTCCCAAAACTTACTAATACTTAGATTATCATATAAAGAGTCGTTGGTAATTAAAAAAAGTAAAATACACAGTAAAACTCTTAATTCCCGGTATCACCTATCAGAGCGGGGTTGCTCCCAAATTTGAACTTCAAGACTCATTAACCTATACTTGGTTAGGAGGCTTGATACTATGCCACCATCCCGGTGGACGGACAATTCAAATTGGCCCTGTCCTCATAGATCCCCTCAACTCAATCCGAGACACATATAGGCGACGGTCGAGGTAAACGTGTGTTGCATGGTAGCTCCCAACATTTGGAGTGCTACCTCCAAGTCACCTAGGAATTTCCCACCCGAATACCTCCAAGGTCTAACAATCTTGCCTTAAGGCTCAACAATAGACTGCCACGATCAGATTCAATTTAGTTGTACTTCCCCGGAATCACTAGGCTTGTCAGGCCCTACCTATATGATGACAAAATAACCTCCACTTCACAAATTCTCAATATTTATTTTCTCCCCTCATTATCTTAGAGTACTCCATTAAGAGCATCATCTTTATAAATCATCACTATTTCATCAATTTTGGGGTACATAATCATACATAATCATAATCATCATATAAACTCATTATAATTTTATAACATCACTATCATCGATCAAAAATCATCATTATCATCACGAATACATATATCACACCATGCATCCATATTTTATTATCACATCACATAAATTCGTCTAATCAAACATATGCACCAAATTCATTTGAAATCAAATATCACAATAATATCAAATACTACGCATTTAACGAAATTAAATCAATCAACACCTTATAAATATTTCTATTCCACATTTTAATCTCACAATTTTTATATTTTCACATTAATTAATTTATCACTCAAAGGACTACTGCTGTACGTAGCGAGCCCCAGATGAATCGTTGGGAAATACGGTTTTCCCTTTCATCTCATAATATAATATACTCATGAATTCAAACGCTCTCTCACCCCTTACCTTAATATGACGCTTTCATAAGATATAAGGTCCACAATAATTTTCAGCAACCATGAGATGTCGATAACGCGCAACGAACAAGTCTAAAAGCATCGACGAATTTGCAGGATCTATGAAACATGGCTGATAATTTACGCGAGACATAAAAATCAGCATTACATATTTATAACAGTATTAGGCAAAGAAACATATTCAAAATATCGTGAGACAAGTTATTAGAAAAGGTCTCACCGACGTGTTGTAGCGCCGACAGGGTCCGACGTCAACTTCACCGAAACACGCGAATGAGTAGTGCTTCTTGAAGGTTTTGACGAGAGGAATCCAAAAATGCTGTCAGTTTTTCAGGACGACGAATGTGCTGGCCAGAATTCGGCAACACAGCCGTGGCGAGGGTGAAAACCCATTTTTTGAAGTATAACGGTTGGTGATTTCAAGCATAGGTAATGGAAGAGGGTGTTTCGTGATGTCCAAATATGATCTCAGTTTTCTTTGGTGATAGTCGTGGTGGCCGGAATCATGATCAAAAGGTGGATGTGTGATTTTTGACAAAGAGGTACAGGGTGTTTAAATTTGCAATTCAAGTTGGGAATGAAATAGGAGGTCACAACGATCACAGATGTGGTCTCAGTTTTGCACGAAACCTGCTATAATGGTTATGATTGAAGAGAGAAGATGAAGAAGAAATAAGAATGGAGGCGGAGGCGACGGCTACGAAGAAGATGAGAACGAAGATGAGAACGCTACTTCTGTTCTTCCTTTTTTTTTTTCTTCTTTTTATTATTATTATTATCATTATCATAATTATTTTTATTATTATTATTATTATTAATTAGATTTTAGTTGGGGTTAACCCATAAAACACATTCTACTCTTTTCTTTAATTTTTATTTTTAAAATAAAGCCAACAATTACCAAAACTAATTTTTATTAATATATATATATATATATATATATTTTTTTTTAACACAATTTAATTTCTAAAATATTACTCATATTTCGAATCTAATATTATACAAAATAAAATAAAGTTATTAATCTTTTAAAATACTTTAATAACCAAAATTCTCATATTCGAAATAATTACTATAATAATACTTATTTTTTTCAAATACAAGAATTAAAATATTACCATCAATAGCGAATAGTCGAAATTGTAAAGTAAATAAATATAACATCAAAACTTTATATTAATTACTAAATCTTAATAATATATATAAAATCACAATGTTATAACAAGAATATAACAATAAAGGAAATCAAACCCAATATCGCTACTATTCCAAGATAATTATTTATATAATAAATAACTAAAAATAGAAAATAGTTATAAATAATGAAAATATAATTATGTGCATACTTAACATTAGCCAATGCGCAGAAAGTATTACATTAATTGGGTACGCGTATATACATGTAAAATCGCATAAAATCTTTTTCTTTAAAACATTACACTAAAATACTATTATTTTTAGAAAAATATATATAAAATAATATAATAAAATATTTATTATTTATATCACTCATTTAATATAATATGTATTAAACTAGCACATCATAGAAATTATCCATATAATGAAAATTAGTAACAAGATTTATCAACATTTACTTTAAAATAATTTTAACATCAAATTAATTATTTAGAATATTATTTAGTTTATAAAATAATTTATTTTAAAATTTAGGGTGTTACAAATGATAGTGATGTTATAAATTTGTGATGAAAATATTGAAGTAACCCCATTGTTGATGAAATAATGGTGATTCCAATTTGTGTTTGAGACGACGGTCATAATAAAGTATCATAGGCCAACGAGGGAAGAAAATAAATATTGAGAATTTTTGAGTGATTTCGTTGAGTGATTTTGATTAGTTTTTGTAATGATACGGTTTATTTATGATTAATTGCGTATTCTTCTTACTTATATTACACTATTAACATGATTTCAAAATTCACCTCCTTCGTTTTTTGTGTTTGACTGGCTTGGCCCTGCGTTTGCGAAATCGCAGTTATTACCTGTTAATGAGTCTTGAAGTTCAAGTTTGAGAGAAACCCCGCTCTGATAGGTGATACAAGGAATAAAAATTGTAATTCGTATTTTACTTTTACTTTTTTTTCATTAGAAACAACTTTTCGTATGAAAACCTTATAAGTACTAGTAAGTTTTTGGAATTAAATTAAGAAATTATAGTTAAGTCAAGTCTATTGAGATTGTACTGTTTTAATTTGAGGAATAAAGTTGACTTGTTACACGTGTATTTAGAGGAACCCGATATCTTGAACTAGTTACAAAAGTTTTTATTTCCTTGAAAATAGATTTTATTTATCCGCTGCAAATTTCTACAAAAATCTAGTATAAATTATTATATATATATATATATATATGTTATTTTTGGGGTTTAGGGTGTCACATTAGTGGTATCATAGTAGGTCTGGCCAATCAGGCCGTGTGGGTCGAATGTCGATTCAGTGTTAGTGGAATGTCAGCCGTGTCAATTGTGTTTTCTTGTGTATTAATAATTTTCAAAATCATGTTTTTTTTTTTTTCTGTCGGGATATTGTTGTGTTATACACAATATGATTTAATATAATTATATATATTTTTGAAGTTACCAATTAACTATTTATTATTTGCTTACTCTGATTGCATTGTGTATTCTTAATTGCTACCACTAAATAAACCATGAAATTATTTATTAAAATTTGTGTTAATTTGAATTGTTGACATGATTAAGTTAATTACCTTTTGATTCGACTTGTGGCTTGTGTTTGATTATTCGCTTTTTTGTTATAGTGGATAGGTAGAAATAAACTTTTTTTTTTATTGACTAGATGTATATTTGAAATTATTAATTTAAGGTCTGCTACATATTATTAATAATAATAATCTTAAATATTAAAGGTTCGTAGAACTTAGAATTTTTTTAAAAAATGACATTTTAAAGGAGTTAAAATTGACTTATTTTGTAAAATAAAAATAAATTTTGTTTAAATTACTCTTGATTATTTTAAAGAAATTAAATTGAGTTGAATTTTTGTTGATTTATAAAATAACAATAATTCTACACGACTGATTTTATTTAATGTTTAAAATAGCTGACAATTTACACCATATTTTATTATGTGTTGTTTTTAAGAAAATCAAAAAGAGTTGTTGTTATGTTAGTTTAGAGGGGGCTGGTGTGAATTGTTGGGTATTCGGCTCCCTTCCTATGTGAAGAAAGACCCAAATATTGTGGCCCATGTGTCTCACATATTTAAGTGGAGAGTGGTTTAATTAGGGTTGAAAGAGAGACTATTTTGAAAGAAAAGACAGCCGCCAAAAGAGAAAAGAGGAGAGTAAACCCTATTCCCGATTTTATCAAATCAGTCTCAGAAAAGAGAAGAAACTTTGGATGTCACAAGAACACTATATTGAGAGAGTGTTGCAAAGGTTTCAAATGGAAAACTCTAAGGCTGTAAGTACTCCTCTTGCTGCTCATTTTAAGTTGAGTTCTAAACAAAATCCTTCTAGTGAAGATGAGAAAAGAGACATGGAACGAGTTCCTTATGCTTTTGTTGTGGGTAGTTTGATGTATGCAATGGTGTGTACAAGACCAGATATTGCACATAATGTATGAGGCTTTGTTTTGGAGGTGACAAACCTAATTTGGTGGGGTACTCCCACTCAGATATGGCTGGAGATATTGACTTGAGAAAGTCAACTTCAGGCTAGAGAGGGTGTTGATTTTAATGAGATTTTCTCACCTGTGGTAAAAATGTCATCAATTAGAACCGTGTTCAGTTTGGGTGCTACTCTTGGCTTAGAGGTAGAGCAAATGGATGTAAAAACGACTTTCCTTCATGGTGATTTGGAGGAAGAGATTTACATGAAGCAACCTTATGTGTGTAGACTAAGAAATAGTCTATACGGTTTGAAACAAGCTCCAAGGCAGTGGTACAAAAAGTTTGAGTCGGTTATGTGTGACCAAGGATACATGAAGACTACTTCTAACAATGATTTCATTGTCCTATTATTATATGTTGATGACATACTTATTGTTGGGAAAAACATTTCTAAGATTGACAGGTTAAAGAAGCAGTTGGGCGAGTCTTTTGCCATGAAAAACATGGGAGCAGCTAAACAAATTCTTGGCATAAGAATCATGCGTGACAGAAAGGAGAAGAATCTTTGGATGTCACAAGAACACTATATTGAGAGAGTGTTGCAAAGGTTTCAAATGGACAACTCTAAGGTTGTATGTACTCGTCTTGCTGCTCATTGGATACGTGATGTTATAGAAGCTAAGCTTTTGGAGTTGGCTAACATCCATACTGATTATAATGGTTCTAATATGATGAATAAAGATTTACCAAGAGGGAAGCTTGAAACTTGTTGTGATATCGCTGATTTGGCGATTATCTCCACATAGTTGTGAGGGGGGGATGTCTTGCGTATTGGGCTCCCTTCCTATGTGGAGAAAGACCCAAATGTTGTAGCCCATGTGTCTCACTTATTTAAGTATATAGTGGTATAATTAGGGTTGATAGAGAGACAATTTTGAAAGAAAAGGCAGCCACCAAAAGAGAAAAAAGGAGAGTAAACCCGACTCCCGATTTTATCAAATCAGTCTCAGAAAAACATCGATTGCGCATTTGTTAACGGTTGGATCGGGCTGATTTTTGGACAAAAGGTTCGTAACATTCAGGTCTTCGTTTTCAACGGTCAGATCGGCAAAACGATATTTGGAGAGGGAGGAATCATTCTCGAACAGCAGCAGGTTTTTGAGTGTTTTTCTTCTTCTTGCTTTTCATTTGTAAGCTTTAGTGCTTTGTTATTTTGGCTGGTTGTAGGCACACTTTGGGCATCATTTTGAGACTCTCTTGTACCCTTATTTGATTATAGTGGAGCTATTTCTTTGGTCTAGATGAGCAGTGTTTTTTACCCTTGCGTTGAGGGGTTTTCAACGTTAAAATATCAGTGTTTTTACGCTCTTTTATTTTGATTAATTTGCTGGCATATATATTTGTTGTTGCTCCTCACGGGTTCTTGCAAGTTGGGGCAATTTTATATCCGCTGCGTATTACTTGTTATTGTATTTCTGTATTTATTCCCATCAGAGTGGTATCAGAGCTCTTGGTTAAAGGGTTATTTGACTTGCTTGAAGGATGGAGGCAAATGTGAATATAAAGATGGTATGCTTGAATGGTACTAGTTTCCATTTGCGAAAGGGCAAGATGAAAGATTTGTTTTTTGTGAAGAAAATGCATCTTCCTATTTTTAGTTCTAAAAATCCGGATGAAAAATCTATAGAAGAATTGGATTTTGAACATCAACACGTATGCGGTTTTGTTAGGCAATACGTAGCAGATAATGTTTATAATCATATTGCTAATGAGACAAATGCAAAAACTATGTGGGATAAGATACAAACTTTGTTTGCCTCTAAATCATGGAATAATAAATTATTCTTACTAAGTAGTTTCATAAGTTTGAAGTATAAGAAGGGAACATCTATTTCAGACCACTTGAGTGAATTTCAGGGGCTCCTTGATCAAATGTCTGGAATGGATATCAAGTTTGATGATGAGCTACTGGGACTATTTTTACTGTTATATTTACTAGAGTCTTGGGAGTCATTTCGGGTTTCTATAACGAGTTCAGCTCCTAATGGGGTTGTTTCTTTGGAAACGGCTAAGGGTGGTGTTTTGAATGAGGAGTTAAGAAGGAAGGCACAGGGTTCTTCATCTCAATCTGAAGTTCTTGTCACTGAAAATAGGGGGAGAAGTCAGAAGAAAGAACCGAAGGGTGGTAGAGAAAACAGCAGAAGCAAGTCCAAGTCTAGATACAAAAATGTGGAGTGTCATTATTGTCATAGAATATGGCCCATACAGAAGAATTGTTTTCTGTGGAAAAAGGAGAACAAAGGCAAGAAGGGTAAGCAGAAACAAAGGGGTCGTGATGATGACAGTGATGATGACCGTGTTACTACTGCTACTAGTGATGATCTTGTTATTCTCCATGACTATGAGTCAATGAATCTTGTATATGATGAGAGCATGTGGATAATTGATAGTGGTGCTACACTACATGTTACACCGAGGAAGGAGTTCTTCACATCTTATACTTCTGGTGACTTTGGAGTTTTGAAGATGGGTAATGATGGTGTATCTAAGGTAATTGGTGTTGGTGATGTATGCTTGCAAACCAACATGGGAATGTAATTGTTGCTTAAAGGAGTCAAACATGCTCTTGATGTTCGCTTCAATTTGATCTCTGTGCATATGCTTGATGAAAGTGGTTTTGATAATCATCTTGCTTCTGGAAAGTGGAAACTGAGTAAAGGTAACTTGGTTGTGGCTAGATGGGAGAAAATTAGTAAACTGTATTGGACAAAAGCTTTGGTTACTAAAGCTAGTGTGAATGTCGTGGATATGGAATCATCTTTGTGGCACCTAAGGCTTAGCCATATCAGTGAAAAGGGATTAAATTGCTTAGCAAGAAAAGATGTGCTTCCAGGATTGAAGAATGTAGATTTGGAGAAATGTTCTCATTGCATGATTGGTAAACAAACTAGAGTATCCTTCAAAAGGCATCCTCTCTCTAGAAAGTCAAAGTTGCTTCAGTTGGTGCATTATGACGTCTGTGGCCCTTTAAAGGTAAAATCTTTTAGTGGTGCACTTTATTTTGTTACTTTTATTGATGAGTATTCCAGGAAACTATGGGTTTATGTTCTGAAGACAAAAGACCAAGTGTTGGAGAAATTCAAACAATTTCATGCATTGGTTGAGAGGTAGACAAGGAAGAAGCTGAAACGAGTTCGTACTAACAACGATGGTGAGTGTTTCGGACCCTTTTATGTCTATTGCAAACAGCAGGGTATAGCACATGAAAAGACTCCTCCTAAAACTCCTTAGCTGAATGGTTTAGTAGATAGGATGAATCAAATACTTGTTGAGAGAGTGAGGTGTATGCTCTCTGAAGCTAAGTTGCCTAAACATTATTGGGGTGAGGCACTGTACACGGCGGTGCATGTTATTAATCTTACTCCTACTTTCGCTTTGAATAGTCAGGTACCAAACAAGGTATGGTTTGCCAAGAATGTTAAGTATGATCACTTGAGAGTCTTTGGTTGCAAGGCTTTTGTGCCTGTTCTGAAGGATGAAAGATCCAAGTTGGGTGCAAAGTCAAAGCAGTGTATCTTCATTGGTTATGGTGAGGATGAATTTGGCTACAAGTTGTACGATACTATAAACAAAAAGGTTATCAGAAGTCGTGATGTAGTGTTCATGTAAGACCAAACTATTAAAGACATTGATAAGGTGGAGAAGACTACACCTGAGAGAGATAACGTCTTAGCTGATGGTGACTTAGTTCGGTCACCTGTTCCTGATTTGGATACTATTGATGGTAATGTTTAGAATGATGAGCTACATGATTGTATTGATATCATCGACTTAGAGATGAGGTAAATATTCCAACTAGTGAAGATCATGAGTTGTCACGCGATGAGAATCTTAGTGATGCTTCTGAATCATCTCTAACTCAACTCAAGAGGTCTAAGAAGCAGAGACAACCATCTACAAGGTATGTTTCTCATGAGTATGTGAATTTTACTTATGAAAGGGAAGCTGAGTGTTTTCGAGAGGCCATGGAGAGTGAAGAAAGTCAAAAGTGGTTGGATGCAATGCATGATGAGATGAAATCCTTGCATGATAATCACACTTATGATTTGGTGAAGTTGCCAAAACGCAAAAGGGCTTTGGAAAATAGGTGGATCTATAGAGTGAAACTTGAGAGTAACTCAAAGTCTCGAGGTATAAAGCCAGATTAGTGGTGAAAGGTTTCCGTTAAAGAAAAGGTGTTGGTTTTAATGAGATTTTCTCACCTGTGGTAAAAATGTCAACAATTAGAATCGTGTTGAGTTTGGCAGCTACTCTTAACTTAGAGGTAGAGCAAATGGATGTAAAAACGACTTTCCTTCATGGTGAGTTGGAGGAAGAGATTTACATGAAGCAACCTTATGGTTTTCTTGTTGAAGGCAAGCAAGACTATTTATGTAGACTAAGAAAGAGTTTATATGGTTTGAAGCAAGCTCCAAGGATACATGAAGACTACTTCTGACCATTGTGTATTTGTTAGAAAATTTTCTAACGATGATTTCATTATCCTATTATTATATGTTGATGACATACTTATTGTTGGGAAAAGTATTTCCAAGATTGACATGTTAAAGAACCAGTTGGGCGAGTCTTTTGCCATGAAAGACATGGGAGCAGCTAAACAGATTCTTGGCATAAGAATCATGCGTGACAGAAAGGAGAAGAAACTTTGGATGTCACAAGAACACTATATTGAGAGAGTGTTGCAAAGGTTTCAAATGGAAAACTCTAAGGCTGTAAGTACTCCTCTTGCTGCTCATTTTAAGTTTAGTTCTAAACAAAGTCCTTCTAGTGAAGATGAGAAAAGTGACATCGAACGAGTTCCTTATGCTTCTGTTGTGGTACTTTGATGTATGCAATGGTGTGTACAAGACAAGGTATTGCGCATGCTGTTGGTACAGTCAGTAGATTTTTGTCAAATCTAGGTAGAGAGCATTGGAGTGCTGCAAAATGAATTTTGAGGTATCTTCGTGGTACTACATGTATGAGGCTTTGTTTTGGAGGTGACAAACCAAATTTGGTGGGGTACTTCGACTCAGATATGGCTGGAGATATTGACTCAAGAAAGTCAACTTCAGGCTACATGATTAAATTTGCAGATGGAGCTGTGGCTTGGCAGTCGAGATTACAGAAATGTGTAGCATTGTCTACAACTAAGACAGAGTTCATTACCATTATTGAAGCATGCAAAGAGTTAATTTGGTTGAAGAAATTCTTGTAGGAGCTTGGGTTTATTCAAGACAATATATATTATTTGTCGATAGTCAAAGTGCTATTCATCTTGGTAAGAATTCGACGTTTCATAGTAGGTCCAAACACATTGATGTGAGGTATCATTGGATACGTGATGTTTTAGAAGCTAATTTGTTGGCGTTGGCTAAAGTCCATACTGATTATTATGGTTCTGATACGATGACTAAAGCATTACCAAGAGGGAAGTTTGAAACTTGATGTGATATCGCCGATTTTGCGATTATCTCCGCATAGTTGTGAGGGGGAGATGTGTTGGGTATTAGGCTCCCTTCCTATATGGAGAAAGACCCAAATATTGTAGTCCATGTTTCTAACTTATTTAAGTAGAGAGTGGTTTAATTAGGGTTGAAAGAGAGAGACTATTTTGAAAGAAAAGGCAGCCTCCAAAAGAGAAAAGAGGAGAGTAAACCCTATTCCCGATTTTATCAAATCAGTCTCATAAAAACATCGATTGGGCATTCATTAACAGTTGGATCGGGCTGATTTTTGGACAGTAGTTTCGCAACATTCAGGTCTTTGTTTTCAACGGTTAGATCGGAGAAACGATTTCTGGAGAGGGAGGAATCGTGCTCGAATAGCAGCAGGTTTTTAGTGTTTTTCTTCTTGTTGCTTTTCATTTGTAAGCTTTAGTGCTTTGTTATTTTGGTTGGTTGTAGGCACACTTTGTGCATCATTTTGAGACTCTCTTGTACCCTTATTTGATTAGAGTGGAGTTATTTCTTTGGTCTGGACAACCCCTGGTTTTTACCCTTGCGTTGAGAGGTTTTGCACGTTAAAATATTGGTGTTTTTACGCTCTTTTATTTTGATTAATTTGCTGCCATGTATATTTGTTGTTGCTTCTCACGGGTTCTATCAAGTTTTGGGGAATTTTTTATCCGCTGCGTGTTACTTGTTATTGTATATTTGTATTTATTCTCATTAGGAATATTGAATCGTGAGTGTGGTGGGATATTTGTTTGAAAGGATTGATTTTGATATTATAAACTCATTACAGTTTAACTCGACGTTAGAGTTTTAGATTTTAACAACTAATCAGTGATTTATAATGAGTAGAATATTTTTTTTGAGTAGAATTGTAGTTGTTGTGTTATCATTGTTGAAATGTATATTGGAGTTTAATATAAGAAGGTGACACGTTATTTGTACATATTTTCTTGTTACATGAATTAAACTGACAAAATGGTATGTGTAGTGTGCATCATGTAGATTGGTATGTGTAGAGTACATCGTGTAGATTAGTATGTGTACAGAGACTAAAATTTATTTTATTAATTGTTTCTTAATTATAAAATTGCATTTTCTATTAGGTACACAATTTTTAAGAATAGAACATTCCTCCAAAATCTTTAAAATTGATGGTGTGTTATGCTTTAGACCAATTTTGTGGCTTGATAGAAACGAGGATGTATCTATAGACATGTTGACACGCTAGTGTGAGAGGAGGCTGTTATTTTGTAGATTTGCCAATTAGTGTAATTCATTGTCATTACCAAGTATGCCTTATGCTTTGTGTCATTGCACTACTTTAATGTATATAAATATACAATTTTGTCTTTTTTTGTAAGTTTTGAGAAAATAAGAAAATAAATTGGAACTATTTTGGAAGTGTTAATTAATTGGAAAATTTCCTATCAATCTATATATATAGTTTCAATTTTCATTCAAAATATAAGTTGAAAATAATAATTTTTATAGTAATTAATTATTTAGAAATGTATTTTTGACGATTAAAGTACGGGTGAAATTTTAGAAATCTTATAGATTTTAAAAATATATGTGATTTATGTTATTTTTAATTGTATTTAGAAATGTGATTTATTTTAATTGTTTTTATTTAGACATGATTTATTGAAAAGTAATTTGAGGAAAAGTTTTGAATTCTCAATGATTTTTTTTGCGCTAAATGATTAGTGCTACTTTTTATAATAATTTAAGCCTAGAAATCAATTTTTAGAATGATGTGTAACCTTGAAAATGGTTTATGCACTACCTAATTCAATTTGGGTAACGTGTTGTATCTTATAGTAGATAATTATTTATTATTTATCTTCTCTGCTACTTGGAAAATATCTGCTTTAGTATATTGTAACTTTTAAATGATGAAGATTAATTCAAAAAAATTTTTAATCGTGATCAATTTCAAGCAATTAGACTTCTATGAGAATATGTTACATGTTTATAATCAGTGTTTGTGCTTCAGGGGTTCTGAGTGTTGGGATAGACCGCTCTCTGCACCCCTCATTGTTGTTTGTTTCTACTATCGTTTTGTTTGGGTTGTTTGCTTTCTACACCCCAATTTTGAGCCTTTGCTATTCCCACCTTTCAATGTGCAAAAAAAAAAATGAGAAAGGCATCCTCTTCTTCGTGAGAACATAGCGGAGCCAATAAAAGAAAATTTCTTCCTTTGAAATTCATTCCCACCAATTCCTTACCATTTAAATCAATCTCAACCGATATCCCACACAAAATTGACCACTGAATCCATTTTTGGCAACAATTTTATCGATCGAGGCTCAGTTTCATTAGAAACTGCTGCGTTACTTTCCTTGGGTGAGCTATTTTTGGCCGATTTCAATCAGCACGTCTGTCGTCTCAAAAAACTAACATCGTTTTTGGATTCCTCTCGTCGAAACCTTCAAGAAACACTACTCATTTGAATTTTTCAGTGAAGTTGACGTCGGACCCTTCCGGCGCTCCGACGATTCGGTGAGACTTTTCTGCAGTTTTTTTCTTGTAGTTTTGACTCCCTTTTAACATTGATTTTCATGCTCCGCATAATTTATCAGTCGCGTCTCAACGATTTTGTGAATTCGCTGTCTCTTAGTCCGCTTTACGTTGTCAATCTACAGTTGTTATTGAAAACTCCCATTGATTCCTGGGTTTGATAAAGCGTTAAAATAAGTAAGGGGTGATAGAGCGTTTGAATTCATGAGTATAATGTATTGTGAGATGAATGGGAAAACCGTATTTCCCAACGATTCATCCAGGCCTCTCTATGTACGGCAGTAACCCTTTAAGGGATAAATTAATTAATGTGAAAATATGGAAATTGTGAGATTAAAATGTGGAACATAAATATTTTTAAGGTGTTGATTGATTTAATTTCTTTAAATGTGTGGCATTGGGTATTATTGTGATATTGGATGTCGAATGACTTTTATGTATATGGTTGATTAAATGAGTTTTATGTGATGTGATAATAAAAGATGGATGCTTTGTGATGAGAATACTGAAGTAACCCCTTAGTTGATGAAATAATGGTGATTTCAATTTGTGTTTGAGACGACAGTCTTAATGGAGTATCATAGGCCAACGAGGGGAGAAAATAAATAATTAGAATTTGTGAAGTGAATATTATTTTGTCATCATATAGGTAGGGCCTGACAAGCCTAGTAATTCCAGCGATGTACAACTGAATGAGCCTGATCGTGGCGGTCTGCTATTGACCCTTAAGGCAAGATAGTTAGACCTTGGAGGTATTCAGATGGGGAATTCCTAGGTGACTTGGAGGTAGCACTCCAAATGTCGGGTGCCACCAAGCAACACACGTTAACCTTGACTGTCGCGTATATGTGTCTCGGGTTGAGTTAAGGGGATCTATGAGGACAGGGCCAATTTGAATTGTCTGTCCACCGGGATGGTGGCATAGTATCAAGCCTCCTAACCAAGTACTTCAGAGTTAGAATGGTACCAAATTGTGAAGTGGAGTCTAAGCTCATGCATAATATTGCATTTTTGTTTGATTGTTTCGTTGTGAATAATGTGTTTCAACATTATAATGTGACGATATAACGATATATTGATTTTACTTAGTGATTTTAACATTATAATATGATATTATTTTTCTTAATATTATGATATATCATGATGTGTTATGATACGGTATATTATGATTGTTTGCGCATTCTTCTTACTTATATTTCACTGTCAACATGATTTCAAAACTCACCTCCTTCGTTGTTTGTGTTTGACTGGCTTGGCCCTACGTTTGCGAAATCGCAGTTGTTACAGGTTAATGAGTCTTGAAGTTCATGTTGGGGAGAAACCTCGCTCTAATTGGTGATACTAGGTATAATGGTTGTAATATGTATTTTACTTATTTAATTTGAAACGACTTTTTGTATGAAAACCTTATAAGTACTAGTAAGTTTTTAGAATTAAATTAATTAATTATTCTTAAATCAAGCTTATTGAGATTGCACTATTTTATAGGAGGAAAAAAGTTTAAAGTGTTCCGATTGTATTTTGATAAATGTGATATTCTAAATAACCCATATAAGTTTCTTTTTCCTTTGGAAAAGTTTTTATTTATCCGCTGCAAATTTTATAGAAATATGACCTAAATTATTATATTTTTATTTTGGGGTTTAGGGTGTCACAAAGGGTAACTTCAGAACGAAGATCTTCGTTTAGTGTGAACCTGAAAGTGCAAAGAATTTTATCATTGGCGAAGAATTAGGATGAAATAAAGGAAGATGAAATTAGAGGGCAGGTGAAAACAGAGGACTTTGTTTTTAAGGGAAATAAACAACCTTTATTGATTATACAATAGAATTACACAATTTCCCTAGAAATTTGAGAGTTTTAGGTCTTTCCCTTCCAAGAGTTTGAGAGCTTGGTCTCTCCCAACAAATACCCAATTCCCAAATAATTGCCTGAGTTTGAGATTTTTAAGTTGAACAATACATTGAAAGTCATTCCATGTGGAATTGTGCAAAAAATACCCGCCATTGATATCAATTTAGAGCCTTGCCCTCCAATTCCACCATGACTTATTGTAATGTTTATGACACTTCTAGGATTAAACCTACTACATCTGTAATGTTTCTACATTTGTGCGTGTAATGTTTCTTCCAAGCCCCAAATAATTGCCTACCGACAATTCCCAAATAATTGCGTACACCAAATTTTCTGCATGTGGATAAAATACATAAGAAAGTATGTTTTGAATTTTCTGCATGTTCAAATTAAATTATGTTTTGAACTATTCATGGTATCTGATAGAAACCAAAATTTAATTGACCGGAATTTATGAGCTTTGAAGCTCTTACAATGGTGCAAGTATGAAAATGCATAAAAGAACTAAACCTGTAACACCCTAATTTTTATAATAAACTATTTTGTTAATAAAATAGGACTTTAAATAATTAATTTGGTGCTAAAATTATCTTAGAATATATGTTGATTAATTTTATGATTATTTTTCTTTATATGTGTGCTAATCTTGTACATATTTGACCAAATAAGTTATATGAATGATAAATGTTATATTTTATATATTTTTCTAAAAATAATAGTATATTAGTGTAAATATTTTAAAGATTAAGATTTAAGCGATTTTATCTGTATATGTGAGTTGGTAATTAATATGATATTTTCTTTTGTGTTTGATTAATATTAAATGTACACTTAATTATATTTAATTATGTCTGAATATATCTTATTTTAAATATTTATTTTATAAATAATTATCTTGAGATAGTAGTACTATTGTGTTTAATTTCCTTTATTTTTATATACTTGTTATGACATTATGATTTTATATATATTTATTATAATTTAGTAATTAATATAAAGTGTTGATGTTATATTTATTTATTTTATAATTTCAACTATTCTCCAATGATTATAATATTTTAATTTGCGTATTTGGAAACATAAGTATTATTATAGTTATTATTTGTAATATGAATGTTTTGATTATTAACGTATTTTAAAGATTAATTACTTTAATTACTTTATTTTATAAAATATTAGTTTTGAAATTATTAGTAATATTTTAGTATTGAATTGTGTTTTTTTTTAAAAGTGTTAATAAAAATAGTTTTAGTAATTGGTTGTTTTATTTAAAACTAAATAAATAAACAAAATAAAGAAGTAAAATGTGTTTTATGAGTTAGGCCCATATGCAATAGTAATACCTAATTAAAAAAAAAACGAAAAAAAATAGACTAATGGCATGGCAGCCAAATTGCAACAAACCCTTTTTCTCTCAAATTCACTCCCACCAATTCCTTGCCATTTGAATTGATTCCATCCTCTATCCCACACAAAATCGGCCACTAAATCCATTTTGGGCATCAATTTTTTCAATTGTTGCTCCGTTTATTAAGAAACAACTCCGTTTCTTTCCTTGGGCGAGCTGTTTTTGCCGGATTCTGATCACCACGTTTGTCGTCTCAAAAAATTGGCATCGTTTTTGAATTCCTCTCGTCGAAACGTTCAAGAAGCACTACTCATTTGTATTTTTCGGTGAAGTTGACGTCAGACCCTTCCGGAGCTCCGACGAGTTGGTGAGACTTTTCTGCAGTTTTTTTTTCGTCGTTTTGACTCCATTTTTGCTCCAAAAATTATTATTAATTTTTTTACATTGATTTTTATGCTCCGCAAAATTTATCAGATACGTCTCGGCGATTTTATGAACTCGTCATTTATTCGGATTCACTCACTATACGTTGTCGATCTGCAGTTGCTATTGAAAATATCCATTGATTTTTGTGTTTGAAAAAGCATCTAAATAAGGTAAGGGGTGAGACAACATTTGAATTCATGAGTATAATATATTGTGAGACGAACTGGAAAACCGTATTTTCCAACGATTCATCCGGGGATCGCTACGTACGGCAATAGCCCTTTGAGTGATAAATTAATTAATGTGCAAATATGGAAATTGTGAGATTAAAATATGGAATAGAAATATTTATAAGGTGCTGATTGATTTAATTCCGTTAAATGTGTGGTATTTGATACTACGGTGATATTTGATTTCAAATGAAATTGGTGCATATGTTTGATTAGATGAGTTTATGTGAAGTGGTAATAAAATATGAATGCAATAAATGATGTAAGTTTATTTGATGATGATGTGTGATTTATGATATAAATTTGTGCTAAGTTTATGTGAAGATGTTTGATTGATGATAGTGATGTTGTAAATTTGTGATGAGTTTATATCATGACAATGATTATGTATGATTAATGATGTCATAAAATTGTGATGAGAATATTGAAGTAACCCTATAGTTGATGAAATAATGATGATTCTAATTTGTGTTTAAGATGACGGTCTTAATGGAGTATCATAGGTCAACGATGGGAGAAAATAAATATCGAGAATTTGTGATGTGGAGATTATTTTGTCATCATATAGGCAGGGCCTGACAAGCCTAGTGATTCCGAGGAAGTACAACTGAATGAGCCTGATCGTGGCAGTCTGCTGTTGAGCCTTAAGGCAAGATTGTTAGACCTTGGAGGTATTCGGGTGGGGAATTCCTAGGTGACTTGGAGGTAGCCCTCCAAATGTCGGGAGCTACCATGCAACACACGTTTACCTCGACTGTCGCGTATATGTGTCTCGGGTTGAGTTGAGGGGATCTATGAGGACAGGGCCAATTTGAATTGCCCGTCGACCAAGATGGTGGCATAGTATCAAGCCTCCTAACCAAGTACTTCAGAGTTAGAATGGTACCACATTTTGAAGTAGATTCTAAGCTCATGCATAGCATTGCATTTTTTTGTGATTTTTGTTGTGATTAATATGTATTGATTTTCCTTGATTTTGACTATATAATGTGGTGTTTTTCCTTGAAGAATGTTTGTGTAATGATACGGTTTATTTATGATTAATTGCGTGTTCTTCTTACTTATATTATATTATCAACACGATTTCAAAACTCACCTCCTTCATTGTTTGTGTTTGACTGGCTTGGCCCTGCATTTGGGAAATCGCAGTTATTACAGGTTAACGACTCTAGAACTTTAACTTTGCGAGAAACCCCGCTCTGATAGATGATACCGAGAATTAAGACTTGTAATGTGTTTTTTTTCTTATGTAATTACAAATGATTTCTATATGAAAACCTTAGTACCAATAAGTCTTGGGAATTAAATCAAGAAATTCTAGTCAAATCAAGTTCATTGAGATTGCATTGTTTTAATTGAGGAACAAAGTTGAATTGTTACAAGTATATTTAGAGAAACATAATATCCTAAATTAGATATAAAAGTTTTTATTTTCTTGAACATATTTTATTTATCCGCTGTGAGTTTTGTCCAAATAATTTAGTATAAATTATTATAAATGTGATTTTGGGGTTTAGGGTGTCACAAAACCAGAGTTCTAAGAACTCCTAAACCAGAGCATAACTGCTCCTAATCTAGAGAAATATTCCCCTAACTGTTTAACTATATTTCCGATTAATTTTCTAACTACGCTTCCCTCTCTTTTATAACAGAAATATGTAATAGAATTCCATAAACAACCCTTGGGAAATATTTAACATCCTGAAATAAACAACCCATGGGAAATGAGCAAACCAGTCCAGCAATAGTCACCAGCTGTAGCTGTCATAGCGAAGTTATGTTCTCCTGGGTCCCATGGTATGATCACAGCTGATGAATTGAATGGGATTGTGGTATTTCCCTTGGTAAAAAACTCCCATAACTTTTCTAAAAACGCCCTTGTTGTAAGCACCCCAACTATCTCAAGGTACATTGGGGATAGAGTTGGATCAGCCCAAACAGTGGTTTGCTAGGATATTAAAGTGTAAAATATATTTTATGTTAGTTTGCTAGGATATTCAATTTATTAAAGTAGATAATATATTTTCAAACTTCAAAATAAATTGCAAAAGATCTTGATGGCCTATACCTATACTACTACACCAAACCACAGTGTTCTTATCAGAATGTTGGTCTAATTATAGTTTTAATAACCACCCCCGAACATCCGATCGGTGATCAAAGTTTCCCCAAATATTTTCGACAACATGTTGGGACTATACCACCTACAACACACAAACTTCCTTCAGGTTTAGTGCTTCATTTCCAGAGTCATGTCTCCAACAAAAATTCAATTTGAATTTCATTCACGTGTTAAGACCTATATTTGCCTCATTCCTAACACCTCAAATCCACGTTTCACTAGTCGATTTTCTACATACTTTGCAATTCTGGACAATCCCAAAAATCATTTTCCTACATCTACTGCCAACATTCATTCTGATACTTCTCAATTTCCCTGTGTCCTTTATTTACAGTTTGATGATTATCTTTTCATTATGACAGGTCAAACACATTGTATTCACTCCATCAGTTTTCCATTTATACAAACCTTAAATTTCTACCTCGAACCTTGATACATCTTCATTATTTCGAAACTATTACTTAGCTTACTCTTGTATGTCTTTTTCCCAAAGTTGCTCTCTCCTTTGACAGCCACAATTGGTACACGCCTTTGTACGTTATATCCCAAAATATCATCCATCCTAACTTGATTTTCTTTGGTCTTTCCTTTTACTATTAAACTTTTCTTCCTTCAGATAAGGTTGTCATCCTAGTCTTTAAGAATTTCTTCAACAATTCAACAAAATCTTAATTCCTCTGAATTTTCACACTTCCTATGAAATATTCTACATCTGAAATATTTCTCAAAACACTTTTCACCTCTACCGTCATTCAACTGTCCATGTGGTTAACATCTAGAGTCCTTTATTTGCTTAGCTCATCTTCCATCATACTTCGTCTTTCTTTATTAAAGTGATTTCAATAAATCAAGCCTTACTAGTTCCCACCAAACTTTTTCATTCCATGCTTAATTCTTCCCTATCAAACAAACATTTAACTCTTTTGATTGACGAACACAATAACGTACCCCTATGACATGCATTCAAGTAATGCCTTTGAATTCATTGGCATACCCTTCTAATAACAATGTCTGATTTACGGGTGGGATAATTCATTTCATGAATCCTTAATTGTCATAAGGTACATACTCATGTGCTGCTCCAACAAGTTTCCATGGTACGTTTTTCCAAAATTGGGTTCACTCGCTGGATGTTCTTATTCATTCTCAACCTTCACCAAGGTACCAACTAAAAGAAACCTGGCAATCGAACAACCTAAAGAACTACTTCTCATACATTCCCAATAAGCATCTCCTAAAGAATAATTATCTTTAAACCTCATCCTCATAACTTAGTAGTAAAATATCTCCAAGACCCACAAATCTTCCTCGTCCATCTATTAAGTGAAACACTCATTTCAAATCTTAACGCTTGGCTTCCCAAGAACAACAACTAGACCATAAATCATTTGTTACATTTCTTCCTATTCACGCTATGTCATTCAATAAAATTATAAAATCTGATCCTTGAAATCTTCAAATACTCATTACACCGTCTAAATTCATCCGTGTCATCTTAAGATACAATACAAGGTCTTATTCATCATTGACTCTAACCGCCTTAGTAATCCCGCTAATGAATACTCTTCTAATCATAACACAACATTATTAGTAAATCTTTAAACACTTCCCTCCATAACATGAATTATTTATCACTTGCCTACCTCAACACCCTCGATCATACAAGTTTAAGGTGTTACTTGGTCCTCCATCCAACCTTGTGGATTTTAAATCGTCGGCGTAAAGATCAACCATCTTAGATCCCAAATCAAACCTTGATTAATCCATCTAACTTATCAAAATATTCACACTCTCCTTGTGTATACATCCTTTAATAAACACTCCAAGCTTACATTGCAACAATCTCTAAGTATTCATGTACTCTATACTTCCAATTCCACTTAATAGCAACATGTGGTTCAGTACATCAAGGATTAACTCCTTCTGTATACCCGAACATCACTCAAAATTCATACTTACGCGTCTATAGTTTCATCTAAAATCACTATCCATACTTATAATCTCCTAAACCACACAGAGATTGGTTACTTACCAACAAAATATATATTCTCACTCCTATAATCGTCATGAGATTCATACTTAACAATCTAAGTCACGAATCTAGTTTAACTCGAATTCTCGACCTTACTCCTCAAGGTATCGACTATTCCTCAAAGCGTCCTTTTCCTAATCAAGGTAATATTCACCCCAAATGTGTAGCGCACCTTAACTTCATTACAAGTCTCCTTAGTTGACACCTGAGCACCATATGCTATTCCAAATGGAAGCCTCGTCTTCTCAACATTTCCATGGTGTTCACATCTCTTTGACAATTATCAAACTTCATCAATTCTAGTCCTGAAAACGACTAGGAAACATCCAATACTTTTTTAAAAAATTTCTCCACTTAGATCTTTACTTGAAATCACCTATCAGTCTAACGTTAATTGGTAGCTTTTCAGCAAGTGTACTGAATCGTTGCAAGTAATAATAAAACGGTAGTACCGAGTGTCGAACTCAAGGATTGCATTTTACTATCAAATTATATTTAATTACTAAAATTGAAAAAAAAGTTCCCACATTGATTAAAGTAATATTTAAAATTAACAACAGTAATGAAATTGATCCTTTATAATGAGAAAAATGTCAGGGATGAGTCTCACTTTGAATCCAACCTTGGTATCTAATTTGTTCCTAGTTGCTGAATTCCTTTATTGAATTATTACCGAATTCTCGTTATTATTCTTGCCCTAATGTCTTAGTGACAGAACCTTTAATTCCAAAGTAACCCCTAATTCCTTAGTGGATTTAAGTTTAGAATTAAGCCTTACCGTACAAGAATTCTATTGCCTTTGCAACTAATTTAATTGGTTTCATGACCTGCATCTATCTCTAGACTACAAATTCATGAATTTCTCATCTCAAGCATTCGTAAAGTCCACTTCCGTTTCAAAATACGAATCGTAGAACGTTTTAATGTTGATCAAGAAATAAAAAGCATTAAGCACAGAGATGAGAAAAATAATTCAATAAACTCATTTATATAACTAGAAATCAAATTAGAAAAATAAGGATTTCATCGTGTTACACTCACCCCTAACAAATAGGGTTTAGTTACTCATGATAGAGATACAAAAGATAGGGATTAAAGAAGAATTACAAGAATGATTCTTGATAAAACTGCTCCAATGATGTTAGAAACGGCAGTCTTTGAGTTTCTCTGCTAGGGAACAAGTCTCCCCACTTCCCAATAGCTAAAAAGTGATAAAAACGCGTTTTTATACATTATGCTGCGCGTCACGCGCTTCAGCCGCGGATTGGCAGTGACATCAGTGCGAAATGCGCTTCAGGCGCGCTTCGGGAGCGCTTCATGCGCACAGCAATTTCTGTCTGTTGTTTAGTGCATTTTTCTCATCTTTTGATTCCGAATTGGGTTTTGGTGTCTTCAAAAAAGTTGTAGCTATGGATCTTAGCTTTCCTTTGCACTTAGTTTGACTCCAATTGGACATCTACAACTCCAGATATGGCTGCAATACTCCACATATGTCATGTTGATTTCTCACCAAAATTCAGCACTGCACTAAAACAAAGAAACAACGCAAAACTACGAAAAATATCTACTTAATGAAGGAAATAAGAACGTAAATATTTCATTAAATCAAAGAACTAAAATCAACAAAATATATCAAATAACTCCTTAAATTTACTAATGAATAAAAGATAAATAAGACTAAAAACAATGAAAACTATGCATATGATGAAGAGTCATCACAACCCCAAACTTAATCTATTGCTTGTCCCTAAGCAACAATTAATTTCAGATTTGGTACAGTTAAAATCAAACTTAAACTCAATTTCTCAAATAAAATCAAACTCAATTCTCAAAGTCTTAGCTACTACAAAACATTATTCATGCTCCAGGGTTGCTAAAAAAAAAAACACAATTTGTACACTTTAGCATTCATTCATCAAGTTAAACTCTCTCTTCACACAGTCTCACCAAAATTTCTCTCAAGTGTTTAGAAGGGTTTTGAATTTATCACTCAAATCCTAGAACATGCATCACGCGACGATAGGCTTCAAAAAATTCTAGTTAGCAAACACAATGCAACCAACACATACACTTCTGGAGGACTTTTGGGTTGTAATGGGGCTTAGGTAAGGGTAGGATATTTTGGGATAGTAGAATTTACTACTCGGAGTTAGGTCCACATTTTCAAATTATTCTACCACTTTTTTTTTCCTTCACATTTTCAATGTAGAGATTCTCAAACATTGACAAAAGAACCAAGATGTTATTTATCAAAGTACACAAACTAATTTTTTTTTCTTCTTTTTTTTTTTCTTTTCTTTTTGTTTTGATTTTTTTTTATTTTGTTTTTTTGAGAACCACCACCCCAAACATAAAAGGTTGCTATCCCATGAGCAACCCCAAACTTAGAATTTTACAAAGACAAGACAAAAAATTTCCTACCTAACTCCAAGTAAGGTGATGTAGTTAAAGTCAGGTCTTTGGCTTGTAATGTGGCTAGTAACCGAAAGAAAGGACAAGGCTCAAAGGGGCTAGCAAAAGATAAAATTTGCATAGGGTAGTTAGAAAGGCTCAAACGACCAACCAAAATTTCCTCAGTGTATGCATAAATCACAAGTGATGCAAGTCAGAATTAGTGCAAGTTCTGAAGGGATAACACATGTCTAGATAATCACACAACAAAGAATTAAAGTGTTTAGGCCCAAAAGCTAATAGCTAGGATAATAAGAGAGAGTATGAACTGTCGAAATAATGCCAAACATGTCACTGAAAAGTTTAATTTTATTTTTTTTTTAAAAATTGATGGCAAGTTAGACTTCTATAACCACAATGTAATCAACAATGTATGCATTAGTGAAACTCGTCGAATTGAGCAATGACATGAGCCAAGATCAACTTCAAGTTGTTAAAATTCTTCATCATAGTGCACATTAACACACAACCAAAAAGAATTAAATTCAAATAACAAAAATAAGATTGCAAAAATAAAAGTTACCTTTACCTTTGGGTTGCCTCTCACGAAGCGCTTCTTTATGGTCATTAGCTTGACGCCTCAACCATTGTCAAGGTGGCATATATGACAGAAAGAACAAATCATCCTTCTTCTTCTTTTTGTTTGGTAGAAATTCCATGAACTTAAGAAATAAATGATGTTGTTTCCATATGCTTTTCAATTGGACATTTATGAACAAGGCATAGATTGAATCTCGAACTTCATCAATCTCTTCTTTTTTCTTTTCCTCGTTCATTTTTTCCTCTTGCTTATCTTCTTCTACCACAACAATGAAATCATCTTCAATCTTCAACTTCTCCTTCATCTTCTCAAACTTAACCACTTGCTCAAATAACCTCTCACATTGACTTTCAAATATTTCAATTGAAACCATGTTATCTTCATGAATTCAACCAAAACGTCCATAATGTGAAAGTCTTTGTCATCTGATTCTTTTGATAGAATTTTAGGAGGTAGAATTTGTTCCCAATTGATATTTTTAATATAACACTCGTCGTTTTCTGCGTCTTTGACCAAAAAATCTTCATATTCTATTAGTTCGACCAAGTCATCAAAACAATTTCCATTCCTATGTCCTTCTCCGCAAAAGTCACACCTAAGAGGCTGCATCTGAGGGATCTGAGGGTGATGTTTTAAAAATGTATCTCTCAAGATTTGTCCCTCAATCATGCGACATATACCAGATATAAGACAAGTATCACACTCTTCATATAATTGTAGTAGAATATCATCATTATAATCTTCCATGCTCTACAGTGAATAGTTATCTCAAACAAAGAAGAGACAAACCACTAGCACATGACATTAGCAAGCTCAACAAATAAAAATAGAAAATAAAAGAAAAACAGTTTTTTTTTTCGAAATTAAATATAAAATAAAAGCAAAAATTTTATTGCAGAGCAAAAAATTTCAATCAAGTAAATAAATTAAATTCAATAGTGATATGGCAATCCCCGGCAACGGCGCCAAAAACTTGGTAGCCTTTCAACAAACGTACTGAATCATTGCAAGTAATAATAAAACGGTAGTACCGAGTGTCGAACTCAAGGATTGCGTTTTACTATCAAATTATATTTAATTACTAAAATTGAACAAAAAGATCCAAAATTGATTGAAGTAATATTTTAAATTAACAACAGTAATAAAATTGATCCTTTATAATGAGAAAAATGTCAGGGATGAGTCTCACTTCGAATCCAACCTTGGTATCTAATTTGTTCCTAGTTGCTGAATTCCTTTATTGAATTATCACCGAATTCTCGTTATTATTCTTGCCCTAATGTCTTAGTGAAAGAACCTTTAATTCCAAAGTAACCCCTAATTCCTTAGTGGATTTAAGATTAGAATTAAGCCTTACCGTACAGGAATTCTCTTGTTAAACTATTTCCTTTGCAACTAATTTAATTGGTTTCATGACCTGCATCTATCCCTAGACTACAAATTCATGAATTTCCCATCTCAAGGATTCGTAAAGTCCACTTCCGTTTCAAAATACGAATCGTAGAACATTTTAATGTTGATCAAGCAATAAAAAGCATTAAGCACAGAGATGAGAAAAATAATTCAATAAATTCATTCATATAACTAGAAATCAAATTAGAAAAATAAGGGTTTCATCGTGTTACACTCATCCCTAACAAATAGGGTTTAGTTACTCATGACAGTGATACAAAAGATTGGGATTAAAGAAGAATTACAAGAATGATTCATGAATGATTCTTGATAAAACTGCTCCAATGATGTTAGAAACGGCAGTCTTTATACATTCTGCTGCGCGTCACGCGCTTCAGGCGCAGATTGGCTGTGGCATCAGCGCGAAATGCGCTTCAGGCGCGCTTCAAGCGCACAGCAATTTCTGTCTGGCGTTTAGTGCATGTTTCTCCTCTTTTGAGTCCGAATTGGGTTTTGTTGTCTGCATAAAAGTTGTGGCTATGGATCTTAACTTTTATTTGCACTTGGTTTGACTCCCATTGGACATCTACAACTCCAGATATGGCTGCAATACTCCACATATGTCATGTTGATTTCTCACCAAAATTCAGCACTGCACTAAAACAAAGAAACAACGCAAAACTACGAAAAATATCTACCTAATCAAGGAAATAAGAACATAAATATTTCATTAAATCAAAGAACTAAAATCAACAAAATATATCAAATAACTCCTTAAATTAACTAATGAATAAAAGATAAATAAGACTAAAAGCAATGAGAACTATTCATATGATGAAGAGTCATCATTAATCCATCCATACCCATCATCTTCGAGTTATCACCAATAACATAGCATCTTCGAGTCATCACTCGTCGACCAAAGTCGACTAATGTTCTATGTTTTAAGTACTCTTCCAACTAAAGTGCTACGAGGCATGCTGTTTCGTATAAGAAACAATCAACTACTTAAGCATATCATGCTTGACCCAAGACAAAAAAACACAAAGTACACGTGGACTTCAGCTACTTGATAACCCTAACCTCGACTCTTGATCAGCTTAGGACACCCAAATCATAACCCCAGAGAAATTGAAACCAAGGATCTGATACCACAATGTAACACCCTGATTTTTAACAGCGCGGGTGTATTTTTTTTTTTTCAAAATAAATTGATAAAATACCAATCGTAACACGAACGACAACAGTCATAATTAATTACATCATAGTTATAACAAATTAAAAAGGTTTTTTGAGACGATAATCCAAAATATCCAAATATAAAATACACCGGTTAAAATAGTTTGTTTCAAATACATAAGTTCCCTCTTTTTACAACAACAACCTTGAAATAAGAAAGGGAAATAAATGAAGTTCTTAAATAAAACCCTAGGCTGATCATTAATCTAACTGAGGGTGACTGGGTACTGAGATTCCACGAGCGGCATCAAGCCCCAATGCTTTCGATCACAAATCCAACTCATCACTATGCTACGCCTTCGACGATCCTGGTTCTCATCTGAGGGCAAAGCCCAGATTTCCACAATAATTGTAAAGGGTCACCAACCGAAATTAACAAATAACACATAGCATTTAAATTTCAAATGCACAAAATAACCTTTCAACTTAGCATACATCTAGAATGGGTTTTCATATGCCAAACATGCATAAACAAAGTTGAAAAATGAAGTTTTGGACCAAACTGCACTGTCGTATTCGAATCCAGCATAACTGTATTCGAATACAGTGTTATTTTGCAAGTCAGAAGCAAAAAAACAGCAAAAACAGCACAACTGTATTCGAATACAGCCTTGTTGTATTCGAATACAGACCTGTTGTATTGGAACACAGATGCTAAAACAACAAAAATAGCACAAATATATTCGAATACAGACCTGTTGTATTCGAATACAGACCTGTTGTATTGGAATAAAGATGCTAAAACAGAAAAAATCCTGCACATTTGTATTCGAATACAACCTCCTTGTATTCGAATACATTTGCGAAGTCAGTGGCAAAAATTTGATATCTGTATTCGACTACAACCTCCTCGTAGCTGAATACAAGTGCGAAATCACAAGTCAGTAGCAAATACAGCATATCTGTATTCGACTACAACATTGTTGTATTCGAATACAACTGTAAAAATGGCATATTTTCAGTTTCGAAAACGTTTCGCAATCATTCAACACTTACCACACAAAGTCAATCAATCACACTCATCAATTATGGCACAAATAAAAACAACAACGAGTATGTATATACAACCGTCACAGTATATCAAACATGACTCGCGTCCCAAGCACCCTAATGCAATGTGTATATGCCAATGCACATGATTCCAGAATTCCACACCAAAGCCCTCCTCGAAGGGGCGTAAATCGTAATTGTAGTCCCTATCACGGGCCACTACGAATTACCAAGGGGCCACCTATCACGGGCCCGCACAATTTACTGCAGTGTAGCCTATCACGGGCTTTACACTATTTTCTAGAGTGCAATTGCTCAGAGATCAACACAACTAGAGTGCAATCTCTCAGAGATCAGCACGATGCGATAACCCTCGTAAGGATAAGATGAACCAAAAAATCACATTGCATCATCCTGTGGCCCATCACATACACCACTATCACCATGGCCCATCACGGTCACCATGTACTATGAAAATGCATGAGCATACTCTGACTCTTTCCACCACAACCATTAAGTAAACGCAACTATTAAAAGATTCCCTATTTTTAAAGCTCATTTAACACTAATGATTTTTCAAACATTTCACATAGTACACTCAAAACAGTATCCTCAAACCCACATCGAATTTAATCCAAAATTCACATTAAATTCAATTCACAATACATACCAAATTTCATCAATTCATTTTCCACAAAACCACACATAAATCACATTAATTCAAAACTCCACATTTCCAAACATAAACCACCAAATTAAATCTCCAAATTTTCAACCATAAATCACCAAATTAAATCTCCAAATTTTCAACCATAAATTACCAATTTAAATCTCTAAATTTTCAACCATAAATCACCAATTTAAATCTCCAAATTTTCAATCATAAATCACCAAATCAAAACTCCAAATTGCTAAACATAAACCACCAAATTTCTTCTCCACAATACACATAAATCACATTAAATAACTTTTCCCCAAATCCACACATAAACTTCATCAAATTCAAACTCCACAAATGCACATATAGAGTCCTATATGCAAGCTAAAAATTTGGAAGGAGCCCTTACCTTAACGGTAGCTCTAACAACCGATTACGGCACCGCGATTAATTCTGGTAACAACTTCGTGCGCGTCGTCGCTTCCAAAGTTAGTTCACTAGCACCGTACCAGAGATATTTTTAACAAAACTGTCTGGTATTAAATTCTTCGCAACATAAATAAATTATTCTTCAACGAATAATTTTAACCGGATCTAAATATATATATATATATATATATATATATATATATATATATATAATAAACATATAAAAAACTCTAATAAAATATGCTTTTGGTACTTAATTCACAAAATGAATTAAAATTAGGCTAAATGTCTCAACAATTTAACACCAAATATACTAAAATTGCATAATATAGAGTTTAAAATTAAGGGTCTTACATTGTACATATATTGATATATAGCTGTGACTTCTACCTCATTTATTGTAGTCCAATGTTTCACTCGATCTCCATTTGTTTTGAATAGGAGTTCACTAAAATCCTTGTAATGTTTCCTGAAATTTGATTTTACCGCAAACAATATATGTTTTGAATGCTTGGTGAAATTTTATAATTTTGTGTTGACTGAATTTTAGAGTCAATAACTTCACTTTAATGAAAATAAAATATTTAGATGAGATGAGATTAAGGTAAGTTTACACAATTGAGCGATTTAAGAAACCACCAAGCTTTTGTTGAAGAGCTAAAGGATAGTCAAAGTGAAGGATAGTGATAAAAGGTTCAATACCTGCACATTTAAATTGATCATCAAAAGCAAAAAATAAAATTTGTCACTTATATTTTAAAAATTTGTAGTTTAATCTAATAAACGTAATGAATGTTGGACTCTTAAACTCATACCATTTTAGAGTAACTCGTTGATCAAATTGTTGTAGAAGTTGATACCTTCTTTATTTATACCTCCTTTCAAAGTTCCATCTAAATAATTGGTTGTTAAAAATGTAAAGAAAATTAAGTGTGTTAGTGTTATTGAATATTGCAAGAAATCGAAATACTAACAAATATAGCTAAAATGTTTAAACTTTACGACTTAATAGAGAAAAATGAAATGAAAAAACTTTAACGACCAAGTAAAACCTGAAAATAACGTTTACATTCTAGTTGTTTAATATTTGTTTACATTCAATTAATATTTGAAGTTACATTCAGAAAATTAACGTTATTTTCAAGTTTCACTTGAGCCCTAAACAAAATACTTCAAATATGTTCATACTTTCAATGATTGAAAACCTTTTCAATATTCGTTGTATATTAAACAAAATACTTCAAATATGTTTTGTTTAATATTCATTTACATTCTACGAGTATGTTGGGGAGTTATTTACTAATTAAGTAAAATACTTTTTTTTAATAAGCAAAGTACTTATTAAATATTTAGAATTTGTTAATATACACCTACGTATATTTAACAAAATATTAAATAAATACAATTAAATGTGTAACTTCCTAACATACTCCTTTTAAAAGAAATGTAGGTGGAGGTTAACAAATAACTTCAATGTTAGAGAGACAATGTTGCAAATTATAATAAAAAAAACTAATGTTACTAATATTTTCTTTCATAAAAGCTAGTGAATGTATTTCAACATTCCCTTAAATATTTAATTGTTTTCATTACATTAGTCCCTCTTTGGGTATAGTAATTTGATATTATGTTATTTAAAATATTATATAGTATAAGTTTAAAAATATAAACTAGCACTATTCTACTCCAAGAGATCGACATTCTGTAAGAATTTACTCTAAGATTCTCCAAATGTTTCACATCCTCCTACAAGACAATGCTAATTAACACACATAAAATAAATTCATCATATTAAACACAATATTTTAGGTGTATATTTTTTTCTTATTATTACTACACTACACTGTCAATTTATTCGATGGAATATTCAACTTGTAAAAAAGGTATCTCTCTAAAATATATTATAAGCAAAAATGGTAGTGGAAAAGTTGATGCATATATATGGACTAAATTTTAAACTAGATACATCAATCTTTGAAGTACTATTTTTGTTAATATTTCATTCCAATGTTGCATGTGACTTTGCGTGTTTTCAATCTTTAATATCTAAATGGAGTATTAATGTTATGTTTGATTGTTTTGGAAAGACCATCAAGCATTGATGGTTGAACTATTGAGATTTAACGTTGAAGATGGATGGACCATCATTATAATCTCATCAAAATACTAATTGTAATAATATTTATCAATCAAATAAATCTTTAATTGTTGAACTCACCTTATATCGCTTGTAATGTCTAACCTTTGTGGGAAACCTATCAACATCTAGATACACATCTGTTTATGAAGAAAGCAAAAAATATATTAGTGGGAACATAAAAACTCATGATAACTAAAAGATAATACTGCTATAAAAAAAAGAAAGTATCAACTTAATTTCTTCAATAATATAATTTTTTCAAGTGTACATATATATTTTGAACCTTTGTGATGTTTAACTATATCATCTCATAGACCAAGTTCTCTTCCTCCTTCGTGACCTGCTCTTCAATCTAAAGTCACCAAAAACATGTTAGTGATAAATTAAATTTTAGTATAATTGTATGTTAATATATATATATATATATATATATATATATATATATATATATATATATATATGGGACATGTTCAATTGACACCACAATGTCAAACTTTATATATGTCTCCTCTTATAATTCTTTATCTCATATGTATTACAAAATCCATTGTTTGATTGAAAGTTATTATAACATAGATCATGTATATAAACTTTGACATTCATCTGAGTCCATTTGATATGTCAATAAAATACATCAAGATTAATGTCTTATGAACTTTTAACCAACGAGTTAATTTTGATATATCTCCTTGACATTTCAAAGGAGTTCAGATTAATGTCATTTTATAGACAAGATCTTTGTGAATATAATTTTCAATCCAATGATACATTTTGTAAAATGGATATGCGATAAAAAATTATCACAGGTGCTATAATATTAAGTTCGACACCATAGTGTTAAATATCAATTATAACACCTTTAATAATTATTTAACGCATACCCATATTACAAAATCTATTGTCATATTGAAATATATTATCACAAAGATCATGTGTATAAAATTTTATTAAAATCTAAAATATTTAATATATCTTTTGTATAATTCAAAATTAACGTCTTATATATGGTTTTGTATTAAAAATAATAATTTTGATACATCTCATTGACATAATAAATAATTTTAGATTAATGTCAAATTTTTTTGATATTATCTTTGTGATAGTAGCTTTTAATGCCACGGTGATTTTGTACTATGTATACTCATTTGAGAATTATCGGAGGTGTCATAATATGAAGTATGACATCGTGATCCTAACCCTATGTGTGTGTCTGTGTGTGTATTTATATATATATATCTTATATTTTTTGACAAGATCGCTTATTTAAATATCATTTTTTTCACAATGTACCTGAAGGGCAAAAGATCCAGTTCCAAACAAAAAGTTAGGTGGAAATGATGCTCGGTCAGGAAAGCTTGTAGATTTTATAAATTTCAATATAGAGTCATATGGTTTTGTTATAGCTACATCACGAATCTATATATTAACAAATTTATGTTCATTAATATATATAAAATATAATGAAGTAATTATGAATGATTCCATATAATTGTGTCTGCATGGTTAAAACTTAATTAGATTTTGAATCTAATAAGTCTTGTTGAGTTAGTTCCAGATTCGGAAGAAGAACTGCAATAGTAACACTAAATCAAAATACAACTAGTGGAAATGAGAAACGTTGATTAATGCATATTTTTGGAACCTAGAATAACACTTATTTAGAACGAGATGAGGTAAATACTAAAATGAGGAAAATCTGTATTGAATGGAAAGTGAAAGACAATAATGGAGGTGTCGATGATCTAGTAGTTAATGTGTTTTGTAGCATATGAATGTTATATTAATGCTGAAAAATCTAGAACTTTGTAGAATGTAGAGATATAAAATTTGAAGTTGAAACTTATTTTCAAACTAGTTTTTGCATCTCTATAATTAGCATATCTTATGCTTGGAGTGTTTTCTATATTAACTCATTTTGTCTTCTAAAAAACCTTGATACAAATTGAATCATCTTTCATCAACGAATAACTGTCAAACTGATTGTAGGTCTTAATTTTTAATTTAACCATACTAGTTAATTATAATTACAAGTGTATATGATTGTACCAATGTATAATTTTGGTTTTTATAGTTTTAATTGCTTAAATTTTTATAAGTAAAAAATTTGTGTAATTTTATAAAAAAAAAAACATCTTAAAGTTTTCATTATATTACTAAAAATAATCGCTTAAATTAAGTCCGTACGCTTTTTCAATCAAGCAAATTTGGAATGTTGGAAAGCAAAAATATAAAAGCAAATGTTCAAACCTTGTGCCTGAGTTAGAATGTTGGCAAGCAAAACAAGAGACAAGAATGCAAGGATAGTTTTAGAAATTCTCAATGACAAAATCTCCATTTTCTGCATCAAAAGAGAACTCTGGAATTCGATAAATATATAACACAATTATTATAATATATATAGTAGAAAAATGTAAAACCAGTCGAGCTTTATATGCTTTTGACAACCTATAAGATGACACTCTATTCTATTTTACAAAATCAAGGAAATTATTCTAATGCAAATCTATGATAGTATTGCTGAGATTTCTTTGACTTTTGATGAATACAAATCTTGCTATACATAGACTTTCCAATTAAATAATGTTGTTAGTGTCATCGTCAAATTTAACAATACAGTTGTATAACTTATTTTTGTTGTCTTCAAAATAAACTTTTTATCACTAACCAAATAATCATTTTTTGAATTAAAATTCATTAATCAAGAAAAATTATAAGACCCAACTTGATATATGATAAAAATAAAAATAAAACTTTTAGTCCTCCAAAAAAAAATCAAGGGAACTTAGTCTTTATCTAAACCACCATTAAAAAAGTGACAATTATATCCCTAACAATAATTATAAAAGGATAATTTGGTCATTACAAAAGAAAATTTCCATAAATATTTTCTTCATCAATAAATCACTAATTTTTATTCTTTTTTCTATTTTAGCATTCGATTAACCATCATTAACACAAATACATCATTGTACCTATCAAAATAAGCAATATGTATTTTGATTTCGCTAAACCCTTGTGAACTATTTTAATATTGTTGATCCTTTTATATATATTTTTTTTTAAAATTAAACAACTTTCATTAGCGAAGAGCATGAAAACAACCATTGTCAATATAAACTGTAGCGATATATTATCTGCCAAACTAGTAAAATACTTAACATCGAGAACTAGCCCAAGTCAAGTTATATTCCTTACAAATTTTGAAATTGATACTAGATTGTGAGCTTCAGCATTGTTTTCACGCCTAACATGCTTAACAATAACTTTGGCAAAACCCAACATAAGCTCTCTGCAGTCTTGTGCTACAATTTCAATAGAGCCAACCTTTTTTTTCCTATGCAGTCCACCATAATTCTTGCATCTATACACTTTATTCAGTCTTGTATCCCCTGTTCGCGAGCCAATTGGGTTCCGTTGTAGAAAACTTGGTTTCGTCCATTCCAGACATTCCACAAAATAGTGCAAAACAGTTGGACTCCCAATATATCTTGGCCAGTAAGCCAAAATAGAATCCAATCGTAAAGGTCAAAATCAATTGGGATGTGAGAATGAGTTTCAAAAGGTTACATTGCATAAACTGATGAGATGAGGATTCCTCCTTTGCAGATCATAAAGGGCAATGAATTCAAAGGAAATACCTTTCTTGTGGAAGTTAATCCTTGTAGGTAGGATATTCTTCACTAGCCCCCAAAAGAAATTTATTATTTTGTTTGGGATTGAAGCTTTCCAAGACCCCTTCCATATTCGGTAAGTTATGTTTTGAGACCGTTCAGGTTGCATTTTTCCAGTTTGTCACAAATGAAATGGTATGTAGAATTAACCAAATACTTGCCCTCATTTTCCTATTACCAAACCATACTATAAGAGGGGAGTCAATAAGACAAAGGCAGACCAACAATCATTTGCATCACGTATTATTCAAAGCTTGCAAAAGCCATTTCCTTTTTCCATTGTCTCGCGTCATCCTCAATCAGACCAGACACCAAAGGATCTTCATTTATTTGACATTCAAGGGTTCTTGATAGATTGCCAAACTCTTCAGTTAACAATTTATCTTGCCATATCTTCATATTTTTGCCATTAACGATGCTCCACACCTGTCCCTTAACAATAAGTTCACGGGCACTATGAATACTTTTCAAAGCATAGCTTGGTTGATATCCTTTTTTGGTTGTCATGTACTCCCCTCTAGGTAGTATCTACTCTTAAAAAATTTCTCAAGGAGAGATGACTCTCTCATGACTAATCTCAAACAATGTTTAGCTAGCAAAGCGATGTTAAATTCACCAATTCCCCTAAGACCCATTCCTCTATCATTCTTAGCTCTTGAGAGTCGCTCCTAACTCATCCAGTAAATTTTCCATTTTTCCTACTTGGAACATGCAACTAGCAATTTGTAGCAACTAAGCACATAGTCTCGAATTTGTAACGCCCTGGATTTTTAATCGAAATTCGAAAGCATTACATAAAATAATTATTGCTTAGAAAAATTTACGATAATTTTTTTTTGTAAGAATACAAAACATTTATTTATTTAAATATTTAGTAACAACCACATTATTTAATATCATTAAGAAAATGTTTATTCAAAAGCTAAAACAAAGTAAAAGCAATAATTCCTAACGGAAGGGAATCCACTTCTGTATTTCTAGAATTCTAGTGCATTTTAAAAGTTGGTGCCAAAAGATTAAAAATAAACTTAAAAATATTGCGGCAATTCTATTATTACAAAATTGTCTACAAAATTGTCTTGCGGCAATTCACATACCACACATCCTTATCATGAGTATCACATATTCATAGACAAATAATCATAAAAATTATGACTTTCACCACATACACATAAAAATCAAAACTTGATGTCATATATGCCATAAAAATTAACACTTTAACATATATAGCAAGAAAGTTCAAACTCCAACTCATATATATCATAAAAGTTAAAACTTTATCACATGTAAGGTAAAAATTCAAACTTTATTTCATATTCATCATAAAACGACAACTTTATCACACATAGCATAAAATTCAATAGTTTTACTTCATAGAAGTCATATATTACAAATCAATCTCAACAAATAAATTAAAGTTTTATTATTTTAATCCATTAGTCTACATTTATTCCTTTTAAAAGACAAGTAATTACAATTATTTATTACATGTCATCCAACCAACAGTCTAACTATAATTTGTGTAGGGAAAAGCCCTTACCTTGACCGCTTTTCTTCCTAGTACAAAGCTCTACGCACGAAGTTGTTCACAAGAAAAAGAAATTCCACGCTTTGGATGCCCAAAAAAGAGGAGGTGTGAAGGTGATTGTGGCTAGGGTTTTGGTATTCCCTTCTAGTTATTGTTACTAAGTATAGAAATATTGTGGACTTTAGGGAAAATTTAAAGTAGAGATTATTAGGTAGATAGTGTTGGGCCTAAATAAAGAATAGAAGGGAGAAAATATTATTATTATTATTATTATTATTATTATTATTATTATTATTATTATTATTATTATTACTATTATTATTATTATTATTATTATTATTATTATTTGTGTGTGTTAACCTTGATCATAAAAACCAAGCCACAAACACCTAGCCCAAATTTCTACTCATTCATATGGGTTGGGTCACACCAAACCACAAACCCTTAGCCCAAATTCTTCTTGCATATATATGTATATATATATATATAACTCTTCCATTGATTAAATAATTCTTACTAACAACTTTATCAACTACAATAGGACGAACACAACAAATAATTATCACACCTAAAAAATATTTTCGTCCTTAGAGGATGTTACATAACTCACCCCCTTAAAAATAGTTTCGTCCTCGAAAATAGTCAGACATGAAAAGGTTAGGGTAGAGCTCTCTCATTATTTCCTCTAATTCCCAAGTTGCATCTCCTGTTGTTTGGTCCCAAATCACCTTGACCAAGGCGACCTCCTTACCTCGTAGGTGCTTAGTAGTCCTATCTCCAATGCATAGTGGTGGAATTACAAAGGAAAAGTTCTCCTTCAACTGGATATCATCTAGTGTGATAATATGGGAAGGATCAGCCATGTACTTCCTCAGCTGTGACACATGGAATACGTCGTGCATTTTGGCTAGACTCAAAGGCAAGGCAATCTGGTAAGCTACGAGACCTACACGTCAGAGGATCTGATATGGGCCAACGAATTTAGGAGTGAGCTTCTTAGACTTCAGTGCCCTACCAACTCCAATAGTAGGCGTGACTCTAAAAAATACATGTTCACCCTCTTGAAACTCTAGCGGTTTCCTCCGTTGGTCTGTTGTACCAATTTTGGCCTCACAATTAGGTTCTCACCATCTTGATACCAACACAAGGGAGTTTGGCACTTACGCCCATATAGAGCCTCGTATGGTGCCATCCCAACGCTCGCATGATAGCTGTTGTTATAGGTGAACTCAACGAGAGGTAACATATTATCCCAACTTCCTCGTTTATCCAACACACACGCTCTTAGTAAATCCTCCAAGGTCTGAATAGTCCTTTCTGTTTGTCCATCGGTTTGAGGGTGATAGGCTGAACTCATTCTCAATTTAGTACCCAAAGCCTTATGTAATGCTCCCCACAAACTAGAAATGAACTTCGGATCTCTATCTAAAACAATGTTGGAGGGTACCCCATGTAGTCTAACAATCTCGGCAATGCAGATCTCTGCAAGCTTAGTCACATCATAAGTAGTCCTTACGGGTATGAAATGGGCAAATTTGGTCAACCTGTCTACAATAACACAAATGGAGTCAAAATTCTATTGAGTCTTAGGCAACTATACCATGAAATCCATAGATATACTATCCCATTTTCATACTGGTATAACTAATGACCTTAGTAGTCCCCCTAGTTTCTGATGCTCTACCTTGGCTTTTTGAGAAGTCAAACATGAAGCCACATATTCTGCTACATGTTTCTTCATTCCCGACCACCAGAACTTTTGCTTAAGGTCTTTATACATTTTGGTGGTACCAGGGCGAATACTCAACTTGCTTTTATGGGCCTCATCCAAGATAGTATTCCTCAATTCTGTATGCTCGGGTATACAAACACGTCCATTACATCTCAAAATATCGTCTGGGCCCACCTTAAATTCAAGTGCCTTGCCGACCGCGATCAACTATCTCTTCTCTTGAGTCAGAACGTCTATCACTTGGAGAACTTTAATCTCATTCATCAATTCACTATCTATAATAATCATTCCACAGTGCACTTTCCCCGATGTAGAATCCAATTTAAGATCCAAGTCACGGAACTTCTCTAACAACTCCAACCCCTTCGCTGTTTTGAATGAGAGATGAACCTGCTTCCTGCTTAAGGCATCAGCCACCATGTTTGCTTTCCCTAGATGGTAATGAAACGTGAACTCATAATCTTTAATAAACTCCATCCATCTTCCCTGCCTAATGTTATGCTCCTTTTGATCAAACAAAAATTTTCAAACTCTTATGGTCACTGAATACATCAAAACTACACCCATATCGATAATGTCTCCAAATTTTTAAGGCGAAAACAATTGCAGCTAACTGCAAGTCATGAGTGGGATAATTCTTTTCATGCACCTTCAATTGCCTTGAGGCGTAGGCCACTACTTGTTTGTGTGCTTCAGTACACAACTCAAACCATGAGAGAAGGCATCACAATAAACTTCGTAAGGCTCTTCTGGCTGTGGCAACACTAACACTGGGGACGTAGTTAGTTTCTCTTTCATCAATTGGAAACTTTTATCACACACCTTAGTCCAAGCATATATCTGGTTCTTCTTCGTAAGGTGTATCCCTCAATAAATCTCCTATAGTATCCGGCCAAACCCAGAAAACTTCTAATCTCTGTGATTGTTTGTGGTTGTTTCCATGCCATCACGGCTTCTACCTTGGATGGGTCGACTGCAACCCCTTCCTTAGAAATTAAATGTCCCAAGAACTTCACTTATTCCAACCAAAATTCACATTTTCCTAGATTGGCATATAATTGTTGCTCCTTCAGTACTTGTAGAGCTTGACGCAAATGTTCCACATGTTCCTCTCGGGTCTTGGAATAGATCAAGATGTCATCAATAAAGATCACAGTTCATATAATCCATGAATATAGCTGGTGCATTGGTCACTCCGAAGTGTTAGTATAGAGGCGCACCTAAGAGAGAGGGGTGAATTAGGTGTTTAGAAATTTTCTGGTTTTAGAGACTTAGTGGATTATTTTTCTGACTATGATTTAGAATATGGTAAAATGTAAATGGCAGAAAAATAAAGAACACAACAATTTATCTCGGTTCCCCTTTCAACCAAGGGTACATCCAGTCCTCTTGCACACCACAAGAGATTTTCCACTATTGTTAGAATAAGTACAAGTCTAACTTTAAGACTTCTATTATAGACATTTAACAATCTGCCTAAGATAGTATACCACTATCCTAGTTTACAACACTTGAAGAAAGTACACCATTTTCCTCAATTTACACAATAACTTGAATGGTTTTACAACAATGATTTTGACTGAAATCAAGAGAATATAACAGTTGATGCTTTCTTGTACAATGATAACAATCTAATATAATTTCAAGTACAACAGATAACCTTTCTCGATGATATGACAATGTAGAACATGTACTTGAAATATGAAAGTATGACTTTGAATTATTCACAAAATATTTCACAAAGTTTGTTCAAAGTTGTTCTACGATTGATGTAACAGTTATTAAGTTAAATCTGAACCTAGGAAGTATTTTTACTCCTTAGACATCACTTCAGATCAGTAGCAATCATTCCTAGAGGTTTGAGGAACATATGCAATGATCCAGATTGAATCTAAACTGAAAAATTGCATTGCTTCGCAGTTGTATTCGACTATAGCCTAAGTGTAGTCGAACACACCTCTATAACATTCAGATTTATTTCAAAATATTAAGCTTGTATTCGAATACAAATCCTTGTACTCAAATACAGATGACTGAATTTTTCTACTAACTTGATTTTGTATTCGGCTACAACATCCTGTAGTCGAATACTTGTAGCCGAATACAGATGTGAAGTTTTTGCTTCTGGCTTGGGTTTGTATTTGGCTACAACATGCTGTAGTCGAATACAGATGTGCAGTTTTTGCTACTGGCTTCATATGTATTCAGCTACACATATATGTAGTCGAATACAACCTTGACATTTGTCAAAAACTTGATTTTCAAACATTGTTCATGCCGTTTGACACTTTGAAAATTCTTTGGATGCATATGCTAAAGTAGAAGGTTATCAAGTGCATTTCAAATATATTATTAGATTGCTTCAAGTACCTTAAATTATAAGTCTTCTAGCATATTTGATAATAGTTGACTTGATTGTAGACTTATCTTTGAATTTGCAATTTGATCAATTTCCTTGGTCTTTGTCTTCATCAAAAACATAAGTATTTTACATTCTCCACCTTTTTGATGATGACAAAACCTTGTTGTTGTTGAAACTTCAAAGCGTTGATCGTTTTGTTTTTTCTCCCCCTTAGGGCATGCTTACTCCCCCTTTGATCTTGAGTTCATGCCATCATGTTTTGAAAGTTTGAAAACCAACAAATTCTTTAACAATTACAGCATACAATTTTCTCCCACTGTTTACATTATCAAAAAGGAAGAAAAAATAACAAAAGAATATTCCAAGCATACATAATATATAGGGAATAAAGACATATCAGAAGTAGGGAATATAACATCAAAAGCAAAGTGAAAAGTTAAACAAGTCGCAGTCATATATCATCAATGTTATGAATTTAAACGAAATGTTTTACAAAGCATTGAAAGAAAAGAACAAAAACTACAGCAGCCAACTATATGTTATCATGTGGTGGGAGGTGAAGGTGGTCAATCTTGACAGACAGGCCATTTAGTTCATTCAACAGAGATTCGTGGTTCTGGGAAATGGTTGTCTCAATATTTTGGAATCGTTTGTTAATGGAGGTGTCCATAGTGTGAAATTGTTCAGTGATGAAGGTTTGAAGGGAGTTGAGCTTGTCCATCACCATGGGATTTGAAACGTGATCATTGTCCAACACTGTTTCTCCTACTTCTTCGTCATCCTGGGCAGTCATAGATGATTGTCCAAGATCACTTTTGTGGACATCAGCCTGAAGTTGCTCGCTCCACACAATCTTCATATTGGGCAACACATTCAAGTCCAGCACACTTTCTTTTATAGGTGTATACATGACTTCACTTGAAAAATCTACTTGAAAATGATCCAAAATCCTGGTAATATCTTTGGCATATGGCAACCCGATGGCATTCTTGGAAGCAAATAGAACAGACTGGACAAAATATGACCAATTGAGATCAGTTCCTTCTAGTATAAAGTACATAATCTGAAGCTCAAATTCAGTCATTTGTGAATAATTCCCTGCCTTCGGAACCAGAATGTAACTGAGGAAATAATGCAGCAGCCTATTTTCAACGGTCAAATTGCCAACACCATACCGTTGCCTAGCAAATTCAGAACCAGCCTGTGCCAGTTTTCTTTCCATGGTATTTATGTCAAAACCGCACAAGGATACATAAGCATCATATTTGGTCACATTTTCTCACTCATACAAATTTCCAGGCTTAAGTTTCTGACCTTCAAATGGTAACTGCAATATTTCTCCAATTGCACGAGTTGCCAACTTAAATCCTTCTTTCTTAAGGTTGCAGTAAAACACCCTAACTAAGTTGGCATAGATTAGGCCATTATAACTAATGAATGCCTCCAAATGTTGTGCCCAAAGTAACTCAGTATATTTAAAAGATGAGAAGGAATCAAGTGGACCATATTTTGGAGTTATCAGCTTTTTATCTGAGTAGTAGATTCTGAACCGGTCGATTTCTCCTGGTGAGTAATCTTGACAGGTCTGCAACATTGTTATTCTTTGCCCTCCTTTTTGAAGGACCCACTAAAGCATGCTTGGTTCGGGAACCTCTTTTTTGTGCATCCATGGTAATGATTGAAGAAATGAAGTTTTCAGATTTTGGGGAAACATTTAGGGATTTGAGGTTATGATTTTGAGTTTGGAGTAATCTTAGATGCAATTGATGATAGTGCATAGATTTGGTAAGGTTTGTATGTAAGATTGGATGAAGTTTTGGAGAAATGAGAGTGAAGGAGAAACTGTATTCAACTACTGAGTTTTAAGCAAACTGACCTAAAACACGAAACACACATATATAGGCAAAAATTCGAATCTGCATTCGGCTACATACTGATTGTAGTCGAATACAGTGATTGTCTTTGCTTATATCATCACTTATAAAATCATCATCATCACAAGAGACATTTTTATCCTCTTTCAAGGGGTTAGATTCATCAAATCATACATGCATAGATTCTTCTACTAAAAAAATTCTTTTGTTAAAAATTCTAAAAGCATTACTAGATACCTTCATCGGCTTTCTCATCGAATTATCCAAGATTTTCCTTACCATTATTCAGCACAAAGCATTTACACCCAAATATGTGAATGTGAGTGATGTTTGGCCTTCTACCTTTATAGAGTTCATATGGAGTCTTCTTTAGGATTGGCCGAATTATTACCCGGTTGGATACATAACAAGCTGTACTTAGAGCATTTGCCCAAAAGTATTTTGGTAAACTTGAGTCGCTTAGCATGGTCCTTGCAAGTCCTTGCAAGTAAACTTGAGGTGTTCTTGGTGCAAAAAAGTTATGGAAGATTCCATTTTCTTCACAATACTCTACAAAAGAAGCATTTTGAAATTCTCCTCCATGATCACTTCCTATTGATACATTTTGGTTGCTTGTTCATTTTGGACTAGTTTGGCATAATCTTTAAATGCTTTCAAATCTTCATTTTTATTTGCCAAAAATAAGGTCCAAGTGAACCTTGAGAAATCATGAACAATGACTAGTCCATATGAATTTCCACCAAGACTTTTAGTTCTTGATGGACCAAACAAGTCCATATGTATCAATAGAAGTGATATTGAAGTTGATACAATATTCTTGGGTTTGAAGGAAACCTTAGTTTGCTTACCCTTTTGACAAGCATCACATAATTTGTCCTTAATGAATTTCATCTTTGGTAAGCCTACAACAAGTTTACGCTTGACTAACTTGTTTAAATGATCCATATGGATATGTGAAAATCTTTTATGCCATAGCCATGCATCATTGTTGTCACTTACCATAAGACATTTCATTCTCAAGGATAAATCATCAAGATTAATTATAAAAATATTTTTAAAACGCTTACCAACAAATTGGATTTCATTTGATACCTCATTTCGGATAATGCATTCATCTTTGTTGAAAGCTATTGTGTAACCCTTGTCACAAAGTTGGCTAATGCTAATAAGATTGTGCTTTAATCCTTAAACATATAAAACATCTTCAACTGAAGGAGATAGGGCTGCACCAACCTTTCTAATGCCCAAAATTTTACCCTTGTTGTTATTTCCATAGATCACATAGCCTTTTGATTCAAGAGTAAGTGCTGAAAATTTTGTTTTGTCACCGGCCATGTGTTTTGAACATCCATTATCCAAGTACCACATATTAGATGTACTTTGTATGCATTCCTACAAAATAGGATCAGAGTTTGTTACCGAAAGTGCTTTGGGTCCTTGAGTATTAATACCTTTCTTTACCCACAAATAATGCTCGTTTCGAACACCAAAATTCCTAAAATGAAAAGCATTAGGTGTGTGGCCATTTAGACCACAATAAAAGCATGTAGGAATAGATTTACTTCTATATTTAGGCATATGAGATTTCTTTTGAACAGAATTCTTCTTAGAATAATGATGATCATTTTGCACAACTATAACGTTCTCTTTGTTGGATTCATCATTTGCCTTAACAAAGATGGTTTTATTAATACTTGGTTTATCAAATTTTGGATAACCAAGACCGCTCTTGTCGTTGGAATATCTTTGCATATTAAGAATATTTTTGAATCCAACTTGTCCCTTTTCATATCTTTCAATGACTCTATTTAGTTGGACAATTTAAAAAGAAAGAGAATCACATTTATTACATGTAAAATTCTATTTTAATTTTTCAAAGTCTTTTTCCATAGTGTCAATTTTCTCTTTAAGAGATGAAATTTTTTTCTTTTGAGTTGACACTGTTTTGCACAGAATTTTACATTCCATAAGTAATTCTTTTATTGCATCTTGAGCATCATTACACTCAATAAGTAATTCATTATTAGCATCATTATTATGAAAAAAATCTTTGTTACTAACCTCTACCTCTTCGTCGGATTGGTGTGATGCCATCAAAGCAACATTGCACATTCGTCACTTTCCGAATCTGAGGATGAATCGACTTCATTGTCCTCCCATGCTATATAGGCCTTTTTGAATTCTTTCTTCTTGAGAGCACTTTTCTTGACAATATTTGGACACTCCGCTTTTATGTGTCCTTGCTTGCCACACTCAAAACAAGTGAAGTTTTGATTTGTAGTGGAGACATCCTTCTTGATGAAGGTTTTCCTTTTCTTAAGATTTTTATCGTTTTGAAGGAACTTGCCAAATTTCTTTACTAGGAAGGTGATGTTCTCATCTCCATCTGAGTTCTCATCATCTCTCTGTTCTCCTGACTTCGTTTTCAAGGCAATGCTCTTTGGCTTCTTTTCTAGAATTTTATTCTTTTCTAGTCTTCCAAGATCAATCTCATATTCTTGGAGTTTTTGGAAAAGTGCAGAAAGAGACATCTTTGACAGGCTTTTCTTTTCAAAAATTGTCGTTACTTTACGTTGCCACACCCTTGTTAATGATCTTAGAACTTTAAGGTTCAATTCATCATTAGTGAAGATCTTGTCAAGCGCCGTCAGGTGGTTGGTCAGATGAAAAAATCTTTTCTGCAAGTCCAAAATAGGTTCTCCAAGCTGCATACGAAACGGTTCATATTCTTGAGATAAAATATTAAGTTTAGAACATTTTACCTCAACTATTCATTCATGGGTTACTTCAAGAGTATCCCATATTTCTTTGGCAGATTAGCAATGAGACACACGGAAGAATTTGTCAATTCCAAGTGCCGATTGAAACATGTTTTTGGTCTTTTTGTCAAACAGCACTTTCCTTTGGATTATTTTTCTGACTGTGATTTAGAATATGGTAAAATTTAAATGGCGTAAAAATAAAGAACACAACAATTTATCCTGGTTCCCCTTTCAACGAAGGGTACATTCAGTTCTATTGCACACCACAATAGATTTTCCACTATTGTTGGAATAAGGACAAGTCTAACTCTAAGACTTAAGTTACATACTTCTAACAATCTGTCTAAGATAGTACACCACTATCCTAGTTTACAACACTTGAAGAAAGTACACCACTTTCCTAAATTTACACAATAACTTGAATGGTTTTACAACAATGATTTTGACTGAAATCAAGAGAATATAACAGTTGATGCTTTCTTGTACAAAGATAGTAGTCTAATATAATTTCAAGTACAATAGAGAACCTTTCTCAATGATATGACAATGCAGAACATGTACCTGAAATATGAAAGTATGAATTCTAATTATTCACAAAATATTTCAAAAAATTTGTTCAATGTTGAACCTAAGAAGTATTTATACTCCTTATACATCACTTCAGATCAATGACAATCGTTCCTAGAGGTTTGATGAACATGTGCAATGATCCAGATTGAATCTGAACTAAAAAATTGCATTGCTTCGCAATTGTATTCGGCTACAGCCTAAGTGTAGTCGAATACACCTCTGTAACGTTCAAACTTATTTCAAAATTTTAAGCTTGTACTCGAATACAAATCCTTGTAGTCAAATACAGATGACTGAATTTTGCCATTGACTTGATTTTGTATTCGGCTACAACATCCATTAGTCGAATACAGATGTGACGTTTTTGCTACTAACTTCATCTGTATTCGGCTACACATATATGTAGTCGAATACAACCTTGACTTTTATTAAAAACTTGATTTTCAGTATTGTTCATGCAGTTTGACACTTTGAAAATTCTTTTGATGCATATACTAAAGTAGAAGGTTCTCATGTGCATTTGAAATATATTATTAGATTGCATCAAGTACCTTAAATTATAAGTCTTCTAGCATATTTGGTAATAGTTGACTTGATTGTTGACTTCTCTTTGAACTTGCAATTTGATCACTTTCCTTGGTCTTTGTCTTCATCAAAAACATAAGTATTTTACACGAAGGACATCACCAAGTACTCATAGTGCCCATAACGCGTTCTAAAGGCCGTCTTGAATATATCATCTTCTTTCCCCTGAATCTAATGGTACCCTTACTTTAGATCAAACTTAGAAAACACCTTTTCCCCTTTGAGTTGGTCCATTAAATCATCAATGCGGGGTAAGGGGTATCTGTTTTTTATTGTGACCTTGTTGAGTTGTGATAATCAACGCACAGTCTTAACTTTCCATCTTTCTTGTTGACCAATAATACGGGGGCTCCCCATGGCGACACACTAGGCCGAATGAATTTCTTAGACAGATGGTCTTCCAATTGGTTTTTTAGTTTTGATAACTCTAAGGGGGCCATTCTGTAAAGAGCGATAGAGATGGGTCCAGTACCTGGAATAACATCGATAGAAAATTCGACATCGCGGACTGGGGGTAGTCCTGGTACGTCTGGGCGAAAACTTTAAAGAAATCCTTCACCACTAGGATCTCATCGACAACAACCTCTGGAGTCATTCTGATGGAGTTGAGAAACACATATTTTAAAACTCCTCCCTTAAGAGAAAATTTTAGTCTATTGGTCGAAAGGAACTTCAAAATATTGGGATCTGGAAATATCACATTCGGTCAGGCGCAGTCTAACATGACGTAGTTGCTAGACAAATTAAATCGATCTTTAAATTCATTTTAAACACAGTCAGCGGGCATTGCAAGGACGTCGAGTTACATTTTACTGGTTCAGCAGAGTGGAGGGTAACCAGTAAATCGAATGGTAAGGTAGTGACATCTAGTTGGAGCGAATCCACCTAATCTAATGAAATGAACGAGTGTGTTGCTCCATAATCATATATCACAGAAATTATTTTTCCAACAATTAAACATTCACCCTGAATAAGTTCTGAGGAAGATGGTGCTTCTTCTCCACTAATATGATAAACACTTCCTCGAGCAGTAGGGCGTGCAACATCCTTATTGTTGACAACATCCTTATAGTCGGTAATGTCCTTCTCCCGACAATCTTTTGCAAGATGGCCTGGTTTCTGACAAGCATAACATATCCTGGTTCTTCCGGGACACTCAGTTATCCTATGTCCCTCCCGTCCACAGTGATAGCATCGAAGAGTACGCGTTGGGTTCTGTGTTGGATTCTGAGGCCTCTAATCACCCATGTTTTGGGGGCCAGATCAATCTCTAGCAATCCTTTGTGGGCGGGCATAAGGCTTTTGTTGTTGAAACTATCTACCTCTATTTTGTTGGTCACCATTTCCCTGTTCAAAATTAATATTTAGAGACATAACCCCATAATTAAATGATAAGGTTGTGGTTGATTTTTACAGCGCATTTTACAGCGTTTTTTTACAAAACCGCTGTACAACGCTTTTTTTAAGCCATTTACAGCGCTTTTTTTAAGCCATTTACAGCGTTGTAATAAGATACAACAGCGCTTTTTTTTTATAAAAAAAATGCTGTAAAAAAGGTGGATATATTGCGCGCTTGTTATACGCATTTTACAGCGCTTTCTAAAAAAGCGCTGTAAATCCCTATAACAATAGATGCATTATTATGACCCTATTACAACGCTTCTCCAAAAAAGCGCTATAATAGGTGCATTCATATAGATGATTTGTTATGCACCTTTTACAACGCTTTTTTACAAAAGCGTTGTAATAGGTGCACTTATATAGATGCATTGTTATGCACCTATTACAGCGCTTTTCCAAAAAGCGCTATAGTAGGTGCATTCAATAGATGCATTATTATGCACCTATTACAGCGCTTCTTCGAAAAGCGTTGTAGTAGGTGCAATGTAATGCACCTTTTACAGCGCTTTTTTGAGAAAGCGCCGTTAAAGGTGTCTTTTTTTTTTTTTAGTTTTATTAAATATGTTGTAAATTTTAAAAAGCGCTTTTTTAGAAAGCACTGTCTTTTAATCCAGAATCAATTCACAATTTTTATTCCAAAATCATTTTCATCTAGAATCAGTTCACAATCAGTCAGTAGTACACAACAACAACAAAACAGCACTACAAAACACACAAGAATCAGTACACAACAACAACAGATTCACTATATTTTAAAATGCACAAATATTCACAACAATCAATTCATATTTATATATTCACAAGCTCAGAACTACATATTCACACAACTACCTATTCATATAAGTATCAGATTCACTATATTTTCATACAACTACATATTCATATTCACAACTACATATTCACAAACAGCACATAACTACCATATCCCTTGCAGCATGCCATTTCCCAGCAAATCAAATAATATTCATTTCAAGCACATACTGACACCAGTCTTCGTTTATCTCTATTAGTTCTTCTTCAGAATACGTTGGACTGGAATTGTCAAAGTACTGATATAAAAATTGAACATAAATAAGTTAGAATCAAATATAAACATAGTTTATATATGAAAATCAAATAACTAAAATACCGTACCGTTTCTGGGATTACAATTTGATTCTTATCAACAATCTCCTGCATGAATCGCAATACATAGTACACACAGTCGATGTTGTTAGTTTGACGAGGGCGCTATAAAATAAAACATATAAGTCAATAATTATTTAATTGTGCATTGATTGTAAGTGAAATTTAAAAGCATATATTTCAAACCTTTATTGGAATCCATGTGATGTTATTTGACTTTAGCTTCGACACTGTCGCACCTCTTTGACCTCGAAAAACTTGTAAAGCACTATCGAATAAATAAATGTGATTATTATAGCATTAACAAACACATTATATATATATATATATATATATATATATATATATATGTGTGTGTGTGTGTGTGTGTGTGTGTGTAAAAAATAAATGAATATTACTTACGTGTCGAACAAAGTCTTTATCTCGGGGCGATTGTTGTAATGGCCGTGTAAGGGATCTAGGTAGTATATAACTTCAGAGGTCGCATTGATTGCAATTAGCACCCAATGTGCCCTACAACAACAAAAATTTAGTTTACACAACTAATAAATTAAGATCTCATAAATTAAAAAAGATATAAATATAGAATATATAATTACGTACCTTGAATTATATGGTGCAAGGAATAACTTATCCTTCTCTTTATTTCCTAATAGTATATCTAAAACGTATTTATTTACATTCATTAGATCGTGTTTAAGCATCGAAATCTTATGTGGAGACAAGAATGAAAATTTATTTGACAATCTGCGCGTGCACACGAACTTCTCATACAAAAACCTTCAATGAAAATTTCAAATTAGATTAATTACCAATAAATTAAATTAATTACAAATAAATGCGATGAAAAGTAATTTTTACCTCATGTATATGCTCATAATAGTAGCACTCAGCTCCTTATGGTCGAGAAGTTCGTATATGTGCTTTTTTCAAAAAATTCTTTATACACATCTCCGAATAGAGCTTTATCCATGCTTATTATTCGTGAATCGTCGCTGCCCATATTTTTTTTTTGCCTATATGTCAAGACACGACCCATATGGAGCAAGACGTGGCTGACTTATTTTAGGAGCAGGAGCAGCAACTGATTTTACACGATCCAGTTTTTTAGCAGCAACAACTTTGGCCGCTTTATTACCCTCCAGCTTTTGCAGTTTGCCAGTTTTATTACCCTCCAATTTTTGAAGTTTCCCGGCTTTATTTTTGCCACGAACATCCAGTTGTGGTGCGGCAGCTGGCTTGCTGGCTTGCTGTGCGGGTTGTTCATTTATGGGAATCTTCTTATCATTCCCTTTATTAGACTTTGTTTGAATCTAAATAAATGTGAAATTAAAGTTAACATTGGAAAAAATTCAGCAATTAAATATAATCAATTAAACATACATTTCAATTAATTAAACATACCTTGTCAAGGGCAACAAGATGTTTGGGCCATGCCACGTAGCTGCCAATTGCTTCGCCCAAATAATTCAGATCTGCATCGTTGTCCGGTACAGGCAATGGTGCATTTGGTTCCAAAGCAATAACTGGCGATACTTTGACATGGCCCGCAGGGATTGGTGTGTTGTGCAATACTTCGCCCGGAGCATTGCACAATGTTCCCTTTCCGACCTTCCGATGAGTAGGGGAGGATAAGTACAGCACGCATGGAGTGACCCCCTAAAATCAATGGTTAATACATAAGTATGTGAAACAATTAGCTTGAATGAATTTCTTATTTTATTAAGTAATTAATTACCTCAGGAAGACTGTTGAGACCAACGTTGCAACTTGCGTTTTCACTCTCAATGTGAATTTCACGTTGGGGCTGGTCCACAAGTTGCTTGTCTTTATTTGTCTTAACCAAGAGGGCCACTTGCTCCGTTAATACTTTAATCTTGTCTAATACTTCCTCGTTAGATGGATTTTGGCGCTTCTCTTGTGAAAAATAACTTCTAGGAGTTACGCCAAATCCTTTCCCCCTCACGCGGTCGGAATATTCAGGAACATTAAACACTTTACCTAATATGTCCCTGCAACTTGCCTTGTTGTCCTCTTGATTTTCCGATTCAAGATTCGCCTAAAATACATATACGGTTAAAAAGATAACATTTTTAAAATACAATATTAAAAAATATTAAAGTGATAAATATACTTACACAAAGTTCTATTACTTTTTGTACATTTTCGTTATCAACCACTCCTTCTTTATTTACACGAGCTTCCTTCCATAATATATGACGACCCAACGGTTGATCGGATTGGGTGTCTTGTAGCTATTATCGTTAAGATCATAAACAAAATTTTAGTTAGATAGTATAGTTTATAATATACCACATTAATTAAATAAAAGTGATGTTTAATTACTTACAAGTTTTTGCTCTAGATGAGCATATCCCATATGAGATTTCTTGTATGGGTGGGGAATAATTTTTGCCCTCTCGCGATTTGCCTTACTAATATTCTAAATAAAAAAAATAACAATCTAGTAAAAATTTAAAATATGCTATGAATATGAATAATAAAACACAAATGCTAATAAATTAATCACTTACAACAAATGCGGGGTCGGAACGTTTTGATACGAATGCGCTCCATTCCTCATTTGATATATAATGTTTATATATTTTTAGAGCTTCCGCATTCGTATTTCCTTCACGGTCTTTTAAATAACAATTAGAGAGGTGAGATCTAAAGCCCCGGTGTATTTTCCCGGCAACTCTGAGCACATAGCTCTTTCTCACCTCATCAAGAACAAAAGCTGACTGCAAACCAAATAAATATATAGTTTGAGTAAAATACTTCAAAGCAGTATGTAAAAATTTATAAGTAATAGGGTGGAGTAAAAAAATTACCTGTATATCAGCCCACAATACATCTTTGACATTCTTCAATGCCTTATCTCTCCAATCATCTATTGTGATTGGGATATTTTGACGAACAACAGCTCCAATATAACTAACAAACATGGAACTGTTGGGGTCAATTGGTTGACCACTCTCATTCCATCCAACCTAATAAACTCATATAGTAAGTACCTCAAATTATAAACAGCAAACAAGGTAAACAGCAAACAAAGTATAGTATAAACAGCGAAAAAAGAAAACAACAAACAAAGTATACCTCAAATTTTTGCCCAGGACTTCTTGCTTTTATAACATTTTGCATTATTGTTGCACCATGAGTGACTTCATTTTCGTAAGTCTTGGTGTTGCCAACTTCTTCATTTTGACAATCTAACTCCTTGTTGGTATCCATTTATCTACAACATGCAGTTCAACATCAACATGCAGTTCAGTTCAGTATAACTTCAACAAAGTTCAACATGCAGTAGTCTAAGTACGTAGCAAAATAAGTTAACATGCATTTTAGTGAAACAAAAAACTAATAAATACAATACCTGAAATAGCTCTTTTTAATTCTTAGGGTTACGCGTTCACAGACGAACGGCGTAGAAGACGATGAAAACGAGGACGAACGGTTACGAACGATCGTAGGGTTACGGGGTTCGCAGACGAAAACGAGGACGAAAATGGGGTTACTTGATGTTTATGATGTTTACGTACGATCGTAAGTGTAGGATGTTTACGTAATGAGAGTAAGTAATGAGGAAGAAACAAGGGAAACTGAAACTCTCGTAGGGCTCGTAGGGTTCGCAATGAGAAGGAGAACGCAGAGGAAACTGAAACACTCGTATGAAATTTACGTAATGAACATGAAACTGAAGAGGTTTACTGTTATATATAAAACCCTATTACAGCGCTTTTTTGAAAAAGCGCTGTAATAGGTCTCTTCATTTTATTTTTTAAAAGCCTACTACAGCGCTTTTTTATAAGCCTTTTAAAGCGCTTGTGAAAAAGCGCTGTAAAAGACCTCCTTATTTTTATTTTTTTAGAGGCCTTTTACAGCGCTTTTACAGAAAGCGCTTTAAAATGCCTCTTTGTTTTATTATATGCAAACGCTGTGTGACCCTTTTACAGCGCTTATTCAGAAAGCGCTGTAAAAGACCTCCTTATTTTATTTTTTTAAAAGCCTTTTAGAGCGCTTTTTTAGAAGAGCGCTGTAATAGGGTTTTATATATAAAATGCATCTTTGTTTTATCATGTCCAAAGGTTGTGTGACCCTTTTACATTGCTTATTCAAAAAGCGTTGTAAAAGACCTTCTGATTTTATTTTTTTAAAAGCCTTTTAGAGCGCTTTTTTAGAAGAGCGCTGTAATACGGTTTTATATATAAAATGCATATTTGTTTTATCATGTCCAAAGGCTGTGTGACCCTTTTACAGCGCTTATGAAGAAAGCACTATAAATGACCTCCTTATTTTATTTTTTAAACCCTATTACAGCGTTTTTTTAGAAAAGCGTTGTAATAGGGTTTTATATATGAAATGCCTCTTTGTTTTATCATGTCCAAAGGCTGTGTGAACCTTTTACAGCGCTTGTGAGGAAAGCGCTTTAAAAGACCTCCTTTAAAAGCGCTTATGAGGAACTATTTTTTCATAAGCCCTGTAATAATTTATTTTCTTCCAAATTAGTTAAATTATTTTTTCATAAGCCCTGTAATAATTTATTTTCTTCCAAATTAGTTAAATTATTTTTTCATAAGCCTTGTAATAATTTATTTTCTTCCAAATTAATTAAATTATTTTTTCATAAGCCCTGTAATAATTTATTTTCTTCCAAATTAGTTAAATTATTTTTTCTTCCAAATTGTGTTTAACTGATCAGGTCAAGTTCAAGCTAAATTACATGTATAACTTGAACTTAAATTGTTTTTAAGTTCAAGCTAATTAGTTAAACTGTTTGAACTTGAACTGATCAGGTCAAGTTCATATAGTTCAAGCTAAATTACCTGATCAGGTCAAGTTCAGTATACAATTACATACAGTATAAGCAGAAAATTACAAATTAACAGTTCAAGCTAAATACTAAAATGCTCAATTATGGCAGATCAAACAATTAAATTACATATGAACTCAGTTCAGATTACATGGATTAAAAACAATTAAACACATTAAGATGCCCTTCTTCTTTTCTTGGTGGGATTCACATTTGTTTGTCCATTAATGATACGAAACGATGGATTAATCCAAATTCCCTCATCATGATCATCTCTAAGATATTAACCATCATCAGTTGAACCAATTTCATGTGGTTGTGATGTTGCAAAGAAAAGATAATTACCAACATCTTCATCATTATTGTTATCATCACTTATTTTATTGGTCGATAGGACAACGGACCATTTATCATTAGCAGGATCAGTGACATAAAATATTATTATCAACAAGCAAGAACCCTATTAAAAGGCTCATCTTTGTATCCCACCCTATTAAAATCGACAAGCAAGAACCCTGACTCATCAATCCGAACGCCATTATTATTATCGACCCACTTGCAACCAAATATGGGAACACGAAACATTGTGTAGTCTAGCTCCCATATGCGCTCGATAACCCCAAAATATGATAGATTTGCATATATTGGGTTCTTGTCTTTTGCACTTGAGATATGCATCGCTTCAGCTACGAGAGTGACTCCGCTATTTTGCATAGTTGTTTGATCATCTTGTTCTTTGGTATAAAATGTGTAGCCGTTAATTACATAACCGGTGTAAGAAAAGACATGTAAACTCGGACCATTTGCTAGCCACCTCAATCTCTGTGAAATTGATCTAGGGTCTACATCAAACTTTGACTTTATGTGATTTTTTAACCATGTTATGAAACTTCGATTATGCTCTCGAGTTATCAAATTTTGATTCCTATTAATGTTCAAACTAGATAATTGATCCATGTGTATTGTAACATACGGTTGAACCTCATCATCATTGTGCAGAACATACAATTGTGCCTGCTCCCTTTCTGTCCTTAATATAGTCATTAGTCTCTTTCCAATTATCCCTTCTCCTGATAATCTTCCCGAATGACGAGATATGGGAAGCCCTATGGATTCAACATTTGACAGATATTCATTACAAAATTCAGCAGCTTCTTCGACAATGTACCGTTCAGCAATATATCGTTCTATCGAGTACATCCATCTCATATAAGCTGGCCCACAAAGTTGTGTTTCCTTAACAAGATGAACAGTAAGGTGAACCATTATATCAAAAAATGAGGGTGGGAAGTACTTTTCAAGCTCACACAAAGTAACAACAATTTCCCTCTGCAATCTCGGTAATTTCTGAGGATCGATCACTTTACTACAAATTTCCCTGAAGAAGAAACATAATTTAGTTATGGGTCGGCGAACTTTTTCAGGTAAAATTGAACGTATACCTATTGGTAGCAAATGCTCCATTAGAATATAAGCATCACGGGTCTTCAAACCTTTTAACTTGAGATCTTTCATACAAACTAAAGTTTTAATGTCTGAAGAGTATCCTTCTGGAACTTTAACTTCGTGTAGAAATTTACACAAAACAATTTTTTCCTTTCTAGATAGAGTATGAGCGGCTGGAGGTAGATATGTGCGATTTCCTTTCTTTACGGGACCCAATTCATTTCTTATTCCCATATCGACCAAGTCCAATCTTGCATTGATGCCATCCTTAGACTTTCCTGGTTTATTGAGTAACGTACCAATATGCATCACATCGAGAAAATGTCTTACATACAATGACTTCCAATATGGCAATTCAAAGAAAATTGACTTTTTCTTCCACCCAGTTTTGACCAACTCTCCCGCAAAAGGTTTGCCAAATTTATTGGTCAAACCTTGTACTTTCTCAAGTATTTGATATCCAGTCGATGCTACAGGAGCTCTATCTTCCTCTGATTTTCCATTGAATGCATTTCTCCACCCACGATACTGATGACTATAAAGTAAAAATCTACGATGTCCAAGAAATACATTCTTCTTACAATGTTTCAACAGCATCCAATTTGTACGCTCTTCACATATAGGACATGCCCACTAACCTTTAATGCTATATCCTGATAAATTACCATATGCTGGAAAATCATTAATTGTGCCGAACAACATAGCCCTCAAATTGAAACATTCTTTCTTATACCCGTCATAGACTTCTACACCTGTCTCCCACATAATTTTTAAATCTTCAATTAAAGGAGCCAAGTATACGTCGATATCATTCCCCGGTTGTTTGGGTCCAGAAATTAACAGAGACAACATCATAAACTTACGCTTCATACATAACCATGGAGGTAGGTTATAAATCAACAAAATCACAGGCCACGTGCTGTGTGAGATGCTTTGAAAACCGTGTGGATTCATTCCATCAGTAGAAAGTGCAAAGCGTAGATTTCTCGACTCTATCCCGAATTCAGGATACTCGTGATCAATTTTTGCCCATTGCGGAGAATCTGCAGGGTGTCGAAACTTTCCATCTCTAATTCTTTCATCTACATGCCATGTTAAGTGTTTTGAATTTTCTTCACTGCGATACATGCGCCTAAATCTTGGTATTATAGGAATATACCACACGACTTTTGCTGGAGTAGATTCTTTCTTCTTATATCGAGAGACATTGCATTTCGGACACGCCTTTAGTAATTCATATTCATTTCAAAATAAAATGCAATCATTAGGACACGCATGAATCCTTTCATAACTCAAACCAATAGAGCACAAAATTCGTTTAGTCTCGTAGGTTCTACTGGGAAGTTCATTATCATCTGGCAACATATCTTTTAAGAGTGTTAGTAATTCTGTGAAGCTTTTATCAGACCATCCATTACTCGCTTTTTAGTTGTACAACTTTAATATCGCCGAAAGTCTTGTGAATTTAGTACAACCATTATATAATGGTTTCTCTGCATCACTCAACAAGCTCTCAAACATTTTAGGACAATCACGAAGATCTTCTTCAACTGCTTTTGCAATCTCCTCAACTCGGTCCGGCTCATATGTATTTGTGTCGAAATCAGTTGAAACATATGTATCTGTGCGAGTGTTTCCATTGATTTTCTCACCATGTCTTATCCAACATGTATAGCTTTGATCAATTCCATACCATACTAAATGTCCTTCCAATTCATCTGCTCTAATGCGTTTTCCAAAACAACATTTTAAACAAGGACAAACGACTCTATTTGGATCTTTTGCATTAATCACTGCAAACGCAATAAACTCCTTCACTCCATTTTCATACTCTTTTGTCAATCGATTGGCAGACATCCATTTCCGGTCCATTTATATGACCTATATATATAAATGCAGTTACACAATAAGCATGATTTCAAGTCTGATATATATGTCCTATATATTTATAATACACATATCTTATAATATTGGTCCAAGATTAATTGATTTCAAAACAGAACATATATATCATGAGAACATATCTAATATCATGTAACAATTTATCAGTTTGAATTAGTGACAACAACAAATAAATAAAATAAAGTACTTGAGACAACGTTGATGATCAATTTGTTTTAAAGGAGGAAGAAGGTAAATCAATTTGTAGATGGGCGCACAGGAGGGTTCGCAGGGAAGGGGAGATGAGGGTTCGTAGGGTTTGGACAACGTATTAAATTTGTTTTAAATTTGTTTTTATTTAATTAAAGTGAATGTTTTTTATTTAAAGGGCAAGCCTATTACAGCGCTTGTATCAAAAGCGCTGTAATAGGTCATTTGATTATGAGAAAGTGCAAGGCTTTTACAACGCTTACACAAGAAGCGTTTTAAAATCTATGTAACATAAGGTGGGAGCGCTACATTTTACAGCGCTTGTGTTTAAAGCGCTCACAAAGCGCTGTAAAAGGCTATGTGAGAGCGCTTCAGCGTATGTGCAAGCGTATGTGACCCTATATGACCCTACTACAGCGCTTTTTTTACAACGCTTGTAAAAAAAGCGCTGTTGTAGCCTCCGTTATTTTTAAAAAATTATACAACAACGCTTGTATTTAATAAGCGCTGTAAAAGACGCGCTATAAAATGTCATTTTTGGGGTAGTGCATACTCCATTTTCGTGTCATCGGGGAAGTGGAGGATGTCAAATATATTCTCAATCTCCTGCAGCCAGAGGTCAGCCTTGTCAGGGTCATGCTCCCCTTTAAATTTTGGCGGATTTTGTCTACGGAATTCAGTTAGTCCTCTCGTTGCAACCGTTGCTTCCTCCCTCTGGTCCCTCTGCGCATTACGTTAAGCATGGACTGCAGCCTGCTGAGCCTGAACTGCAGCTTGTTGGGCCATTGCACTGGTCATTGCATTCATGGCTTGGATTGCTTCAGTCATGTCACTTCCTCCATGGGGGACTGGTCGGGTTTTGCGAAGAGCCATACTTGCTACAAATTATCTAATTAGGATAACACTATGATCTCACGGTTATATAGTAGGTTCAGGTCACGTAGTAAGTCGTGCACTAGAGGGATTCCCAAGAAAGAGAGGTGGGTCAATGGGCCACTTAATAACCAAGTTTTTCCTTAGCCAGAACCCCGCTAATACAACTTTTTATGGTATTACCTTTCCCTTCTATTATGGGGACAGTAGTTTCAAGTCACTTGGTAAGTCGTGTACTAGAGGGGTTCCCAAGAAAGAGAGGTGGGTCAATGAACCACTTAATAACCAAGTATTTCCTTAGCCACAATTCCACTAATACAACTTTTTATGGTGTTACCCTACATTTCTATTATGGGGCTTATAAAATTTTATATAGGTTAGAGGTTTAAAGCATTGTCTTTTTTACAAAAATTTAAATCATAACACAAAATTAAGTAATTAAGAAATATTCATAATCATTATAATTCAATTGGCCTAATTAATAACATCATTAAAGTGGAGACCAATTAATTATTGTATGTTTTCAAATCAAATCAATCTAAATCAATATGTAATAATTACACAATATAGCAAAATAACAACATTCTCATTTTACGATTTTAAATTAAAAAAAAAATCAAATCATGGCAATTAATTGATAATGTCATAAATGTACAAACAATTATTACATAACGTCAAATTAAATCACGAGTAATAAATTATTAAAAAAATTAAAATCACCAGTAGTAAATTCACAACGTCATAATAGTAAATTTATAACTTTATTAAATCATAGGTATTAAATTTATTACATACAGACAATTATTTAAAAAAAATTCAAATCACGAGTAGTAAATTCATAACATCATTAAATCACGAGTATTAAATTCATAACATACAAACAATTAAAAAAAATTAAAATCATGAGTAGTAAATTCGTAATGTCATAGTAGTAAATTCATAACGTCATTTAATCACGAGTATTAAATTCATAAAATAATTAAATTCAAATCACGAGTAGTAAATTCATAACGTCATAACGTGATCAAATGAAAACCAATTATTGCATTGAGTCAAATTAAAACTATTTTCAAATCGTAGGATCAAGAATTTAAGGCATATATTTAATCACAAAAATTCAAGGAGGTTATCCAATCAATGATACATAATAGGAATTTAAGTACTTAATAAAATCAAATAATTAGAAAACCAAACAATTAACATAATCAATGGCACATAATAGGAATTTTAAAAAATCAATAAAATTCCAATAATTAAAAAAAAAAAACAATTAACACAAGCAACATTAAAATAATGCGACATACACGAAGTGTCTCACCCCCAAAGTCCGAGAATTATTGCTCTGATACCATAATGTAACGCCCCGGATTTTTAATCCAAAGCATTACTTAAAATAATTATTGCATAGAAAAATTTACGACAATTTTTTTATGTAAGAATACTCAACATTTATTTTTTTAAATAATTAGTAACAACCGCGTTATTTAATATCATTAAGAAAATGTTTATTCAAAAGTTAAAACAAAGTAAAAGCAATTATTCCTAACAAAAGGGAACCCACTTCCGTATTTCTAGAATTCTAGTCTGTGACAAAAGATTAAAAATAAACTTAGAAATATTGCGGCAATTCTATTATTACAAAATTGTCTTGAAAAAACCCATTTTTACCCCACGTTCGCCGCACATCAATACTCATTAACTACTCTTGTTGTGATAAAATGTTGTTGTTAGAGTCAGTTTTTTTTTCCATCATCCATATCAAACCAAAGCTAAACATATAGAAGAATAACACAAAACATATAAAAGTAAAAAACTTCCAATTTAAAAGAAAAAATGCGCATACCAGTAAATTGAATATCAAAACATATGCATAATGCATGCTCCTAAAACTATATGATCCGGATATAAACTTGCCACTAAGGCAACTTCCACACAGAAAGATCACCCATACCAATGGGGAAAACAAACCTATCACTAAGACAACTCCCACGAAGATGCATATGCCATGACATGACGATATATTATCAAAGAGATATATTCCCACACAGCCCACTAAGAATTGTTGGAACCAAGTTGGTTTTACATTTAGAGTTTTGATGTTAACAAAAGTATTTTATGAGAACAATATATGTGACTTCAAAGAGTATGAAAGAAGATTCATGTTTTTGAAGAAAATCTATAATAAGATTTGATTCAAATTTATAATTGAAGAAAATCTTAAATAAGATTTGATTCACAATTATAATTGATGAAAATCTAAAATAAGATTTGATTCAAATTTATAATTGAAGAAAATCTTTGACCAAGTTGAAAAGAAAATATGGTCAAGATTTGATCAAGATTTGAAGAATATTTGAAAAATAATTTAATGAAGATTTGAAGCATATTTGATCAACATTTAATGAAGATTGGAAGAATAGTTGACCAACATTTAATGAAGATTTGAAGAAGATTTGATCAACATTTATTGAAGATTTGAAGAATATTTGATTTGAAGAATTTACAAATTCAATCTACACAAAATAGGAACAGAATCAATCTAAAAAATTTACAAACTCAATCTACACAAAATACGAACAGAATCAATTTGAAGAATTTACAAACTCAATCTGAACAAGATACAATTCATAATTAAATAAGGAAGAAATTGAAGCCCAAATTTTCACTATAAATAGACACTCAAGGCTGAAGGAGAAAAGCATCGAAAAGCAGAAAAGAGTAACTCAAGCTCAAAGTTCTCAATTCATCTTAGAGTTCAAAGAGAGAAACACTTGTTCAGGTTAGAAATATTTTATCAGTGTTCTTTTCTTAAAAGTGTGAGAGTTATTATTATTATCAACTTTGTTAGAAGCAACTACTCAAGTTGCAATCTTTGTATCCAACCCGAAAGTGGTTTAGTTCCTTCTTCAATCTGGGGTTGTCGAGTTGTTAAGAGAAGACTTGGCTTGTAGGGTCAAGGTGGTTAGTTCCTCAAAAGTCTGGGGTTGTCAGGCTATTTGGGAAGACTGGCTTGGAGGGTCAGGTGCTTTGTAATTCAAGGTATTTGAATTAGTGGATTAAAGCCTTCTGAATGAGGGGACTGGATGTAGCCAAGTTAATGGTGAACCAGGATAAAGCTATGTGTCAAATTATTTATGCTTTCGTTGTTTGCTGCTTCTGAATCCGATTACTTTTACTCCAAGTAAGTCACCAAAACCAAACTAGTTTTTTCATTATTTATAAATTATCAAAAAGTTATCAACTTGGACAAACACAATTCAACCCCCCCTTTTCGTGTTTGCACCTTCAATTGGCATCAGAGCTCGGTCTCAAGGCTGAGCACTATACAGTGTTTTAGAAAAGATCCAACGGTTTAATATGTCTGGATTTAGTGAAGAAACTGTTGGAGGAAACATCAACAGACCACATCTGTTTGATGGAAAACGTTTTGAGTATGGGAAAGACAGGCTGAGAAGTTTTTATATTTCACAAGATCCTGAACTTTGGGACTTGGTGGTAGATAGTTATATTGCTCTGAAGAATATTGATGGTATTGAAATTCCAAGAAAGGAGATGAATGCTGATCAGAAGAAGATGTACAAGATGCATCATAAGTCCAGAACATTCATGATAAATGCAATCACCTTCAAGGAGTTTGAGAACTGCACCAACAAAGAGACAACAAAGAGTATTTATGATAGTCTGATTCTAACCTATGAAGGAAGCAAGCAAGTTCAAGAAGCAAAGGCCAACCTCCTAGTCAAAAAGTATGAGTTGTTCAAGATGGAAGAAGATGAAGACATTGAAACAATGTATTCCAGATTCCAGACCCTGGTCTTAGGATTAAAGATACTTGAGAAGAGTTATACTACTGCTGACCATGTGAAGAAAATTCTTAGGAGTCTAACAAGTAAGTGGAGACCTAAGATCACTGCCATTCAGGAAGCAAAGGATCTGAATACTCTAAAGCTTGAAGAATTAATCAGCTCTCTCAGATCACATGAAATTCATCTTGAAGAAGATGAGCCAAGAAGAACAAGACTCTGGCCTTGAAATTTAAGCAGAAGAAGGTTCTAAAGGCAACAGCAGAATCAGAGGATGATGATTCAGATGATCAGAATGAAGACTTAGAGGAAGAGGAACTAGCGTATATATGCAGAAAAGTTCAGAAGATGTGGCACAACAGAAAGAAGAAATTTCTCCAAAGATATTCCAAGCAATCAAACAAAGAAATGATGAATAATACGACAAGAAAAGCATCATCTGCTATGGATGCCATGAACCTGGACATATCAAGTCAGAATGTCCAAATATGGAGAAAGGAAAAAGGAAAGATTCCTGACCCAAGAAGAAGAGTTTGATGGCTACATGGGATGATTTTGAGGAATCCTCTGACGATGAATAAGCAGATTTAGCTATGATGGCTCATACCAACTCTACCTCTGGATCCAACACAGATTTTGACTCTGGAAGTGAATCAACATATGAAGAAATTGAGGTATTTTATGAATTTACTCGATCTAATTTAATTACTGCTATAAATGATTTTTTAAATATTAATCACAAATTATCTTTAAAACTGAAAACACTTCGGAAAGAAAATACAAATCTAATTGAAAATGTTAATGTTTTAAAGAATCAAAGTATTGAATTTAAAACAGAAAATACATACCTGAAAACTGATATTACTGTACTTAAAATAGAGAATCCAAATCTGAAAACTGATATTACTGAACTTAAGAGAGATAGTGCAACTCTGAAAACTGATATTATTGAACTTAAAACAGAAAATGCAAATCTGAAAACTGATATTGCTGAACATAAGGTTGAAAATCTAACTCTGAAAAGTAATTATAGTTCAACATCAATTGAAAATCTAACTCTGATAAGCATGAAGAAGTATTTCAAGATTTTATTGATAATGGTATGGAAAGAAGCAAGTATGCATCTATGATTTATGGGGTTAGTAGGAATGGTAAAAGAGGAATAGGATTTCAAGAAAAAGTAATTGAATCTAAGTTTATTCCCTCAGATGTTTTATGTACTATTATCTATAAGAAATGTCACACTAAAATATCTTTTCCTATGTTAACCACATGGAAAGACAAGAAATCTTTAAGATCTAACAGACCAGGACCCAACCAAATTTGGGTACCAAAAGATAAAATTGTTTATGTTGCAGATGTTCAAAGCAATCAAATTGAAACACCAGTCATGGTGCCTGGTCAATGGATGCTTGCAATATATGAAGGCAAAAAGGTCTATGTTCCAAGACTTAACAAACAGAAGCCAACTGACTCTGGTGGAAGAAGGATTGGTCAACACAATACCTATCAGAACCAGAACCAAATGAAGAACCAGAAATATCAGAGAAATCACACATATCAACAAAATCAAAACTTGCAAAGAAATCACACATATCAACAGAACCAGAACTACCAGAAGAATCAGAATTACCATAAGTTCCAAAATTACCAGAGGAACCTGATACATCATCAAAAACAGAAGTGTAAGATGAACAATCAAAATCAAGAGACTTCTTTGAACACTCCAATCAAATTCATCAAGACTACAAACCTGGATTGGAATTCAAATTCCTTCATCCAGACTCTCTAATCAGAGAATATGCAAACTCAGAATCTGAAAACCAGAAAATAAGAACTAAGAGGCTTTTCAGAGTGAAATTGAAACTGTTGACATATAGGTTATATCTTTCTTTAAATTTAATTATTGTTTAATATTATGTTTATTGTGATAACAAGAAGCTTGATCTTAAAAATCAAAGCTAGATAAGTACTTTGTAGGTTCATAAAAATTTAGAGGAATAAGGACATCCACATAATCTGAATACTTCAGCGAAAGTAGCATACAAGTATGATTTTCAGAAACAAGTAGAAACCACCAGAAACATCATTGATGTTTTGGCTGTATTGATTTCATTCTTCAATTATCTAATTTATATTATGTTATATCAAAAACAACTTGACCTTAAAAAAAAAGGTCAAAGCAATTTGAGGATACTGCAGGTTTACCGGAACTAGAGGAAGCAGATGCAGACAAATTAGAAGATGACAAATCTTTAGAGGAAGAACCAGTCATCTCACCCTGAAACTCTAATAATTGGAAGTGCAAGTGATCCTTTGAGGACCAGATCATCGCTTAAAGATACCTGTTTGTTTGGCTTACTCTCATCAATTGAGCCTACCACTATTTATGAAGCATTGATAGATGATGGATGGATTCTTGCAATGCAAGAAGAGTTAAATGAATTTGAGAGGAATGATGTTTGGGAGTAGTACCTTCCTCTGATTTTCCATTAATGCATTTCTCTCCTCACGATAATGATAACTAAAAGGTAAAAATCTATGATGTCCAAGAAAGACATTCTTTTTACAATGTTTCAACCGCATCCCATCTGTACTCTCTTCACATGTAGGACATGCACACTGATCTTTAATGCTCTTCACATGTAGGACATGCACACTGATCTTTAAACTCAACAAATAATTCGATTTAAAACAAGGACAAATAATTCGATTTGGCTCAATCAATTGACAGACATCCATTTCCGATCCATTGTTTCTATATCTACCAAACCAAATTGACTATAACAAAAAGTTACTTAAAAGTTAGAACGATATGTCATTGTATAATTATTAGATATTTTTGTATCTACTTTATCATAAATGTATAGTTAGGTAAAACAATTGTAATTCAAAATAATTACATTATCCTAAAGCTTGAAGTGTTAAGAAATATAAACATGGCAACTTTTTCAAGAAATGTTAAAAGTGAATTAGTTTTAATCTTTTCTAATTTCCATGTTCTTTAGAAGGCCGACACATGGTCTAAAATTAAATCAACTAGGGTCATCAAATAACAATGATGTTTTTGAACAAGTATTTAAAGTTCAATTTTACAATTGATTTGCTCAACTGTTCTTCATTGACATGATCAATATGTTACGTGTTGTTTGTATATTTCATACAATTAAGTTGGATATGATGTCACGATTCAACATTAATTCTCAGTTCATAATAATAACATTCAAAATTGTAAACCTTCTATGGAGGTGTCTTTCTTTCCTTGTTTTTTATTTTTTTTATTTTTCTAATGAGCCTAGCTCGAAACTCGCAGACACAATTACCATTTAAGTCGCATTTATGATTTGTATTCTAATTTTTAATACATGATGTTACATTGCATGTTAGGAAGTTATGATGTCACATCTTAACATTACTTAGATGATAATCTAATGGAAATATATTACAGTATTTGTAGGAAGAAAGGAAGATCGAGTAACTTAATAGTCATATGTTAGATCTATGTTCTAAAATGAAACATATATATATATATATATATAGAGAGAGAGAGAGAGAGAGAGAGAGAGAGAGACTACAGAGAGTATTTATGATAGTCTGATTCTAACCTATGAAGGAAGCAAGCAAATTGAAGAAGCAAAGGTCAACCTCCTAGTCAAAATATATGAGTTGTTCAAGATGGAAGAAGATGAATATATTGAAATAATGTTTTCCAGATTCGAGACTCTGGTCTCAGGTTTAAAGATACTTGAGAAGAGTTATACTACTGTTGATTGTAACACCCCGATTTTTAATAGCGTGAGTGCATTTTTTTTAAACAACTTAATAAAATAATATGTTGTAACGCAAAACAACAAGAGTCATAAATAATTACATCATATGTACAAACAAACTAAAATAGTTTTTGGGACAATAATCTAGAGTTGCTAAGTGTCGCCTTGTGCGACAAGTCATGCCTTGTTTCTGACCACTTCACCTTTTTAATTTAGCTTGTTTCTGAAAACCCACTTGGTGCCAATAATGTTCGTCTTTGGTCTCGGTACTAGATCCCAAACATCATTCCTCTTAAATTCATTTAACTATTCTTGCATTGCAAGAATCCATACGTCATCTACCAATGCTTCATCAATAGAGGTAGGCTCAATTGATGAGAATAAGCCAAACAAAGTGGTATCTTTTAGTGATGATCTGGTCCTCATAGGATCACTTGAACTTCCAATTATTAGAGTTTCAAGATGAGATGACTTGTACTTCCATCTAGATCTTCCTTCTGACTTATCTTGACCATTTCGAACTTGAGCAGATTCATCTTTTTCTAATTTGCTTGTATCCTCTGATTTTTCAGGTTCCTTGGGTTTGTCTGCATCTGCTTCCTCTAGTTCCAGTAAACCTGCAGTATCCTCAACTTGCTTTGACTTTTCAAGGTCAAGTCGGTTCCTCTAAATTTTTGAAAACCTACAAAATACTTATCTAGTTTTGATTTTTAAGATCAAGTTTCTTGTTATCACAGTAAACATAATATCAAACAATAATTAAATTTAAAGAAAGATTTAACCTATAAGTCAATAGTTTTAGTTTCACTATGAAAAACCATCTCTAGTTTTCAGATTCTGAATTTGCATATTCTTTGATTAGAGGGTCTGGATGAATGTAACGCCCTAGATATTGATCCAAGACATTACTTAAAGATATTTGTTTTCTTCTAAAAACGACAATAATTTTTTTTTCTTAGGAGTAGTACATCATGTAATAAAGAAAAATTTCACTAGAACGTAACTTAATATAATTTTTGTAAAGGAGCAAAATGCGATTTACTAGATATCATTATTATATTTTTTTCTTGCAAGGATAATTGTTAATTGTTAGAAAAATATTCACTTACATCCAAAAATAAAGTAAATTCTCTTTATGTGAAATTAAAACAAGGTTGATTGATTCAAATTTTTCCTAGCAGAAGGAATCTCTCCTCCGCGTTTCTACTTAAAATTAACGAAAAAAGTAAATAAACTTTAGAAATGTACCACTTCGGTTTTATCAATACAAACATTATTTTTAAGTCAAAATCCCCTTTATCCCACGCGCGTGCCCCAAGCAAACATCATTTATACAACTCTTCAATATCATTAGTACTTAAATGTTGGTGTAAGGGGTCAGTTCATCCCACAGCAAAATTAAACCAAATAGTAAGTTAACAGCCATAAAATATGAATATAAAATCTTTTCGTAATAAAATATTTAAAGAAATTGATTCTTTAATAATACACAAAGATGTATCAAAAGTCATAAAATGCATCTAAGTAAATTAAGTAGCAACTCACCTTAGAAAAACTAATTGGATCAAAATAAAAATAATACAATGTATGCAAGTTATGCATGCTCCTAAAAGTATATGATCTGGATATAACCAGCCACTAAGGCGTCCACGTAGAAATCACTCATACCAATGGGGAAAATTAAACCAGCCACATAGGTGTCCACAAAGATGCATATGATATGTCATGACATGATAATGATGCTCAAAAGGTACATGTCACCATCCACTTAGATAATCACAAAGAGAACAATGTCAAACACATAAATCACCAGCCACTTAGGCAACCACAAAGTAACAATATTTAAAACACAAATCATTAGCCACTTCGGCAACCACATAGATAAAATATTCAAGGTTAAATTTTAATCACATATGACATCAAGGTTTTATTCTCATTGATGCTTACAATCAAGAATTAGTAATTTTGCTATCCCAAATATATAACACACAAACAAGTGAATAAATGTCTTCCATTATATACACTATAACATTGGATAATATACATGTTATTGATAGACATCAAAACTAAAATAAGGAAGAACACTTACAAATATAAACTTTATTTCTTCTACTATAAATTTCTCCCATTATTAGTCATTTAGGCATACAAATCAAGGTTTACCACTAAACACATCAAAAAAAGCAACTTAATCTTGTTATCACAATTAAATAATTAAAACTTTTCATCAATTCCCCCAAGACTTATATAGTATTCATAAAAATCAAAACTTTGAAATGAAGTAGCACAAAAATTGAAACTTTAAATTAAAAACATCCTAACAAACATATTACTCATGAGATCATAATAAAAATCATAACTTTATAATTAAGTACACCTAGACAACACAAAAATCGCAACTTTACATCAAATATATGACAACAAGCATATTACATCGAAATTTTATAATTATGTTTATCAAGGCAAACATATTACTCATAAAAACAAAACAATATAGTTAAATTCTTCAACATTTTCCTTTTAAGACATCAAGACATCATATCAATATCTTACAAACTATTAATTTAATATATAGCCTAACCTTGCATGGGGAAAAACCCTTACCTTGAATGCTTTCCTTCCAAGTAACACTATATAGCCCTCAAAAAATCTCACAAGGATGAAAGAACGAAAGCTTAGAACTTCTAAAAGAATGAGAGGCAATGTGTGGATGGTTGTTTGAGTGCCTTGGGTGTGGGTGATTAGGACTTCTTTTCTGCTCTATTGCAAGTTTATTCGTATTCTATGAGGGAGAGGTGTATAAGAATAATATAGAAGGTGTGGAGCTTATTAGAGAGAAGGAATAATTCTCTTCATTAAGGTTAATTGCACACATGAATGAAAAATTCAATTGGAATAATATCATTCAATGACCAACCGTTAGCAATTAATTAGCATTCATGTACTTATTCTTGCTAGCTACACGTTTGATCAAATGATTATTACTAACAAGAAAGGGTGTGGAACATGACTGGTGGAATGGTGACTTGTCAATTACATATGATTAATGGTCTCCTTGAAAGCAAGGAAGAAAACGCACGGTTCTATAAACTAGATTCTATTAAAATAAAATTGAGTTATCAAGAGTAGTAGTGTGGGTGATTCAATTTTGAGTTAGTCAAAATTGACTTGGTCATTGTTCACTCTAAAAAAAATACTCCTACGAGTTTTAATTAGTTAATAATAAAAAATCCAATAATTAATTGATTAATATAAAAATACTTCATCACATAATTAAACATCCAAGGAATAATTATCTTATTATTGTCACACTTAATTAATTAAATACAATAAATAAATATATCTAAGGGTTTTAAATTAATTAAAATAAAGGGTGTTACAATGAAGGGATTTGAATTCCCATCTAGGTTTTTAGTTTTGAAGAATTTAATTAGAGTGTTCATAGAAGTCTCCTAATTTTGATTGTTAATCTGACAGTTCTGTTTTTGCTGATGTACTAGGTATCTCTGGTAATTTTGGAACTGATGGTAATTCTGATTCTTCTGGTAGTTCCAGTTCTGTTGATATATGTGATTTCTCTGCCAGTTTTGATTTTGCTAATATGTGTGATTTCTCTACCAGTTTTGACTCTGTTGATACTCCATATTTTTCTAATATTTATGGGTCATCATATGGTTCTGGTTTTGATAGGTATTGTGTTGACCGGTCCTTCTTCCACATGAGTCAGTTGGCTTCTGTTTGTTAGGTCTTGGAGCATAGACCTTTTTCCTTGCAAATATTGCAAGCATCCATTGACCAGGTACCATGACTGGTGTTTCAATTTGGTTGCTTAAAAGATCTGCAACATAAATTTTTTTATACTTTGGTACCAAAATCTGGTTTGGTCTTGGTTTGTTAGTTCTTAAAGGTTTCTTGTCTTTCCATGTGGCTAGCATAGGACAAGATAAGGAGCAAACCCCCCATATTTTGTTTTCTCCAACCGAAACACACCTATACTCCATTCACCCTCCCTCTTTCTTCTTTTACGTTTCCTCCTTATCCCTGGTTCTTTCTTTTTTGTTTTTCAAATAATTGTTTGTTAGAGAAAAAAACAAAGCTTCATTTTTTGAAAGATTTAGGTTGAACTCAAGAAAGATTGTAAATCAAAGTTGGTTGTCTTTATTTGAACCAAGTTGGTTTTATACTTAGAGTTTTTATGTTAAAAAAAGTATTTTATGAGAACAATATAGAGTATGAAAGAAGATTCATGTTTTTGAAGACAATCAAAAATAAGACTTCATTCAGATTTATAATTGAAGAAAATCTTTGACCAAGTTGAAAAGAAGATATTGTCAAGATTTACAAGAAGATTTGATCAATATTTACCATAAGAAGATATGAGTTATGTACAAGAAGATTTGATCAAGATTTATCTACAAAGAAGATATGAATTATTTACAAGAAGATTTGATCAAGATTTATCTATAAGAAGATATAATCAAGAATTTTTTACAAGAAGAAATACTCACCAGAAGATACATTGATTATTTGCAATGATATGATTCTGATTCCTACTTCTGAAACTTCAAGAACTGGTCCAACAGTATATTCGCCCAGATTAAAGCAAGTAGTAGGAAGGAAGTTTCATCTAAAGAATTTGCGAAAGAAATCTTCACAAAACACAAACAGTATCAATATGAAGAATTTACATACTCAATCTAAACAAAATATGAACAATGTCAATCTGAACAAAATACAAATATAATCAATTTGAAGAATTTAAAAACTCAATCTAAACAAAATATGAACATAATCAATCTAGAAGAACTGCCCAAGTTGGATTCTGAAATAAAGAATTGGCTAAATAACATATTATCAAAAAGCATCTTGTTCAGAATTATTTTTAAATAAAATCATTGTTGACCAAGCTAGGAATGTAAATACAATTCAGAATTAAACAAGGAATAAATTGAAACCCTAATTTTATGTATAAATAGATAATGAAGAAGAAGATCATTGAAAAATCAGAAAAGAGTATAAGAACTCAAGCCCAAAATTCCAAATTCATCTTAGAGTTCAAAGAGAGAAACACTTGATCGAATGAGAAATATTTTCTAAGTGTTTTTATGTGATAGTCATTGTTATAATCAGCTAGTTAGAAGCAACAAATCAAGTACCTTCAACAATCTGTGGGGGTCAGATTGTGTGGAGAAGAATTGCCTGGTAGAGTCAAGGTGTGTGTTCCTCAAAAGTATGAGGTTGTCAGGCTATTTAAAAAGACTTGCTTGGAGAGTCAACTGCATTGTAATTCAAGTTGTTGAATTAGTGCATTAAATCCTTCTGAGTGAAGCGACTAGACGTAGCTAAGTTGGTGGTGAACAGGATAAATCATCAAGTCTGAACTTGTTTAATCAAATAACGAAAAAGTAATCAACTTAGTCAAACACACTTCAACCCTCTTCTTGTGTTTGCACCTTCAGTCTTGCTCTTGTGCTGCTTTTGATCCTTAGTTGAGGTAAGAAAATCCATCTTTCACTTACTCTCTTTTTGGACTACAATGGGTAGTGTGCGAGGGGGTTTACTCTTTAAACTTTCTCCCTCTTTTCCCTTTAGCCATGTTATATTGTATGGGTGGGATTTCAATTTTTCTACTTAAAATCTTTTTGATTTGAGGTGTTGGTAAGGTTGAAATAGAGAAAAATTTCCCCTAATTATTGGATGAAAACAAGGACCTTGTGTGTGTAAACGGAGGGTTATGTTTTGAATTTTTTTATTTTGTTATTGTTATTGTTAATATTGTTAATGTTTCTGTTATGATTTGCTTAGTTTTTTACATTGAAGGATAAATATTTCAAATTCTTTGTCAAAGAGAAAATATACAGATTAAAAAAATTGACTTTTGAATGTATTTGAGTAATGTAATGAGTTATTTTTAATTAAATGAGTTTCAATTGGAGTTAGAAATTGTATCAAAAGAATTGAAGTTATTACAATAATGAAAATTTTAATTTATGTTTATCTGGGTTTTTTTTACTAAAATGGCAATTGGTGTAATAATGTGTTTGGACAAAAGTACGTTGGTTTTCAAAATTGTGAAATCAGAGCTTTGAAGTGAGCTTGCATTTTCAAATTGAATTTCAAATATGTAACCTTGAAAAAAAATATGTAGTTTATAATTATATATTTATGTAGTTAGCTCCTTGAGTCTCGAAAAGGAATCGAGACTATTGATATCGAGTTAGCGCTGGAGAGAGCTCTGAAATATTCATGTTGTTTATGTGAAATTTTAGGGAAAAAGAAATGGAAACAAAAACGGCATGGTCATTTTCTTTTGAGAAAGTATGAAAACAAAAAAAAAAGTGGTGTTTGAAATTGAGTTGTTGTGATTTAGCTAATTAACAAAATATAGACTTTTATGATTGTGTTAATTTTCAAGAAAAACAAGAGTTGACAAAAATGTTCTATTTTAAGAGTTAAACTTGATAATTTGATAATAGAAATTTTATGAACCTATTTGAAAAAATAAACGTCGATCATTGAAGTGTCAAATATTTTATTTTTATTATAGTGGAGAAAATCCTCGAGTTTAGGCTTGGAAACTTATTTTGGATTATAGAGTTGTGAAGGATTCTTTATGTTGAGTTATAAAATTGTTTCAGTATTAAAAAGTTTAGGAGTTGTGATAAAATTTAAGATTTAAAGTTACTTTTGTTTCGTCATTAAAAAAAATGAATTGTAAGTGTGTATTGTGAAAGAAAAAAAAATATCACTAATATTTCTTACACTTTTGATTTACGCCTCTCAAGGACGGTTTGGAAATTTCGAAATCATGTGCACTAGCATAAAAGCATGGCATGAGGGTGTTTGGCACACGAGTCATGTTTGTTATGATATGATATATGTATATGCATGCCTTGTTTATCGTCTGTGATCATGCCATAAGTGTTAAGTGTTTATTGTTTGTTATCCCGACATAATTTTTAAGTGTCCATTGTTATTTTCAGTTGTTGATCCTTTACATTATTGTGGAAATTGGGTTTCATTCTATCGACAGTTACGCTGACGACGGAAACATCGTTGGACTTCCCTGATCGACACTTGCTTACTGCTTGGGCTTACGACCCCATCTCAAGTAGGGCTACGTACACAGGGAAAGTAGTGATTTTTAGTAGGAAGGTTGGGGCAGTATTTCACGTGGGACTCACACACGAGAAGATCGACTACCCTATACCTTAAGGATTGGTACTCAGAGCGAGTGGAGCGTGGGCGGATGTAGAGGATGCTTTAGCTAGAGAAGAGACGGAGGCCATCGTAGGTGTAGGGGGTGCGGTGTTTGGACTGAGGGATAACGAGAAGGGTAACGGGGTGATGCTGGCAGAAGAGGATAACGTAGGACCTTCTAGGCTGGTCAAGGACTAGGGCTTCGTTGATGGACCACCAATACCTTGGTTGGTGTCAATCTAGGTCGAGTAACAGCTTCCTTTTCCGCTGATAGGTCTCACAGCCCCGATGTATTTGATAGTTGTAAACTTTGGATTACTGTCCCATAAAATATCTTTGCTTATTGTATGTAGGATGTAATTATATATGATTCTTTTCGTTCTGTGTTAAGATGTATTATTTTATTAAGTTGTTTTAAAGAAGAAAAAAAATGCACTCATGTTGTTAAAAATTGGGGTGTTACATTGTGGTATTAAAGTCTTGTTAGATTGTCGGCCAAAATGTATTTAGAGTCGTTTATCTAACATGTGTCGGGGTAAGTTGTTAGCTTTGTTAGGTCTTGTGTGGTTATTGTGTGTTGAAATGCTGATGTAGTTGATCTTTTGGAATTCTTTTTAAGTGGTGTTAAGATTTCTATTATATGTTGGTTTTGTAGGAAACAATGCCTCCAAGAAGGAACAATGCTAAAAGAGCTAATGTCAACCAGGATGATCAAATGGTTGAAATAATGAATAACATGGTTGCTTATGTTGCTACACCGACAACTGTTTCGAGATCTAGTGAAGAGGGAAACAGAGATTTGTGCTGTTGAGTAAAGGGGATTGGGAGATTTTTGTCGTCACAATCCTCCAAAGTTCAAGTGTGATGAGAGTCTGGAAAAAGCCAAACATTGGAATCACGAAGTGGAAAAGATCTTCAAAATGATTAATTGCCAGGCATAGTGAAGATCAACTATGATACGTATCTGGTACTAGGGGATGTTGAATATTGGTGGAGAAGTACAACGCTTATGATGGGATCAACTCATGAGGAGGTGAATTAGGAGTCCTTCAAAAGGAAGTTTTTAGACAAATACTTCCCGATGAGTATCAAGATTAAGTTGGCTAATGATTTTCTTAAACTCTATCTACGAAATATGACGATGGGTGAGTATGCCGCTAAGTTTGAGTCATTTTCAAGGCCTTTTAGAGTTTTTCGTGAAATGGTTGATCAATAGTTTATGTGTCATCGTTTCCAAGATGGACTGAATGAGATTCAAGACTCTATTCTGCCATTGGGAATTCAGTGTTTCCAAGTCTTAGTGGAGAAATATAGAGAAATTAAGGACATGTAGAGAAGTTGAGGACATGGAGAAATGTAGAGAAGTTTTGGGGGGCCTAGTTGGGTGAACAATATAAACAACAAAAGGAAACAAGTTGCTAAGCCCTATAACCGCCCATAGAACAATAACATGGGTCAAAATCGTCTTTGGAACCAAAACTTTGGAAAATAGTTGGAACAAGTAATTTGATGTTTGCGGAAAAGGGACATTACGCTAATGCTTGTACTTCTATTCTTGTACTCCTTGTTACAATATCCAAAAGCTAGGGCACTTTGCAGGGGTCTAAAAGGCTCCGAAGGTCGAACCAACGGTGATGCAATAAGGGTTTCTCTTCCTACTGCTAATGGATGCGTTTATAACATGGGTTCTGAAGCTAAAAATCAATCTAGATATTTGATCCAATTAGATTGCAAGATTGCAGGAAACACCCTAACTACACTTTCTGATTCGGGGGAAACCCATTCCTTCATTGCTATGGATTGTGTGAATTATTTGTAGCTATATGTTACTTGTATGTCTTTTGATTTGGTTGTTTCTAGACTTGCTAAGACGTTGACCGTATATACTGCATGTTTACACTGTCAAGTCAAAGATCTTTTTGCTAAGTTGGATTCTTTTTATTTGATATGTTTGACTAAGTTGAATTATTTTCGCTAATTTATCTAAAATTGGTTCCAATTTTGTGACCTATTTAGAATAAAAGTAGTATCAATCGGGTTAAGTGATTAGAGGTAGAAGTAAAACAAGAATTGAAGAATTAAAGTGACACAAGAATTTATCCCGGTTCACCAATAACATGGTAGCTACGTCCAGTCCCCTCACTCTGAAAGATTTAATCCACTAATTCAAAACTTGAATTATACAACACCTGACCCTATAAGCCAATCTTCTCAAACAATCTGACACCTACTGACTTTTTGAGGAACACAAAAACCTTGACTCTATAAGCCAAGTCCTCCCAACACAACCTTAAAACCTACAAATTGCTTGAGGAACACGAAAACAACTATCGGGCTAGGTTACAAGAGTTTGGAAAAAAATATTTCTTTTGAGCAAGTGTATCTCTAGACCTTAACCTTATGAACTCTAACGACTTAGAAAATTTTGTGCTTGTGCGTTCTCTTATTTTCTTTTTCAGCCTTGACTATCTATTTATAGAAATAGGTTAGCATTTCTCTTCTATCCTTGCAAAATATGAATCATATCTTTGCAAATAATAAATGTTTCTTCTTGTAAATGTGTCTTCTTATCAATAAATAATTCTTGATCATATCTTCTTATAAATAATTCATATCTTCTTGTGGATAAATCTTCTTGTAAATAATTCATATCTTCTTGTGATAAATCTTGATCAAATCTTCTTGTAAATAACTCATATCTTCTTCTAGATAAATCTTGATCAAATCATCTTGTACATAATTCGTATCTTCTATTGATAAATATTGATCAAATCTTCTTGTAGATAAATCTTCGTTAAATCATCTTGTAAATAGTTCATATCTTGTTTTGATACATCTTGATCAAATCTACTAGTAAATATTTCATATCTTCTTATTGATAAGATCTTGATCATATCTTCTTTCAAATCTTGATCGTATCTTCTTTTCAACTTTGTCAAAGATTTTCTTCAATTCTAAATCTGAATCAAATCTTATTTTAGATTATCCTCAAAAACACGAATCTTGTTTCATATTTTTGCTTGATATGAGCTAGAATTGATTCGAGTTGTTCTTTGATCTTCACCTGTTTTTGATTCGGCTAAGTCTTCTTTTCATACTTAATTCTTTCAATTTCAGTCGTTGACTTTCCATCAAAGGCATTGACTTTCTTGTTGGAGTGAGATGTTGTTTTTCTTGAATAATGATAGTTAGAGATAGAAATGCATGACTTAGAATTTGTGGCTAATCACCTTGTTGAAACTTCAAAGGTGGTGCAACATTAGAGGTTGTATATCAGAGGCATCATTTGAAGTGTGTTGCACCATTTTTATCAGTAGATTGTGAGCTTTGAATTTTTTATTTGAACAATCTCTTTAGAGTTAATTATACCTTGATATGAACTCTTTAGAGGAATGCTAAGTTTGTGCACATCAGAGGCATGCTTCAAATTCAGTTTTCAAACTTAGTTTTAGAGCCATTCTTCCAAGGCAATTTTCAAACCCAAACATCAGAGCCAGACTTTAGACCCAGACTTCAAAGGCAGTCTTTGTAACCCTTAGGGGCACGTTACTTTCAGAGGCAGACGCGTATACTTTGTGTTTCACTTCCTCATCATCTAGTCACTTCCTCTAGTGATTTTCCTTTGAGATGTAATGGAAGGATTTGTGTATCGGCAGTTGTAGATTTCAGGAAATCAATTTTAGAAGAGACTTATAAGAGCAAAATTGAGTATCCATCCCGGACCAACAAAGATGTATCGCAACATGAGATAGAATTGTTGGTGGTCAGGTATGAAGAAGCATATTGCAAAGTATGTATCAGTTTGTTTAACTTGTCAAAAAGCGAAAGTGGAACATCAACGATGTAACACCCTAATTTATTTTTATACCATAATTTATTATGATTATAAATTAGTGATATTTTCTTATACATATGTTTATTGTGGTGTGATTATTATTATATTTTTTTTTTTACGTGACTGTCTTTCTTTGTTTGTCTTTGTAGTTATTTAAATTAAAATCATTGATAATTGTAATTAGACCTATTTATTTTATTAAAAAATATATATATAAAATATTATATACCAGTTTTGGATTGCTGTTATCTTAAGCCTCTTATTTTAGTAGTATTGTTATCTAGACCTTTATTATTTAAATTTATTTTTATATAAATATAAATATAAAATAACTATATTAATTATGTATTAATATAATAATAATAATAATAATAGCATAATAATAATAATAAGAATGACATATGGGCTAAGTGGACTTGCCCATTAGCCTGAGCATCCCGTTCACAACGCCATTAGCCTGGGCATATATATATATAAGTGGTAGAATATAGGCTAAGGTGCTGCCGCCATTAGCCTGGGCATTCCGATCACAACGCTGAATCCTTTTTCGTTCTATATTTCAATACTAATTCCTCCTTACACGTCAACAAGGCTTGGGTATGTATTCCTTTTTTTTTTCTTTCTATATTTCATCTGCCTCATAGTAATATTAGTATGTATTCCTCTATTTCAATTTTTAGTAATACCTTGCGTATGATCATCATAAACTAGACATGTGTTCTTCATTCCAATTTTTTAGTAATAATAGTCCCGGATATGATTGAATTATATTACTAGACATATATTCTGAAATTAATCTGCATCTAAAGAATTCATTTTATATTAAAAGTGATTTGTCGTACGCATCAATTTAAATAAATACTATCAATTTCATTATATATATATGATATGCGATTCTGCCTTATTTTAATTAAAATTATACATTATTTTATGTTATTATAATTATAAGTATGTTTTTATCAAGTATTGTTCTCTGCATTTTTTTTAAAGTAGCAGACTTGCTACATTAGGCTGAAATTAATATATTACTCTCAATTTGCTGTCGACTTCTTTGTGATGGTGTTGGCCTAATGCATTGTTTTTACATATGTTTTTATTTTTATTATTATATATATTTGAAACACACTAGAAGGGCTGGAAATTTAAATGGTTTTTATTGGTTGTTTGAAGGGTTCTTAAAAACAAAAACTGTGACTTCGTTAACCGATATGTGAAATAAAATCGGATTATATTAATATGTATGTTTTGACGATATTAAGTATATTTTTGAGTTATATTACAAATAACAAATAATTTATTTATTTATTTTTAATCACAAATTTATGTATCTATTGGAGCAAGTAATTAACTTGTATTTCGTTGTTGCGTTGATTTATTTTCTTTCGCGGGATATTAGAGACGGTGGCTAGCGAAGATGCGACACATTAAATAAACAGATCATCGTTGTTTGGAAAAATCTTCAGCTAAGGTAAGGGGTGAGATGAGGTTCGATTTTATGAATATAAAATAACGTGAGATGAACGGGAATACCGAAATTCCCAGATATTCATACGGGGCTCACTACGTACAGTCGAGCCCTATTGAGCAATAATAATTAATTAATAATATATGAATGGTAATAGTGAGGACTAAAATATAATTTAGAAACCTATAGTTCGATTTTATTGCAAGATTACACGTTGAATGATTTTATGAAATGTGATGCTGATTGTTACTGTATGAATAATATATATTGGAGTGTTCTTGCTATTTGACTGAAATCATGAAATTATTTGAATGTACTACCTGTTGATTTTTTTATTGCGATTGATAAGATTGGATTGTGTATTGTGAGTAGTGTAAACCAAATATTGGGATTGAATTTTGATTGACTGATATACATATAATGATGAATATTATGAAGTCAAATTGAAATTTATTGAGTGGTGATGATCGAGCAAGCATGAGATATGTGTTGTAGAGATTCGGAGTTAGGATTATTTTGTCATCATATAGGAAGGGTCTAACAAACCTAGCGATTCGGGGAAGTACAACTGAATGAGCCTGATCGTGGAGGGCTACGGTCGAACTGTAAGGTAAGACTGATAGACCTTGGGGGTACATCTAGTGGGGAATTCCTAATTGGATTAGTGGGTTATTCCCTAAGGTCGGGAACTACCGTGCAACACAAGAGTACCACGATTGTCGCGTATATGTGTCTCGGGTTGAGTTGAGGGGATCTATGAGGACTTGGCCATTCATGAATTGTCCATCCACTCTTGTAGTGGCATAGTATCAGGCCTCCTAACCAAGTACTTCAGAGTAGAATGGTACCAAATGATGAAGTATAGAGTATAGGACATGCATAGCATTTTATCCTTGTAACTGCTTTATTGTGATTGAGTTAGATTAACCTTTAATATTATGTTCTTGAATGTTCTCTTTATTTGTGTTGTTTTGACTAATTGCGTGTTCTTCTCGTGTATTTTATATTGTTACATAATTTCGAAACTCACCCCTCGTTGCTTGTGTTTGGCGCTTGCGAGAGCGCAGCTATTTCAGGTTATCAGTTGGTGATCCATGCTCTGATAGGTGATACTGGGTAGGAGTAAATTGTCGTGTTTTGTTGAGTTATGAACTAATTTAGGTTTTTGTAAATTCAATCAATCAATCGTGTTATTTTTTTTATCTTTTATTCAGAAGTAGAAATTCATTGTCTCTAAGTTTAGAACATGTTTTTATGTCAGAAATATTTATTTAAGATAACCTTAGCTATATTCGATATTAAGGGATTTGTAAGTGAGAATTTTAATGGAAGCATTTTGTGTAAGTGTGAGTGTAACGTCCCAAACCCTATAGTTTAAAAGAAAATTTTCAAAACTCTGTTTACTCTGAGGTCTATGTAATGGAAGCATTTTGTTTACTCTGTTTTAGAACCGCTGCCCGTATCTTTCAAAACTAATGCATTTTACTTTCTATTTAAATTTGGGTTTAGGGTGTCACAAACGACCTGCAGGAATATTACAACCCTTAGATATACCTGAATGGAATATTACAACCCTTAGATCAACTAAACCCGCACACTTTTAAACAGTAAAGACCACCTATAAGGTAGCTAAGCTAACTGAGGTCTATGTTACTCAGATTGTGAGATTTCAGAGAGTACCCTCGAGTATCGTATCAAACCGTGACCTTAAATTCTCACTACACTTTAGGGGAGGGTTGCATGAAGCGTTGGGAACGTAACTAAGATTGAGTTCAGCATACCATCTGCAAACGGACAGACAGACTGAGAGAATGAATCAGTCCTTGAAAGATTATTGAGGGCATATGTATTAGATGATAGAGGAAATTGGGATGATGTAACGCCATTGATTAAGCTTACCTACAACAATAATTTCCACGCAAGTATTAGAATGGCACCATATGAGGCTCTGTATGGACGCAAGTGCCAAACGCCTTTGTGATGGTATAAGGACGTTTAAAGTCTGATTGTAGAACCTGAGATTGTGCAACAGACTACAGAGAAAATCAAGATCTCGCATGACCATTAGAGGAATTATGCGCACAAGCGTCGCACACCTTTAGAATTCGAGCAGGATGACCATGTGTTTGTGAGAGTCACACCTACGATTGGAATTGGTAGAGCCATAAAATCAAGGAAATTAACCCCGAAATTTATTGGACCATACCAGATTACTGCACAAGTTGGACCCTCAACTTATCAGATTGTTTTACCTCCGATAATATCCAATATTCATAATGTATTTCACGTGTCGCAACTAAGGAAATACATTTCAAATCCGTCAGATACGATTGAACCAAACACAGCTCAACTAAACGATAACTTCTCTTTCGATGTACTACGTGTAAGAATTGAAGGCAGGAAGATTAAGCGGTTAAGGAACAAGGAAGTTCCGCTGGTCAAAGAACTAAAGGATAATTATTGTGTAAATTCAGTTATTAAAGGATTCTACTTTTAATACTCATTAAACACTAATAATATTTCAACACTTTTTCACAAAGTATACTCATGACAGTTTATCATCAATAAGATTCATAACACATAGTAAACACATACATTGTCAATTATGAATACATAATCACATCAAATACATAAACAATCGTGTGAACATTTATTAATCACTTGCACATAGAACATGTATACAAACACACTCTGCATTCAAGCCTATATAATAACGTTAGAAAGTGCTCTTATCTTTACGGCACTTTACAAACAACTTATTCTACACCAGCATAACCTATCCGGAAATTCCAATGACACCTCTAAATTTCCTTGTACCTTAAACCAATCAATCGACATAATCAATAAAAATTTCTAAAACAACCTCCAAATGAACATTCGGTTCAGCCACTATCCAAATAAATTAGGGTTTGACTTAAACTTAGGTTTTATTACTTAATTAGGTTCCCTAACTTCAAAAAGACTTTGGTTTAGACCCTTAGGTGAAAGTGAATTTCAAATCCTTTTCAAAACACTTAGGGCCCGTTTGATGGACCGGATAGGATAGGCACATGATAGGATAAGAGCAGGATAGAGACAGGATAGGATATGGGCAGGATAAAGAGTTAACATGTCATGTGATTGAAGTGCACATGATAACAAACTTGATAAGATTAGTTTATCATATTCAGTGTTTGATACACAACAGATAACAAGATGATATGATTTATATTTTGATAAAATGACAAATTTGTCCTTATAATCTATTTAATTTTTTTATTTCAAAATAATATTCATATAATTTTTTATAAATAAATAAAAATGCTAAAAAATGTAAATAATTTATGATGTAATTTTATATACTTCAAAAAATTGTGATTTCTCTATCCATCACAATTGAAGAATGACTCACTATCATAAAAATTGTGATTTCTCTATCTATCACAATTGAAGAATGACTTACTATCATAACATCATCTCGATTGATCAAACTCTCTAAAAATTCTCCCTTTAATCCCTCTCTATCCATTAGTCGACTTCTAATGCTATGATTTTCATAAAACCACATTGAAGAATGAATCACTATCATAAAAATTAATAAACAAAGTTCAATCATCTCTAAAAACATTTGCTCTAACATTAGATATAACATCATATTATTTTGTTCTCATGAATTCATATTTACCTATAAATAAATGTATCAAGATTATTATTATTATTATTATTATTATTATTATTATTATTATTATTATTATTATTATTATTATTATCATCATCATCATCATCATCATCATCATCATCATCATCATCCATTGACACAAAATAAAATCTCAATACATCATAACACAAAACATGGATGACAAAGGAAAATAATTATTATTTTGGTTAAATACCACCCGTGGTCCCTTAACTTAATTTCGGTTAACGATTTAGTCCTTTATCTTTTTTATTTCCTGAGTTGGTCCTTTATGTTTTTAAATAATTTGAACGTTACCCTTTACGTGGGGTTCCGTTAAGAAAAAGTTAAAAAATCCCTCATCTGGATCATTGCATATGTTCATCAAACATCTAGAAAACGATTGTCACTAATCTGAAATGATGTCTATGGAGTATAAATACCTCATAGCTTCAGTTTTGACGAATCAATCCTACTACCAAACTTAGAACAAACTTTGAACATTTTTCTGAAACATTTCCAAAACATAAAGGGTAACTTTTTCTGAAAACGGAGGAGGGATTTCTTAACTTTTTCTTTACGGAACCCCACTTAAAGGGTAACGCTGAAATTATTAAAAAACATAAAAGACCAAATCGGGAAAAAAAAGAAGATAAATGACTAAATCGTTAACTGAAATTAAGTTAAGTGACCACGGGTGGTATTTAGCCTATTATTTCTTATCAATTTTTTTTTATCAACCTAACGTCACCAATCATACAATGAAATTAGGACAAATATAAAGGAAAAAAAAAATAAAATAAAATAATAGTATAGTGGAAGATTGCGACGGTGGAGTATCGAACACAACTCGTTGAGGCGAGAGGAAGAGAGAAACACGAACAAGGAAGGGCAATAATGACAAAATATTTATTACCTCTTGTACAGTTGAAAACTGATTATTTTAGCCCATCTTAAATTAAGGATAAAAAAATACGGCTAAAACAGGATTATTTAAAAAATTTGATTACCGTATCATATCCGATTGCTGCATCAAACAAATGATTAAGAAGAAATAAGATACGTGTATCATATGCTGTCTCGTTATCCTGACCAAACGGACCCTTATGCCATTCAAAATTGTTGAAGTTAAACTCAAATATTTGTCTTTAACAACTTAGGACAAAATATTTTCTTAACATTAATTTCTTACATTAAGCTTCTCATAAATATTTTTCTTAAAGAATACCAAATGTTAAAATTTCATCATTTGACGTAAAGGGACTATTTTCCAAATTATTACACGCATAAATCCTTCAAAGTTTCAACCCTTTAAAATTCTTCAGGATTAGGGATTTCCCAAAATTCTCATCTTGATTACTTTTAAATATTTACTTTGACATAGCCTAAATAAATAAGGATTTTATCCTTTTGAAATCACAAGTTACATAAACATTTTAATCTTTACCACTTTCTAAAAAAAATTCTTGGGTTTTTCCTAAATTTATTCTCTAAAGGATTTGTTAGTAAAATTCATTCAAGACTTTAACCTTCACAAAAAGTTTTCTAACTCAAATCCTTTTTATTAATGATAAATCAAGAACATTTTAAGCCCTTCTTAAAACCAAGATCACAACATTTTTGTACACAAGGAAAATTTTGAAATCCCAAACCCTAACTACTAGGTTTAGGTTCGGCCAATTAGGGTTAGCAAGGGGAAAATTTTCTCTTCAAAAATTTCATTCATCCTTAGCTCTAAATATACATTTTAGAACCTTTTCAACAACAAAAATCACAAAAACTTAAGGATCAAATTTACTAACATAAATTCATTTTTTGATAAAAAATCCAAAGTGTTCCAAATTTAATTTTTCCTTTAGATCTACTATCACAAGTCATGGATCTATCATATTTGTGAAGGAAAAATCATTCTAGTATAAAACCAATTTTTTTTTCTAAAACTCTAAAAGGTTCTAAAAAAAAATTTCTTTTAGATCCCTTACTACAACAAATGGATCTACGATATTTACTAAAGAAAAAATATCATTCAACATGATTCATTTTTTTTTTGAAAAAAACATAAAAATGTTAAAAATCAAACACATCCCTCAAGCATAAATGGCCTCATGGCCTTAAGAAAAAGGAAAGAGAAAATAAAATTGTTTCATGATAAAACTTAGATCAATAGAAAGAGGAGAATGAAAGGTGAAAGATTGATTCACAAACCTTTGAGAGATAATGAGTAGATTTGAAGAAATGAGAGAATTTGTGTTGTGTTCTTACAACTATCACATAGTAAGAAAAGAAGAGAGAAAAATGTTTTTTTTTTCCATTCTTTTGTGTTTGTATTTCCAAGTGAGATAAGTAAAAAATAAAGTGACGAGCTGAGTGAAGGTAGTGATTTTCTCCCCCATGTTGAAGTAAACTAGTCAAATGGTCTCACATTACTATTAACTCCAAAATATCTAGATATTTTGCTTAAAGTCATCATTACACCATCTAATCACTCTTACACACATCACATCACTCATTTCTAGATTTACTTTATTTAAATATCTACTTTAGTTGCAATCCAATTGACAAATGAATATAATAGTAGGTTGTGATGTCATAAAATGTTCATTGATAATAATCTTCCGTAATTCGATTAAATTATTCTCCAACGAATAATTTTAACCAGGTCTCCAAAAATATTTTAAAAACATTTTACTAACCCATCTTTTCACATCTAATCCTTCTAACACAAGTCGTTCTAATCCACACACAATAAGGGATAGTGCGGAGGGTGATTTTGGTCCTTATAAAGTCTTACTACGTAGTAAGAAAATATCTAGATATTTTCACTAACCTCAATAAAATATTAATATCCTTGAAAAATATCTAGATATGTGTTACTTTATGTCACATCATTTTGTTCAACCTCTGAGTTCATTCTTAAGTGAATCGCATTTCGCTCACAGATAATTTTCTCAGTAATAGAAAATTTTTATAATAAATCTACAAATTAAAAATTTTCAAAATTTCATGAATACTTTTTTATCCGACAAAAGTTTTTTCTGTAGCTTAGAAAAAATATAATAGAGATCAAATTTTCATTATAGTCGATATATAAAACTCACGGTTAAATTTTGGTGTCATTCAGAGTTTGTTAAAATTTAAACAGTGACTATTTCTTGTCCGTTTTCAAAAAAATGAGTAAAAAACCATTTTTGAAATATTAACAATACCAAGACATTCACATAGTCTCCATCAAGGAAAACATTTAAAGAATTTTTCATTGATTAATTTGCAAGTGAGACACTATTACAACAATTTTACAAACAACAGAAAATAAAAATGGAAAAATATACAAAAATAAACAATAGAAAACACCAACAAAAATTAAACCTTAATTCTTGCTATAAATAAATTAGGGTCTTACAATTCCTAATAAAATTACCCTTGAAGATAATCTGCAATTTGCTTCTCACTACAAAAATTTAATTCTTAAAATATAGGACATGTATCTTCATAACCTTAAAAATTTGAAGAGAAAACATTCCAATTCACAACTGCAATATGTTTTTGAAACCGTGAGTGTTGTTGTCTTCTTGTCGTCAGATCAATACTTCTTGTCGTCAGATCAATAAGAATAAACCAATTATCTATACAATCCTCCATGTTTTTTAATAGTGTACTTTCTCTAATAACAATTGTGGCCATAAAAGTTTGTGTTTACAACTGCATTATATTTGTCTCCAATTTTTTTAATGTTTATGATTGCAATGCAAGTATGATCAAAAGTGCTATTTAAAACCGCTACTATAAGTTATCATTTTCATTCTTCAACAAGTCAAACCAAAACTACCGTGAGATGTTCAAGCCATGTATGTAAATTAAGGAAGACAAAATGCATCTCTTATGTGGAAACAACCACCACCTATATTCAACTAAGAAACCAAAAATAGAGTTAATAAATGCTGCTAGCAAGGCGGATGATGTCGCCCGCATTGATTTTCTTAACTACTAAAGTAGCCAAATCAACCTTTTTGGGTTGGATATGTTTGTATCAAATATCTCAATAATGGATGGTAAAAGCACCGACCCCTGTTACAAGTCTATTAAAATCAACATGCCTAGCTTTTCCAATCCCTTAATAACTTTAAGTAATAACCACCTATCAACATGCCTAGCTTTTCCAATCCCCTCTAACAAAATTATTTATATTGTTAAGAAAATATAATGCACTTATGTCTTAATTAATTATGAAATGAAATTCTATAAATGGATCCTTCAAACAGGGGAGATTTGTTTTACCCACAAGTCTTTTCAATCTGAAGCTACGGATGAGTATTATTTTCTCAACAACTTATGTCAAGACATCTACTTAGCCACTTGACATCAAATTTTATTGTTTGACATCCAAATTCATTATTTCAAAACTCTTAAAGGCAATAGCAATGATAATTACAACTGTAGAACAGTATAGAAACAAAGAAAAACAAATAAAAAATACACCAAATCAAAAGCATGCATGTTGTTGTTGCCTATCTCCCCAAACAAGTTTGAATTTCGACATTGTGTGAATAAAACACCCAATTCAAAGTAAACTATTTTCTGCCTTCTTGTCCACCGATTATAAAGATAACATATACATCACACTTTATCTCTCAATGTTATTAAAACCATCTAATCCCACGTCATAAGTGAAACTTCTAAAAATAGGTTAAAGATGACATCTAACCCAAAGCTAGAAATAACTGAAATAAGGAATACACAAATCTAGTTTATATCATATAATACAGTTGTTTTCGTGCAAAATTTTTTGTTTAGCCGACTAGCCGAATTATCAGTTGATAGTGTGATTAACCTTTTGTTTGGTTGATTGGCTGAGAAGATGATACATAGGCTGACTACACTTTTTTTTCACAATGACCCCTTTTTTATCAAGCGATTACGCTGAGAAAGGGATTTGTTTCTCACTTGTTGATTCATAGACAACTCCAAAGAGGAAAGTGATATGAACTAGACCGGGTAGAATGGCCGACTTCTGGTGCTTCGAACAGTGCTTTACATTTTGTTGTGGGGTGATACCGACAAACACTATGACACTCAAGTAAGTAGGATAAGAAAAGTGTACATTTACCAGTGCATGAGACACAATTTCCATAGGTGGTAGTCCCAACGCGGTGGGGGGGGATAAGACAATTAATGATATTCAATGTCGCGGATTTGGTGTAATCGCATCTCTTGACCATTGAGCTAGGACTAGCTACTAGCTCTAGAAACCCTAAGACGTCCGTAGTGGGTTGTCGGGTTGGGCCAGGTTAGTGAATAAATCTGAATCGGACTTGGGCCAGTCCACAATAATTTTCCCCCCAAGTCTTTGTTAAGGAGGTGAGGCAATGACATACAATGTCGTCTTAGGAATTGGTCGACATGAATGAGTGTGCCTTTCTGGTCGTGAATCATTGATTTTTAGATGATTAACTTGAATGAAGTTCATCACCTTTGATTTTTAGATGCTTTTATTATTTGTGGACGCATTCTCGACAATAGTGATGTATGGTCAAATGAGAAGACTTGAGGTGTTGGTGAAATGATGTGAGGTGATGTCTTTTGGTTTCCCCATCTTGACTCATGTACCCTACGAACCTAGGCTTTTGAGTGTCTATAACGGTACACCTCAGATTCATGTTGTCTTGAGGCTTGATCATAGTTGTTTATTTGTTCCTTTAGAATTCACACTGTTCATTTTCTTTGATATAAAAGGCCCCATTTTAGATTCTAGAGCGATATGCATTCCATTCTTCTTTTTCACATCTCTCTGGTTTTGGCGAATAATATTTTCTCGTTCGTATGTGGTGGAATTAGGAGTTTTGCCTCTACGGACGACTTTTTAGAGGCAGGATTCTTTACCACTAATGTTGATTGTTATTAGAGAGGTGGTGGTATAGATTAAACCACCATTTTTTGTCTTCTTGTCATTCTTATATTGGCATGGTGGTTACCCTTTTGACCCTTTCACTTCTTAAACAACAATTAAAGGGTGGATTTGAACATCAAATTAATTTTTGAAGTGGACATACTGAAATAGGCATCCACACTACACGACTTGGTTCTCCTATCTTATAAGGAAAGCTATGTGTGGGTGGCTTAAGAACCCATGCGGCGATGTCAGCATTCACGATTGGCGCCAATGACAGTTTCACCTAAGTGAGGACCATCTTTTGAGATTGGGAGGTCTTGGCACTTGAAGACAAAAAATGCATTTTCTCTAGGTATCAAATGATTTTGATCCTAGTGTATGAAGTCATATTCAAGGACATAGACTTGAGGTTGCCTTTCACAGACTTCGAGAAGGACATTTTCCAACACCTCGACCTTTACCCTTCTCAAATCCATCTGAATCAGTAGCCTACATGAAACCCTTCAAGTGATCGTGCTACCATATAGATGCCATCCCAATGGTAGGTTTGCTTTTGTCCATTTATGGACTTCTTTAAAATGAAGAAACGTCCTACTAGAATCGGCTTTCGTTCAAGCAAACTAAGAAATTCTTTGCTCCCTACATGGATTCCCTTTAAAATGAAGACACGACTGCTGATTGAAAGGGCTAAGAAGGGAATAGAGATTTAAGAAGTGATCCTTGATGATGGTGGTTCCCTTACGACTAACAAGAATGCGGAAATCATTGTAAATGTTATCTCATTTTCTCCCTCTTTTGTTCAAACTGAAAATTTCATTAGAACACGAAGGAATTGATCTTCTGAATAAAGGACTTGAGTTTACTTGAGAGATCTTGAGTTTTGTTAACTCTTTGAAGACGAAGGTTGTCTATGCAAATTTCATGTCTGCCTTTGCTTTAATTCCACTTTGTGCTTGTGACCTCTATTTTCTGTTTCAAGATAAATGAAAGCTTTGTAGAGGGGCATTGCTTTGGAGGAGGAGGAAAAAAAAGACCTCTATTACTGTTGTGGATGTTGTGGATGTGCAGGTAGATGCACTTGTTTCCAAGGAGGTGGCAATCATGACCCAAAAGAATACGGAAAGGTCCTAAGGTGATGACGAACTGCTAAAGATCTTGATTGATGATGTGAGTATCGGAAGGAAGCTACCAAGGCCGGTTTCTAAGGGTCGAGGAGTGTTGACTTCATCACGTTCATTCTTGCCAACGACATGGGTTACATTAGTTATTCTGAGGTGGCCAACATCTCTGACGGCTAACATGGCTATCTGGTGCGATCTCGGTATTAACAGCTTCACATAGGCGTTCACGGTAGAATTCCCATCAGCTCTCTATGTGTTTCAGCTAGATCATGTGATGATTCATGGTGGAGGTAATCAGGTAGACAAAGATGAGAACCTCCTTGAGAAAGTGTGGAAATATGAGGTCCAAAAGATCGGGTTTCAGGCCATGATTGCTGATCTAGAGGGAAAATTTGAGGTCTTCATTTGAAGTCCAAGGTTTACTCATTGACTAAGGAAAAATATGTGATTTCTCTTATTTAAAAGATTCATATGAGGAAGGTCGACTCATTGACTAAGGAAAAATAGGTGATTTCTCTTATCTAAGGATGATGAGGTGTTCACTTTAAAGGGAAAGGTTAAAAAGTTGAAGTGGGTTGAGAAGGACAACCAGAAGGCCATCGAAATCTTGGAGAAGGATGTCCTAAAGGCCAGTGAAGAATTGTTTGACAATGCAATTTTGTGCATTTTATAATTATGGTGACTAGTGTCGCGATGGTTAATTGTAATATGATGTAAATATGCAAGACTATCTATGTTTTTGATGAAGACAAAGACCAAGTAAAGTGATCAAGTTGCAAGTTCAAAATGAAGTCAACAATCAAGTCAACTATTGACAATGCTAGAAGACTTATAGTTTAAGGTACGTGATGCAATCTAATATTGTTATATTTCAAATGCACATGAGAACCTTGATTACTTGATCTAAAATCTAGCATATGCATCAAACGAATTTTCAAAGTATCAAACTTAATGAACAATGTTCGAAAATCAAATTTTAACATAGACAAGGTTGTATTCAACTACATATATGTGTAGCCGAATACAAATGAAGTTAGTAGCAAAAACTGCAAATCTGTATTTGACTACAGCATGTTGTAGCCGAATACAAATGCCAAGTTAGTATCGAAAACTGCACTTTTGTATTCGACTACAGCATGTTGTAGCCTAATACAAAATCAAGTTAGTGGAAAAATTCAGTCTTTTGTATTCGACTACAACGACTTGTATTCGAGTACAAGCTTAAAATTTTGAAATAAATCTGAACGTTACAGAGGTGTATTCGACTACACTTAGGCTGTAGCCAAATACAAATGCAACGCAATGCAATTTTTCAGTTGAGATTCAATCTGGATCATTGCACATGTTCATCGAACCTCTAGGAACGATTGCCACTGATCTGAAGTTCTGTGTAAGGAGTATAAATACTTCTTAGTTTCAGATTTAACTGAAGAACTGTTACATCAATCTAAGAACAACATTGAACAAACTTTTTGAAATATTTTAAGTTATTCAAAATCTTTCTTTCATATTTCAAGTACATATTTTACATTGTCATATCATTGAGAAAGGTTCTCTATTGTACTTGAAATTATATTAGACTGTTATTATTGTAAAAGAAAGCATCAACTGTAATATTCTCTTGATTATAGTCAAAATCACTATTGTAAAATCATTCAAGTTATTGTGTAAATTGAGGAAAGTGGTGTACTTTCTTCAAGTGTTGTAAACTAGGATAGTGGTGTGCTATCTTAGGCAGATTGTTAGAAGTTTGTAACAGAAGTCTTAGAGTTAGACTTGTACTTATTCTAACAATAGTGGAAAATCTCTTGTGGTGTGCAAGAGGACTAGATGTACCCTTGGTTTGAAAGGGGAACCAGGATAAATTCTCTGTGTTCTTTATTTTTCTGCCATTTACATTTTACTATACTCTAATCATAGTCAGAAAAATAATCCACTAAGTCTCTAAAAACCAGAAAATTTCTAAACACCTAATTCACCCCCCCCCCCCTCTTAGGTGCGCCTCTGTACTAACATATGTATGGCCTAATATGATCAAGTAAATGACAATACTTTATTTTGTATATGTTTATTTTGCTTGTGGTTTACTTTGTGTGCATTCAATTTCGTTTTGGCATCTTGCGTTTTTATTTTTCCTAAGTGTCAGTACTTGACGACACAAGTTCATTTAGGTATCATCATGCCTTTTCTTTGGAAATATTTCCAAGTGTTTATACTTGACTATTTGTCGTCTTCCTGTATCGTGGGCCAATAAAATTTGGCACGAATGACGTTTTTAACTAAATTTCTTCTCCCTACATAATGTCTGAATATGCCTCTGTACATCTCTTTCAGGACATAATCAAAGTCGTCTTTGGTGAGAGACTTTAAAAGTGTAGATGCTAAACCTCGTTATTAAAGAGTACATGCATTGAGCGAATAGGAGCAAGATTTTCATTTTACCTTGGACTCCTCAATTTTGTTGCCGGAAAGTTTCCCGTGAACGATGTCAAACAACCATCCTTGGTTATGGTCAAACAACGCCAAGTCGACGGACATAATCTACTTGCCCATGCTAGGGGAGTGGATGAATTCCTGATGATACATTTGTTCCCCCTTTTTTTCCTCTTGTGCATGCTAACATCGATAGAATATCTCCTCACGTGTTCACATCCTGCATTATATACTCAATTTTTGAAGTCTCGATAGCCATCGTTTCTTTAACCTTTGCAAAGTGTCTTTGTAGAGTTTGGTCTTTTTTCGAATATTCCTCAAAGATCTATGACCCGGTGAGTTGCAAATCTATGGTCAAAGTATTCTCATTGGCGAATCTATTTTTAACAAGCTGAAAATAAAGTGATGAAAATAGAGCAGATAAAACAATAAACACATAATACTCAAGCCAATTTATCCTGATTCATCACCAACACGGTAGCTATGTCCGGCCCTTTTAAACTAAAAGATTTAATCCAGTAATTCACCAACTGAAACACACTTCCACTGAACACCTTCTAGTCAATCTAACTTTGTTCAAGTCTTCTCAATCTTCTAGTGTGGTACAGTCAAGCAGTTGAGAAATACAGCCACTACTGGGTAAGGTTACAAACATAATGTGTTTTAGGGTTTTCTGAATAGTTCTCACAAGAGTGTGTTTTCAAAGTTGTACTCTCAAAATTTAGACAAAATAAAAGGATTAAGAGAAATAGTACATAGACGCTTATGGTAGTGCATTGTTTTGTGTTCTTCAATAAGGGTAGCACATTTTGGGATAGTAGGCTTTACTACTTGGAGTTAGGTACACTTTTTCAAATTATTCTACCACTTTGTTTATTCTTCACATTTCAAATTATTCTACCTCTACCTATGGGTTGCCTCCCACGAAGCGCTTCTTTAAAGTCATTAGCTTGACGCCTCAACTATTGTCAAGGTGGCACATATGACTAAAAGAACACATCAATCTGCTTCATCTTTTTGTTTGATAGAAATTCCATGAACTTGAGAAATAAATGATGTTGCTTCCATGTTCTTTTCAATTGGACATTGATGAACATGGCAAAGATTGAATCTCGAACTTCAACAATCTCTTCTTTTTTCTTTTCCTCGTTCGTGTTCTTCTCTTGCTTATCTTCTTCTACCACAACAATGAAGTCCTCTTCAATCTTCAACTTCTCATCCATTTTCTCAAACTCAACTACTTGCTCAAATAACCTCTCACATTCACTTTCAAATCTTTCAATTGAAACCATGTTATTCTTCATGAATTTAACTAAAACATCCTTAATGTGAAAGTCTTTGTCATCTAATTCTTGGGATAGAATTTCAGGAGGTAGAATTTGTTCCCAATTGATCTTTTTCATATAACACTCGTCGTCTTTCACTTCTATGACCAATAGATCTTCATATTCTAGTGGTGGTACATAGTAATCAAAACAAGTTCCATTCCTATGTCTTTCTCCGCAAAAGTCACACCTAAGAGGCCCAATCTAAGGGGTGATCTTTTAAAAATGTATCTCTCAAGATTTGTCCCTCAATTATGCGTAATATAGCAGATATAAGACAAGAATCACACTCTTCATATAATTGTAGTAGACTATCATCATTATAATCTTCCATGCTCTACAGCGAATAGTTATCTCATACAAAGAAGAGACAAGCCACTACCACACGACATTAAAAACAAAAATTTTATTGCACAGCAAAAAATTTCAATTAAGTAGCTAAATTATAACTCAATAGTGAGATGGCAATCCCCGGCAACGGCGCCAAAAACTTGATAGCGTTTTAGCAAGTGTACTGAATCGTTTCAAGTAATAATTAAAACGGTAGTACCGAATGTCGAACTCAAGGATTGCTTTTTACTATTGAATTATATTTAATTACTAAAATTGAACAAAAAGATTCCGAATTGATTGAAATAATATTTAAAACTAACAACGATAATAAAATTGATCCTTTATAATAAGAAAAATTTCAGAGATGAGTTTCACTTTGAATCCAACCTTGGTGTCTAATTTAATCCTAGTTACTGAATTCCTTTATTGAATTATTACCGAATTCTCTATATTATTCTTGCCCTAATGTCATAGTGACAGAACTCTTAATTCTAAAGTAACCCCTAATTCCTTAGTGGATTTAAGATTGGAATTAAGTCTTACAGTACAGGAATTCTCTTGTTAAACTACTACATTTGCAACTAATATAATTGGTTTCATGATCTGCATCTATCCCTAGACAACAATATCATGAATTTCTCATCTCAAGCATTCATAAAGTTCACTTCTGTTTCAAAATACGAATCATAGAACATTTTAAAGTTGATCGAGCAATAAAAAGCATTAAGCATAAAGATGACAAAAATAATTCAATAAACTCATTCATATAACTGGAAATCAAATTAGAAAAATAAGGGTTTCATCTTGTTTCACTCATCCCTAACAAATAGGGTTTAGTTACTCATGACAGAGATAGAAAAGATAGAGATTAGAGAACAATTACATGAAATATTCATGAATGTTTCGCTTCAGGCGCAAAACCTCTTTTGTCTGACGTATACTATATGTTTTGCCTCTTTTGAGTCCGAATTTGGTTTCGGTGTCTTCATGCACGTTGTATCTGGGGATCTTAGCTTTCATTTGCACTTGGGTTGACTTCAATTGGACAACTACAACTCCAAATATGAGTGAAATACACCACATAGGTCATGTTGATTTCTCACCAAAATTCAGCACTGCACCAAAACAAAGAAACAACGTAAAACTACGAAAACTCTCTACTTAATCAACGAAATAAGAACATAAACATTTCATTAAATCCAAGAACTAAAATCAACAAAATATATCAAATAACTCTTTAAATTAACTAATGATTAAAGATAAATAAGACTAAAAACAATGAAAAATATGCATATGATGAAGAGTCATCAGTTCACTTGTCCTTCTTTCTTTCCTATAGCTTAGTCATGTTAAAAATATTTTAAAAAGAAACACAATTCAAACCCCTATTTCTTATGTCTCTCGTTCTACAATTGGCATCAGAGCTAACCTCTTACCATATTTCAGTAAAGATATGTTATTACGACTAAATGTGATGAAAAAGTTACAGGTGGAAACGTTAACAAGACTCGCCTGTTTGATGGAGAAAGATTCGAGTACTGGAAAGCTAGACTCACGATCCTGAACTCTAGGACATAGTTGAAGAAGGCTAGAAGGCTCTAAAAGATTATGCTAGTTTTGAAATATCCAAAAATAATTTCGACACCGATCAAAAGAAACAATACAAAATTCATCACAAATCCAGAACCTTCGTGATGAATGCAATCACCTTCAAAGAGTTTGAAAAACGCAGCAACAAAGAAATAGCTAAGAGGCTAAGTATGAACTCTTTCATATGGAAGAAGATGAAGACATTAAAAAAATGTTTTCTAGATTTCAAACTCTTATTTCTGGACTGAAGGTTCACCAAAACAGCTACACTAGTTTCGACCATGTCAAGAAGATTTTCATATGCCTTCCCAGCAAGTGGAGACCAAAGGTAACAGCTACTCAAGAGGCTAAGGATCTTTAAATTAACTAATGAATAAAAGATAATTAAGACTAAAAACAATGAAAAATATGCATATGATGAAGAGTCATCAGAAAATCCTAGAAGAAAGACTTCAAGACAAAACGACTATTTGGGATGACTTTGATGAAGATGAAGAGCATGCAAACATGGCTCTGATGGCAGATGCTCACTCAGACTCTGATTCTTACTCTGAATCTGTTGATGAAGAAATGTTAAATGAGTTTCTCAACAAGAATCATAAGGATTCTTCAAAACTAAAGGCACTTAGAAATGCTCATGGCATCTTAACTAACAAATGCAGTTCCCTTGAAAAGGAGTTTGAAAATCAAAAAAAGGAAAATCTAACTTTGAAAGAAAATGTTTCAAAAACATCGGAGGACAAAGTTTGCAATTCTATTAAGTATGAAATAGCCTTTCAATAATTTCTTGAAAACGGCATAGACATAAGTAAACAAGCCTCAATGATCTATGGTATTACCAGAAACAATACACGTGGCATATGCTTTGAAAAACCAAAAGAAAATCCTAGATTTACTCAGCCTGATATTGCTTGTGCATACTGCCATAAGAAAGGTCACAATAGAATACCTTGTTCTATGCAGCTAACATGGAAAGACAAGATACCTTTCAATACTAACAAACTAGGACCCAACAAAATTTGGGTACCTAAGAATAGAATAATCTATCTTGCATATAACCTTAACAACAAAGTTAAAACACAAGTCATGGTACTTGGACAATGGATGCTAACGACACATGACGGGAGAAAAGTCTATATTCCAAGATTTGACCCTCAAGAACATAGGATTCATAGGCTTTAGAGGCGGTCAGAAGGGAAAGATCATGTGGAACGACACGCTAGGTTATGGTTCTCTTCCCTCAATTAAGAATGTTTTACTTGTAAAAAAACTAATGCATAACTTACTGAGCATAAGTCAATTAAGCGATAGTGGTTTAATATTGTCTTGAATCAAAAGTCTTGTAATGAATAAGTCAAACAAATGGATCCATACAATTTGTTGGCCAAAGGAAAAACAATATTTACAAAATAAACTAATCTGATTTGACTGAACAAGAAATCAAGTGTCTTATGTCTGTAAGCAAGGATCAACTGGTCCGACACAAAAGATTAGGACATGTCAATTTGAGGTTAATCTCAAAATTGAAAAGACTTGAATTAGTCAAACACTTGCAAAATCTTAAGTACGAATCAGATGTTCTTTGTGACGTAGGTCAGAAAGGGAAACAAACCAATTCCTCTTTTTCTTCTAAAAACACTATTTCCATTTCTAGATTACTTGAACTTCCACATCTTGATCTATTTGGCCCTGTAAAGAGTGCCTATGTCAATGATAAAAATTATGGACTTGTTATTAATGATGACTATTATAGATGGACATGGGTAAAGTTTCTAAAACACAAGGATGAGTCACATAAGGTTTTCACTATTTTTTGCGAACAAGTGCAAGATGAAAAAGGTTGCTGCATAACAACAATTAGTAGTGATCATAGGGATGAATTTCAAAATAATCTTTTTGAAAACATCTATAAAGAGAATGGTATTTCACATAACTTTTCCTCTTTTAGAACACCTCAATAGAACAGTGTTGTAGAAAGCAAAAACAGATCTCTTAAGGAGATGGCACAAACCTTGATTAACAAAATGAATATTGCCTAGCACTTTTGCGTAGAAGCATTGAACGCTACATGTTATATTCAGAATATAATCTATATTAGACCTATTCTCAATAAGATTCCCTATGAATTATGGAAAGGAATAATGCCCAACATTTTATATTTTCATCAGTATTGTTGTAAATGCTATATTTTGAACACCAAAGACAATCTTGACAAGTTTGAATTAAGATTTCAAAAGTGAATCTTTTTGGGATACTCTAAAATGTCTAAAGCCTAAAGTGCATACAACAAAGAAACTCTGATTGTTGAGGAATCAATCCATGTCAAGTTTGATGACAAAAAGCTTGACCATAAAAAGTAAAAGCTAGACGTAGACTTTGCAGATATACAGATTTTAGATGAACCAGATATACAGATATTAGAGGAACAAGATAAATCGAAGGAATCAACAATGTCAACCTAAAATGAATCAGAAGATATGTGTAACAACTCATATCAAAAGCGTTAGAAATCCAAACCTTAATGGAAATGCAAATCCTCTCATCCAAATTATTTGATCATAGGAAATGCAAAAGATCATCTAAAAACTAGATCCCCTTTAAAGGAAATATCTATGTTTGGACTGGTATCTAAAATTGAATCTACAACTGTAGATGAAGCCCTATCAGATGATGGATGGATAATGGTTATGCAAGAGGAATTAAATCAATTCAAAAGGAATGACGTATGGGATCTCGTCCCCAAGCCTCAACTAAAGAAGTCAATTGGAACCAAGCGGCTTTTCAAAAACAAAGTCAATAAGAAAGGTAAAGTGGCTAGAAACAAAGCTAGACTCATAGCCCAGGGATACAGTCAGCAGGAATGTATTGACTACACTAAAATTTTTTCCCCTGTGGCAAGGTTAGAGGCTATCAGACTTATACTTTTTTTTGTTGTATTTAATAAAATTATTCTATAGCGAATGGATGTGAAAAGTTCCTTCTTAAATGGTTACACAAATGAAGAAGTGTATGTCAAACAACCTCTTCGTTTGAGGATAATGAATTTCCAAACCATGTTTTCAAAATATAGAAATCTTTGTATGGTCTAAAACAAACTCCAAGAGCTTGGTATGATAGACTAAGCAAACTTTTATTAGAAAATCATCTAAGAATGACCTTCTCATTGTCTAGATGTATGTTGATTATATTATTTTTGGTTCTACTGTCACAAGCTTTGCCAAGAGTATTTTAAGATAATGCAGAATGAATTTGAGATAAACATGATGGGAGAATTAAAATTCTTTCTTGGAATTCAAATTCATCAAAACCCATAAGGTGTACTCATTCACCAAACCAAATACACAAGAGAATTGCTTAAAATGTTTAAAATGGATGATTGTAAGACTATGTCTACTCCTACGCATCCAACTTGTTATCTCGATAAAGATGAAAAGGAATGATAGGTTTCCCTTTTTTATTTAACTGCCTCTATACCTAATATTCTGTTTAATGTGTGTGTGTGTTAGATTTGAATCTGACCCTAAAGAATCCCACTTAACAACTATTAAGAGGATCTTTAGATATTTGAAAGCCACTACTAACCTTGGTCTGTGTTATAAGCCATCCTCTGAGTATAAGGTAGTATGTTTGTGATGTTGACTATGCTAGAGATAAGCTAGAAAGGAAGCACTAGAGGAAATTGTAGATTCCTTGGTAAGAATCTAATCTCTTGGTCAAGCAAATGACGAGGGACTATTGCAATGTTTACAATGGAAGTAGAATATATCTCAGCAGCTAGTTGCATCACTCAGTTGTTGTGGATGAAGTAATGAGAGTAACATTCCTATCTTCTATGATAATACTTCAAACACATGATTAACCAAAAACTCTATTTTACATTCAAGAGAGAAACATATAGAGATTAAACATCATTCCTTAAGGGATTATGTCCAGAAGGGTACTTTTGACATTAAATTTCTCGACACTGATCATCAGTGTGCTGATATTTTCACAAAACCTCTTGTTGAGGACAGATTCAATCTTATAAAGAAACATCTAAACATTTTGTTTATAAAAGAATGACGTTGAAGTCTCCGTATTTTGTCTTCTTGTAAAACAAAGTGAATAGTTAAATATATGCCTGCTCTACCTCGAATGACATTGAATTTATTTGTGCCTCTAGTCAATCGAAATTCAATTAATCTTGGATATTAACACTTTCCTTCTCGTAAGGTGTGACACTCTGAAAGGTGTATCATGCGTGTGTCTAGTACTGACGTTAACTCAACCATTTTTTACGCTTAAAATCATTTAATAGTCACAATCATTCACAACTCTCAAAACTCCCACACTTTCATATTTTGGAAACCGTTAAACTTCCCATTCTCCTTGAATCCCTTATGCTTCAATGGCTTCAAGTTCGTTTTCAATCCCATCAGTTGCAAACATCTCCTATGTTCCTACTCTACAATGCTATCTAGATCAACTAGAGATTCTTCACGAACTGAAGGTTGACTTCACAAACCTAGCTGAGATTTAATTCGACTTCATTGAGGACCTTAGTGAAGTAGGTTGGCTTGAGTACTTCAACCTAGACCAAGACATTTCTTTGGACATCCTGGTAAAGAGTTTTTGAGGTTCGATGATGCAAACTCAGATGGTGAGGTATCAAGCAATGTGGTGGGTCTCCCTATCAAGATCACACAACAATCCCTTGCTGCCATCACCAGGTGCCCAGATGAAGACATGCTCCTTGAAAATGGGTATGAGTCAAGGGTTGGCTCATTCATAATCAACATAGAACTCTTCGAAGACCCCATGGTACTCCTAGTCTATACATCTCAAACCCAAGTATAGAGTCCTATTAAAAATTTTAATTGGGTGTGTGTTGCGCAAAAGTTGGTCGGTGGATCATGTTAGCAAAGACTACAAGGATCTAATGTGAAATATATCTCAAAGGATCAAGACGAACCTTCCCAACATCATCCTGAAACACATGAGTTCATGTGTCATCAATTCTAGGACAGGAAAAATAAAGTCTATCCCCTACCCCAGACTGAACTGCAGTACTCATGCGTATTTCTCTCATTTAGGCTTTGAAGGAAATGGGAGGCTATGTTCAAGAGGAACACTTAGTCTCCTCATCTGCTCCCACTTTTAACATCTCCAACATCATCAAGATGAGACTGATGTCTCCCAAGCACTGTATTCAACACAATGGTTACTCCAAAAGGTCAACAAGTCAAAAAAGTAGTTGTCTGATTGCTCCCTCTGAGACTAAAGACTTTGTTTTTCCTATATTTGCAGAAGACAAAAGGAAGGTTGTTCTAGAATATCTATGAATGTGTAAGTCTGGTTAAGATATAGCCCCAGTTTGTTTGCTTCTGCATCAGGCTACACAACTAGTTGAGAAAAAGAAGAAAAGACTTGTTCAGATTTAAGGATTGAAAAGGATGACGAAGAAGCACCCAGCACTGATGAAGACATGACAACCCCCTTCGAATGAAGAAACATAAGGTACATTCAAATTCTAAGCAACCTATTCCTATCCTCCACTCTGAACTTGAACCAGCCCCTTCTATTCCCTCTCCCCAACAGACCAACATCGTTATCCCTCCCTCTAACCCTGCACCTATCATACCACCTAATTCTGACTCTAACACCTCACGAAAAATGTTTGAGGCTAGCCTGGCTGAACATTTTGCATCCCTTGGATACAAAACCCATCATTTCCTACACATGCCTAGCATTTCAACTCAAACACCTACCTCGTCCACTATTTTCCCTCCACCATCTACCTCTTCCACCCTAGAACTTGATCCCACGTCACCACCAAAGGTGTATGTGTATGTTGCATTGTGATTGCTAACTATAATTTTTTCAAGCATATGGTAGCGTGATGCATGTTCTAGGATTTAAGTCATAAATTCATAACCCTTGCTAAACACTTGAGATAAATTTTGGTTAGATTGTGTTAAGAGAGAGTTGAACTTAATGAATGAATGCTAAATGGGTTGTTCTAAGTTTACAAATGGTTTTTTTTTTTATGTAAGCAATCTTTTAGCATCGGTGTTGTGGTTGTGGTATTTGTGAAATGAACAATATTTGCTTTTGTATACTATTGGCCTTGGTGGGACTTTTCGGGGAAATGTATGACTAATAGTAGTCATCGTTTCAACCACCATACCAAGGTACAACGCTCGTCCTATAGCGGTGTCCCAATTTCAAGCCGACGACAAATCCCTATCAAGAAATGCCAATGACGTTTTTGACGTTAGGATCTGCTTTTAGACCGTATATTCCTTCATCGCCTGTTAGTGGCGATCAACCCAAGTACACATAACACATAACCAAAATAGTTTTCTATCTAAAAGTTAATTCTACACTTTAGATAATTCAATCCTTGTGTTAAGAAATCACTATAATTTTTGTCATGTTCTTGAAGGTAGTGCTAAACGCGTAGTCTAGAAATACACTTGTCAGATTCATTTATTTTGTATCCATTAGTAAGCAAAACTTTATCAATATTTTGGTGCCATTGTTTGGGTGCTTGTTTTAACCCGTATAAAGATTTAGTTAATTTACACACTTTATGTTCTTGCCCTTTGATGACAAATCCTTTAGGTTGTTTCATATACACCTCTTCATCTAACTCTCTGTTTAGAAAAACAATTTTAACATCCATTTGATGGATTACAAACATATAGATAGAAGCTAGTTCCAAAAGCACTCTGATGGATGCAATTCTTTTTGTGTAAACCCTTTGGCAACAAGTCTAGCTTTGAATTTATCAATGGACCCATCAACTTTCATTTTCTTCTTAAAGATCCATTTACAGCCTATTGGTTTGGATCCAGGTGGGAGGTCTACTAATTTCCAAGTTTTATTTCCCATAATTGAGTCCATTTCCTCTTGGATGGCTTATTTCTAAAAGGCAGAGTCTTAAGACTTTATTGCCTCTTCATATGTGTCTGGGTCACTCTCTAAATTATAGCAAATTAGCCCATAACTATTAATGGAATCATTTGTACTTTCTACAAGGAGAATAAAGAAGTCTAGTCCATAACTTTTCTCTTTTCTAACTCTTTTACTTCTTCTAGGTTCTGAACATGTCAAAGTATCATTATTAGATACATTATTTTCTAGACTTTGTAAACTAGAAATGACAGTTTGCTTGGGATGTGGAAATAGGGTTTAGCACTACCTTCAAGACCATGACGAAAATTAGCTACATTATTCAATCCTTTTACAACTGATTATCGTTCAACTACTCATGGTCTCCACATGCCTATTATTAAGGATTGAATGATTATCCTCGTTTATGTCGTCTTTTTTTTCCTTAGTAACCACTTCACTTTCATCCCCAACAAGTAAGAAAGTGGATATATTCATTTTGACTTGGTCAACTCCTTGTTATAATGTCTTGGACTCATAATCAACACAACTACAAACCCATTAAGACCCAATATTGGTCTCCAAGCACATCTATCCTTGGTATCCACTTTTAGTTAACAATTGATTACGCTGTCCGCGAATTCTGCATCAGATGTTCTCCAATTTTGCATCATCTATAATTAGAATATACCATTAACCGCTTTCAAGCCTATTTAGAATTTTTAGTCGCGTTCAACTGTTAGTTGATAGTCGATTTTGAAGGTGCAAACACGAAAAGGGGGATTGAATTGTGTTTATCTAAGTTGAATTCTTTTTAATTATTTATTCAGGAATTGTTTCAGGTTTGGTGATTTTCTTATAACAAAAGCACCAGCAATTAGACTTAAAGAAATCAGAGCCAGCAGTAAAGTAAATATTGCAGAAGTAAATTGATACAAACAGATTTTGTTGAAACCAAATTGGTTTTATACTTAGAATTTTGAGAACAATATATTTGATTTCGAAAATCTAAAATAAGATTTGATTCAAATTTATAATTGAAGAAAATCTAAAATTAGATTTGATTCACATTTATAAATTGAAGAAAATCTAAAATAAGATTTTATTCAAATTTATAATTGAAGAAAATCTAAAATTAGATTTGATTCACATTTATAAATTGAAGAAAATCTAAAATAAGATTTTATTCAAATTTATAATTGAAGAAAATCTAAAATAAGATTTGATTCAAGTTAGTGGTGAACGAGGATAAATCTATGTGTCAAATTATTTATTCTTGCATTGTTTACTTCCTCTGAACCCGATTGCTTCTTATCTAAATAATTCATAAAAACCAACCAGCCTTCATCAAATTATAAAAAAGTTATCAACTTTGTAAAACACAATTCAACCCCTTTCTCATGTTTGCACCTTTAGATTTATCCTAGTTCCCCACCAACTTGGTAGCTACATCCAATCCCTTCACTTAGAAGGATTTAACCACTAATTCAAATCCTTGAATTACACAGCATTTGACCCTACAAGTCAGTCTTCTCAAAAAAACCTAACACCTATAGATTTTTTAAGGAAAACAAACACATTGACCTTACAAGTTAAGTCTTCTCTACACAACCTGAAAAACCATAGATTGTTGAAGGCAAGTACACCTTGACCCTACAAGTCAAGTCTTCTTAACACAACCTGAAAACTACAGATTGCTTAAGGAACACTAATGCCACTATCGGGAAGCATTATACAAGTTTGGAGCGGATTGTGTTTTGCTTCTAATAAGTAGATTATTACAATTGAATTCTCACACTTAAAAACATAGGAAATATTTCTTTGAGCAAGTGTTTCTCTAGAACTTAAACTTTTGAACTTTGAATACTTAGGAAATTTGAGCTCTCAAAAGTTTTCTGAATTGTATGGATTTCTGAGTTTATGAGTTTATTCTTTTTTCATCAGCCTTGAGTATCTATTCTATAATAGATTAGGGTTTCACATTGATCCTTGTAAAATATGGATCATATCGTTCTTTTGAACAAATTATGAGGGTATCTTCTTGTAAATAATATTTTGGCCATATCTTCTTGTGAACAATATTTTTACCATATCTTCTTATGAACAATATTTTGGCCATATCTTATCTTGAACAATATTTTGATCATATTTTCTTGAGAACAATATTTTGACTATATCTCTTGAGAACAATATTTTGACTATATCCTCTTGTAAACAATATTTTGGCTTTATCTTCTTGTGAACAATATTTTGACCATATCTTCTTTTGAACAATATTTTGGCCATATCTTCTTATGAACAATGTTTTGACCATATCTTCTTTTCACCTTGATCAAAGAATTCATTTAGTTATAATTTTGAATCATATCTAATTTCATATTGTGATCAAAAACTTATTCATGCAAATCTTCTTTCATACTCTTGTTTGATTGGAGTAGGAACGAATTCGCGATTGTTCTTCGATCTTCAAAAATTTTGATTCAGCTAAATCTTTTTTTCAGAGTGAATTCTTTTAATTAGAGTTGTTGACTTTCCATCAGAGTCATTGACTTTATTGTTGGAGTCAGACACTATGTTTCTTGGAAAATAATAGTCAAGAAAAAATTGTATGACTTAGAACTAGTGGCTTTTGGCAAATGAAATTGTTGATTCATCAGAGTTAGTGCAACATTAGAGGTCGCATATCAAAGGCAACATTTGAAGCGTGTTGCAATTTTTTTATCAACAGAATATGAGCTTTGAATGCATGGCTTGAATGATCTATTCAGAGTTAATGATAGCTTGATATGAACTCTTTTCAGAGACATGTTGAGTTTGTTCACATCAGAGGCACGCAAGGGCGTTAAAGGCATGCTTCAAATTCAGTTTTCAAACAGTGTTAGAGGCAGTCTTCAGACCCAATATTTAGATGCAGTCTTCAGACACAATTATCAGATGCAGTGTTCAGACCCAAACATCAGAGGCAATCTTCGTAACCTTTATAAGCATGCTGCTTTCAGAGGCATATGTACAAAGGCATACGCGTATGCTTTTTTGTTCCTCTGATCTCATCCTCTGGTTACTTCCTCTGGTGACTTCCTCTGGTACCTTCCTCTAATTTTCTTGTTCTAACTGCTGCACATTTAATGAAGCCATTAATGTCTAAGTAAATTGTTCTCATAAAATATATTTGTTAACATCAAAAGTACAAGAGAAAAACCAACTTGTTTTCAACAGATTTTGCATCAGCTATTAGTTAATTTTACAGCAATAGATTTTGTGTTAGATGAATGTGATGCAACTGATGGTCAAATTCTTCCACATCAGCCGAATGACCTATGCATGTATCTAACCAATTATATTTTGGTGTAATCAAGTACAACCATGCCAGTTGTCCAAAACAACCCTGTATTATAAATAGACATCTTAATTACCATCTCAAAACGCCCAGCCAATTCAAATCTAGCTCATTACACCTTGACTATATCTAATGGCCTAACCAAAATGCAGTATAGTCAAGCCTACAAAAAATAAAGTAGGAAACACAATCCAATCACACATGTATAGCATCTTACAAATACAAACACAAACACCTACCTATCTTATGTGTACCCAAATAAATTTATACTACCACAAATATTTTTTTTCACACTTTTTAATGATAGTAATTAATTGTATTTAATTTTTTCGAATTCATGCCGAAAAGTAAATACATTTACAAACTTACTGCTAATCATAATGGTCATCTCTTCACAAAATCAAGAAATTAATTTAAGGTATTTTTGAAGTAATAATATTAAATGTAAATTAAATAAATTAGATGAAATTTGTTTATATTTAACTCCAACAAGTGTGTACACATTTTATTTATAACTGAGTTTGGATGGAGAACAAGTTAGAGGCCGTTTAATTAGTGAAAATATTTTTTTTATTTTTTTTTTAAATTAGGTCTTCATTTTACCTTTAGTGAGAGACACTTGAAATAAACAATTATCATGGAGATAAAATGAAATGTTAGTTAATAAAGATCATAAATGAAAATAATGAAAACAGTGTTTTGACATTTTCATTATTTCTAAAAATGTAGAGAACTGTTCACTTTCAAAAATTTCTTAAGTTCTCATTAACAAGTAAAAATAACACAAATTTTATACAATGAAAACAAAAGATATTTTCACAAAGTAAACGGCAACTTAAAAATTCCAATTCCAGCTGAAGAATACCATGATATTTTCAAAATACTTGTACAAAGTTCTACCTAAGTAAACAATTGTAACCTTATTATAGAGAGGGTTAAAAGAACTAGCTTGTGACATATGGAACATGATGCAAAATATGCCGGATTGAGTCCCTAACTCGCTATCCTCACACCAAATCATTTTCAATTCTTTTTTTGTATAACAAGTTCCTTAATTATAAACGACTTGTACTTTTTTTTATATGAATTAGGGGAGCTACTTTACTTCATTAATAATTAAAGCAATACAATGTGGAATTTCATGAAGATTGTGGAAACTAACCATGGCCTGATGATGATCGTGTATGAACAATATAATTTTTTTGTCTTGTATTCCCTGAGTGAAACGAAGGAAGTAAAAAATCTCACACAATGGTTTTGAGGTAAATTCCAAATATTGAAAAGTTTCTCATAATGGCTTTTAGCTCTTGGTGAATTTGATACCTGTATGTCATTTATTATTCTCCACAGCTTTTGAAAAGTCCAGTTTAAAATATTAATAAAAAAATGAATTAATTTATACCATTTTTACGGTGTTAATCAATCATAATCGTTAGATCATTATTAATGTTTAATTTTTATCATAACTACTTAAAAAATTACTCACATGATTAGTTATGATTTACTTACATTTAAAATTTTTTATATTAATAATGTATACAAATTAAACTCATAAAAAAGTTAGTCAAAATAAATTTAAAAGTTTGAACTTATAAATAGAGATAGGTCATGTACAAAATTTCAATAATAATAGTGGAAAAAACCAAAAAAATAATATAGTGAGAAAAAGTAAAAGGAAACTAGTCTATATGTATGTGGTCCTTGAGCAAATTAATGACTGCAATCCGTGCCAAGTGAAATTAATCAATTGCTAGAGGGGAAAAAATAAACAAATAAATGGAAGAAAAAAATGTACAAGATGTGAAACTGAATTACTAGCAGCTAGCCAAGGCGTCTGAACCTTGAATCTAGAGATGGCTACACCATATAATTGATATTTCAAATGAATCCAATCAAAACGAGCCGAATTCAGCTGCGCCGATATATCAAGGCGGGGCTAGGCTAAGATGCAAATCCAAACCGAATCCATCATCAAAGTTGGGCCCTACATCACCTTTTGTGAACCTACTCAAAGATGGCCCATCAAGTTTCCCAAACTGGGCCATGCTATGTACTTCTGAGCCCATCGTCGACAATGTGGTTGAAGAATTCCCTAAACCGCCAACACACGGTAAGACACCTGCACTCGCGGATCTTGCACCTGTTATAATGCTAAAATAATTGTTGCTACCACCGTTACAGTTACCAATACCGTTGCCGTTGTTGTTCGGAGACGGGAAAGCACAACCGTGTGAAACTGACACGTGGAAAGGAGGAGGAGCAGCACGTTGAGGCATGTAGACCCACGAAGGAGGAGCAGCCGGCATCACCACTTGTCCCGGCGAAGCTAGCAGATGTGGTGGCGGAGCGAAAGCGGAGATGATCGGGTTTCTAACAAACGAAACGGCAGCGTTTCGTGTAGCTTGTAACTGTGCCCGTTTAAGCTGTTGGCGTTCTTTTTTGTGCGCGTTTTGGTGTCCGCCAAGAGCTTGAGAGTTTGCAAACTCTCGACAGCAATATTGGCACTCGTATTTCCGATCGCCTGAGGACGGATTTAAACCGGAAGTACCACCGTCTACAGAGACGGATTCGGTCGACCCGGACGGTGAAGTGTTGCCGATGCTTCCTTTTACGGCTGAGTCTGACGCGTCTTGAAGTGGTTGTGCTGCTTGTGCTTCGTCGTCGTTTTCTTCTTGGACGCTGAAACCGAAGAGTTTTAAGCACGTGGTGGAATTGGTGTTTATTCTTTTAGTGAGGTTGTGGATTTGATCTTCCATGGGAGTGTGGTTATTTTTGTGTGTATGTGTGTGTTTTGAAGAATAAGATAAGGTAGTAGAAATAAGAGAAGAGGAGATAAGTTTGTGGGGGTCTGAAGTAGTTTGTTTGATGTTAAGGTGGTGTTCAATGTGTTGGGTCTATTTCTATTTATATATGAAATTTTGGAAAAAGAATAAAATATATACTCTAAAATTTCATATATTTATTCAACGCATCATTTTATTTATACTCATGTGTCTCTCTTTTTATTAAATTATTAAATAACTTTCATATCTTTATCTCACAACCTATATACAATTTTATTGAATCACACCAAACATTTTTCAACATAGAAAAGGTAAAATATGATGAAAATTAAATGAGACAGGAAAGAATGTGTTTGTGAGAAAGAGAAGCAGGGGTTTGTGCGAACATCCCAATGAGAAGAGAAGTGTATGAATATATGGAACACAACCCAAGAAAACCCCACAGGGGACCCAAATGGATTGCACTTGTCTCTCTGCCACTTTTATTTCCATTTGCTGATTAACACATCAAATTTCATAGATGACTTTTATTCATCACCATTTCAATTATTTGATTAATCAATAGTGCGGAAATAGATAATTATAGAAATTAGGACCTCATCTTTTTAAAATATTCTTTTTTCTTAAACAAATATGTTTTCTCTACAACATTATTACGAAATATGTTGGGAGGAATCATTATATATACTTAATACTTAGGCAAAACTATATTTAATTAATGTCCTTCAACTTTAATTAGGAGATGTTTGTAGCACACACCACATGAGATTTTTATGAGTTTTTTTTTATTTGTTAATAATTTCCTCTTAACTCTCTTTTAATCCTCCTTTCTTCTTATTTTATTTATTGATTTACATCTCTCCTATCATATAGACCTCCACTCTCCTCCATTTGTTACAATATTAATAATATTGATGTATTCACTTCTTACTATTTCTACATAAATTTGTAGAAATGATTTTCCCTTGTTGTCTATCGAGCATGATACTTTTTTTTGAAGAAATTTCACGAAAATATCAAATAATCAAAACAATTTTTTTTAACTAGTACAAGAAAATGAGCAAATTACGACATCATTGTTACAGTTCTCTTAGAACCGCCGACGTTTCCTTGTTGCGACGGTTACTGCGGCGTCTTTCCTCAACTACCACAACGTCTTACTCAAGAACTAAAACACGCATCTTCTGTCCCGCGTTAGCATTTCACAATCTCACTCCATTATTTCAGCCAAATTCAACTAAACCCTTTGTACTTTTTTTTCTTCCCCAAAATCATGTCTTTGTCTTCTTCTCCCAAAACATTTACTTTCATTTTCCATTTGATCCAAATCAAAACCCTTTACTTTTCTCCCAAAATTCCTTATATCTCATCTGTTTCCCGCATCAACACTCATGCAACGTAGCTTCTTAGTGTATGTATTGTCTTTGCTTTTCTTCTCTTTCTACCAAGATCCCTTATCATCAAATTTAATATTTCATATTATTGTTCTTTTCTTTATCTTCTTGCAATTTGTTTTTCGGTTTCATTATTATTGCAAGTGCATTTGTTGAAGTTAATATTCTGTGGGTTTCAGTATAAGTGGCAATTTTGCAGTAGTAATCATGCATTTTTTTGGTTTTATGGTGATTGAAATTGCTATTTGCTTTTCGCATTTTGTTTGATTTTCGGTTGTTACTTTACTAGGACATTATTAATTTGTTATTATTAGTTTATTAGGCTTCAATCAGTTATCTCTTTTCCACTAGACACAATAGTATAGGTATGTAGCATTATGTTCCAAATATTTTGGGAGAACAGCTACAAAATTAAAAGAGGGTCTTGCAAAGATGAATATGTTAGACTAACATGAACCAAGGAGTTACTACTATACATTTTCAACTATCTAATTGCAAATTTTCGTGGTTGCACCACGAAAAACTAACAATCCATCATTCACTAGGCTTTAAAACGCTTGCAAGGAAGAGAGCTGAGTTGGTATGATTCACTCAATCTACTATTGATTGTATATTTACTTGCACAAGTACTTATTATATGTGTTTACTTGTAGGAAGTTAGAGATGGTCGAAAATACAGTAGGGGTGAGATGTATCCAATTTGTCATAAAATGTTTGGTGGGTCATTTTTCAATGAAGAGGCAAAGGAAAAAAATGTAAGTGTAAGTGTAAAAGATAGAAATGTTAGTTTTGGTATCACTTGTTGACCACTTTTAAAGATGCAACTGTTAGTTTTGGTAATAGTGAGGTGCAGAGCTATAAAGCTATATTATTACTTATTTGGTTTGTTATTGGATGGTTGTGGGGTACTCCTTGCCACTATTTCCTTATAGTTAATTTAGCTTCAATTTTCTCATTGAATTCACTAGTGGTGAGGTGTGCTTGTAACAATGTTACAAAGGCTTGGTTTGGTGCGTTATGGCTAGATGTAGTTAGTTTGGTGCTTGTACCAATATAGCTCATCTATTATAAGCTATGTGCATTATGAATTTTCTCTTGATTGATCATACTTTATGTTTCTATCAAGTGTTATCAATAAATTATGTTGCTTCAATCTTTTTGTTTTCTTAGATGATATCAAATAGATTGTTCTTTTGCTACACACGCTTGAATGTATTACATGGTGCTTTTCTGTTGAAATTGTGGGAGTATTTAAAACCCTTTTGTTAAAAAGATGAATTTAGTTTGCTTGATTTTCATAAGCAAGAACAATTGCAGGCTGAAATTGAGAAGACTCATTCTCTAAATAAAGCATTAGTGAATGTGTTTGAAAAGAACATCCCAAATATGTCCGTTGTATGAGACTTGGAATAATACCATCTCAAATCACTAGATCTACTACCCACTCTACAAGATCGACTTCTTCCTCTAAGGCTAACGAGAAGATGAAGAAAATGCAATTTCAAATCGATAGGTTTAAGAAAAGGGATTCAGAATTTGATAACTTGAAGTTGAAATTTCTTTCTTATTGCAAATGCTAAATTGCAGAGAAAAATAGGTAAAATTGCTTTCTTAGAGAACTTGTGTATAGAGATGTACACTTAAAATACAAGTGCAAACTATCTTGCACGAATTGTCTAAAACTAATTGTAATGGTTGGATAATATTTTAGAAAACCTACATTGGTTCAACACAGGTCTACAAACCAATTATTCTAAAGACATAAACTTTTTTAGTTTTAATGTTGGTGATTATGTTGCATATATGAGAAGATTAGTTAATTGGTTTTTGGCAATATTTATCGAGGTTAATATATACTTTTTTTTAGGCAACAAACATAGAATCTCCAATAGATGGTACATATTCCTCTAAGTCTAGCTACTGTCCTGAGGATCATGGTGCAACATCATTAGGGACTATTTAGAGATATTTATGAACTTCTAAGTTTGAAGCAGTTGTTTTGTATGTTTAACCACTGCACTAACATTTTGATTTTGAATATTTAAACTACTTTATTTTTTATTTTAATTATGTTCGATGTATAGATCAAAGTTGTTACTTTTAAAAAAAATATATGAATGAGACTTAGTCATTATAGGTATATATTTGTGTATTTTAATTATATGGATGAATTTTTTGAATATTTTTAATTTTAATTTAATTCATAAAAAATATAAAAGATTAGGAACATAAGCTTAAAAAATAGAAAAAATGTTAGGAACATAAGATTGTGACGGTTCAAACTATTGCAAATATTATATAGTGGCAGTTGAAAACTGCGCGACGCTCTAGAGACAAATAAAAAGGTGTATTTAAAGATGGTTAGAACTGTCCCAAACAAGGCATGGAGACAGTTTCCAACCGCCGCAAATGTTGTTAGCAAATGGAACAACAATTTTCTGAACCATCACAAAGTGGCTTCGCGACACACATCTGTGACGGTTGGGGAACTTTCGCAAGTACGAGTTTGGGGCAGTTATAACCACCGTAGATACGCTTTTTAACCGCCGCAAATGAACTTTTTTATCGTAGTGTATTTTTTTGAATTGAATAAAATAGACCATTGATAATGAGTACTATAACTTTAAATGCAGGAGTGTTTTATTGATTGATTTGACATTATTTATAAGTCTTATCTTATTTCAGATCATAAGGTGGTTTGGTTGTTTGAGGAAGGAACATCGAAATTAGAGTGATAAGAAGGTCTTGAGTTCGACTCCCCTTTCTAAAAACAATAGTCATATGTTATTTCTTTAATATATGCTAACACATACTCTTGCAGCGTTAAAGGTTTTCTAAAATTTCAAGCAGTTCTATGAAATCTTATAAATTCTTGAAACTTTTGAAATCCTATGAATTCTTGTGAAATTAAAATCCAAACCAAAAAATCTTGTTATAAAAGTCTTTTAATTTTCTTTTCTAGAGGAGACTTTTTGGATTCCAATATTCGCCATAATCTAAATTATTCATGACAAAACATTCGTATGGATATAGCTCTTTTGATTGAGGGATATCGGTGGAAAATAAGTGATGGTTGTTTCAATTCTTCTTTGAAACGAATCTTGGTTACACAATGGAGGGTTGATACAAGCCACAATTGCGCCTGATGATATGGCATTAAAGTGAACAGTGGGTGATTTAAAAATAAGGATTTGAGGGATTGGATCTTTGGGGTTTCTCTCAGTGTTCTCAATGTGGTTTAGCTAGATATGTTAGTTTGTACGCTTCTTTTACTTACGATGTTTGAGGATAAGTACTTATGGAGAGCTATGTGGGATGATATTTCCACATTAAAATGTGCTTATTGAATTTATATAAATAACATGAATAATGATTTTATGTTGCATGTTGAAAGAGGATGACATCAAATTTGGAGTTGGAAAGTTCCCCTATGTGTTAAACAACTTTTATGAAGGGCATGTCACAATGTTCTTCCAACAAGAAAAACATTGTGTTGTTCTCAAAATTTTGTTGTTTGTGACCAAGATTATAAGGATATTTGACATCGTTTTATTTAATGCCTTGAGAGTGTAGGTCGTTGGCAAAAATGTGGATTTTGGCAGATAATTCAGAACCATATTATGGGAGAAGAAACTTGTGCATGTTTATTTGTTTTTCAAAGCTTCAATCTCATCAAAGAATGTATGGCAATGGTATTATATAGTTATTGGCGTGGTAGCAAGATGTTGTTGTTGGATGCAAGTAGCGAGTAGTTGTCAACCATTTTTCATTGTGGTTATTGATAACTCTTAAATATATGAATTATTTAACACTTTGTAGACTTGAATATGCAAATTCTTGGGGAGATATTTTAATTAAGTTAGTAGTTTTAGTATATTTTAGTAAAATATTAATTAGGTGTCCTTTTATTAGATTAAGCTAGTTTAAGTTGAAATTATGCTGAGTTGTATTGAATACGTGCAAGAAATTATATTTTGGCTAAGTCTGGAGCAATGTTGTAGGAAGCTACATCATTTGACTATATTACCTACAGGTACAACAAGAGTGCAAAAATGTGGGACCAACAAGTGCAAAACTTCAATTTAATACTTTGGGACACCTAATCATATCAAGGACACATTAAAAGAATATTCTATTAACCACCACATTATTCCATTGGGCCAATATCTACTTTATGAATAAGGACAAAATAGGCTCAAATTGGAGAGAGAAAAGTGGTCCAAAAGTTTCCTTTATAAAGGATAGTTGCTGCAGATCTAATGAAGGGGGTTTTAACTTAATTTTCAAAAAATCCGCTTTTCCTTAGCAAACACACATTTCCTAACTCTATTTCATCACTACCATCATCTTCCACCACATTTTGGAGCCATTTAAGCTAGCTTTTTGGGTTGAAGAAACGTAATTTCCACTTTGAGTTATAGCCGAATCAGTTGCAGAGATTATTTTGGCTTGTATGATTTCTTTTTTATTCATTCTTAATTCATTAAACTTAGTTGTAATGAACTCTTTTATGTTAGCTTTCATTTTCATGTTATTCCCTAATGCCAATATGAACTATTGTAGTAAAGGATCGATGAAGTTATTAACGAAGTTTATATGTTAATATGATGTAGTATGTTTAGCTTCCTCTTAAATAAGGTTTTTTACTATTGTCTTTCATTCTTATTTTGGACACTTAAGTTTTATTGATAATCTTTTTAGCTTGGAAAAAGAAAAAGATAGAAATACTTGATTTGATATCGATATAATAAATATGCTTGGAAAAGATATTGATGCTAAATGACTAGGAATAACATTTAAGTTCATAGGGAAGCAAATTTTCTAAAATAAAGTGTAGCATAATATGACGTGTATTGTGTGAACCCAAGGATGGTAATAACCCACTGATTATCATGATGACTTTGTTGGAAAGCCTCTAAGGTCAATCTCGTCCCAAGAATGCTATAACCTATTGTAGCCTCGTGAAACATATAAACAAATTTCATAATTGTGTTCTATTCTCAACTACTCTTTGTTCTCTGAATCTTAAGAAAACTTTATCTCATTATTTCTTGCATTTTAAATTTACTTTTTATTCTCACTCTCAAAATGATTATCTTTGTTACTTGTTACTTTGGATCTTGACTAATTTAAATTATAATTTTGGGAATATTTAGAACTTAGACACATTAATCCTTGTGGAAATGATACTCTACTTTCACTTTATTACTTGTTACGATTGTGTATGTTTGCATAGTTCTATTTTATCGCAAAACTTATGTAAATTGGTTGGCATGGAACTCAGTCGCTAGTCAAACTCAACCTGTAGTGCATTAGCAGGTAATGATGGCAACACAATGGTATCAACAACTTGCATAACAGTAAAATACAACTTTGACACAAGTTTTTTCCATGCTAATGATGGAGTGGGGATTAGTAGGTGAGATAACTCTTAAATTGATGAGTAATTTAGCACAACTAAGCTTGAATTATTAAGTCTTTGGTGATTATTTTATTATGTTTTTAGTATTTATGCATTAATTGAAGGCATGTTGTCATTTTAAGAGTAAAAAAAGCAATTAAGTGTATTAGGAAGGAATTACGTGTGGTTTGTTAAGTGTTTGTTGGTGCAAAGTAATCTAGAGAAAATTTTGGTAAATGTTGTATCAATGTTGTAGCATGTTTATATGACAGTAAAATATCAAGGTTTTGGGCCACTATGTGACAACCTTATTCTACGGGCACAAGAGACACCTCGCCAATTGAAAGACAAGTCAAATGAATATTCCATTTGTCTCAAATCTTTATTCCAGTAGGCCAAAGTTGCTATATGCAAAAAGGACAAAAAAATGATAAAAAAGGACGAGAGAGAAGGTCCAAAAAGTACCATACAAAATGGGACAACAATTGCACTAAAGAGGAAGTTGTTTCTTACCTAATTTGGAGAATCCCAGCTTCTACCATTCATCTCCATCCTCATACCTTCCATCAACATCTAATTTCCTCCATTACAAGACCATTGAAGCTATATTTTGGAGCTAGTGAGCAAGAAAGGATTATTTGAAGTTCAAAATTGGAATTTTCTACTATTGTATTTCTTCTACCTATGTAATCATCATATTAATTATGTTTTCTAGTTGTAATGTTTAGTTACAATGAGTCTTGTTGCATTCATCTTTGTTATTTCAATTTTCTTATGCTCACTATGAGCTAAATTCTTTTAGATAGGGCATTATGATTTTGTAAGGATTTTTTGGGTAAAGACATGTTATGGCATGTTTAGCTTCCTCTTGAACAAGTTTGTTTAAAGTTATCTTTAATTCTTAACATGCGAACAGGCTTTCCGAATTTCATAAACCCTAGACATGCGAACAAGCTTGGGCATCAGGAAACACGTGTTGGGCCTGTGCTGGCATGGGACACGTGGCGTGTTTTGAAAAGCGCTATTATAGCTGTCATTTAATAGTGATTTTCCTAGAAAAGCGTTGTCGTATGTAGTATTTTAAAACGTTTTTTTTAACATAACAAAAACAAACAGCTAATTGATTATTGCGTCTATCTATATTTTTTATCCAAATAACAAATGTATTTTAATATAACTTAGAGAACTATAAAAATGATGGTAGAGACCTAAAATCAGAGGTATTTAGACTAGACAAGGTTCAACTCAAAAGGCATAGTTTGGTCCAAAGGACTATAGTTTTAGCTCTCACACAGTCACATTCACACAGAACAAACTCAAAAGCATGATAAAGAACTGGTTTCCCCACACAATCAATATTTTCTCTAACTATGGAAGCATAAAATATTATTATTATTATTATTATTATTATTATTATTATTATTATTATTATTATTATTATTATTATTATTATTATTAAGAGGATTGACATCATGATATAATAAAGAATCTATAATTCATAATATAAGAACTAGTTTTCCTCTGTTTTGCTCAATTCATTATCTTCTTTAATCATCTATAATTTTATTCATCCTTTTCTCAGTCAATTACATATACTATTCCAACATCTAATTCCATCAAAACATAAAGGCTTAATTGCAGTTTTAGTCCCACTACTTTTATTGATTCACGAAAATGGTCCCCCTATTTTAAAAGTCAACAATTTTGGTTCCTTCCTCTGATTTTTTAACTAAAAAACAATGACGTAAGGTGTTTTAAATAAGTGACATATGATATGATGATATAAAATGATTAACACCCATGAAATTTGAATAAAACGTCGTAAAAACTTAGATTTCAACTTTGGAAATTTTTTATATTTCTAAATGAATTAATGACATATAAATAATTAGTGCTTCTAGATGGTTCTAGATCATATAATTTTATGTTATGTCATTAAAAATATGTCAAATCATCATTTGTTAGTTAAAAAATATGTCAAATCATCATTCTTTTTAGTTAAAAAATATGAGGGAGGGATCAAAACTGTCGACTTTTAAAATAAGGGGACCAATATCTTAAATTGGTTATAATAGAGAGAACAAAACTGCAATTAAGCTAAACATAAAAATAGTACAAATTTCTACACAGCACAATTCTAAAAGCAAAATCCACATAACATTTTGCAAACAACCTTTATGCACATCAAAGAAAAATCCACAAAACATGAATCTCAGTCAAAAGAATTATGCGATAAGAAAGGACTCAATTGCTCAATGTCTATGCCAACTTTAATTAATTAATTGAATGGCTGCAAGAATTGAAGGGAAACAAATACCATACGGATGACTTGAGAGTTGAACCAGACCTTGTCAATGTAAGGAATGAGGGAATGGGGGAAAGAAAGTCGGCAACGACTATTATATTATGTGACGAAGTTGAGTGTTTGCAATTTCTGGGTATGCAAGGATTCAGAGTTCTGAGTTCGCAAGGGTCGTGGGTTTGCAATTTCTGGGTGTGCACGATTTCGAGGGTTCTGGGTTTGTGATTTCTGGGTTCATATAGAGGGTTCATGATTTGCAGATGCAATGAATGAAGAAACAGGTTAACAAAGAGGATTCACAAGCTAAGGTTCCATTTTGAAGATGAAGAAACGAGTTTGCAAGAGTTTCATGCAGTAAGGGATATGATTTGTTCAATGAAAAACACAAGAATTTTCATGTTTTTGCTATAACAAAGTATAACCTAAAGGTTTAAAGCTTTATGTATACTATCCCTATGACAACGCTTGTGTAATACCTATGACAACACTTTAAAAGACATTGTTATTAATAAATGATCAATACCTATGACAACGCTTTCATAAAAAACGTTGTCAAAGGTGTTGTTATTATATAAGTGCTTGTATCTATGAAAACGCTTTTAGAATAAACGCTTTAAAAGGCATTCACATACGACAATGCTTTTTTAAAAAAGCGATGTCTAAGGTTCTGTGTGTTTTTAAAATAAAATACAACAACGCTTTTACTTAATAAGCGCTATTGAAGGTGTGCTATAAAATCCATATTTTGGAGTAGTGAAAAGAAGAAGAATTATGAAACAGATAGATTCGCTAAGCAAATTTGAGCCAGACTAGCTAATAAATTAAGGGCTCCAAAACCTCTCATTTTCACCCATTTTTCAAGCTACTTTTAGCATTCATATTTTTTTTTTTACTTTAAACTTTATCAAATGGATACGAAAAATGCCTTCTTAAATTGTTATATTCAAGAGAAAGACTATATCTTTCAACCTCCAAGTGTTGAGAATTCAAATTTTAACAAACCTATTTTTAAACTTAAATGTACTTAATAAGGACTCCAACAAACTCCTATATCTTAATACGAGAGATTGAACAAGTTTCTTTAGGGAAAAGGTTTCAATCAAGAAAAAGTTGCTACTTGATTTATTAAAACCAAATGTACTCATATCCTTTTGATTCAAGTGTATGTTGATGATATAATATTCATTTTAAATAATGAGCATTCGTTCCATGAACTTTCTAAGTTGATGTAGAGTGAGTTTGAAATGTCTATGACGAAGGAGTTAAAATATTTTCTTGTCATACAAATCAAATAAAATGATAGTGAAACCTTCATCAATCAATCAAATTACTACAAGGAATTGCAAAAGATATCAGGTATGGAAAAAACCAAATCCATTTGTACTCTCATGGGTTCCAACTGTGCTCTAGATAAGGTCAAAAAAGGTACATTTTCAAAATATAGAGGCATGTCTTCTAGCACAACATAGATAGTCACATCTTAAGTCCATTAAAAATATATTTAGATCTTTGACAGGAACACCCCACTTGAATCTTTGCTATCCCAAAGAGGGTGTTGGTACCTTAGTTATTCTAATTCCGATTTTGTGGGATGCAAATTGGATAGAAAATTACAAGTGACACATGTAATCTATTTGGATATGCTTTATTCTCCTAGCATAAAACGAAGCAATATCTCTACGTTTTGTGAGATAAATCTCGAATACAAATAGTATTGCTCATTACGTTTTTTAAAAATATCTGCATTTGTAAAAATCTCTGAAATATTTGAACTCATTCAACCCCTTCTAAAATTTAGAATCATCTCATTTATCAAAAAGTGTTTTAAAAAATCTTATAAGTCATAAATTATTACATTGTCTTTTGAAACTCACAATTAAGACTTTTTCCTTTACTATTCTTTCAAAATCTCAATCAACTCACCCTTTAAAGATTCAAAGTTTAACATAATTTAAGATTATATTGAAATGTCATAGATTAATCTTTAATTTTATCTAAATCCATTAAGAAACTGATATATTTTAATATATGTTCTTCAATAATTTTGGATGGAATTCCTAACCACATATTTAATAGATCGACCAAGTTATAAAATTACTATGTCACACTATGTTTGTAATTATTCTTATTATAAATAGCAAAAAGATATCCACTAACATGTTCGTTTATTATCAATTTTTTATTGTGTTTAATTTGTTGTATATATATTTTGTTTTGTTTTATTTCGTTTGTTTAAATTTTATAACATCTATGTTATTTAAATATATCTTAATTTTAGTGTTAAAATTCAAGTTATATATTTTTGAATTTTAAAAAGATTGTAAACAATATACGCATACTCTTTAATTTCAAATATAAACAGGTTTAACCTA
>JBBPBQ010000004.1:18229118-18247655 GCA_037974755.1 Cicer yamashitae | reverse complement strand
TTTAACCTACTTTCACTCTAATTAATGATATTAATATATATATATATATCCTAAAATACATTTTAATTTATTGATATAAGTTTTATTTTTTAATGACTCTTTTATTCTTAAATATCAAGTTACCATGACAAAGAATTTGAGAATACATTTAATGACCTAATAAGATTAAGTTACCATTTGTATTTTTTTATTAGATGAAGAAGATTATTTTACATTTAATTAAATTGTTAGTAAATGTGATGTTAATTATTTTTGTTTATAATAAAAGACAAATTATAAGTGTTGTAATGACTTTGTATGTTCTCCACATTGGCATGATGAAGCTATCCTAAGTAAGTATAATTTTATACTTAATTATTTCAATAATATATATTTAATTAGCTACCCAAAAAGATTAATTAGTAATAAAGTTAAAAGAAATAAAAAGTCAAAAAATAGGCATAAAGAAATTTATTCATATTGTTTTGACACTTTTGAATTTTTACTGTCAACACATAATTCATAAATAAAATTGATGATAATCAGTTTTTTATAAATATTTTAGTTGTTTATATTTAGAAAGATATTGTTAGTTATTATAGACTCAATTATATAGATTAACTTGACTTCTTAAAATGTCCTTGCATGCTACTATTATAAATAGTACATATCAATTTTTTTTTCTTTATTAGTAAAAATGATTATGATTTTTTTTTCTCACTAGTTAAATTTGATATATTAATTATTTTTAGAAAATGACCACCTCAAAGAAATCTCGTTAACTTCGCCATTGTGCATTGGCACATCTTGTGCTCTCTATATGTTGATTAATAAAATGTAATACAATAAATTATTGTGATAAAAGCTATAGAATGTGATGCATGTGATGATGGGTGTGTGGGGCGGGTTGAAAATCCTATCTATTAAATGGTTTGGCTTTTTATAAAATATATGTTAATATTTTTTTATTTTTTCTTCGCAAGGATCTTCCTCATATACATACAAGGCACAGGTATATATAAATTATGCATATGTGTATGATGCATGTATCTGCTAGTTTGAAAGGAAACTACCAAAGTCTCAACCAATTAACATTAGCATGAGGAATATTTTTTTGACAGCAACTTAGCTTGAGGAATATATATAGCAATATCAAACCCATTAAATCAGCGGACTAACCAATTCATTTAAATTATAGTACTCAATTTGGAACCATTCTCCCTTTGTTTATCATCACAATTAATTAACCCATCAATCAGAAAGTAAGGGACCTAGATCTCTCTAAGCAATTAGGTTAGAAAAATATGCATGAATGTTTTTGTGTGATATACTTGTGTGCTAAGATACATACTTTTAAACTTACAATACCAATCCGAGACTTGTCAGATCTAACAAATAATATGGAAATTTAAGAAATCAATACCTTCATTCCAATCTATAGAATTTTATTGATCAAATCACGAAAATAAAAATAGTTGATAATAATAATAAATTTTTTGATAATTAATTTTTATAATTTTATCAGATAATATTTTTATTATTGTATTTATTGTTAATTTGAAAAAAATAAGTAAATTAACTAAAGGTACTTAGTAATTAAACAAATAATTAAAAAATATTTAATATAATTGAAAATACAAAGAACGTCTTATAAAAATAGACAAAATAAAATTTAAATAAATTTTATATTTAACAATTGCGGTACTATATTTTAAGATGAGATGACCATTAATATATATGTTTTAATTATACCAAGACTTGTTAAGAAATTTTATTAATTAACATAAAAAAGTGGTATCATTATATAATTTGATTGAAAGTGTGTGTAAAAAGATTCACACCGGTTGCTACCAACATAAAAATTAATCTCTAAATATCTTCTAAAAAATCTAAGACAACTCAAACTTCGGCGTTATCGTGTTTGAATGGCCACTTCAATTAACAAAACGTACATGTACTACTCTATATATAATGCACATGGTGCCCTTTCTTCTGACATAATAGTCTACGGTGATTGAATGACCACTTCAATGAACATGTTTATGTTTGTACTTTCCCAAAGTATATTGAATTTCACAGCATCTTTCTTTCTAATTAATAATTGTATTTTTTGTTTGTTTCATATTTGGGTTTGCAATATAATTTTGATTTGGCACAATATGGGAATCCGACACCGTTGGCTACCAGTGTCTATTTATCTCTAGAAAAAGTCAAAGAAGCCCACCAAGAAGGAAAGTGATTGAAAAAGAGTATATGAGAAGGAGCTTTTGAAGTATGATAGCATCCAAGATCATAAACTACTAGGAACGAGAAATAACACTCAAATCTAACATCCACTAATCACTGTTTCATGGCCCACGTGTCAACATCATATCTACCCTGCATATCTCGATTTAGATATGCATGTTTCACACTTCCTACTCCTTCCAAGTAACCTTGCTCTTTAATTTCTCACACACATTTAACCCCTTTGTCATTATGTGTTATGGCAATTTCATGAATATATTAAACAATAAAAAGTTCTTGAAGACTCGAGGTGATTTGGATTAGATACAATCAAAATACTACCCTCGGATTCAAATATTAAAATAATGTTTAAATAAAAATTGATTTATTTAATCTAATATTTTTACTTATATTTTATATTAGATAAAATATTAAATAGACATTACATTGTTAAATAATATTATACATTTTAATCAATTAAATAGTGTTCTATACCTGGTCCACAAAGCTATCTTTTAAGATTTTAGAAGTTATGTGCAAATTACACCACGCCAAAAATGACATTTTATAGCGCGTCTTTTACAGCGCTTATTAAATACAAGCGTTGTTGTATAATATTTTAAAAATAACGGAGGATACAACAACGCTTTTTTGACAAGCGCTGTTGTAGGGTCATATTGCGTCACATTGCGCTTGCACATAACGTTTATAACTCTTTTACAACGCTCTTTAAAAAAGCGATGTAAATTGAAGAGCTCTCACATAGCTTTTACGGTGCTTTTTGAGCGCTTTAAACACAAGCGCTGTAAAATGTTGTGCTCCCACCTTATGTTACATAGCTTTTAAAGTGCTATTTGTAAAAGCGCTGTAAAATACATGCGCTTTCACATAATTAAATGACCTATTTAGAGCGTTTTTTATACAAGCGTTGTCAAAGGCTTGCGCTTTCACATAATTAAAGGACCTATTAGAGCGCTTTTTATACAAGCGCTGTAAAAATCATTCACTTTAAATAAATAAAAACAAATTTAAAACAAATTTAATACGTTGTCCTAACCCTACGAACTCTCATCTCCTCTACTTTGCTAACACTCCTCTCCTCTACTGTGCGCCAATCTACAAATTGAATACGTTACTCATCCTTTAAAACAAATTGAATACGTTGACTCAGGTACTATATTTATTAATTTGATGTTGTCACTAAAACTGATAAATTGTTACATATTAGATATGTTCTCATGATATGTTCTGTTTTGAAATCAGACTTGGACCTTGATTTCCATTTTCCAATATTAGATATGTGTACTATATATAGATTGGTAAAATGTTATCAATAGCTTATTATTTGTGTAACTGCATTTATATAGGTCATATAAAATGGACCAGAAATGGATATCTGCCAATCGATTGACAAAAGAGTATGAAAATGGAGTGAAGGAGTTTGTTGAGTTTGCAGTGAAAAATGCAAAAGATCCAAATAGAGTCGTTTGTCCTTATTTAAAATGTTGTTTTGGAAAACGCATTAGAGCTGATGAATTGGAAGGACATTTAGTATGGTATGGAATTGATCAAAGCTATATATGATGGATAAGACATGGTGAGAAAATAAATGGAAACACCCGCGCAGATACATATGCTTCAACTGATTTCGACACAGATACATATGAGCCGGACCGAGTTGAGGAGATTGCAAAAGCAGTTGAAGAAGATCTTCGGGATTGTCCTAAAATGTTTGAGAGCTTGTCGGGTGAGGCAGAGAAACCATTATATAATGGTTGTACTAAATTCACAAGACTGTCGGCGATATTAAAGTTGTACAACTTAAAAGCGAGTAATGGATGGTCTGATAAAAGCTTCACAGAATTACTAACACTCTTAAAAGATATGTTACCAGATGATAATGAACTTCCCAGTAGAACCTACATGGCTAAACGAATTTTGTGCTCTATTGATATGAGTTACGAAAGGATTCATGTGTGTCCTAACAATTGCATTTTATTTGGAAACGAATATGAATTACTAAAGGCGTGTCCGAAATGCAATGTCTCTCGATAAATGAAGAAAGAATCTACTCCAGCAAAAGTCGTGTGGTATTTTCCTATAATACCAAGATTTAGGCGCATGTATCGCAGTAAAGAAGATTCAAAACACTTGACATGGCATGCAGATGAAAGAATTAGAGATGGAAAGTTTCGACATCCTGCAGATTCTCCACAATGGGCAAAAATTGATCGCGAGTATCCTGATTTTGGGAGAGAGTCAAGAAATCTACGACTTGCACTTTCTATTGATGGAATGAATCCATATGGTCTTCAAAGCATCTCACAAAGCATGTGGCCTGTGATTTTGTTGATTTATAACCCACCTCTATGGTTATGTATGAAGCATAAGTTTATGATGTTGTCTCTGTTAATTTCTGGACCCAAACAACCAGGGAATGATATCGACATATACTTGGCTCCTTTAATTGAAGATTAAAAATTATGTGGGAGACAGGTGTGGAATTTTATGATGGGTATAAGAAAGAATGTTTCAATTTGAGGGCTATGTTGTTCGGCACAATTAATGATTTTCCAACATATGGTAATTTATCAAGATATAGTATTAAAGGTCAGTGTGCATGTCCTATATGTGAAGAGAGTACAAATTGGATACGGTTGAAACATTGTAAGAAGAATGTATTTCTTGGACATCGTAGATTTTTACCTTATAGTCATCAATATCGTGGGAGGAGAAATGCATTCAAAGGAAAATCAGAGGAAGATAGAGCTCTTGTAGCACCGACAAGATATCAAATACTTGAAAAAGTACAAGGTTTGACCAATAAAATTGGCAAACCTTTTGCGGGAGAGCTGGTCAAAACTAGGTGGAAGAAAAAGTCAATTTTCTTTGAATTGCTATATTAGAAGTCATTGTATGTAAGACATTTTCTCGATGTGATGCATATTGAGAAAAATGTATTTGACAGTGTTATTGGTACGTTACTCAATGTACTAGGAAAGTCTAAGGATGACATCAATGCAAGATTGGACTTGGTCGATATGGGAATAAGAAATGAATTGGGTCCCGTAAAGAAAGGAAATCGCACATATCTACCTCCAACCGCTCATACTCTATCTAGAAAGGAAAAAATTGTTTTGTGTAAATTTCTACACGAAGTTAAAGTTCCAGAAGGATACTCTTCAAACATTAAAAATTTAGTTTGTATGAAAGACCTCAAGTTAAAAGGTTTGAAGACCCATGATTGTCATATTCTAATGGAGCATTTGCTACCAATAGGTATACGTTCAATTTTACCTGAAAAAGTTCGCCGAGCCATAACTAAATTATGTTTCTTCTTCAGGGAAATTTGTAGTAAAGTGATCGATCCTTAAAAATTACCGACATTGCAGAGGGAAATTGTTGTTACTTTGTGTGAGCTTGAAATGTATTTCCCACCCTCGTTTTTTGATATAACGGTTCACCTTACTGTTCACCTTGTTAAGGAGACACAACTTTGTGGGCCATAGGGCTTCCCATTTCTCGTCATTCAGGAAGAATATCAGGAGAAGGGATAATTGGAAATAAACTAATGACTATATCAAGGTCAGAATGGGAGCAGGCACAATTGTATGTTATGCGCAATGATGATGAGGTTCAACCGTATGTTACAATACACATGGATCAGTTATCTAGTTCGAACATGAATAGGAATCAAAATTGGATAACTCGAGAGCACAATCGAAGTTTTATAACATGGTTAAAAAATCACATAAAGTTAATGTTTGATGTAGACCCCAGATCAATTTCACAGATATTGACGTGGCTAGCAAATGGTCCGAGTTTACATGTCTTTTCTTACACCGGTTATGTAATTAACGGCTACACATTTTATACCAAAGAACAAGATGATCAAACCACTATGCAAAATAGTGGAGTCACTCTCCTAGCTGAAGCGATGCATATCTCAAGTGCAAAAGACAAGAACCCAATATAAATCTATCATATTTTGGGGTTATCGAGCGCATATGGGAGTTAGACTACATAATATTTCGTGTTCCCATATTTGGTTGCAAGTGGGTCGATAATAATAATGGCGTTCGGATTGATGAGTCAGGGTTCTTGCTTGTCGATTTTAATAGGGTGGGATACAAAGATGAGCCTTTTATTTTAGCGTCGCAAGCTCAACAAGTGTTTTATGTCATTGATCCTGCTGATGATAAATGGTCTGTTATCCTATCGACCAATAAAATAAGTGATGATAACAATAATGATGAAGATGTTGGTAATGATCTTTTCCTTGCAACATCACAACCACATGAAATTGATTCAACTGATGATGGTTTATATCTTAGAGATGATCAAGAAGGGCATCTTAATGTGTTTAATTGTTTTATAAGCCAAGTAATCTGAACTGAGTTCATGTAATTTAATTGTTTGATCTGCCAGAATTGAGCATTTTAGTATTTAGCTTGAACTATATTTGATTTTATGCTTATACTGATTTTCTGCTTATATTGAACTTGAAAAAGCTTTGTTTGAGTATTGTATTTGAATATGAGCTGATCATGTAATTTAGCATTGATATATATATATATATATATATATATATATATATATATATATATATATATATATATATATATATATAAGTATTTAACTAATTATTTGGAAGAAAAAACTAAAACTGAACTATATATAGGTGTTATGGTTCCAAATATAGGTATTTTATTAATTATTTAGCATTTTACAGAAACTGAACTTATATTGTTATTTACCATATTTAACTTGAACTGAACTGAACTGAACATATACTTTGTAATTTTACAGCGCTTTTGTTAATAAGTGCTATAAAAAGCCTTTAAAAAAAATAAGGAACTCACATAGCCGTTGCACATACTAAAACAAAGAGGTCTTTTAAAGCGCTGTAAAAGGCTTTTAATAAAATAAAACAAAGTAGCCTTTTAAAGCGCTTTGTGGAAAAGCGCTGTAAAAGGGTCACATAGCGCTTTCACATAATAAAACAAAGAAGCCTTTTAAAGCGCTTTGTGGAAAAGCGTTGTAAAAGGGTCACATAGCGCTTTCACATAATAAAACAAAGAAGCCTTTTAAAGCGCTTTGTGGAGAAGCGTTGTAAAAGGGTTTTATATATAACAGTAACCGCTTCAATTTCCTCTTCATTACGTAAACTTCATACGCTTGTTCCTCTTCAGTTTCCTTTTCATTCTCCTTCTCATTGCGAACCCTACGCTTGTTTCCTCCTCATTACTAACCACAAACTTCATACGCTTGTTTCCTCCTCATCTTCATTCTCCTTCTCATTGCGAACCATCTTTGTTACTAACCCTCATTATGTATTTCTGCGAACCCAAAACCCTACGCTCGTTTCCTTTTCGTTCGTTTTCTGCGCTGTTCTTCTTTGTTACTAATCGAACCCTACGAACCCGTAACCCTAAGTATTTTTTCTCACTTTTCAGGTATTGTATTTATTAATTTTTTGTTTCACTCAAATGCATGTTGAACTTATACTGCTACGTACTTAGACTACTGCATGTTGAACTTGTTGTAGATAAATGGATATCAACAAGGAGTTAGATTGTCAAAATGAAGAAGTTGGGAACACCAAGACTTACGAAAATGAAGTCTAACGTGGTGCAACCATCATGCAAAATGTCATCAAAGCAAGTACTGGCATAAAATTTGAGGTATACTATACTTTGTTTATTGTTTATTTTTTATCTTTTTTGAAAGCATGTACTTACTATATGAGTATATTAGGTGGGATGGAATGAGAGTGGTCAGCCAATTGACCCCAACAGTTTCATGTTTGTAAGTTATATTGGGGCTGTTGTTCGTCAGAATATCCCCATCACAATTGACGATTGGAGAGATAAGGCGTTGAAGGATGCAAAAGATGTACTGTAGACTGATATACAAGTAACTTTTTTACTCCACTTTTTTGTTACTTATAATTTTTTCCATTGAAGTACTTTACTCAAACTATATCTTTATTTGGTTTGCAGACTGCTTTTGATGTTGACGAGGTGAGAAAGACTTACGTGCTGAGAGTTGACGGGAAAATACACCAGAGTTTTAATCTCACCTCTCAAATTGCTATCTAAGAGACCGTGTAGGAAATATGAATGCGGAAGCTCCAAAAATATATAAACATTATATATCAAATGAGGAATTGAGCGCATTTGTAGCAAAACGTTCAAACCCCGCGTTTGTTGTAAGTGATTAATTTATTAGCATTTGTGTTTTATTATTCATATTCATAGCGTATTTTAAATTTTTACACGATTGTTATTTTTTTTATATACAATATTAGTAAGGCAAATCACGAGAGGGCAAAAAATTCGACGCACCCATACAAAAAATCTCGTATGGGATATGCACGTCTAGAGCAAAAACTTGTAAGTAATTAAACATCACTTTTATATAATGTGGTACATTATAAACTATAGTTTCTAACTAATATTTTGTTTATGATCTTAACGAATAGCTACAAGACACTCAATCCGATCAAACATTGGGTCGTCATATCTTGTGGAAGGAAGCTCGCGTAAATAAAGATGGAGTTGTTGATAACGAAAATGTTCAAAAAGTAATAGAACTTTGTGTAAGTATATTTATCACTATAATATTTTTTAATATTGTATTTTAAAAATGATATTGAATTTATCTTTTTAATCTTACGTGTATTTTAGCAGAATCTCGAACAAAGTTTGAAAAATCAAGAGGACAACAAAGCTAGTTGCAGGGACATACTCGGTAAAGTGTTTAATGTTCCTGAATATTCCGGCCGCGTGAGTGGGAAAGGATTTGGCGTAACTCCTAGAAGCTATTTTTCACAAGAGAAGTGCTAAAATCCATCTAATGAGGAAGTATTAGAGAAGCTCAAATTCCTATCAGAGCAAGTGGCGATCTTGGTGAAGAATAAAGACAAACAACTTCTGGATCAGCTCCAACGCGAAATAGCAATGGAGAGTGAAAACGCGAGTTGCAACATTGGTCTCAAAAGTCTTCCGGAGGTAATTAATTACTTAATAAAATAAAAAATTCATTCAACCTAATTGTTTCACATACTTATGTATTAACCATTGATTTAGGGTGTCACTCCTTGCGTGCTGTACTTATCCTCCCCTACCCATCAAATTATTAGTATACAATGTCATTTTTTTTATAAGTCACATATATTTTTATTATAAAATAAATATTATTTTTATCACAAATGATAGAAAAAAAATTAGGCATTAATAATTTTAATACACTCTAAATTAAATAAAATATCATTGAAAAAGATTATAGATTACATGATTATTAAAAACTTTATATCAATCCAAAACCTCAATAAAATCCAAAATCACAATAAATTATAGAAAAAATTATTTATATATGTATCTCTCAATTCGAACTTATGCATGGTGAATGATGGTAAATGATGGTAAATTGTGTTAATTTTATGGATAGCCCTAAATTAATTAAAACAATAATAATAATAATAATAATAATAATAATAATAATAATAATAATAATAATAATAATAATAATAATAATAATAATAATAATAATAATAATAATAATAAGATCAGTTATTTAATACTATTATGCAGTAATTTCATGTTTATAAAACGAATATTTTGTTTTGAATCATATTCTATGAACAACCTATGATGATTTGGGTTTACCATTATGTTAGTCTACTAAGAGGTCTCTATTCTCCATTATATAAATTTTGACTATCCTATTAGAACAAACTAATCCTAGCCACCAATTCATCACTAAGAGGGCAGTATTCTTCTCGAACTAACTCAATCATAAATAACAATTATTATGTTAACTACAAAAACTTAAAACTAAGTGAATTTATTATGATCATTATAATTCTTAGATTTTGATATGTTCTCAATCCTAAATAACAGTTATTTGATTTTTGAATTAATCACATGCATTCTAAACTCTCGAACCATCTCTCCCCACATGTAATCATGTTTCTGATAAAAGTATAATTCATAAATACAGTTAGAGGGTGTTAGGAAGTGGTTAGAGGTTGTTAAGAGTACTTAAGAAAGTTAAAAGTTTGTTATCAATGTACTGTAGCAAGTGTTGTTTAAATTGCCAGTACAAATGTTGTTACTTGTGCAGCAAGTAATAACAGAAGTTGATGCTTTCAATTCATTTTCTCATTCCATTCTTAATTCTCTTAACTCAATTATCCTAAATTCATATTTCCTAAAAATTGACATTGAGAGTTGGGTTCTAATTCAAGGGAAACACGAGATATAATGAGATTTCTTAAAATTTGGGAAACACAAGTGTGAGTGCAAAAAGAGAAAACAATCATGAATGGATCAAGGAGTTTTCTGTCTAACTTGCCATTTCTTGATGGAAAGGACGAGGAAAGATGGTGTGCATAAATGAGATCATTATTTGGAGATCAAGAAGTGTATGAAGTGATACAAGATGGGTATGATCAATTGGGTTCGAATCCAACAGAGAGGCAGCAAACAACTTTCAAAGATTCAAAGAAAAGGGACTGCAAGACATTGTTTTACATCCAATAGAGTGTTGACTCGAACAATTTTGAAAGAATTTCGAAGGCCTCTACATTAAAGGAAGCATGGAACATCTTGGTAACGTACTATATGGGTAGGGAAAAGACCAAGAAAGTAAAACTCCAGATGTTGAGAAGGCAGTATGAGTTGCTGCAGATGGAGGAGGATGAGAGTGTAGCTGATTATTTCAATTGTGTGTAGACAATCACCAATCAAATGAAAACTAATGGTGAATTGATGACTGAGGTGGTGATTATTGAAAAGATTCTGGGGACATTAATGCAAAGATATGATCACATAGTGGTGGCAATAAAGGAATCAAAGGATCTTGAGATATTGAAGGTGAAAGATTTTCAAGGTTCATTAGAAGCTCATGAGTTGAGAGTAAAAGAGAGAAGTGCAGCAAATACACAACTGCAAGCACTGTAGGCTCAGGTCAGCAAGAAAACCAATAAAGATGGAGTGAAATAAAAGAAGGGAAAGGGAAAAATCCAAGTGGTACAAGAAGCAAGATTCTGATGAAGGTGCTAGAAACTCAAAGAATCAGAATAGCAGTGACAATCACAGCAAGAAATTGAATGGTAATAAAGGAGGTAAGAAGAAATTTAATAAGAAGGGGATTCAATGCTATAATTGTCAAAATTAGGGCCACTTTGCTGATGAATGTAAAGAAAAGAAAGTGAAGAGAAGGGAGGATGAAGCTCATGTGGCACAGGTAGATAACTCTGATTCAGATGATGTATTGCTGATGATTGCCACGAACTCCACTACAAGAAAACACTCATTTTGTGGCCAACTTATAAAATATTTTGTGGCTGAAAAAAGCCCTCACAAATTACTGACAGAAAAAGCCCTCACAAATACTAAAATTCAAATTTGTTGTTATTTGTGGCGGAAAAAGCCCTCACAATGGATTTGAATTTCAGCAGAATTTTGTGAGGGCAAAAGCCCTCACAAAATTACACCGTTGGGCCTTTGTGAGGGCTTAGGCCGCCACAAAATCACACATTTATGAGGGCAAAGGCCGCCACAAAGTCACTCGTTTGTGACTGCAAATGCTGCCACAAAACACTCGTTTGTGACTGCAAAAGCCGCCACAAAAGGGCGTAGCGTACCATTGGCATTTATGGCTGCAAAGGCCGCCACAAAAGCCCACATTACCGTTGGCATTTGTGGCCGCTTTGGCCGCCACAAAGGCCCAATTTTGTGGCAGCTTTGGCCGCCACAAAGTGTCATTGTTCTCCTATAAATATAATCCTTCCTCTCATTTTTCATTTCTACCTTCTCTCTAAATTTTCTCTCCACATTCTCTCTACACATATTTTTTCTCCAACATTTCTCTTTTAGTTGTTAAATTTCGGTAAGTTGTTATTTTATATTTTATTTTTTAATATTATTTTTGATTTGAAGTTATTTTTTTAAGGAATATTATTTATTTATTTTTTTGACAGTGGTGCTATTGTGGTGATTGCGAATAGTTGTTACTTGTTTGCAAGCGTCAAGTCAGACACTACTCGACATCAAGTATGTAATGTATATTAAATATAGATTATTAATTATATAATAATTATTGTTGTATGGTTTTTAAAAATATTTGTAGACAATATTTTATTTTAGAATGTAGATTAATATATTATTTTTTAAATTGGGTATATTAGTAAGATTTTTTAATCAAATTACTAGTAAAATATTTAAATTGTAAAATTTATACTCAAATTAAAATGTTGTAATTATTTAATTGTTGATGAAGTGCTATTTTTTTATTATGGTTATTATTGATATTATGATTTATTATGTTAGTAAAATATAATTATATTAAGAAATTGTATTTTTTTTAGCAACAAAATAATACTTATGAAAGACAACATTTATAATAATGATCTAATCATAAAATATGTAATATCATAAATATAAAATATTTTTATATTATTTTTAAAATACATAACAAGTTCATCATTCGAAATGTTGGTATATTTGCCCAAAAAAAAATTAGAAATTATGTTTCTTACATAATATATGATAAATAAAAATTTGAAACATAATAAAAACATTATTAAATTTAATGATATTAATATTTGTTGTTAGTTATTACAAAGAGTTGTAGTTGAGTTCGTACAAAAAACTTATATACATTTACAGTCTCTATTTTTGTTTATAAGGACTTATTTTATGAAAAAGTTCATGAAATATCATCTAAAATTTTATTTTAATTTATATATATATATAGACTCTATTACGATTTATTATATTATTTGTAGATGCTCATGGGGAAGAGACTCCAACAGCGCCTAGTACTAGTACACGTGTGGAGAATAACATAGGTCCTTCAAGTAGAACTAACATGTTAGGTGTAGATTATTATAACTATCAGCACTTTGAGGTGATGAATGATATGATTTCGGATGCTGTTTAGGTTAATTTGTCATTCAATGAAGATTAATATGACGATACTGATGGACTTCCAAATGAAGAAGCTTAGAGATTTTATGGTCTTTTGAAAGAGACAAATAAACCGTTATTTGAAGGATCTCCAAACTCAAAGTTATCAACGTGTATTAGACTTTTAGGTCTAAAGTCTCAGTTTCATGTTCCTGATTTAGCTTTAGATTTAATTACTAAAATGATGCTCGATGCAAAACCTGTTAGAGATGGTTTGCTGCAAAGTTATTACGATGCTAAACAATTAGTGTCAAAGTTAGGATTGGGTGTTAAGAGGATTGATTGTTGTGTTAAAGGTTGCATGTTGTATTATGACAACGAATTTGGTATAAATGATGCCAACTTAGTTGAATGTAAGTTTTGTCAACAACCAAGATATCGCCAAAGAAATAACTCTAGGGTAGGTAGGGGAAAATCAATTCCAAGGAAATCAATGTTTTATCTACCTATTGTATCAAGATTGCAGAGAATGTTTGCATCAATGCAAACTGTAGGAAAGATGACGTGGCATTATGAGAATAGAAGAAATCCAGGTGAGTTGCGACATCCGTCTGATGGTCACGCATGGAAACACTTTGATCAAATGCATCCTGATTTTGCGTCAGATCCACGCAATGTAAGACTTGGATTATCCTCAGATGGATTTTCGCCTTATATACAACCATCGTCTACTCCTTATTCTTGTTGGCCTATTATTCTTACTCCTTACAATCTTCCTCCTGTTATGTGTATGTCATCAGCAGTTCCCGCCTCACCAACAACAACAATCAAGGCCTCAATACATGCAGCAACAACCAATGTTCCAACAGCAGCAACAATACTCTCAATACTCCCAACAGCAGCAACTGCCTCCAAATTTCCAGCAACAACAACAGGATCCTCCAAACTCCGCCTTCCAGCAACAACAGCAGCAACCAATGTTTCAGCAACAATAATATTTTAATAATTATCAGAATGTTCCGTCATTTTCACAACAGCTTCCTCAACCTCAAGCAGATCCAGCTCCATACCGACCAACTATGCCAACAGCTGGCTTGATCAGACCAGATTTAAATCAACCTCAACCAGCTATGGCTCCGTCGACTAGTGGTGGTGTACTTGAAGATGAATTGCAATTTCAAACCATGTTGTCCCCAACACCAATTAATAATACTTTTCAGGGACTTTTGTCGTCGGATAATATTCCATCAAATAATGATGGAGGGAGTGGAGCTAATGATCAGAGCAATTACTATGATGATTGATGTATTTAAATAATATTTGCTATTTTTATTTTTGGTTTGTATGAATTTATGGTATGTATCAATCTGCTATACATTATTATTTAATTATGGTATTTTAATTTTTGGTTTGTATGACATAATTTATTAATTTTGGAATGTTTTATTTTGTTTGCTATATATAATTTAAATTTATAATTTTATATAATTTATTAATATATAGTATTTATTTTAACTTGAATATAATTTCGAATATAATTTATTTTGTTTGATATATATAATTTATTAATATATAATATTTATTTTAAATTTAAATTTTTAATTTTTAAATTATATTAATATTAATTTTTTATATATAATATCATTTTTTAATATTAATTTCGAATTTTATAAAATTATTTTTTTTAATAAAGTCACACATTTGTGGCGGCCTAAGCCCCCACAAATGGGACAGTTTGTGGCGGACAAAGCCCTCACAAACTGATTATTTTATGTCATGTCATCCTTTGTGGCGGCCTAAGCCCTTACAAAGGACAGCTTTTGTGGCGGGCAAAGCCCTCACAAACGCTAACTGTTTTAAATTCTTAGTCTTTTGTGGCGGTCTAAGCCATCACAAATTTATGGCGGACTTTTCCGTCACAATTTTGTGAGGGCTTAAGCCCTCACAATTGGTAACAAAAAAAAAATGAATTTTGTGGCTGTTTTGGCCGCCACAAACCTTTGTGAGTGGCTTATTTGTGGCTGCCAAAGGCAGCCACAAATTCTCCTATTGTGGTTGCTTTTCTCCCTTTGTGAGGGCTTTTGGCCCCCACAAATCTTTGTTTTTCTAGTAGTGCTCAGATGATGAATGTCCAGAATTATGGTACCTTGGCACAAGTTCCTCCAATCATATGATAGATCATAAGGAGTGGTTTGTAAGCATTGATGAGAAGGTGAAGAGGGAGATCAAGTTTGATGACAATAACACAATGACTGCTAAAGGAGTTGCAAGGTACTTATTCAGAGAAGGGATGACAAACAATCTTTCATTTATGATGTGTTTTATGTACCAAGCATGAAGAATAATCTGATGAGTCTTGGACAATTGCTGGAAAAAGGATATTCAATGAAGATGGAGCATGGGCAAATGTAGATGTTTGATAGCTCAAAGAGACTGATTTTGAAGGCAACACTCTCCAAGAATAGAAGATTCAAGATTGAAATTCAAATTAGTGAAAATTAGTGCTTGGCTGCTGAAGTTAGAATTGAAAACTGGTTATGACATCAAAGATTTGGTCACTTGAATTTTAGGAGTTTTTAGATGCTACAGGGCAGAGACATGGTGCAAGGAATTTTCTGAAATTCAGATACTAAAGGAGATATGTGAGGAATGCTGTCAGGCCAAGCAACATAGGAATTAATTCAAATCTGAAGTGCCAACTAGATCCTCAAATAAGATGGACGTAATCTTTTCTGATGTTTGTGGTCCATTTGAAGAAATGTCAATAGGAGGAAACAATTACTTTGTATCATTCATTGATGATTTCACAAGAAAAACCTGGATATATCTAATTAAAAGGAAAAGTGAATTGCTTGATGTGTTTAAAAGCTTCAAACTAATGGCATAAAAACAAAATGGGGCTGCACCATACAGGCATAAAAACTAATTCTCATGAGTTTCATAGGAATGATACATGAGGTGACTGCACCATACACACCACAACACAATGGGGATGCTGAAAGAAGAAACATGATCATCTTGAACATGGTACTAAGACACCTGAAGAGGCATGCTCTAGAAAGAGGCCAAATGTGAGCCATCTAAAAGTGTTTGGTTCACTATGTTTTAGACATGTGCCTGCTCAAAACAGAAGAAAGTTGGATGGCAGGGGTGAGCAAATGGTGTTGCTGGGATATGACTCAACTGGGGCTTATAAACTCTATGATCCAAACAAAGGGAGAGTGGTTATAAGCAGAGACATACTGGTGGATGAGTCTAAAAGATGGTACTGGAAGATAGGTGCCACAACCAACTCAAGGAGTGCAGTAATAGTTGATCTGGATGATGATCAGGAAACAAGACCAACAGCAGAGCCAACTCCAAAACCAATGAGAAGATCTGGTAGAACCAGACAACCTACTGTGAGATTGAACCAATTTGAAGTAGCATCTGATTCACCAATCAATGCAGATGGAAAGCTGATACAATTTGCATTATTAGTTGAATCAGAACCAGTCAGTGATGATGAGGCCCTAAGTGATCCAAACTGGAGATTAGCAATGGAAGAGGAGCTCAATTCCATAGAAAGGAATAAGTCCTGGGAGCGGATGACTTTACCAATGCACAGAAGACCAATTGATGTGAAATGGGTCTATAAAATCAAAATGAAGCCTAATGGTGAGATTGCCAAGTACAAAGTCAAACTTGTAGCAAAAGGATTCCTACAAAGACCTGGACTGGACTATGATGAAGTATATGCACCAATAGCCAGAATTGAAACTGTAAGGCTTGTAGTGTCGATGGCCAGTTACAAAGGCTGGTCCATGCATCAACTAGATGTGAAGTCAACATTTCTCAAAGGACCATTGGAAGAAGAAGTCTATGTGAGACAACCACCAAGATATGGGATAAAAGGCAAAGAAGACAGTGTGTACAGGCTAAGAAAAGCCTTATATGGCCCGAAGCAAGCCTCTAGGGCCTGGAACAAGAGGATTGACATATTCCTCTTGGAACAACAATTCGAAAAATGTGTGAATGAGCATGGAGTATATGTCAAAAGGGCAGCAGCACTGCCTACACTATTGATATGTCATGCACCAGAAGAAGTATTCCACTGATGTATTGAAGAGGTTTAACATGCAAATCTGCAATGGCACAAACATTCCGTTAGAAGCAGGGCTGACACTATCAAAAGAAATAGATGAAGAGTTGATTGATCCCACAATGTTCAAGCAAATGCTAGGATCATTGAGGTATTTGTGTAATACAATACCTGACTTAACTTATAGTGTTGGTTTGATTAGTAGATACATGGAGAAACCTAGAGCACCTCACTACTTGGCAGTAAAGAAGATATTGAGATATATCAAAGGAACTAGTGAATTTGGCCTGCTATATCCTAGAAGTTAAAATGAAAGTGAAGCTGAATTGATTGGATATACTGATGTTGATTGGTGTGGAGACAAGGATGATAGGAAGAACACCACAAGCTATGTATTCATGATGAATAAGACACCAATTTCATGGTGTTCAAAGAAGCAAAGCATAGTAGCTCCATCTACATGTCAAGCTGAATATGTGGCTACATCAATGGGAGCTTGTCAAGTTCTATGGCTGGCAGAATTGATGGCTGAGATGGGACTAAGGGATGAAGGACCATTGAAGATAATGATTAACAACAAATCTCCAATAGACTTAGCAAATCACCCAATTGCTCATGGAAAAAGCAAGCACATTGAAACAAGATTTCACTTCCTAAGAGATCAAGTGATCAAAGACAAACTAAAGATGGAGCATTGCAGCACAAGTGAGCAAAATGCATATGTCCTCACAAAGCCATTAAAGAGGTTGAAGTTTCAAGAAATGAGGAGCAAGCTTGGTGTAACATCCTTAGCTATTTTGAATTAGGGAGAATATTAAAAGTATAATTCATAAATACAGTTAGAGGGTGTTAGGAAGTGGTTAGAGGTTGTTAAGAGTAGTTAAGGAAGTTAAAAGTTTGTTATCAATGTATTGTAGCAAGTGTTTGTTTAAATAGTGTTGACACCTAATTTTGTCCGCTTTTTATTTATTTATCTATTTATTTATTTTTTTACTTTTTATTAAAAAAAAGGGAAATAATAATAATAAATGTATAGAAATATAAAAATAAAAATAAATAATTAGGGCTTTAAACTTTAAACAATCACATATGTTCCCTGTTTTTGTTTGCCTCTAATTCCTGTTTAGACTCTTTTCTAAAAAAATAATAATTAAAAAAATATATATATAAAAATATATAAAAAAAATAATTAAAAAAATATATAAAAAAAATAATAACAAATAAATAAAGGTACATAATTGAATGAAAGAAACTGAAAAGAAATGGATTGATGGTCATAAAAATCGGTATAATGAGAATCAATTGAATGGATTGATGGTCATAAAAATCGGTATA
>JBBPBQ010000004.1:18013312-18228730 GCA_037974755.1 Cicer yamashitae | reverse complement strand
ATAAAAAAAATAATAACAAATAAATAAAGGTACATAATTGAATGAAAGAAACTGAAAAGAAATGGATTGATGGTCATAAAAATCGGTATAATGAGAATCAATTGAATGGATTGATGGTCATAAAAATCGGTATATTGATAATCAATTGAAAGAAAAGAAACCAAAAAGAAAGAGATTAATAGTAATAAAATGGTGATCAATTGGCAATTATTCCCTTGTCTTTTGTAACCTACACCCGAAAGGCCTATAAATAATCGATAGTAAGAGTAGAAGAGGGAGGACATTTTGAGAGCACAAAGAATAGAAAGAAAGAAGAGAGAATAATAGGCAGAAGAGGAGCAGAGAATCTGGTCTTGGAAAATTAGTCCAGCAAAAAAACCATAGTAAGGTATCACTTTCTTATTACTTCTCTAATTTCTCCTTATTAGTCTTTGTTTGTATTGCATCCCTTTAAAAAATATTCTTTTTTTTCTTTCTCTTTTTCTGTTTATGCAAAAATAAACTCGTATGTTAAGTTTTCATTTTTCTAAAGTTGTATGTTCCTAAAATTGTTTTCTTTGCAACACGAAATACTAAAAAAGAAATACAACTAATTGATGTTTATAAACCAATCACCAAGAAACAAATTTCACCATATCATAATATTGAATTTATAGCTCATATCACGTTTTTATCAAAATAACAAAAAATCATAACAACAAATAAATAGTTTTCCCTTAGGATTAGAATTAATGGTCGCTGCCGCCGGATGAAATTCATCCTCGCTCACCGCGCCACATCTCACCTCTTTTTTCGTTATTATTATATTTTCGTTACGTTGTTTTTTTAACAAAAATTAGTTTTTCATTAAAACAAAAATAAAAAGATACAATCCGTGAACAAACATCTCATCTATTTTTTTCGTTATTATTATTATTATTATTATTATTATTATTATCACTATTACCATTATTACTATTATTATTATTATCACTATTATGTTGTTAATTTATTTTGATAAAGTAAAATTAATAATAAAATCAGTCAACACATAAATATTTTCTACCAAAGAACTACGTGTGTTTTGATTTCTCCATTGCACCTGGGGATACGTAGGAGCAAGGTTTTTTCCTTGTCAAACCAAATTAAATAAAAAATATTTTTCTTTCTTTTATTAATGTAAATAATTTATTTATTTTTTTTTAGTATTCTTTTTGGGGTAAAAATGAATGAATAAATAAATAAATAGTTTGTATACAATTAATTATAGGGTAACCGTTTTAACGGACGTTGTAGGGTGGTAATACTTTCCTTACTCGTAATCGACTCCCGAATCCGAATTTTTGGTTCAAAAATCATTATTTTAGGTTTTATCCAATTTTTCCTTTGAATAAAATAAAATTGGTGGCGACTCCTTTTTCGCGAACAAACCGGACGCAACAGCTGGCGACTCTGCTGGGGATTTTTGAGAGTCAAGCCCAATCTAATTAATTGTATATAATTATTTTTTATTTATTGTTTTATTTATATTACCCATATTGTTTTATTTGTTTTGTTATATTGTGAATATAATTATATGTGTCTTGTAAATTTATTTTCATTGTGATTTTTTTAAGTCCTTAAAGGTGAAACACCTGAAAGGAGGGTCATAGAATTAGGATCATTGAGGTATTTGTGTAATACAATACCTGACTTAACTTATAGTGTTGGATTGATTAGTAGATACATGGAGAAACCTAGAGCACCTCACTACTTGGCAGTAAAGAAGATATTGAGATATATCAAAGGAACTAGTGAATTTGGCGTGCTATATCCTAGAAGTTAAAATGAAAGTGAAGTTGAATTGATTGGATATACTGATGTTGATTGGTGTGGAGACAAGGATGATAGGAAGAACACCACAAGCTATGTATTCATGATGAATAAGACACCAATTTCATGGTGTTCAAAGAAGAAAAGCATAGTAGCTCCATCTACATGTCAAGCTGAATATGTGGCTACATCAATGGGAGCTTGTCAAGTTCTATGGCTGGCAGAATTGATGGCTGAGATGGGACTAAGGGATGAAGGACCATTGAAGATAATGATTAACAACAAATCTCCAATAGACTTAGCAAATCACCCAATTGCTCATGGAAAAAGCAAGCACATTGAAACAAGATTTCACTTCCTAAGAGATCAAGTGATCAAAGACAAACTAAAGATGGAGCATTGCAGCACAAGTGAGCAAAATGCATATGTCCTCACAAAGCCATTAAAGAGGTTGAAGTTTCAAGAAATGAGGAGCAAGCTTGGTGTAACATCCTTAGCTATTTTGAATTAGAGAGAATATTAAAAGTATAATTCATAAATACAGTTAGAGGATGTTAGGAAGTGGTTAGAGGTTGTTAAGAGTAGTTAAGGAAGTTAAAAGTTTGTTATCAATGTATTGTAGCAAGTGTTTGTTTAAATAGCTAGTACAAATGTTGTTTCTTGTGCAGCAAGTAATAACAGAAGTTGATGCTTTCAATTCATTTTCTCATTCTATTCTTAATTCTTAACTCAATTATCACAAATTCATATGTTCTAACAGTTTCAAGAAAGCATACGATATCTAATTCATCCAAAATTGAACCGCACATGTGTTTATAAATACTCTTTCACAACCATCTTCTTTTAATCGTCACGTTCAAACTTTACTTCCTTAATCTCAAACCTACGAATGGCCAATAATCGCAACTCTACCATGACAAACTCTAATGACGAACTTTCTATCCTTAGAGAACTTAGGGTAGATATCCATGATCCAACTTAAAAAGACTTTGACTTTAAAGAATGTTTTTCTCTAATGCGATGGTTTGAGCACTTCTCATGATTATCTCATGAAGGAATTCTAGCGCCATGCCTACATTTCTGAAGGATTCAAAAAAATCTTTTTCATCAGGACAAATATCATCATCCAACCCTCTCTACTAGTTTATATAGTTAAGTGTATTGACAAAGGACATTACTAGAAATTTCGTCGTTAGTGACAGTCTTTTCGGTCACCATTTTTTAAAAAATCGGTCATTATATTTTTTTCGACTGAATCAGAGACCATTTAAATTCAGTTGATAGATTCTTAGTCGCTAGTTGTTGGTGACCGAATCGGAGACCTAAATTTAGTAACCAATTTTGTGACTGACTTTGGTGATTGATTTAGAGACTAAAATATTAGACCGATTTAGCAACCATTTTGAATTGATTTCCTATGCCATTAGCTGCTGATTTAGAGACACATTTTGTAATTGATTTTGTTATTTTTACAAAATATTCGGTCACTAATTTTGTCTCTAAACTTTGCAGTTTTTTTTAGATATGTTGTATTAATGGTCTAAAAATACAATAAAAACACTTTTTAAATCGGATATCAATATCTAAAATGGATCATACACAAAAACCTTTTTTTTACATGACACCAAAAACATTTAAGTAGTATTTCTAAGTACTAGAAAAAATACATATAAAATTTTAATCTAAACATAATATATTTTAGTCCTAACAAAATGCAACACATTATCACCAATCTCATCATCGTGAACTTGGTGTCTTGTATATGACATTGGCTGAAAGTTCAAGCTATCCATCAATTATTTTATTAAGTGGTTGTGCTCAACTTCTCTTTTTGTATTAGCCAATTTCACTCAAAGTTGATCTCTTTCATCTAAAGATATGCTTCTTGGATCAATTAATTCTTCCAACTTATGTCTAAACTTTTCCTGTCAACATAAATACAAGGCTAATTAATATTTTAAAACACACTAAAATAGAATGAAACCAAAATAAATAAATAATAATAATAATAATAATAATAATAATAATAATAATAATAATAATAAATCTTCTATCAACTCATGTTTTATCCTTGCTATATTTGTGCGTGTGAAGGAACAAATTTGAATGAACGAGAGAGGTGTCATTCAATTCCGTCTAACAACATAAAGAAATCTCAACATTAAAAATTAACATGTAATATAATTTAACACAACAAAATTATATGGTGTAAAAGTTAAAAATTATACAAAACAAAATTATATTGTATGCATTTGCTTAAAAATTAATAGAAGATACAAACAACAAAACACACACTTTACAATTATAACTGAATTATATGTAAAGGTTAAAATAAAGTATATGTAAGTTATTACAATGCACAAAAAAAATTTGATATAAGACCTTGATTAAAGCTTTATGTCAAACTTTATTCCCTTCATCACTAATACAACTTAACAAGCATTCACCAAAAAAAAGTTTAGAAAAAACTAAAGCTTAACAATGTCACTGCGCACTAGGTACTTTATCAGAATCAACTAGACTATGCTTCATTGCACTTTGGTCCCAAAGGTATTTCAATTGCGATATTTTGAATGCTTAGGTTTTAATTGTGTGAAATGAGCACTCTAATTATAACAATTGATATAATCAAGTACTTCAATCCAGTTTTATGTAGGGTTCAAAATCCAATTGAACATATTCAATTTTAATTTTATTAACATGCAAAAAGCCTAATGTTTACCCTCTAACCTTTATTCCTTATTCAATAAATTTAGTCGCTAATTCATAATGTTTTGTAAAGTATCATTTGTTCTTTTTTTATAAGTATGTGTGTGTATAATATTAAGACTCATACAAAAAAAAAATTCATAAAAAGTCATTAGAATAACATTTATGTTGTGGTTTAGTTTGAGCAAATTTAAATCTATCTTTCGAAAAAAAATTTATACGTATTGTGTTGATGAGGCAAATAGGGAAAAAAGCAGGACTGATAGGAGAAGGAGTATGCCATTGTGCTTCTTCAAGAGGTCGTCTTGGCGCTTGTTCTGCCAAATCTCGACGAGGTCATCTGGTCTCCTCCAATGACCGTTTTCCGCCTCAATTCAACTACTCTTGTACACCTTTTTTCTCTGAGAAAATGAAAAAGAAGCAATATTAAGTCACATGGAATAACATTAGGATGAGACAACAAAAAAATTTATAAAGAATTATAAAACAAGTTACTTACCTATTAGTTCACGATAGCCGACGAGACGACAAAGATTGAGTGTTTTATGTCGCAGTTGCAATTTGAGGGTTTAGGAGAACACAATTGCGTCACGGTTGTAGAATCAATTCAAACAAGTTGGGGTTGGAGTTGGACTCAGACTTGGGTTCTACGACAAATGTTTGAGAAGCGGTGATGAAACGTGATAACGATGGTGATGAAACGTGATAAAGACGATGATGAAAACAATTTGTGCAAGGAATTAGAGATGAGAAGGTGATGAACAATTGTTCTGTTTTAGTGATGAAAAGTTGAAAATGACGAATTGATTATCTCGTTAGGGTACAAGGAATTAGGGATTAATTCTTTTACTGAAAAAGTGAGAGGAAATGAAGTGTTTGTGTTGGGTTGAGAAAGAAAGACGGGAATGATTTAGGGTTTGTGGGTGGTTAAGAAGGAAAGAGAAACGAAAGAGTTTTATAAAATGGGTTTTTGGTATGTAGAGGGAAAATATTTTTTGTTTGTGGTAAAGCTGGGAGGGAATTAGGAAAGAGTACATAAAGAAATTGAGGGAAACGAAAATATTAGGCGCTATATCATAAAATGCACTATTAAAAATGAGGTATTGACTGAAATTTTGGTCGCTCAACATTAATATAAATTAAAAAATAAATATTTGAAACTGACTTTTCGGTCACTAAAATTCAATCGCTAATTTAGTCTCTATATTTCATTAGAGATCGATTTAGTGACTCTAAAAACAATGGTTATGAAATTGAAAAATTCAGTCTCCAATTCAATTGTTGGTGTGACTGAAAATATTCAGTCGCTAAATTGATCATTATAGGCAAAATTTCTAGTAGTGGGAGAAACCTACGAACTTGGTTGGGAAGCAACTGTTGATAGGTAGGAAGTCAATCACCTTTTATTTACAGTTAAAACTAAGACGATTGAAGAAGCTAACTTACAGGATCACTTCAAGGTACTGTTGAAAAGTATAATTGGAAATGTTATGCTGAATTTGTTTCAACATAATCTATAAATTTTGAATACAATTTCTTGATGTGGAACCATGCTTAGGGAAACAAAGTTAATCTTCCCCAAACTTTATTCAATCATATAAAAAGAGAAATAATTAACTCTAGATTTGGTCAAATAAAATTCATTCCTCGTAGGAGAATAGTTTTTGTTGTTTCTGAAAGTGGTAACCTATTAACATTCTCAGATATTTAGACACATTGAAAGCTATAAAATTTCTCCAAGTTTCCTTTGGGAATTTATTCAACCATAGAAAACTATGGAAAATAAATCTTCAACCTAGAGATGTCATAAAATGTGTGAAACAAGTAAATAAAAAGGAAGAAGAAAGAGATGTCAGGACGAGAAAAATGGTATATATAAATATGAGGAAAATTCAACTGAAGGGAAACAAAGTAAGTGTCTCTCATTTAGGTTAAAGTCAAAATGGAAGAAGCATCCACTATTGCAGAAAAGATATTTTACATCGAACAAAAATGACATTTCATATCAGATATGACCCGATGTTCTTGCTACCATCATGGTGTCTAAGTACTACATGGAACAATAAACTTATGCGATCTCATTTTTCACATCAAGTTTAAATTCCAACTTATGTGATATCTTGTTTATTTATGTCATTTTTTAAGTCTTTCTACATCAGTAAATGGCACCCGATGTGAAATTTGCTTTATATTATCACATAAAAAATATAAATAACAATGAATAACTAACAACAACAAATTTTTTTTCATTTTTACCCTTACAAATTAATATGAAAAACATCTATTACAACCATCCACAAAATATTATCAAATAAAATATATAAATAACAACAATGAATAACTACCAACAATAAAAGTTTAATACTAACAAAATATATACACTTCAAATTAATTTCAGATCCAGAATACTCTTTACGTACGGTGTTATTTCAAAGATGTCTAAATCCTAGGTAGCTTTAGTTATCTAGTCCTAGAGACTTTTTTTTTTCAATTTGTAAGTTATATTTTTGACATACACCTTTTGTTAGCCATATGTGTTTCCTTTGCATATACCTGTGTTCAATCTGCTTTGCTCGAACCATTTTTTTCTTGGTTATTATATAACTTAGTTTGTGTTAATTTTGTTTTTCATTTAATTCTTCGTAATTTATTGTTCTTATTTTTTGATAAGTTTTATTTTCTCTTGTATTCCACATTCATTCTAATATCTTTGTTATTACTTAGTTATCTTAATTTTGCTTTACATATCAACTTTTGATAGTGACAAAAGGGGATAAAGATAAGAATACATTGAGTATTGATTAACTGTATTTTAGGGTTTAAAATTATACTTGCGTCTTAATTTGATTTGCTATAAGTACGTTCTCTTTTAGTTCGCATTTTTTTACTAATATTTTTAAGTTTATTGACGCTAGTTTTTTATTTTATTGGATCTATCTAAATACGATGACTTACTATAGTGAATAAAATTTAATTGTGCACCTTTGGAGCTCTGTTTAGAGGGTCCATATTAGATCAGGCACCCAATTTTTACAAGGTTGGAATTTAATCAATTTTCTGTTTTATAATTCTTTTTATAACTTATTTGAATTATTTTATGATATAACATTTAATTTTTAGTGAGATAAAAATTACTATATACACTTGATTTGCCACATCATCAATTTAAATGCCACATCATATAAAAATAACACATTGTTAGTGTTTGAAAAATACTAAATGAGGAGACTAATATTGTAAAAATTGTGTTAATAAAAAGAATAAAATATTTCAATTTAAAATAGAGTAACTACTTTTCTGATCTGGATAAAATAGAGGTATAAAAAATGGCAATTAAACGTTTATTTTATTTTTCAAATATGATGTTTTATGGTGTTAAAAATATAGGATTCCGTGTGCATGTAATCTATGCTACATATAATGCCTAAATGAAAACGATTAGTTATTAATACATACTTCACATTGGCATCTTTGAAATGACATTTTAGTATTATAACATGGAGGATATAAAAATTAGTACAATAACGTTCAGGTGGGTGTTTATTACAAAACTCATGGTTTGGGTCCCCCACTTGATGATGAATAATTGTTTAGGATGTTTGCGTGATTGACGTTGAAGTCTATATATTTCTATATTGGTTACTTTTCTTGCGAGAGATCTGAGCGAATCTTACTAACTACGAGATCGAGAGATTGAGATTAGTGCTTTTTTGTGCTAATCTCCCACTTAAAAAGCATAATTATCACAATAATGGCTCAACAGAATCAGTATTATTTTTTTTAAAATCATTTATTAATACTTAAGGTCATACTAACAAGTGCTTTTAAACATTTATTAAAGATATAAAAGCAAAAAAATTTGTATTAAAAAGAATAAAATTTGATATTTTAAGAATTGAATAAATAATTTTTAATATACTTTTCAATTTAATATTTTCACCTAAATAGGGTCCTTATAACCATTGTTAGCATTTTCTTAATTCTTAAATCTTTCCCACAACTCCCAATGAACCCACCTTCTTTCTTTTTTTATTTTTTATTTTTAAAATTCAAAGACACCAAAATCCTAATTAATCAAATTGTCCGGGAGGAACTTTTCTCACATATGAAAGTATGTATGAAAAAAGAAATATAGTTTTTATGATGTTTAGTTTTATATTTTTAGAATGAAGTCTCTAGAATTTAAGTGTCATGTGAAAAGTTTGAATTTGACGTATTTCTTTTATATAAGTTATTTATTCTTTTTATAAGTCACACACATGAAAACTACAATACAATTATAGAAAAATTATAATATATCTATCAATCCGAATATCGACTATGTAGATAAAATAGTAGAACCACCACAGTAAAATACTCAATCTGTTCCAAAAATACAAATAAAAAAGTTGATGTATTTGATTCAAATTTAAATTAAATACATTTATTTTTTTACTTTATTTTGGGACAAAAATATGAAGTAACACCTCAATGTCTTGTCAATTCGCTATCTAATTATTCGTAAAATCATTATTATTGTTATAGTAAACTTATAAACATGTAAGATAAAATAAATTATAAAATTTATACCTTTTGAGATGTGAGTAAGGACAAAGAGTTATTGGTAAATGAGATTTTTATGAAAAATAATCTAACTTTTTTGTTCTTCACAAATATGAGAGATTACCGAATAAAAATAGTAGGAGTATTAGAGAAAGATAATTTTTTGTGTTCTAGAGATCTAATTTTAGTAAAAAGATAGAAAAGGTTTATTGTTTTTTTACATATTCAACTTTAAGAGTCTAACAATTTATAAATTTAAAATTTTAGACTTAGAGTTTAAAAAAAAAAAAAAATTATCAAACCCCTTAAATTTTAGCATGTTTTTTACCGAACAACCACGGTTACTATAACTTGTTGTGCTCTTAAAAATTTAAGACTCTTTGCAATAACACACCTTATACATACTTATAACTACCATTGCTTCTTAAAAAAAAACAATTTTTTTTTTATCCAAATAAATACTTGAAGGTTATGTTTGGTTTTTTAAAAACATAGAATTGTTAAATTTGCTCTCAGTTTTTCCATGTAAGAAAAAAAATTTGTATATCCCACGAAGTGGATATTTTTGTAGTGGAAGTTGATATTCCTTTTCCACCGATGTACTATAATAATTAATCATCATTAGTGTAATCTCAAAGAACTCTATTCAATTAATGGGCAATATAGCTGCTAACTCTGTTCTTTTTATAAGTTTTCAATGTTTATTTCATTTTTATTAAGAAAATTTTTTTGTATAGTTAATATGTTTATTTTATGCGTTAATGTTCCTAAAATAACTTTTGTAATTCAATACGTTAAACTTAACTTTTTATATTCTAAAATAAATTAGTAGTTTTCACTACACCAAAAGTGGGTATATATAGCGCTAATTTTACGGCGCTTAAGAGTTGTTGTTGCATGTATTAAAAAATTTGAAACTTTCAGAAAACATTTTTTGGGAAAGCGATTTAGTTGGCCCAACCCTTAAACATTGCTTTTTAGTAAAACAATGTCATAGCCGTATACATTAGAAAATGCTTTACTAAGAAGCATTGTCCTATGTCTTCAAAAAAACAAAAACTTTATGTGAACCGTAGAAAACGCTTTTCTGTTAAACAATGTCTTATATATTAAAGCGCTTTTGTTAAAAGTGTTTTGTCTATGATTAACCAAATTATAAAAAACAAAAAACAAAACATATTAGATATGTGCGCCCCAAAAACTCTTCATCTTGTCCAGAGCCCTTTATCTTCCTGTTTGATCTTCTTGTTGCATGTTGTCTCTATTCTTATTCTTTCTTCAAACCCTTAAAAGAAAAACCAGAAACAAGAGACACCCAAAAACGCGAAACGCAAAAACCCTTCTTCTTCCTGGATCGATTTTAGAAACGTAAATGCAAGAAACCCACGCAGAAACCCATAAACCGATTTCAGCAATGCAAACACAAGAAACCTAACAACACAAACGCAAGGAACGGGAAAAGTGAAACCCTGAAATGCAAATGCAAGAAACGCAAATAACCCATAAATGAGAAATCCTTTTCGATCACTGAACCGCTTTCGTCATTGAATCGTCCCTTTTAACAATTGTAAGTCACTAAAACCTTGTATGAGAAAATGTTTCGTCATTTACATTAATTGATTTTAACTGTCGATTTATTGCTCATTTTTAACTCTGCTTCCATCACTGTTCAGACACTAAAATTCCCCTCTCAAGTTTGTAAGTCTCTAAAAATTTTCGCAAGTAATTGTTTTGGTAGTTTGTAGTTGAATTCTGTTGAAACTCATTTTGTTGCTATTTTTTGATTGCTTCGTGTTGCTATTTTTTTTATTGTTGTATTTTGTTTTTTTTTTTCATTCTTTACCATTACCCTTCTTATGCATTTAATTGTTGCATATAACTGTTTAACCACTTCTAATTACTGCATATAACTGATGCATTTCTGATGCATTTTGCAGATGTGTTTACTTTCAATGTGGCTGCAATTGCACAATCTTTTCCTGGTGAGTCTAGCAATAGTTAACATTAGTGTTTGTTGAAGGACATTAATGTTTGTTGGATTCCAGAGCTACTTTAAGGGATGCAACATATTTAATTTTTGTCTGATTACCTTAATAAGAATCGTCCCTTTCATGCATGATGATTTTGGGTACTATTTTGAAATGGATAGACCTCTTAAAAAATGAGTGACTATGTAATTTGTTATTAAGTAATCATTTTTATCATATGTACATTCCTTGAATAGTGGTGGTGGTGGAATATTTTATAACTAAGACTTAGTTTATTTTTTTTCTATCTTTTTCTACTTGGTTTTATTATGACTCAAATGTTAACATATGTAATTTTGATTAATCTTTGGTTATTTTAACAAAAGTACAACATTCAATAAATCTAGAGCTAGTAATGCTATGATTTCATTAGTTAAATCTTGTCAAAAATATATTCCTAACATAGTATTATCAATTGATTATTCCCAATATCAATTCAAAATTTGGTACAGTTATTGAAATAAAATGTTGTCATTTAAACTTGACAACCTCATCATCTAATCACACATAATTACTTGATGTCATATAGAAAATAAAATTAATCTAGTGTTTATGTGTAAGGTAGAACAAACTTGATACCTTATTTTAAATTAGAGTTATCTGCTTGCCATGTTGGGATGTGAGAATATGATTTAGAAGAGTAGTCTGTAATACAAAAACTCAGTTTTAAACTAAACTATGCGTCCCTCTTAAGAGTACCCTGACACCACTTGTACAAGAGTCATAAAAAATTACCCAACAAAAGTTCAACATTCAATAAATCTAGACCTTATAGGATTATTTATTAATCTTTCTCCACTTGTATGTACATGTGGAATTTACATCATCTTTGGTTGCTAGTAGAGAACTGTAATTCTCCACCGATGTATCCTTCTTTTTAGGCAATGAGACTTTATGATTCCTCTTTATTTATTGTCTATCACTTTCTTTGATTGGATCCATAGATTTTTTTTTTGTGATTGGTACCATTTTTTAAGTTTTGTCTTAATAATGGGTTGAAAAATCTAAATTTAGAGTCAATTATTCTTGCATATCTTCTTGAATGCTTATTTAGAGTCAATTTAAAGGAGTGCCCTAAATGTAATATTTCTTGATATAAAAAACAATTAATTTCTGTGAAAGTCGTATGATATTTTCCTATAATACCTAGGTTTAGGCGCATGTATTATAGTTAATGCAATGCAAAACATTTTGCATGGCATGAAAGTTAAAGAATTAAATATGAAGATTTTTGGAACCTTGCATATTCTCCACAATGGACGAAAATTGATCACGATTATCATGATTTTGGGCAAGAAATCTATGCATGGTAATATCAATTGATGGAATGAACCCACACGGTCTTCAAAGTATCTCACACAACACATGACCTGTGATTTTGGTAATTTATGACCTACCCCCATGGCTATGTATAAAGCCCAAGTTCATGATGTTGTATATGTTAATTTCTAGGCCCATGCAACTAGAGAATCCTATAGATGTATATTGGGCAACTAAAGGTGTTAATTTAAGAGCAATGTTGTTCAATACAATTAATGATTTCCCAGCATATGACAATCTATGAAGATATATCAGTAAAGGTTAGTGTGTTTGTCTTGTATGTGAATAGAATACACATTGAATGTAGTTTGAATACTGTAACAAGAATGCCTTTGTCGGACATCGTAGATTTTTACATGTTAATCATCACTACCATTGGTGGAGAAAAGCATCCAATGGAAAATCAGAAGAAGGAAGAACTCCTGTGACATTGACATGTGATCAAATATTTGATAAGATGAAGGATTCAATAACTAATTTGTCAAACCTTTTGCAAGAGAGCTTGTCAAAAGCAGGTGGAAGAAGAAGTCAATTTTTTTAAATAGCCATATTAGAAATCATTATATGTAAAACATTTTCTAGATGTGATGCATATTGAAAAAAAAAATGTATTTGATAGTTTTATTGGCACGTTACTAAATGTACCAGGAAAGTGTAAGAATGACATTGATGCAAGGATAAACTTGATAAGCATAGGAATAAGAAGTGAATTGGGATCTGTGAAAAAAGGAAAACAAACATATCTACCACCAGCGGCTCATACTCTATCTAGAAAGGAGAAAATAGTTTTCAGCAAATTTTATCATGAAGTTAAGTTCTAGAAGGGTACTCTTCAAATATTATAAATATGGTATTTATGAAAGAACTCAAGTTAAGAGGTTTAAAGTCTCATGATTGTCATGTATTGATGAAACATTTACTACTAATAGGTATACGTTTCATTTTCCTAAAAAAGTTAAAGCACCATAAATAAATTATGTTTCTTCTTCAGCGCGTTTGTCGTAAAGTGATTGATCTATCGAGCTTGCCATTATTACATAAAGAAATTGTTGTTACTTTGTGTGAACTTGAGATGTATTTTCCGCTTCATTTTTTGACATAATGGTTCATCTAACTCTTCATCTCGTGAAAGAGACACAACTGTGTGGACCAACTTATATGAGATGGATGTACCCGATTGATTGTTACATGAAAATATTAAAAGAGTACATGAAAAGTCAAATTCATCCAAAAGTTTATGTTGTTGAACGACGCATTGTTGAAGAAGTTGTTGAATTTTGTACTGAATATTTGTCTAATGACCCCATTGGACTTCCAAAGTCTCATAATTTGAAAAGAAAAACAAGAAAAGGTATAGTTGGAAATAAAATAGGGACCATATCAAGGACAAAATGGGAGCAAGCACAGTTCCATATTAGTTCGTAATGAGAACCAAGGATAACATATTTAACAAGGAATTAGATAGTTTGTTTGTATAAAGATAACAAGGCATTAGAAATTCATTGTTTGTTACTATTTTTTCATCTTAAGAGACCAAAAACATATTTAACAAGGCATTAGAAATTCATCTTAAGAGGCCAAAAACATATATTTTTGTTGTTGTTGTAGATAAATGGAGTATTTTGATGATGATGCTATTTATAACAACGAAAATGAGTCTTCTCCTAATGAAGAAAATCACAAATTCTCATATCTAGATCAAAACCCTAAAAATTCTAATCTGTCATTTTTCCTAACATTGCAGGGGCATATCAGGAGATTGATTGCAGGAGCATATTAACATTGTTTTTATCTATTAATTCTGTTTTGCCTTGAGATTTTGTAGATCAATATTGATCCCAAAGTATCCCTGAATGAACATAAGGATAATGACACAAGATAAGAATTACAAGAGTCAGAAAAAGAAGCTTTGGTTTCCAACAAATTTTTGACTCCTGATGAATTAGAGAGAGGAAAGTTGCCTCTTGAGGAGATCTTATCTTTTCCAATGTTTAAGGTATGGATCTTAGAACTTTTAGGGTTTGGATCCAGATATGAGAATTTGTGATTTGAAGATGAAGAAATTAGGGTTGAAGGTGAAAGTTGTTGAGTTTTTATTAAAAAATTTGGGGTTGAAGATGAAGATTATTGAGTGTTTATTATTTAATTGGTTTATTAATTAATTAATTAGTTTTAAGTTTTTAATTAAATAATTAAATGAGTTAATAAAATGGATTTTAATTTTAAATATTAAATATTGTCATGTCACCAAGGATTCAAAATTAGCCATGTCACAATTTTTTTACTAAAAAAGATTCATAAAAGACTTTTTTGAAACTTGTTAGAATTTGCAAGGTTATAAATCAAATAAAAAAAATTGCAGGGACTAAAATCAAAACGAAACATATTTGTAAGAACCAAAAACATATATATAATGAAATGGTAACAATAGAATCTAATTTTTATGATTATTTAAACATCTATTAGTCATCATATATTGTAGAAAGTTGCTCGTGAAAATAAGGATTGAGTAGTCGATAATGAAGATGTTCAACAAGTATATGAACAATGTGTAAGTATACAATAACCCTATTTATTTATTTAATAATGTCTCCTCAAAATTTTCATGATTTACTTATCTTTTCGTATTGATATATATTAGGAATCTTTATCTCAAAGATATATACAAGACACCAATTGTAGGAACATACTTAGTAAAGTATTAAATGTTTCTGAGTATTCCATTCTTGTGAGAGGTAAAAGGTTTGGAGTCAATCCAAAAGACTATTATCAACATCAAAAGAACAAAAATCCAAGTAATGAAGAATTAATGGGGTATGACACAAGAGCTAACGGTCGAACTTCGTTACTTGCAAAAGAAGGATAATGAAAAAGATTTGCCAAGGAACTGTACACATAATAAGCATACCCCTAGTGACAAAGTCAGTTCCAATCTTATTGTTTGAAAAACTTTCCCGAGGTAACTAATTAATTGATTAAAGTACTGCAGTCTATTTAATTGATGTATCTACTAGTTAATAATTTCATTTATAACTTTATATTGATTATTGATTTAGGTTATCTCGCATTGTGTACTCTATTTGTCATCTCTTTCTTATCGAGTGTTTGGTAAGGAAAATGTGTACAACATTCTGGAAGACATACTACACCATAAACCACTCCGTGCTCGAAGAGTAAATCGAACAACATTATGTGGAGATCAATATAGGTTTTATATAGCTACCTATTACATTTGATGTATGATTATAAATATTGTTACAAATTTTTTGCCATTGATTTATTGCAACTATCAAATTAACATGAGATTCAAGTTTTGTCTTATAAATCATTACATTGATGTATATGTTTTAATTTGTGTAGTGCCTTCGCCAAAAAAATGGAATAGATTGTGTGTAACATCCTAAAGCAAAGGACTAAAAATAATTAGAATTTCAAAATTTGAAATATTCTAATTTATAGATTATTATGATTATATTATTACTATTATTATTATTATTATTATTATTATTATTATTATTATTACTGTAATTGTTATCAATAACCAATTTGCTTAAAATAAGGTAATATTAATAAGTTGTTTTGTTTGTTAAAGACTTATAAATAATAATAGAAAGTTTTGTTTGTTAAAGGTTTTTGTGAAATGGATAATAACAAACAAAGCTATTATAACAAACTTTTGTTATATAATTATCTATTATTAAGGAGTCAACCAAAATCAAACAAAAAGTCCATCATAAATGAATTTAATATGTACTATTTGTAACAACCAAGAGTTTAGTGGAGCAAATATAGGATACCTAGTCAAATTATCTTATAAATATTTAAATATAAATAGATAGAAAGAAGAAAAATACTGAATTAAAAACTCAATAGAGAAAACTATGCCAAAATAAAGAGGAGGAAAACTATGTCAAAATAAAGAGGAGCAAAGGTACGGTTGCAGTTGCAATATGGGTTAATAACGATTAACATATACAGAACCTTTTTATCAAAGAATGCTTCAAGAGGTGAGTAATCACACCCTTTAAACTTTCATGGTACAATTATTTTGGGAATTTGGGATGGAAAAAGAGTTAGATGTTTTGAATGGTACTTTCTTATAAAATTATATTTTTGATGAAAATCTAACTCTATTAAAATTGGAATTTTATGAATTGTAATAATAGATTATGAATTGATTTATTTACTACTGTTTGTTGGATTTCCGTTTTACGATGGTTTGAATATATATCCTTTAAAAGATTGTTTTATTATATTTTCTTGAATGATTGTTGTTATTATATATTCAAAAAAAAATATCATATTATAAATATATATATTTTCTAAGAGATTGTTTTATTATATTTTCCGGAATAATTGTTGTTATTATATTCAAATAAAACATCATATTATAAATATATATATTCTTTAATAGATAGTTTTATTATATTTTCTTGAATGATTGCTGTTATTATATATTCAAATGAAATATTATATTGTAAATATATATTCTTTAAAAGATTGTTTTACTATATTTTCCTGAATGATTGTTGTTATTATATTCAAATGAAATATTATATTATAAATATGATCTTACGCATATGATTGTTAAAAATATGAATTACCTTGATTGTGTGTGCTGGAGATGGGTCTTGTACCCCACATATTGATGAGTTTTAAACTTCACAAAGAGATGAGGTTTAGACTCCACACGGATGGGTCTCGTACCCCACATATAGATGAGTTTTAAACTTCACAAAGAGATGAGGTTTAAACTCCACATGGATGGGTCTTGTGCCCCACATATAGATGAGTTTTAAACTTCACAAAGAGATGAGGTTTAAACTCCACATGGATGGGTCTTGTACCCCACATATAGATGAGTTTTAAACTTCACAAAGAGACGAGGTTTAGACTCCACACGGATGGGTCTCGTACCCCACACTGGATGAGCTGGTGCACCACATGATGAGATAATACTCACTTCACGGAAGTAGTATATCTCCATATAACAATGAGACATTCTTGAATTGGTTGGTTTATTTCTGCAAATTAAATGTTTATATTGGATTTATTCGATTATTATAGGTGTGAATTATCGTTAATTTAATTGATGAGTTTTATTAATTATTAGAAGTAATTGGTTATTATAGATAAATCTTAGTTATATCATATATATTTCTAAAGAATAGTTTTGGAAGAAAGCGGGTGCCATGATCGATTTTTCCGGTTACCGCGTCGGCTGAGAACAATACTATTTTTAAAAATGTGTGTATTATTCACTGGGATTTAGTATCTCATTAAAGTGTTGTTTTCAGAGACTGAGACCGTCGGGGACGTCGAGAGTTGAGAAATCATACTTCCTTTGAGAAGAGTAATTTCCTTAGATTAGGTTCGTAGATCAAGAGTTAGTAGACATAGTGTCTACATTGTAGTTTATTTCGGGATTAGTTATTAAATGCCCAGATTTGAATATTTTGATTATTAAGGAATTTTCAGCTGTAAAGTTTTATTTTAAGGATTTTACAATATTATTTCTTTCGAGAACTTCATTATTTATTATAGTACCTTTTCTCTTATATAAATATGAAAACTTTTTCGTTATTACCTCAATTTTTATACCAACATAACTAGGCGTTACATTGTGGGTACTCTGTCATAGGTTTATGAAAGAGATTGTCACTTTTAATCAAAATGTGATTCCGAATATGATATGTTTATTCTATTCTATATAGTTTATATTATTTCAATGTTTAAGATCTTTATCTGATTACTTTTAACTTAATCACATTATTTTTTTGTTATATTTTGCGATAGTTTGATGAATTCAAATGTTCGAGTTACTCTGAAGATCAATTAACTGAAACTAAGGAAAATTGATGTCAATTCATGCTCGGATTAAGAATCATATGATGGATTATTAATTGGCTATCAAGTAAAGATTGTTTAGCTTCTTAACTTTTATGTGCAACACTTTATAAAATATGTTTTTTAGAAACCAATTGATCTTTCAAACTTCAATGTTTGATCTAATGAGGGTGGTCTGAACTACTACTGAGTTTGTCGTTGATTTCAATCTTGTCAATCCAAAAACGGCAACATTAACTGCCTCTATTTTTAGGATTGAATGGGAGTCTCCTCCCCAAATTTTTTTGAAAGCAAATGTTGATGATGGATGTGATTTAAATGGTCAAGTGAGTTGGGGATTGGTGTTGTGTTTAATTATTTTACAAGGTAGTCAAGTTTAGCTAGTATTGATTGTTGTATACTTGACTGTAAAGAGTTATTTACCAAGTTAGTTGGTTGCTCAGTTAGTTTAATTAGTCGTGCTTGTAACGAGGTTGCACATGAGTTGACTGAGGTAGCTAAGACTATAGGTTCTCAAACATGATGAGAGAATGTCTCGAACCTGATGGTAACAAGAATTTTGTTTGATGAGATACAAAAGAGCATTATGTAATATTGAATTTGTATTAGAGATTAATTATCAAATTAATTAATATAAATTTTTTCCTATCTTATAATTTTAAAGTTTTTAAATATCATTATAATTTTGTGCAAATATGTTTCTTAACATGTGTACTTCAACAAAACATTGGAAGAAAAAATATATATAATAGTGTGTTTCTATGTAATGAGAAGGAGGTTGGATGTTTTGATTAAAAATAACATCATTCTTTCACAGTGCTCACACAAACAAAGCGCTATTAATGGCTATCATTTGGCATCGCTTTTTATTGTCAAGCGCTAGTAAAAACGACTATTAGACAATGTTTGTAACAAAACAAGAGTAAATGCCCATTTTGGCCCTTGAGAAATTTTGAGAGACCCAATTTTGTCATTGAGAAAAATAAAAGTACATTTTAGTCCTTAAGAAAAGTAAACCGGGTCAAATTAGTCCTTAAGAAATTTTGAACGACCCAATTAAGTCCCTAAAAAAATTAAAAACACATTTTAGTCCTTAAGAAAAATAAACCGGGACCATTTAGTTCTTCGCTCAATTTAGGGAAAAATAAACTTTAGTGTTATTTCATCTAGAGAAACCACAAGTCTAAGATAGAAACCCTTTTGATTCCATAGTGGTCAGCGATTCTGAAGGTGTGACTTCTGCCATCTCTGTCGTTTGTTTCAAAAGCTGCATTTTCTTCTTCATTCTCGCGTTTTTCTTCTTCGCCCTCACACTTTTGAAGGTGCGTTATTGTTCTTCCTGCACGCATTTTTGAAGGTGCGATTTCATGCGTTGTTCATGAAGGATATCATTGTGGTATAATTTGGATATTATTGACGTTGTTTTTTAAATTATATTATAATTTAGTGAATTTTTTTTTGCAGGGATTAAATTGTTCATTTAATTATTGTTAGAGACTTAATTGTCTATTTTTAATTATTGTCAGGGACCCAATTGTCTTTTTTTTATAGAAATTACACGTGGAAGAATCAAGTTGATGAATCATCGAACAAGTTAGTAAAAAAAACTCAATTTTCTTACTGTGGTTCACATTTGGCCTGATTTTTTTTTCTTATGGACTGAAAAATGCTTTTATTTTTCTCAAGATTAAAATGGGTCTTTAAGAATTACGTAGAGACTAAAATGGGTCTTTACTCATAAAAAAATGCTATTAAAGGTTATTATTAGACAATGTTTATACTAAAAAATGCTATTATAAGTTGACTTTTTACAACGCTTTATAATAAGAAGCACTATTATAAGTTGTCATTAGAAAGCGCTTATGTTGAAAAAACGTTGTTACACATCGCATTAGACAATATTTTTTATTTTTTAAAAAACATTATTTATTCTTTTAATAGCATTGAAATAAACAACACTTAAAAACACTATCTAGTATTTAAAAAAACGACGTTTAAGACTTTTCTTAGTATAGTGATTAATAAAATATATGTTTGAAATAAAATAATAAATATATCTAATAAACGCTATCTAGTATTTAAAAAAATGACGTGTAAGACTTTTCTTAGTATAGTGATGAATAAAATATATGTTTGAAATAAAATAATAAATATATCTAATAAATTGAAGGAGTTTTTGTATCTAAGAGCACATTTTATTTTTCAAAGGATGTTAATTATGGACAGAGGCGTTGGAGTATTTTGTAATTTGGCATGGTATTTGAAAAGTCAAAATATTCAAAAATGTCACCCAATCGTCAACATGTATGAGTTCTTGGGGCTTCCTTTATCATATCTAGTTAACACGGGGTCACTGGAGCCACTATATAATAATGCACGTAGATTTATGAATCACGTTAGGATCTCCATTAATGAGTTTATAAAAAGTAAAAAAGATTTATTGTACTGCTAAACCTAACAACCTTTTTGCTCTATTTTGTGGATTCAATGATTTTGCTCTTTGGGTCTTTCTGATCAGTCTTGGCGTCTTAATTGGGAAGGTGAGGAAAACAAAGACGGGACCACTTTTAGTCCCACTATGTAGCTCAAGGAGTCAACCCCACACTCACATACAGAAGAAAACATGCAAATGGCATATAAATGTGGGTTGGGACCAGTGGTGGCCAAACCATCACTAGTACGATGTCTTCAAAAAATGGTCAAGCCATCCTTTGTGTTAACATGTCTTCAATAAATGGCCTTTTTAAAAAATGTGACAAAATACAGATCAATACTAGAGGCCTAAAAGAAAATTTTAAAATGAAACTCTTTAAAAATATAATTAAAAAAGTGTTTCATTTAAAAATTTAAAAATAGAGAATATGGTGACAAAGTTATCATAGGATTCTAACTCTCAAATGAGAGAATATTACAATAAAAATCCAATATTAATTGAAGTAAAAAATAAAAAGTAACTCAGTTAAGAGTTAATTTTAAACATACTTAATTGATTTCCTACGAGTTCTAACAATTCTCTAAAGATAGGGATCATATATTTTCTCTCAACTTATTCAAAGTTTTATCAAATATTTTCTTCTAAGGAACATATATATCTTTTTTTTCTTTTCTCTCTTACCATGAATTTTCAGTTGAACAATCTCATTGGGACAAACGTTGCTTGATCCTCAATCTCCTATTCTCCTTAGATGTTGTTATGGACATGATCATGATGGTCACTGTCATATTCTTCAGTTCAGATGATGTTCTTTAAATACTCATAAAGATATAGGCGTTGAGAAAAGAATGGTTTGAGATGTGAAGAAAAGTTACTAAAACCGTACATGGAGGCATTTGACCTTACACATTTTATTGTGTAGAATTGTACACTATATGTTGTACTTTCCGTAGTATTTTAAATCTGGCTTCAATTTACGTGTTTCTTTATTTCATTATTTTAATCTTAGAAGAAGAGGCAATATAAACTTCATAAGAGAAAATGTCAATTTAGAGGAAACTTATTGTTGTAGTTGATGGTCATGGTAATAGATGAACCAAATATTGTTCGCCAGAGGCATAAGAAGTATAAAACGATGCTTTATTTTCTTTGGTCTTCTTAATTAGCTTCTTTTAGTTATTAGACATAGAGTATCAATGCAAAAACTCATATGTATTTTTAACAATTATTTTTTTTTCTTTCATATGTTGGACAAAATTGATCACACGATGACTCACCAGAGGGTGTTGTGAATATTAATTTTGTGGAACTAAAATATAGCTCGAACCAGAACTATATTTGTTTTGATCTCACATATTCTTTCTAAGGTATAACTGACTTTAGTATTTGTAACCTAGTATTATATGATTGTTAGTTAATAGTATTCACAATGTTTCATATAATTGATAATACATGAATAAGTATTAATAACTCACAAATACCTATGTTACTATTGTAGATCGCTAACATAGGCTCTTATTTAACTTTATATCATGCACACTTATAGTAACAAGTTAAAGAATAATTAGTCTTTTGTTTTATTATCCTCAAAACCTCTATAGTGGTATTTGTATTTAAATCAAATTGTTTCTTACAACCTCCCCCTTTTGATAATGACAAACAACTAGATAAATTAAGAACAATTCTTCTTTACAAAATAAAATAAGAAAAGAAATAATACTAAGTGGTAAAGGTCCCCATGTATTATACAATAAAGGACTAAAAAAAGTGTATATGTAAGATAATACAAACACTATTAAGTTACCCAATGGACTTTCATACATGCAGACTCAAGACTAATCTTTAGCAAACAAACAAACGTGTCTTTCATATTATGTTATAGTTTGTATCAAAATTATGATTATACTTCTCACTTGATTAAAAAAAATTAATTGGGATGGTTAGTTCCTTTGAAATTCACGCAATAAGAGCATTTTGTCTCTTTAGAGCAAGGTTATATCTTGTGATTTCCAAATCACATCTCCTTTGGATGTTAAGTGTTACACCCCGATTTTTAACAGCGCGAATGTATTTTTTATTTAAATAAACTAAAATCAAATCCATAAATAAGGAAATACTTTTGGATAAAGTATTTAAGTCGTAACACGACGACAAAATCAGAATTAATTACAAACAGCGGAAATAGTTTTCGGAACGAAAATCCAAAGTATCCAAGTATAAAATACATAGACTTAAATAATCTGTTTCAAATACATAAGTTCCCTTTTTTACAACCACAACCTTGAAATAAGAAAGGGAAATAAATAAAATTCTTAATTAGAACCCTAAGCTGATCATTAATCTATCTAAGGGAAACTGGGTACTGAGAATCCACGAGTGGCAATAAGCCCCACTACTTCTGGTTACAAAACCAACCCATCGCTGTGTCACGCCTTAGATCGACCCTGTTTCTCATCTGAGGGCAAAGCCCAGATTTCCACAAAAGTTGTAAAGGGTCACCAACTGAAACTAACAAATACCACATAGCATTCAATTTTAAATGCACAAAATCACCTTTCAACTTAGCATGCATCTAGAAAGGATTTGCATATGCTAAACATGATTAAACAAGGTTGAAAAATGAAGTTTTGGACCAAACTGCACTGCTGTATTCGAATACAACCTTTGTGTAGTCGAATACAGTTGCGAAAACAGTAGAAAAACAGCAAAAACAGCAAAAACAACACTACTGTACTCGAATACAGCAAAAACAGCATTCCATTCAGCTGTATTCGACTACATCCCCTGTGTAGTCGAATACACCTTCAAAAATTCAAGTCAGAGGCAAAACCATTCAACTGTATTCAACTACAACCTATGCGTATTCGAATACAACTGTCAAAATGACAGGTTTTCAGTTTTGAAACATTTCAAAATCATTCAAACACTTTCCAAATCATTCTAACACTTTCACCACCAATTCAATCAATCACAAACGCCAAATACGGCACAATTCACCCACCACAATCAAATACGCATATACAACCATCATAACACATTAAACATGACTCGCATGCCAAGCATCCTAATGCAATGCGTATATGCCAATGCACATGACATCATTTCGTGGTCCATCCGGTCACCACTATCACCATGGCCCATCCAGTCACCATGTACTATGAAATGCATGATCTCGTGGCCCATCCGGTCACCACTATCACCATGGCCCATCCGGTCACCATGTTCTATAAAATGCATTATATCGTGGCCCCTCCGGTCACCACTATCACCATGGCCCATCCGGTCACCATGTACTATGAAATGCATTGTATCGTGGCCCCTCCGGTCACCACTATCACCATGGCCCATCCAGTCACCATATACTATGAAATGCATTATATCGTGGCCCCTCCGGTCACCATATACTATGAAATGCATGAGCATACTCTGACTCTTGACACCACAATCATTAAGTAAATGCAACTATTAAAAGATTCCCCATTTTTAATGCTCATTTAACACTTATGATTCTCAAATTTAACACAGAGTATACTCAATGTATACAATCCTCAAATCACATGAAATTGAGTTCACAATTCATATTGAATTCAAATCACCAGATACACCATCTCATCAATTCATTTCACACCAAATCGAAATCCGAACATAAATTACATTCATTCAAAACCCCACATCCTCAAACATCAAGCAAATTTCCACATTCATAATATTACCCATAAACATGTCAACCATACCAAGCAAAAATCACCATCACTCACACCTCAAAACTCATTAAATTCAATTTCACCATTTTACCCACAAATATGCATTAAATTCATTTCTCACAACATCTCACCTCAACCCACCAAATTTATTTTCCAAACATTTTCAACCATAATAAACCCAATCAAAACTCAAAATCTTTAAACACAAACCACCAAATTTCTTTTCTACAACACACATAAATCACATTAAATTCCTTTTCCCCAAATTCACATATAAACTCCATCAAAAACAAACCCCACAAATACACATATAGAGTCCTATATGCAAGCTAAAAATTTGGAAGGAGCCCTTACCTTTGTTGTAGCTTTAACGGCCGATTACGGCACCGCGATTAAATTCGGGTAAAACTTCGTTTCGCACGACGCTTCCAAAGTTGGCTCACTAGCACCATACCGTGGAGACGAGCAACTTTCCCTTCTGTCACTTTGCGAGATAGAGCTCAGAAGTCGAAGAAAAGTGGAGGTTTACGTTTGGTGGTTTTGGAAAACCACCAACACATTTTCGAACAGAGAGAGAAAGAAGAAGAAAAGGAGAAGCTCGCAAGGCAGGGAAATGTTTCCATTTTTTCTTCTCTGTTTCTTGCTTCCACACACACACACACACACACACACATATATATATATTACTAACATGCCAAACAATATATATATAAATATATATATATATATATATTAAACCAAACCACAAATTATTACAACTCTTACAAACATTACTCACATCTCCAATTATTTTGATAAAAATATCTATTCCCGTTGCAGCTCAATTGATAGGTAAAATTTTCAGCAACTAGAGATATTTTTAACAAAACTGTCCGGTATTAAATTTTTCACAACATAAATAAATTATTTCTCGCCAAATAATTTTAACCGGATCTAAAAAAATATATAATTAAATATATATATATATATATATATATATATATATATATATAATGAACATATAGCAAACTCTAATAAAATATGCTTTTGGTACTTAATTCACAAAATGAATTAAAATTGGGCTAAATGCCTCAGCAATTTAACACCAAATATACTAAAATTGCATAAATTAGAGTTTAAAATAAAGGTCTTACATTAAGCCACTTGAATTATGTTATTCTTAGGATGTTAAGCCTAATGTAACAATAGATATTTCTAGAAGATATCAAATGTTATAAAAACAAGGGTGAATTACAACTATACATCAGAATAACGATACATTCAATATTACTAAGATGCTTTGCTATAACTAATATAGAAGCGACTAGAGGATGAAATAATGTTTATTAACGCAATGACAGACTGACTTTATGAGTCCACTTGACCAAGTAGATGATGCAACAAGCTATAACCCTTTATGGGTTACGATGCCATTTTCATCAAAGTTATTCCCTAAAAGCCCTCTCGGTGCCTATAACTTAATGACCATTTGGTTTAGGAACTAAGTACAAAATTTGATTTCTTTCAAATTGATTTGATTCTTCATGCATGGTCGTAACTCAATGCTCATCAATATATCCTCACCAAGAGTGTTTAAGCTTTTACTAGTGAAATAAAGGCTATTATAATTCACCAAATATGTTGTCGATAGGGTGATCTCTAGAAACCCTTCATGTTAGTGGTAAACTTGAGACTTCAACCTCTTTTTCCTTTGGTTGATTGTCATTCTCATCACTTTCCTATTTTTCTCCTTTGTCATCCATTGGATTTTTGGCCGTTATAATTGTTGTTCACATGCATCATAAGAAAGTGTCCTTATCCCTTCTTTTTGGGTGTTAGTCTCATCAAAAGTAACATGCACCGATTTTTCAGTTACTAAGATACATTTATTGAAAAATATATAAGATTTTCTATTAGAGGAAAAGCCTTACAAACTGCATTCATCGGCTTTAGCATCAAAGTTGCCAAGATTTTCTTTACAATTGTTTAAAACAAAACATTACCTATCCCCTATAGTCATGCTTCTTTGCCTCAAGTTAACAAACTCTCTATCTTTCTCTATCTTGATCTTCCTTAAAAAGTACTTCCCCGTGAAGCAATCCCTGAACAACTCCCAAGTGATAATTCTACCCTCTTGTTCCAATAATCAATTCCAACCAAGACACAACATCTCCCTTATACATTAAGGATGCATAATCGACCTTTCGGTTCGCTTTGTCGTGTGTGAAGGAGATAATTTCTCTAATTCTTTTAACCAATACTTAGCTCCTTTTGGATCGTAGTCCTACTTGACTTCTAGTGGTTTTCCTTTCATGAACGCAGAGAGTCCTACGTCTTGATGGGATTTCTCTCATTGCTCTCTATCAATCTACATCATATGGGTATTTTGTTACCTAAGAAGTAACATTTCCTTAGTCAATCACCTCATAGTCCTAGTCGTCTCAAATTCTCCAGTCGTCTCACTGGTCAGTGAAGTCTCTCAAATGTCTTTACTCCAATTATCTAAACCTCTTCTAGGTCATCTACCGATTTCCCTACCCCGAGCATGGGTATTATGAGCCATGGTCTCCTGAAAATAAAAACATAAGCTCATATTCATAACATATAACAATCAAAGGATGGTATGCATGCATATATCTTATGAATGATCTAGTCAAAAGGAAAATAGTCTAGGTTAGAGTTATCTCCTAACTTTCTCCTTCAGATAGGCGCACATATAAAAAACACTCTACCCATTTATAAGCATTGTTAGTATCATAGATTGATCTAACTTAATTCATTTAGTATAACCCTAGTCTCGCAGTCCGAGTTGGATTGACTTGATAAATATCAACCCTATAACAACCCATTTTTGTAACTTGATAAATATCAATTAATTCGAGGTTTTATTATCCCATTTTTCATGTCTTTGCAAGTCTCATAGTTCTGAATTTTATTTTGTATTGGTAAGTTTTTAATTTAAAACTTGGAAGGTTTTCAAAAATAGATAACTTTCTATGGAAAAACAATTGTCTATATTTATTCTTGAAAAAAAGGCTAAGCGAAAAATGGCTAAGGAAGCATGAAAATTCGCTAAGAGAATTTGTCCCCAAGGAAGTGCATCACCTTCTTGGACTACGTGTTAAGCATGAGCTAAGTCAGGTCATATGTCCCTTACTGGTTGGCTAGAATGGAGGGAGAAAATTTTGGAAAAGTGAAAATCTGTTAAAGAATTTGGTGTAGAATGCCTATAAATAACAATTTTTGTACCCAGCCTTCTTCATTCATTTCTCAATTTCCTTTTGTCTCTAAATTAGTTCTAGAGAGCATGCCTGTACTCTCTTAGTGTATGCATGATATTTTAAGTTTCAATTTTTGTTCCAGCGAGTTTTCAAGGCGTCAAGGTCGTGCTGAGGTAATGCCAATTTATTTTATATTTCCTAATATTTATTAGGATTCAATGGGTATTCCCAAATTAGCTAATTTTATTTTAAACATTTTAAATGAATTTTCAAATGCCAAATTAGGGTTTCAATTAAGAACTAGGGTTTTTATACCGTTACTTGGGCTAAGTTTGGAAGACATGGTTATACCCTATAAACCTTAAATAGGTGTTTCCAAAGGGGTTATGATGCCCTATGGTTAACCTAAAATTTATTTAAAAACTTATTCGAGCTTCTAGAGAATTATGGGTAATTATGGTGAAAGTACGATTATTGGCAAAGGAATTTTTGACTCAACCTGAAGAGGGCAGTAGCCGCACCTATTCATTTTTAACCCAACCAAAGATGGGGGAGATATTTCATACACATCAAAACAATTAGCGTAAAATAGCTAAAATATAAATATATAAGGTGACCCAATCTGTACTAAAGATAAACACCTATGGAGAGGTAATGCTTGTTAGTAACTCATGTGGTTAGTAATTAGATTATGCAGCCTTAAGTAACTTATTATATGATTGATATAATAAATATTATTGGGAGATGTAATGCATATTTGTTTGTGTGTGTTGTTTACCCTAATTGTTTGAATGTGCTCTATGATACTTGTAAGCTTATGATTGTTAGATTAGAAATGATGGTTGATTTCAACATGTGATGCAATAATGGAGAAATGCATTAGATATGTAATGGTAAGGTTAATGTAAAGAAAGGTTAATGGTAAATATGGAAACTTAACTCTCAACCCAGGTGAATGTTAGAAAATATAATATGATATGAATATGGTAGTGCCTAGGGTTATATTGGCAATGACTTGATTGATCATATACACTTGCATGGGGATTTTTAAGTACACTGTCGTGTGTATAGGTGTACGAGGTTGATTTATTGGCCGAATTCTGTCGGGGATTACTATCTCTACATGGGAGGCAAGATTAATATATTCACAACCCTTGGATTTCAATCTATTAGTAGATTCACACTCTATGTTAAGTTGATTAGAAGGTCTGAAACGTCTAGAATGGGTTCAGGTTATTAGTAAATTGATTTGCAAACATTTAATTTGATTTACAAAGTTAAAAATCACTTATGCTTAATAAAATATGGTTTTCATGAAAAAGTTCTTATTCAAATGCATTTGAGAATGATTGAGAATCTTACAAAACACTAAGTCTAATATAAGAGAACCTAACAATTACATCAACAAACTTATTGTTGGTTAGATTAACTTCTGCACCACAAAACCATCTCGACGAACATCCTTCTAATATAGTTTCAACGAATGTCGATGAAGAGAGAAAAGAAGAATTATGACTTGGAGTATCCAAGATCATAAAGAATGAAAAGATAAAAGACTAAGTTCATATTGAATATAATATATTTAGAAAAAGTCTTTTAACAAGATGGAAAAATTGTAAATCCTCTATGTAAGAGTTATTAGATCTTGTTGTAAATCAACCAGGAATATTAAATTTATATCCTTTGAATGGAGCTATAAAACTTGGATTGATATACAATTGAATTGTTATATCTTCTTTTATGAGAATTAGAATCCTAGACTACTTTGTATCACCTTAGATACAAATGCACACCTTTATTGTAAACAAACTGATAATGGAAACAACTCTTTATGTAAAAATGGGTGTCTAGAGAGGCATAGATAATACTCGTATCCAGTAAGATAATTATCAATTGTTGAGAAAACTAGATTGATGATGACGCCTGGAGAGGACAATAAAGAACACATGTTGAAGAGTCTAATGATCCTACAATAAACAATAAGAATTATATAGTTTGGAGAGGCTGAGAGAGACCTTTCAATACTCAATGTTTGAAGAGATGAGAAAAGAATACTTGTTGTCTGGAGTGGTAGGCAATACTCAACTCGAGTGGTGAGTGAAGCCAAATCTTGAGAAATCTAGAAATTGTAGTTTTAGTGGCCAAGAGAGGCCTTTAAATACTCAATGCCTGTAGAGGCAAGAAAATAATACTTAATTTGAAGAGTCTTTAAGAACAAGTTGTGCCTACAGAGACAGATTGAACAATAATGTCCTTTTATAGTGGATTATATCCTTGATTGTACTAAGGTGAAATCTCTTTTTCATGGGAGAACTAGATGTAGCAACACTTGTTGAAAACTAGTATAAACATTGAGTATTGAAAGGTCTAAAAGAAACTGTCACTATATTTTCGGGAACTAAATTACATATATCGTCAACCATTTTCTATTTTAATAATAAATACAATTACAAAGTACAATTTAAAACTATAGTTTAATGAATATTTATTGTTAGTGTAAACTATTCTTACACTAATATTTAATGAGAATTGTCTAATTTTTCCTATGTAATACCATTATTTATTTTTTGTATGTCATACTATTAAAGTGCAGTTATTTGATGAAATATTTAATAGTTGATGGATGTCAGTATAAAATTATTTTACAATGACAATTTATATTCATTTTCTCTTAAGACAATTGCCTACTCAAAAAATGTGACAAGTGAAAAGGTTTAGAATGGGTTTCCAGAAAAGGTGTCTTTATGGTAAAGAGATAATAAAGAAATGAGAAAAAAAAATTGAAAGTGGGTTAGGACTTTGGAGGCAAGCATTGTTTTAAAATTGCTAGACATGAACTCAAGGTTTTCTCCACTGATGTAGGGTGATAATAACACATGGGAATTAGATACATCTGATTGGTTCCGCAAACTGTTTGAACTTAGGAACGTGCCACCCAAATTGGGACCACATGCAAGTTTTATAGAACTTGCCCAAACATGTACACTTAACTCTTTAATTAAGAGATCTTGTCAAAAAAAAATGTCCTTTTAATTAAGAGAAGTTAACCTTAAAAAAAAGAGAGCAGTTAAGATGTCCAAAAAAACAATAAACTCTTTAAAAAGAATAATATTAGGATGAATTTCTTTAGAAATTTTCTGTGTAATAGCTTCTAACTATAGTTTAAATTGCGGTTGAGGTTATACTTCAAACTTTTATATTTTAAAAAAATAAAGACAAATGCAGTCCATATGAACTAAATTACAGCATTTGGGATTTAACTTAAACATCTGCAATATTGCGCTCACAGTTATAGTTATGAAGCGCAATTAAAAACTATCATAATACCTCTTCCATGTTTTTGTAAATTAATCCTCAAAATAAAATTGTTGATTAGACAACTGTGTTTTTTGAAGTAGTAAAATTGGGTTTTTTTATTTATTTATTTTTCTGTTTGTGAACATGCTGAAATGGTTTCCACCATCATTATTAATCATGTTTTTCTTTCGTTGTTGATTGAAGCGATATGCAAACATTATCACTTAAGATCTCCCAAATCCTGATTATGGCCCACAAAGGTGCTTATCACGGAGAATTAACCCAATGAGACCACAAATTAAAATATTAAATCATTGATTAGTAAGAGACATGATCCTATCATATTAGAAATCCCATTAACTTTCTAATCATATTTATTTCTTTTCGCAACCATTACTTTGGAAGCATCCAAAAAGGATAAAAAGATAAACCCCAATGTGACTCAGTTTTCAAGACTGAAAACCCTTTTTCTGGATATGTTCAAAGCACTTTTTTTAGCACTCCCCCAAAAAATATGGGTATGACTCAATTAGCTGATCTTCCATGTACTCCAAGTGACACTACCTAATTCATTTTAAAATTGCAACTCCTCCCCATTTTTTAAAATAAAATTGTTTGGATGTATACAAGGGTGGAGTTTGCTTTTAGTCATGAGATTGTGAATTGACTCTCTTATTTTTCTCTCTCTTATTACTATATATTTCATTTGTCTTTAAGATTACCTTATTTGTAATTTTTGTGGCCTCAAAATATTTATCACTTTAAAATACCAATGCAATATTTATTATTTTTCTCGATTAATATACTTTATGTATTAAACTTTACTTGACTTAATTATTCTACTAACTATAATTACCAAAAATATTTTTGTAAAAATTAATAATAATTTCATTATTGTTATCAACATAACTAATTATTTTCTCAATAACCCAGCGCATAACTCAAATTTGACATTAATCATAGAATAATGAAATTAATATATTTTAATTAGTAAACTATTATCTAATTAAGTTACGTGGATCCATGCCTAGATTTGCTAGATTATAGACAAAATGTCCACTACTCCACTTAATAAATTAATAACAAAGAAGTTTAAAGAAGCAATTCAAGATCGCTAGTTTATGTCTTTTACGTGTTTGAAATACATGTGTTGGAAGCTCTCGTGAATTGAATTGAATTGAATTTCAGAGAAAAGGGACTTAGGTCAATTAATAAGACAAAAACAAGTTCGTGGTTTGCTGATAAAGCAAGAGACATATAGACGGCTATGCAGATGCAATGCAATATGGCACCCACATAAAATATAACCCGAGCATATATATATACATCAATATATATACTTGTTGTTGGGTATTGGGCTCCCTTCTTATGTGGAGAAAGGCCCAAATATTGTAGTCCATGTGTCTCACTTATTTAAGTGGAGAGTGGTCTAATTAGAGTTGGAAGAGAGAGACTATTTTGAGAGAAAAGGCAACAACCAAAAGAGAAAAGAGAAGAGTAAACCTTATTCCCGATTTTGTTAAATCAGTCTCAGAAAAATATCGATTGCGCATTCGTTAACCGTTGGATCGGGCTGAAATTTGGACAGTAGGTTCGCAACATTCAGGGCTTCGTTTTCAACGGTCGGATCGGCGAAACGACTTCTGGAGTGGGAGAAATAGAGCTCGCACAGTAGCAGGTTTTTAGATGTTTTACTTCTTCTTGCTTTTCATTTGTAAGCTTTAGTGCTTTGTTATTTTGGCTGGTTGTAGGCACACTTTGTGCATCTTTTTGAGACTCTCTTGTACCCTTATTTGATTATAGTGGAACTATTTCTTTGGTCTGGACGACCCGTGGTTTTTACCCTTGCATTGAGGGGTTTTCCACGTTAAAATATTGGTGTTCTTTACACTCTTTTATTTTGATTAATCTGCTGCCATATATTTGTTGTTGCTCCTCACGGGTTCTTGTAAGTTGGGGGAATTTTATATCCGCTGCGTATTACTTGTTATTGTGTTTCTGTGCTTATTCCCCTTAAGAGTGGCATCAGAGCTCTTGGTTAAAGGGTTATTTAACTTGCTTGAAGGATGGAGGCAAATATGAATATAAAGATGGTATGCTTGAATGGTACTAATTACCATTCGTGGAAGGGCAAGATGAAAGATTTATTATTTGTGAAGAAAATGCATCTTCCTATTTTTGGTTCTAAAAAGCCGGATACTAAATCTAAGGAAGACTGGGAATTTGAACATCAACAGGTATGTGGTTTTGTTAGGCAATATGTAGAAGATAATGTTTATAATCATATTGGTAATGAGACAAATGCAAAAACTATGTGGGATAAGATACAGACTTTGTTTGCCTCTAAATCAGGGAATAATAAATTATTCTTATTGAATAGTTTCATAAGTTTGAAGCATAAGGAGGGAACGTCTATTTCAGACCACTTGAGTGAATTTCAGGGGCTCCTTGATCAAATGTCTGGAATGGGTATCAAGTTTGATGATGAGCTATTGGGACTATTTTTACTATTATCTTTACCAGAGTCTTGGGAGATATTTCGGGTTTCTATAACGAGTTCAGCTCCTAATGGTGTTGTTTCTTTGGAAACGGCTAAGGGTGGTGTTTTGAATGAGGAGATGAGAAGGAAGGCACAGGGTTCTTCATCTCAAATTGAAGTTCTTGTCACTGAAAATAGGGGGAGAAGTTAGAAAAAAGAACCGAAGGGTGGTAGAGAAAACAGCAGAAGCAAGTCCAAGTCTAGATACAAAAATGTGGAGTGTCATTATTGTCATAGAACAGGGCACATACAGAAGAATTGTTTTCTGTGGAAAAAGGAGAACAAAGGCAAGAAGGGTAAGCAGAAAAAAGGGGTCGTGATGACGATAGTGATGATGACCGTGTTACTACTGCTACTAGTGATGATCTTGTTATTCTCCGTGACTATGAGTCAATTAATCTTGTATCTGATGAGAGCATGTGGATAATTGATAGTGGTGCTACACTACACGTTACACCGAGGAAGGAGTTCTTCACATCTTATACTTCAGGTGACTTTGGAGTTTTGAAGATGGGTAATGATGGTGTATCTAAGGTAATTGGTGTTGGTGATGTATGCCTGCAAACCAACATGGGAATGCAATTGTTGCTTAAAGGAGTCAAACATGCTCCAGATGTTCGCTTCAATTTGATCTCTGTGCATATGCTTGATGAAAGTGGTTTTGATAATCATCTTGCTTCTGAAAAGTGGAAACTCAGTAAAGGTAACTTGGTTGTGGCTAGAGGGGAGAAAATTAGTAAACTGTATTGGAAAAAAGCTTTAGTTGCAAAAGACAGTGTGAATGCCGTGGATATGGAATCATCTTTGTGGCACCGAAGGCTTAGTCATATCAGTGAAAAGGGGTTAAATTGCTTAGCTAGAAAGGATGTGCTTCCAGGATTGAAGAATGTAGATTTGGAGAAATGTTCTCACTGCATAATTGGTAAACAAACTAGAGTATCCTTCAAAAGGCATCCTCCCTCTAGAAAGTCAGAGTTGCTTCAGTTGGTGCATTCTAACGTCTGTGGCCCTTTAAAGGTAAAATCTTTTAGTGGTGCACTTTACTTTGTTACTTTTATTGATGAATGTTCCAGGAAACTCTGGGTTTATGTTCTGAAGGCAAAAGACCAAGTGTTGGAGAAATTCAAACAATTTCATGCTTTGGTTGAGAGGCAGACAGGCAAGAAGTTGAAACGTGCTCGTACTGACAACGGTGGTGAGTATTGTGGACCCTTTGATGTCTATTGCAAACAGCAGGGTATAGCACATGAAAAGACTCCTCCTAAAACTCCTCAGCTGAATGGTTTAGCAGAGAGGATGAATCGGACACTTGTTGAGAGAGTGAGGTGTATGCTCTCTGAAGCTAAGTTGCCTAAACATTATTGGGGTGAGGCAGTGTACACGGCGGTGCATGTTATTAATCTTACTCCTACCGTCGCTTTGAATAGTGAGGTACCAAACAAGGTATGGTTTGGGAAGAATGTCAAGTATGATCACTTGAGAGTCTTTGGTTGCAAGGCTTTTGTGCATGTTCCGAAGGATGAAAGATCCAAGTTGGATGCAAAGTCAAAGCAATGTATCTTCATTGGTTATGGTGAGGATGAATTTGGCTACAAGTTGTACGATCCTATAAACAAAAAGGTTATTAGAAGTCGTGATGTAGTGTTCATGGAAGACCAAACTATTGAAGACATTGATAAGGTGGAGAAAACTACACCTGAGAGAGATAACGTTTTATCTGATGGTGATCTAGTTCAGTCACCTATTCCTGATTTGGATACTACTGATGGTAATGATCATAATGATGAGCCACATGATTGTGTTGATGATCATCGACTTAGAGATGAGGTAAATATTCCAACTAGTGAAGATCATGAGTTGTCACACGATGAGAATCTTAATGATGCTTCTGAATCATCTCTAACCCAACTCAAGAGGTCTAAGAGGCAGAGACAACCATCTACAAGGTATGTTTCTGATGAGTATGTGAATTTGACTGATGAAGGGGAACCTGAGTGTTTTCGAGAAGCCATAGAGAGTGAAGAAAGTCAAAAGTGGTTGGATGCAATGCATGATGAGATGAAATCCTTGCATGATAATCACACTTATGATTTGGTGAAGTTGCCAAAAGGCAAAAGGGCTTTGGAAAACAGGTGGATCTATAGAGTGAAACTTGAGAGTAACTCAAAGTCTCCGAGGTATAAAGCCAGATTAGTGGTGAAAGGTTTCCGTCAAAGAAAGGGTGTTGATAATGAGATTTTCTCACTTGTGGTAAAAATGTCATCAATTAGAACCGTGTTGAGTTTGGCAGCTACTCTTGACTTAGAGGTAGAGCAAATGGATGTAAAAACGGCTTTCCTTCATGGTGATTTGGAGGAAGAGATTTACATGAAGCAACCCGATGGTTTTCTTGTTGAAGGCAAGGAAGACTATGTGTGTAGACTAAGAAAGAGTCTATACGGTTTGAAGCAAGCTCCAAGGCAGTGGTACAAAAAGTTTGAGTCTGTCATGTGTGACCAAGGATACATGAAGACTACTTCTGACCATTGTGTATTTGTTAGAAAATTTTCTAACGATGATTTCATTATCCTGTTATTATATGTTGATGACATACTTATTGTTGGGAAAAATATTTCCAAGATTGACAGGTTAAAGAAGCAGTTGGGCGAGTCATTTGCCATGAAAGACATAAGAGCAGCTAAACAGATTCTTGGCATAAGAATCATGCGTGACAGAAAGGAGAAGAAACTTTGGATGTCACAAGAACACTATATTGAGAGAGTGTTGCAAAGGTTTCAAATGGAAAACTCTAAGGCTGTAAGTACTCCTCTTGCTGCTCATTTTAAGTTGAGTTCTAAACAAAGTCCTTCTAGTGAAGATGAGAAAAGATACATGGAACGAGTTCCTTATGCTTCTGCTGTGGGTAGTTTGATGTATGCAATGGTGTGTACAAGACCAGATATTGCGTATGCTGTTGGTACAGTCAGTAGATTTTTGTCAAATCCAGGTAGAGAGCATTGGAATGCTTTAAAATGGATTTTGAGGTATCTTCGTGGTACTACATGTATGAGGCTTTGTTTTGGAGGTGACAAACCTATTTTGGTGGGGTACTCCGACTCAGATATGGCTGGAGATATTGACTCAAGAAAGTCAACTTCAGGCTACATGATTAAATTTGCAGATGGAGCTGTGGCTTGGTAGTCGAGATTACAGAAATGTGTAGCATTGTCTACAACTGAGGCAGAGTTCATTGCCATTACCGAAGCATGTCAAGAGTTGATTTGGTTGAAGAAATTCTTGCAGGAGCTTGGGTTTATTCAGGACAAATAAGTCTTATTTGTCGATAGTCAAAGTGCTATTCATCTTGGTAAGAATTCAACGTTTCATAGCAGGTCCAAACACATTGATGTGAGGTATCATTGGATACGTGATGTTTTGGAAGCTAAGTTGTTGGAATTGGCTAAAGTTCATACTGACTATAATGGTTCTGATATGATGACTAAAGCATTACCAAGAGGGAAGTTTGAAACTTGTTGTGATATCGCCGGTTTGGCGATTATCTCCACATAGTTGTGAGGGGGAGATGTGTTGGGTATTGGGCTCCCTTTCTATGTGGAGAAAGGCCCAAATATTGTAGTCCATGTGTCTCACTTATTTAAGTGGAGAGTGGTCTAATTAAGGTTGGAAGAGAGAGACTATTTTGAGAGAAAAGGCAACCACCAAAAGAGAAAAGAGAAGAGTAAACCCTATTCCCGATTTTGTTAAATCAGTCTCAGAAAAACATCGATTGCGCATTCGTTAACCGTTGGATCGGGCTGAAATTTGGACAGTAGGTTCGCAACATTCAGGGCTTCGTTTTCAACGGTCGGATCGGCGAAAAGACTTCTGGAGTGGGAGGAATAGAGCTCGCACAGTAGGAGGTTTTTAGATGTTTTACTTCTTCTAGCTTTTCATTTGTAAGCTTTAGTGCTTAGTTATTTTGGCTGGTTGTAGGCACACTTTGTGCATCTTTTTGAGACTTTCTTGTACCCTTATTTGATTATAGTGGAGCTATTTCTTTGGTCTGGACGACCCGTGGTTTTTACCCTTGCATTGAGGGGTTTTCCATGTTAAAATATTGGTGTTCTTTACGCTCTTTTATTTTGATTAATCTGCTGCCGTATATTTGTTGTTGCTCCTCACGGGTTCTTGCAAGTTGGGGGAATTTTATATCCGCTGCGTATTACTTGTTATTGTGTTTCTGTGCTTATTCCCCTTCACTTGTGGCACAATTGCACGTGAAACTCACGAAATCTAAAACCTGTCTTCTGCATAAATGTATCTAGAAATTAAAAAAAAAAGGTACTCTTATTGGATATAGTCAGTAGTGTAGTTCCGTTTACATGGCAGAAAATAAATTATGCCACACGGGGCACTAAACTATTTGCAGGGATACAGATACAAATTTAATTCAATTATTGTGCTCTCATTTATTTGTTATTACTCATCACCCAACTTTGATAGTCTTTTTCTCACTTCATGTAAACTTGTTTCGGCAGTTTTTTTTAACAAAGAAACTTTTTCTAAGAGCAGATACATCACAAAAGAGGAAGACGTTTCATCCCAAGTAGGTTGCACCTAATTGTAAAAATTATCTGCAGTAAAGTATTCTTAAAAAAACAAATAAAAGAAAATAAATTTATCAATGGAGTACTTTCTTATTTTTAAGAATTTTCGACAAATAAGCTACCCCATTAATACAAGTAAAATGATGATAAAGAAAAAAAAAGTGCAATGCAAACAAAAGCTATAAATTCTAAAGAGAAATAAATCAACGAAAACGATACCTAACACTACACCAAAAATGAGTATATATAGCGCTCCTTTTACAGCGTTTTTTTGAAAAAGCGTTGTTGTTACATTTATTAAAAAATACGGAACTTTTAGATAGTCCCTTAGACAACCTTGTTAGTAAAACGCTGTCATAAGCATATACATTAGAAAACGCATTTCTGCGAAGTGCTGTCTTAGGTCTGATAAAAAAAAAAAGAAATTTTTCGGGTGAACCTTAGTAAGCGTTTTTCTTAGAAATGTTGTCTAAAGTTTATAGTGCTATAATAGTAAACCAAATTATAAAAAATTTACAAAAATTAAAAAACGATGTAATGAAACATAAACGCGAACCCAATAGAAACCCTTCTTTGTGAAGGTGCTGGAAAACACAAGACAAATAGGGGTTTGAATTGTATTTACTTTTTTTGAAAGATTTTTCGATTTCCTTACCAAAGATTGTTCTTTATCAAAATATTCAACATACTTTTATAAAACAGGTTTAGATAGAGTATGGTTGAATCATAAAGTACTAAGATGAGAGAAGTGGAAACATAAAAGAAACACAAATATTTTTATACTAGTTGACAACAAATTGTTGCTACATATAGTCCTCCATTACATAGAGATTTTGCCTTAGTACAATCGAGGACTTAATCCACTATTTCAATTAATAGCATACAAGTATTCTTTACGGTGCCTCTTCAGGCTTTAGGTAATGTTTTCTAGGCTCTCTAGAAAGTCGTGGTCAAAACCTTCTTCAACTTTTTGGCAGCATGTCGTTGAGGTTCATGAGAGTCGTTGTACATTTTCAAGTACTTCTTAGGGGTGAGGGGATTGTTGCCACTCCCGGGCTTATTTACATTAGCTGTAGTCGTGTTTGAATTGACACAAACTTTGTTTCTAGGATTCTAACTCTATTCAAGAGGATGTTACAAATCAAGTCCTATGTTAGTAAAAGTGTGTGTGAAAACACTTTGACTGTCTTACATCAATTCTAATAACTCTCTATTGGGAGAATATATCATTCATCCTTTTCTTTTGATGTGTTCTTGAATTTTTCAGAATTTCTTCTTAACACATTGCCTTTTTCATTCTCTCTCTTACTTTCTCAAAATGGACTGAGTGAGTTCTTCTTAAATAGAGAGAAGAAATGTCCGACGAGGATTTTATCATTGGAATTCTTCAATCACCATTTAAGGCAGATCAATCTTTAATATGTATCTATATATACCTTCGTAAATGATACTGCGTAGCTTGGTATGAGGACAGAGAAGTAGAGGATACTATGATCAGAGCATGTCTTAAAGACTTTCCGACAAGTAGCATATCAGGATGTTCATCAGAGGATGCGCAAATGTTTTTGTCTTATTTAGAGCGTTAACTTTCATTAGACTGTTGAATTTCATCAGAGCTTGATTTCTTTCAGAGCATACAACAAAAATCAGAGTCAGATGATCAGATGCTTGAAGTGATGATGTGATTATCAGAGGTAGACGATCACTTGCTTGTTAAGCTTATAAAAGGCAGATGAATAGAGCAAGGTTGCATTCAACAAAGGCAATTGAACTAGAACATATCATGTACTTCTAGAGTCACTAGAACCAGAGCATTGCTTGCATTATCAGAGTCAGCCAAGGTAGAGCGTCGCTCGTGGCACTAGAGGCGCGTGTCACAACTGTTGCATCAGAATCAGACAAACAGAGTGAAGCGAAGTCTTATTGTTCCTTGGTCTTCGTCCAATCACCAGAGGGTATAACTTATATAAGAACACATGCTTTGTAACACTTGACTTGCAATACTTCTTATTGCTATATTACACTTGTTCCATTAGTAGATTATTGTCTTTAATTTACTTGTAATTTATGCTACTTCAAAATGAATAGTCATTAATGAAGGTGCAAACACGAGAAGGGGGTTGAATTGTATTTTCCTACGTTGGATTTTTTTTAATTATTTATTCAAGAGCAGGTTCGAGTTGGTGATTTTAACTAAAATAGAAGTAGTAGCAATCAGGCTTAAGTAATTAGAGGCAGCAGTAAAGTAAAGAGTGCAGAAGTAAATTGACATAAGCAGATTTATCCTGGTTCACCACCAACTTGGTACCTACATCCAGTCCCTTCACTTAGCAAGATTTAACCATTAACTCAAATCATTGAATTACACAACACCTGACACTACAAGTAAGTCTTCTAATAAAAAACTTGACACCTATAGACTTTTTGAGGCAAACAAACACCTTAACCCTACAAGTCGATCATGTCTTCTCCAGACAACCTGAAAAACACAGATTGTTGAAGGCAACTACACCTTGACCCTACAAGTCAAATCTTCTCAACATAACCTGAAAACCACAGATTGTTTGAGGAACACTAAAGCCATTATCAAACTTGGTTATACAAGTTTCGACCGAATTGTGTTTTGCTCTTACTAAGCAGATTGTTACAATGGATTTCTCACACTGAAACACTTAGAAAATATTTCCCTAGAACTTAAACCTTTGCACTTTGAATACTTAGGAAATTTGAGCTCTCAAATGTTTTTATGAATTGTATGAAAGTTTGAGTTTACGAGTCCATGCTTTCTTCTTCAACCTTGAGTATCTTTTTATATAATAGATTAAGGATTCACTTTTGTCCTTTCAAAATCTGGATCATATCTTTCTTGTGAACAAATTCCGAACGTATCTTCTTGTGAACAAATTATAAGTGTATCTTCTTGTGAATAATTATGAGTGTTTTCTCTTGTGAATAATTATGAGTGTATCTTCTTGTGAACAAATTCTGAGCATATATTCTTGTGAGCAAATTCTGAGCATATCTTCTCGTGAACAATATTTTGACCATATCTTCTTGTGAACAATATTTTGACCACTTCTTCTTGTGAACAATATTTTGACCACTTCTTCTTGTGAACAATATTTTTGCCATATCTTCTTTTCGCCTTGGTCAAAGATTTCCTTAAATTAGATTTGTGAATCGTATCTAATTTCATATTGTGTTAAAAAACTTATTAACCCGAATCTTCCTTCACACTCTTGATTGATTGGAGCGAGAATAGATTCGATTCTGAAATTCTTATTCGGCTAAGTCTTTTGTTCTGAATGAATTCTTTCAATCAGAGTCGTTGACTTTTGACCAGAGCCATTGACTTTCTTGTTGGAGTGAGATGTTGTGTTTCTTGGATAATAAAAGTCAGAGGCAGAATTGCATGACTTAGAATTAATGGCTTTGGAAAAATCACATTGTTGAATCATAAGAGTCAGTGCAATATTAGAGGCTGCATATCAGAGGCAACATTTTAAGGTGTGTTGCAACTTTTGATTAATGGAACATGAGCTTTAAATGCTTGGCTTGAACAATCTCTTTCGAGTTAATGATAGGTCGATATCAACTCTTTAGAGGCATGCTGAGTTTGTGCACATCAAAGGCATGCAAGGGCTTTAGAGGCATGCTTCAAATTTAGTCTCCAGACCCTGTTTCTGAGCCAGTTTTCAGACCTAGTCTTTGGACCCAATTATCAGAGGTAGTCTTCAGACCCAAACTTCAAATCCAAACATCATAGGTAGTCTTTGTAACCTTCAAAAGCACTTCGCTTTTAGAGGCATATTTTAGAGGCAAATGCGTATGCTTTTATGTTCCTCTAATCTCATCCTCTAGTCACTTCCTCTTGTGACTTCCTCTAGTAGCTTCCTCTGGTCACTTCCTCAGGTACCTTCCACTAATTTTCTTGTTCTAATTACTGCACACTTAATGAAGCCATTAGTCCAAACAAATTATTCTCATAAAATACCTTGGTTAACATCAAAATCACAAGAGGAAATAATATATTCTTGTTGATAAATCTTGATCAAATCTACTTGTAAATAATTCATATCTTCTTGTGATAAATCTTGATCAAATCCTGTAAAAAATTCATATCTTCTTGTAGTTAAAACATGATCAAATCTTCCTGTAAACAAATCTTGAACATATCTACTTTTCAACTTGGTCAAAGATTTTCTTCAATTATAAATCTAAATCAAATATTAATTTAGATTGTCATAAAAAATACGAATCTTCTTTCATACTGTTTCTTGATTTGAACTGGAATGGATTCAGGTTGTTCTTGGATCCTCATAAGTTTTTGATTCGGCTAAGGCTTGTTTTCATACTGAATTCTTTCAATTTCAACCGCCAACTTTCCATCAGAGGCATTGACTTTCCTATTGGTGTGAGATGTTGTGTTTCTTGAATAATGATAGTTAGATGTAGAATTGTATAACTTAGAATTAGTGGCATCACGAAAATCACCTTGTTGAAACTTTAGAGTCATTGCAACGTTAGAGGCTGCATATTAGAGGCAACATTTGAAGTTTTTTGTACCATTTTGATTAGCAGATTGTGATCTTCAAATTTATGATTTGAACAATCTCTTCAGAGTGAATTATACCTTGATATGAACTCTTAAGGCGCATGTTGAGTTTGTGCACATCAGAGGCATGCATGGGCTTTAGAGGTATGCTTCAAATCCAGTCTTCAAAGGCAGTCTTCAGACCCAATTATCAAACCCAATCTTCAGACCCAAACATCGTACCCAGACTTCAGACCCGGACATCAGTGGCAATCTTTGTAACCTTCCGACACACGTTGCTTTTAGAGGCATATGTTTGTCTGATCTCATCCTTTGGTCATTTACTCTGGTCTCTTCCTCTAGTGATTTCCCTCTAGTCGCTTCCTCTGGTTGCTTCCTTTAGTCGCTACCTCTAGTACCTTGTTCTGATTTCCTTCCATTGGTACCTTCCTCTGATTTTCTTCTTCCAATTTTTGAATACTTAATGAAACCATTATCCAAATTTATTGTTCTCATAAAATACTTTTGTTAATATCAAAATTGTAAGTGGAATTGGTTCCAACACTAACTTTTTTTGCCAAATTAGTTTTTCTTCATTTACTGACATGAGACACCTAACATCTTGTTTCTCTAAGATAAACAGATTTATCTATATAGGTTATCTTGCTTATAACATGTAAAGAGTACAAAACCATCTTTTTGACTAATTGCTTTGCATGATTTTTGATTAAATATAATATCATAGTTTTTATCACTTAATTGACTAATTCTTAATAAATTATGTTTAAGACCTTTAACATAAAAACATCTTTAATGGAAGGAGAGGTGCCATTACCAACTATGACGTGTCGAATGATCTGGCCTTTTTGTTTTCCTCCAAAAGTTATTGTTCCTCCTTTGATCAGTGTTAGGTATTGGAGCATAGACTTTTCCCCCGTCTGTGTCGCGAGCATCCACTGTCCAAGTACCATTACTGGTGTTTCAACTTGGCTACTAAGAACATCTGCTGTTGAAACAAAGTTGGTTTTATACTTAGACTTTTGATGTTAACAATAGTATTTTATGAGAAAAATATATTTGACTTGACAGAGTATGAAATAAGATACGTTTTTTTGAAGACAATCAAAATAAGATTTTATTCAGATTTATAATTGAAGAAAATATTTGACCAAGTTGAAAATAAGATATGGTCAAGCTTTGAAGAAGATATGATCAACACCTTATCAACAATAAGATATGAAGTATTTATAAGAAGATTTGATCAAGATTTATCTACAAGAAGATATGAATTATTTACAAGAAGATTTGATTAAGATTTATCAGAAGAATATATGAATTATTTACACGAAGATTTGATCAAGATTTATCACAATAAGATATGAATTATTTACAAGAAGGTTTGATCAAGATTTATCAAGAAGAAGATATGAATTATTTACAAGAGGGTTTGATCAATATTAATCACAAGAAGATATAGATTATTTACATGAATATTTGATCAAGATATATCTACAAGAAAATATGAATTATTTACAAGAAGATATGATCAAGAATTGTTTAAAAGAAGAAACACTCACAAGAAGATTCATTTATTATTTGGAAAGACATAATTCCAATTTTGAAAAAGGACAAAATACTGAATTGGACTTAGTCATATTCCTACTATTGAAAGTTCAAGAACAGGTCCAACACTATATTCCCGCACAGATCAAAGCCAGCAATATGAATGATGTTTCATTTGAAGAATTTGCAAACTCAAGTTGAACAAAATACAAACAGAATCAATCTGAAGAATTTACAAACTCAATTTGAACAAAACACGAATAAAATAAATTTGAAGAATTTACAAACTAAATCTGAACAAAATACGAATAGAATAAATCTAGAAGAACTACTTAGATTGGATCCATAACTAAAGAGTTGGCTAAAGAATATATTATCAAAAAGCATCTTGTTCAGAATTATTTTTCGATAAGACCATTGTAACCAAGCTAGGAATTAGGATACAATTCAAAATTAAACAAAGACTAAATTGAAGCCCTATTTTTATCTATAAATAAATACTCAAGGCGTAAGAAGAAGATCATTGAAAAATCCTAAAAGAGTAGAAGATCTCAAGCTCAAAATTCCAAATTCATCTTAGAGTTCAAAGAGAGAAACACTTGTTCGAATGTGAAATATTTTCTAAATGTTTTTCCTTCGAGTGTGACAGTCATTGTTATAATCAGCTTGTTGGAAGCAACTACTCAAGTTCCAAACCTTTGTATTCAAACCCGATATTGGTGTGCCTTCAACAATCTGAGGTTGTTAGATTGTATGGAGAAGACTTGGCTAGTAGAGTCAAGGTGTGTGTGTTCCACAAAAGTCTGGGTTTGTCAGACTATTTGAGAAGATAGGCTTGAAAGGTTAGGTGCTTTGTAATTCAAGTTGTTCAATTAGTGGATTAAATCCTTCTGAGTGAAGGGACTCGATGTAGCCATGTTAGTGGTGAACTAGGATAAATTACTTGTGTCACTTTATTCTTGCACTCTTTAGTTTTGTTATTGCTTCTACTCCAAGGAAATCATCAAGTGTGAACTAGTTTAATCAAATAATGAAAAAGTTATCAACTTAGTCAAATACAATTTAAACCCTCTTCAAGTGTGTGCACCTTCAATTGGCATTAGAGCTCGGTCTCAAGGCTGAGCACTTTACAGTGTTTGAGGAAAGATCCAAGTGTTCAACATGTCTAGTATCAATGAAGAAACTGTTGGAGGAAAAATCGAGAGACCACCTCTATTTGATGGAGAACGTTTTGAGTACTAGAAGGACAGATTGAGAAGTTTCTTCATTTCACAAGATTGTGAACTATGGGACTTGGTGGAAGATGGTTATACTGCTCCAAAGAATACTAATGGTATTGAGATTCCAAGGAAAGAAATGGATGCTGATCAGAAGAACATGTACAATATGCACCATAAGTCCAAAACATTCATGATAAGTCCAAAACATTCATGACAAGTGCACCAACAAGGAGACAACGTAGAGTATTTATGATAGTCTAATTCTAACCTATGAAGGAAGCAAGCCATTTCAAGAAGCAAAGGCTAACCTCCGAGTCAAAAAGTATGAGCTATTCAAGATGGAAGAAGATGAAGACATTGAAACAATGTTTTCCAGATTCTAGACTCTAGTCTAAGGATTAGAGATACTTGATAAGAGTTAGACTATTGCTGATCATGTGAAGAAGAAACTAAGAAGTCTTCCAAGAAAATGGAGACCTAAGATCACTGCCACTTAGGAAGCAAAGGATCTGAATACTTTTAAGCTGAAATAATTAATCAACTCTCTCTTATCACATTAAAGGCAATAACAAAATCAAAGGATGATGATTTAGAGGATCAGAATAGAGACTCAAAGGAAGAGGAAATGGCTTTCATATCTAGAAAAATTCAAAAGATGTGGCATAATAGAGAGATGAAATTTCCCCAAAGATATTTTAGGTTGTCCAATAGAGGAAAAGGTGATAAATTTGATAAGAAAAACATCATCTTCTATGGATGCAATGAACATGGACATATCAAGTCAGAATGTCTAAATATAGAGAAAAGGAAACATCAGAGGAAAGAGTCTGATGGCTACATGGGATGATTCTGATGAATCCTTTGATGATGAAGAGCAAGCAAATTTGGCTTTGATGGCTCACACCAACTCTACATTCTGACTCTAGAAGTGAATCAGTAGATGAAGAAATTGAGGTATTTTCTAACTTAACTCGACTTGATTTAATTACTGTTATAAATGACTTCTTGAACAAGAATCACAAATTGTTTTTAAAACCGAAAACACTTAGGAAAGAAAATGAAAATCTAAATGAAGAAATTAATGTTTTAAAGAATCAAAGTGTTGAAGTTAAAACATAAAATGCAACTCTGAAAACTGATATTGCAAAAATTAAGGCTAAAAATCTAACTCTATAAAGTAATCATAGTTCAGCATCAATTGAAAATACCATATGTAACTTTGATAAGCATGAAGAAGTATTTCAATACTTTCTTGCTAATGGTTTGGAAAGGAGCAAGTAAGCTTCTATGATTTATGGAATTAGTAGAAATGGTAAAAGAGGTCTAAGATTTGAAGAAACTGTAAGTGAACCTAAACCTATACCCTTTGATATCTTGTGTACTGTTTTGTCTAAGAAAGGCCACTCCAAATTATCTTGTCCCATGTTGAATACAAGAAACGAAAAAAAAACCTTTCAAGACTTTCAAACCAAGACTCAACTAAATTTGGGTACCTAAGAACAAAATTATCAATGTTGTAGATGTCCTCATCATCCAAGTTAAAACACCAATCATGGTACCTAGACAGTGGATGCTCGAGACATATTACGGGAGAAAAGTCTATGTTCCAAGAACTAACATTGAGCAAATGAGGCATAGTGACTTTTGGAGGAAAGAAAAAAGGCTAGATCATTGGTCAAGGTACAATTAGTGGTGCTGCTTCCCCTTCTATTAAAGATGTCTTGTTTGTTAAAGGTCTTAAGCATGATTTATTAAGTATTAGTCAGTTAAGTGAAAATAAATATGATATTATATTTAATAAAAAAGTATGCAAGGCAATTAGTCAGAAGAATGGATCTGTACTATTTACATGTCATAGGCAAAACAACATTTATAAGATAAATATGCTTAGTCTAGAGAAACAGGAGGTTAAGTGTCTAATGTTAGTAAATAAAGAGAAACTAATTTGGCGCAAAAGATTAGGTCATGCAAACCTTAGATTAATATCAAAACTGAATAAACTTGAACTAGCCAGAGGTCTACCTATGCTTAGTTACCAAACTGAAATTATGTGTGAAGCTTATCAAAAGGTAAAACAAACAAAGAATTTCTTTACCCCTAAGAACTGAGTCTCTACCTCAAAGCCCATTGAGCTCTTACATATAGATCTATTATGGCCAGTGAAAACAACTTCTCTAAGTGGAAGGAAATATGGTTTTGTTATAGTAGTTGATTATACTAGGTGGACATGGGTATAATTCTTAAGAAGTAAGGATGAATCCCACAAAGTGTTTATCACATTTTGCAAACAAGTAATGAATGAAAATGGTCTTAAGATTGTAACAATTAGAAGTGATCATGGAGGAAAATTTGAAAACAAGTTCTTTGAAAGTTTTTGTGATGAGAATGGAACCTCTCACAACTTCTGCTCTCCTAGAACAACCCAACAAAATGGAGTTGTAGAAAGAAAGAATAGATCACTCCAAAAAATGGCCAGAACCATGTTAAATGAGATGAATGCTGCAAAACACTTTTGGGCTGAAGCAATTAATACTGCATGTTATATTTAAAAAAAAAGTCTTAATTAGGTCTATATTGAATAAGAAAACCATATGAATAGCGGAAAGGTATAAAAGCTAAGATCTCTTACTTTAAACAATTTGGTTGTACTTTAAACAATTTGGTTATATGTTGAACAGTAAAGATAACCTTGGTAAATTTGATTCTAGATCTCCAAAGTGTACCTTCATGTGATACTCTGAAAGTTCTAAGGCTTATAGAGTGCTTAATAAGGAAACATTAGATTATGGAAGAATCCATACATGTTAAATTTGATGACAAACAACTTGACCTTAAAAATTCAAAGATGATGATAGTGTAGGTTTACCGGAACCAGAGGAAGCACAGACAAACCAAAACGACTAGAAAAATAAGAGGATACAAGCAAATTAGAAGAAGATGACAAATCTTCAGAGGATGAATTTGATCAGGTCAAAAACATTCAAGATAAGTTAGAAGGAAGATCTAGATGGATGTACAAGTCATCTCATCATGAAACTCTAATAATTGGAAGTGCAAATTATCCTTTGAGGACTAGATCATCACTAAATGATACCACTTTGTTTGGCTTACTAGTCTGATCAATTATGCCTACCTCTATTGATGAAGCATTGGCAGATGATGGATGGATTCTTGTAATTCAAAAAGAGTTAAATGAATTTTAGAGGAATGATGTTTAGGATCTAGTACTTAGACCAAAGAATAACATTATTGGAACATAGTCGGTTTTCAGAAACAAGCTACATGAAAAAGGTGAAGTGGTCAGAAACAAGGCAAGACTTGTCGCACAAGGCTACAGTCGGCAAGAGAGCGTTGATTACACTGAGACATTTGCTCCATTGGCCATGTTAGAAGCTATTCGTATCGTATGTTCTTTTGCCGTAAATAATAACATTACATTATTTCAAATGGAAGTTAAAAGTGTTTTTCTAAATGTTTATATAAGTCAAGAAGTCTATGTTAAATAACCCCCAGGTTTTGAAAGTTATAAATTTCCAAATCATATTTTTAAACTTAGGAAATTTCTGTATGGTCTTTAGATAATACACTTTTTAGAAAATCAATAGGAGATGACATTCTTATTATTCAAATTTATGTGGATGACATTATTTTTGGATCAACTAATGACACTTTTTTCCAAGAATTTTCTGAATTAATGCAACCTAAATTTCAAATGAGTGTGATCGGAGAACTTAAAATCTTCTTAGGGATACAAATTTAGAAAAGTCAAAAAGGTATATACATTCCTCAAACTAAATATACAAAAGACCTTCTCAAGAAGTTTAAGATGAGTGATTGCAAACCTATGTTACTTCCATGCACCCAACGTGTTCAGTTGAAAATGATGAATCAGGCGAAAAAGTTGACTAGAAAACCTATAGAGGAATGGTAGGATCCCTACTTAACTTACTACTTCTAGACCTGGCATCATGTTTAGTGCATGTGTATGTGCAAGATTTGAAGCTGACCGTAAGGAATCACTTTTAATTGATGTTAAGAGAATCCTTAGATATCTAAAAGGCACTACCAACATTACCTTGTTCTAAAAGAAATGTTATCAGTACAAACTAAGTGGGTATTGTGATTCTAATTATGTTGGAGATAAACTTGAGAGAAAAAGCACAAGTAGAAATTGCACATTTCTAGGTGACAACTTATTCTCTTGGTTAAGTAAGAAACAAAACACAATTGTCATGTACATAGCAGAAGTTGAGTACATTTCAGCAGCTGGTTGTAACACTCAACTACTTTGGATTAAACATCAACTAGAAGACTACAAAATCCTAGAAACCAACACTTTTGCCATTTGCCTAACCAAAATCCCTATACTTCACCTTAGAGCTAAATTGCATAGAAATCAAACATCATTTCATTAGGGACATTGATAAAAAAGGTGTGCCTAATATCTAGTTTGTAGACACCGAACATTAATGGGCTGACATATTCACCATACCACTAGCAGAAGATAGGTTTGACTTCACCAAGAAAAACTTAAACCTCATTCTTTTACCTAACTGATGTTGTGTCAACCTTAGAATAGTCGAGTTTAGTACTTAGGATAAATTTTATGCTTTATATTTATGTTATTTTCGTTATATTAAAAAAAAGGGCAAAAGTATACTTAGAGTTTTGATGTTAACAAAAGCATTTTATGAAAATAATATTTTTGACTTCACAAAGTATAAAAGAAGATTCATGTATTTGAGGACAATCTAAAATAAAATATGATTCAGATTTATAGTTAAAGAAAATCTTTGACCAAGTTGAAAAAAAGGTATGGTCAAGATTTGAAGAAGATATGATCAACATCTTATCAACAATAAGATATGAATTATTTATAAGAAGATTTGATCAAGATATATCTACAAGAAGATATGAATTATTTACAAGAAGATTTGATCAAGTTTTTTCAACAAGACGATATGAATTATGTACAAGAAGATTTGATCAAGATTTATCACAAGAAATAAATTATTTACAAGAAGAGTTGATCAAGATTTATCTATAAGAAAATATGAATTATTTACAAGAAGATATGATCAAGAATTGTTTACAAGAAGAAACAGTCACAAGAAGATACATTTATTATTTGCAAAGATATGATTCAGATTTTGACAAATGACAAAATACTGAAATGGAGTTAATGATATTCCTGATTGGGAAAGTTCAAAAACCGGTCCAAAACTATGTTCCCGCCGAGGTCAAAGCAAGCAACAGGAAGGAAGTTTCATATGAAGTATTTGCAAACTCAATCTCAACAAAATATGAACAATATAAATCTAAAAAATTTACAAACTCAATCTGAACAAAATACGAATAGAATCAATCTGAAGAATTTACATACTCAATTTGAACAAAATACGAACAAAATCAATCTGAAGAATTTACAAACTCAATATGAACAAAATAAGAAAACAGTCAGTCTTGAAGAATTGCTCAGATTGGATCCAGAAATAAAGAATTGGTTAAAGAACATATTATCAAAAAACATCGTGTTCATAATTATTTTTGAATAAGATCATTGTTGAACAAGCTAGGAATGAAGATACAATTTAAAATTAAACAAAGACTAAATTGAAGCCCTAATTTTATCTATAATTAGATAATCAATGCTGAAGAAGAAGATCATCGAAAAATCAGAAAAGAGTAGAAGAACTCAAGCTCAAAATACCAAATTCTTATTAGAGTTCAAAGAGAGAAACACTTGTTCGAATGAGAAATATTTTCAAAGTTTTTTCCCGTAAAGTGTAATAGTCATTGTTATAATTAGCTTGTTAGAAGAAACTAATCAAGTTCCAAACCTTTGTATTCAAACCCGATAGTGGTGTTAGTGTGCCTTCAACAATCTGGGGTTGTTAGATTGTGTGTTGAAGACTTGGCTGATACAGTCAAGGTGTGTGTCCCTCAAAAGTCTGGAGTTGTCAAGTTGTTTGAGAAGACTGGCTTTGAGGGTCAAGTGCTTTGTAATTCAAGTTGTTGAATTAGTGGATTAAATCCTTCTGAGTGAAGGGACTGAATGTAGTCAAGTTAGTGGTGAACCATGATAAACTACTTGTGTCAATTTATTCTTTCACTCATGAGTTTGGTATTACTTCTACTACAAGTAAAAATCATCAATTCTGAACCAATTTAATAAAATAATAAAAAGGTTATCAACTTAGTCAAACACAATCCAACCCCTTTCTAGTGTTTGCACTTGCATCTACAATAAAGATAATTTTGTTCTTAGGTACCCAAATTTGGTTGGCTCCTGGTTTGTAAGTCTTGAAAGGTTTCTCATCTTTCCTTGTGTTCAACATGGGACAACAATTTTTGGGGCAAACAGAACATAAAACATAAGGTTTGATGAGTTCAGACTTAGTTACTATTTCTTGGTATCCAAGACCTCTTTTATGATTTCTAACAACTCCATAAATCACAAAAGCATACTTGTTTCTTTCTATACTGTTAGCTAGAAAGTCTTGGAATGCTACTTCATATTTATCATAATTACATATGACATTTCCTGAAGGTTTTGAGACATGATTATCTTTATAGTTGTATTTTCTATTTTAAGTTCACCACTTTTATTTTATAAAACATTAATTTCTTCAGTCCGGTTTGCATTTACTTTCCTAATTTCTTTCAATTTTAGAGACTAATTGTGGTTTTTATTTAAATAATCGTTTATGATTTTAATTAATTCAGCTCGGGTTAAGTCAGAAAGTACCTCCATTTCTTCATCTATTGATTCACTTCCAAAGTCAGAATCATTTGCATATTTGTTAATGTCATGTAAAAATGTTCATGATAAACTTATCATTTTCGTATTAATATATGTTAATTAGGAGAGTTTATCTCAAGGAGAGACACAAGACACCACCAGTTGTAGGGGAATATTACTAAAGTATTAAATGTTCCTAAGTATCCTGGTTGTGTGAGGGGTAAAGGGTGTGAAGTCAATCGAAAATACTATTACCAACATCTCCTAGCAACAAAGTTAGTTCCAATCTTATTGTTTCAAAAAACCTACCCGAGGTAATTAATAGCTTTATATTGATTATTGATTTATGATATCTCGTCTTGTGTACTCTACTAGTCATCTTCTACTTACCGTGTGGTTGGTAAGGTGTAGAATATTTTGGGAGACATACTACATCATAAACCACTCTATGTTGGCTATGCGAGAGTCTCAATTGATATTGCTTTAGAGTTGGACGATCCATTGCCTATACCGAAGTTGGAGATGCAAGGTTGGTGGGAGAGGCCACAGTATCATATGTGGCATGACCCAAAAACCTCATTTCTCTGGATGATGAGGTATGTTAAAAAGCATATTTGTCAAATATATATTGTCCATGTTTTACTTACTATTTCGACCACTATGAATATATAGTGTTATATTGCTTTTATTTTGTCTTGAAATTTTTAATTTTTTACACCAGTTTTAGACTCATATTAAATCCAAAGAAAATGGTAAGGATGTTAAGGGGAACGAGTCAATCACATCAAAAAGCATGTATATTGATATGTATCTTAAAGAGAAATACTATTGACAACCGCTTAGTTAATGTTTTACTATTTAAGCATTAGTTAATCATTAATAACTTATCTTCATGATGTTTTAGATTCAAACATAAAAATTGCAACAAGTCAAACAAAATGAGAAGGTTGGACCTAGCAATATGTCGGTTGCAACACCAAAGCAAGCTCTTGCAAAATCAAGATCTCAAAAGTCTTTCCTAAAAAGAGTTGTGCACCTTTTTCTCGATCTGTGCAGTGTCTTGAAACATTTGTAGAAACAAATAGGTCTATGGAAGTGGACATGCATGAAATAACAATGGAGAAAGGTATTTTTGGTGTTTCTTATGTAGAAATTATTAGTAAAGAGCAAATGATAGAGCTTTTCAAACATCAAGAAATAGGTGTTTTTGTTATCTCCATATATATAAGGTATTTCAAATAACTTTAGATGAATGAGTTACTTTTTTGTATCAATGAATGAGTGACTTGATGTTATATTTTCATTCAAGGTACTTGTATGAAAAATTGGTATGTTCGTGTCAATTGATTACCAAATTCTCTTTCATATCTCCCCATCAGATCTCCTTGTTTGAAAATGATCCATCTAGGTCAAAAGTTATTTAGTTGATGTACTGATGGACAATAAAGATCATCCGAATAAGTTGTTTATTATACCATATAATTATGGGTGAGGTTTTCTTTCAAAGTTAATTTATGGTATATTATTTTCACTGTATAAATATATGCGGTTATTTGTATTTGGTTATTCCAAGTATATTCATTTATATATATTTGTTAGAGCTATCTAAATAATCCGCACTCAAATTTCGAAGAATAAATCGAAAAAAGATTATCTGGAGACCAATACAGGTTTTATATAGCTACCTATTATATTTGGTGTATGATTATAAATATTGTTACAAAATTTTGGTCTTATAAAGTTAACATGAGATTCAAGTTTTGTCTTATAAATCATTGCATTGATATATATATATTTTAATTTGTCTAGTCCTCGTCAAAAAAATGCGATAGATTGTGGGTACTATGCTATGAGATTCATGAAAAAAAGTGTCACTTCTAATCAAAATGTGATTCCAAATACGGTATGTAAATTCTATTCCATATAGTTTATATGATTTCAATATTTAATATTTACTTGATTAATTTTAACTCAGTTGCATTATATTTTGCAATACTTTGATGAATTCAAATGTTTGAGTTAGTCTGAAGACCAATGAACTGAAGTTAAGGAAAATTGGTGTCAATGGGTGCTCGGATTAAGAATCATATGCCAAATTGTTAATTTAGTGTTTTTTAGAAACCATTTGATCTTTCAAAATTCAGTATGTGTTTGATCCAATTGGTGTGACCCTGGTCTACTGCCGAGTTTGTCACTGATTTCTATCTTGCCAGGGCAACCCAATGAGGTTTAGTCTATAGTATTGATTGTTTTATCCTTGATTGTATATATTGGTCGCTCAGTTAATGTAATTAGTAGTGTTTGTAATAAGGTTGTATGAGTTAGCTCAAACATCTAAGACTTTATGTTCTCGAACATGGTGGGGAATGTTCGGTACCTCATGATAACAGGAGTCTTATTTTAAGAGATATAAGGATCATTATGTAATTAATTATACAAATTTTTCTTATATGTTATAATTTTGATGTGTTAAATATCATCATAATTTTGTGCAAATATATTTCTGTGTACTTCAACAAAATGAAGAAAAAAAAATATGTACGAGTGCTTCTGTGGATAGGAATTTAAAATGTTGATTGTTTTGATTATAAATTCTTTCACAACGCTTATACGAAAAAACCCGTTGTTATTGACTAATCTTATATTGCTTTGTAAGAGGAAGCGCTGTTATATGTTATGTTAGACGACGCATACATTTAAAAAGCGCTGTTATAGGTTACATAAGAAAACACTTTTTATTTAAAAAACAAAACGATGTCTATACCTTTAATAACGTTAAAATAAACAGTACTTGTAAACGCTATCTAATGCTTAAAAAAACATTGTTTAAGACTTTTCTCGGTGTAGTGTAAGAAGTGTAAGAAGGCCAAATCTATTATGAAAGAAGCCTTTTCTAATGAACTGAGGTTAATAATCCCACTAAAGCAAGTAGAAGCAATGATTCTATGATTCGTTAATTATTAGCACACATATTACCTTGTCTATAAATATGAGACACCTGAAAATCATGTCTTTTAGAAGAAAAATATGATGTTTCAACTTGTTGATCAACTGCCGAGGAACCCGACTAGGATTCTTAAAATTGCTAACCACAAGTGAAGGTCATTTTCTAAACAAAGGTGTAACCAACTTCTAGAATATGCAATTTCAATAGGAGACATAAGCATCAAAACCATCGCTTTAAAAGAAGAAATTATGCCAAAGTTCATGCAAAACAACCAATAAAAGTAGCTTAGGCCTTTCCATTTGCCTCTCTAGGCTTGCCTCTGGCAGCACCATGAATATTACACTTTATCCAACTAGTAGGAAGGGGAGACTAATAAACTTGAAGGGTGGAATTGGGCCACATAGGGTCGACCATGAACCAGGAAGTCTATAAGAACTTGAAACTCTTACATAGATGAAGACATATTTGATCTCGAATAAGATCCAGCCAAATGAACAAAAAGGTTAACCATTTTACAAGCAACCTGAAAAGAAATTTTTATCATCAAAGTGAACCTTAACTGACAATACCACCCGACTGGTACAACATTGATGATGATCAACAGGATCATGACCCTTCCTCACTTGAGAGCTCCAACCTTTAGAACAAACATGAAGGATAGAGATAAGAATATAAATCCTTGTAAATTAATTTTCCCAAAACCGAATGATCCCAAACCACATAATCTTCCAAAGGGAAAAGAGGAATGAAAAGCTGCTAATCTTAGCTGAGATATCAAGAAAAACCAACACAAAATCAGGATACCAACTCCTATTATAAACTACTACGAAATCAAGATAGTTAATTATAGAAAAAATTAATAGCAGGCCTAATAACATGACGTACAAAAAAATTAAAATCCTTGTTATCACCAGTACATTATGTACGATTATTATCCTTGTTGTCACCAATACATCACGTACTACTATTCTCTCTATGAGAAATCCACACTTTAAAAGTAGGCCAAATAACATACTTGAGATAATGAAATCTAGGTTTATAGCCATATAAAAAATAAGCTCTTAAAAAATGTGAATGCACGTTTCCATAGGATAGACTTAGGGTTTTAGTGTATGTTAAAACTAGACTTTTATTATTTAATTTTGTGTGTCATCGTTGATTCTTCAATTCTCAAATCCACTAATGTTCTTGAATAAGAAAAACCATTTTGAAATTTCAATTTATCGTGCAAAATATTAGGTGCTTGTTAGAAACATGTTTGAACATTATGTAATGCATCAAAAACTTTTGCCAAGTGATTTTTAACTTCATAAATCAACTCATGTATTGGTATATCATTTTACAAATGTCCCACAATCATTTTAGAGTGTTTGAAATAGGTGAATAGACTCACCGAAAGTGTTAATTGACTTACCAAACCTCATGTTAGTTAATATACAGACATATGGGTCAATTTTTGTTGTATTGCACTGTCCTTTAAGTTCTAGAACTTTAGATTACTCTAGGGTGGTTCATACTTTTAGTGGTAAATGGATGTGGTCATCTTGAATTGATTCATAATTATGTTGAAGGATTTTTCATAAAATCTAGTTCTTGAGCGTTTAGGAAAGAAATGATTGTTGTAAAGGCTTTGCAATCAATTGTTTACATTTTTGGTAAATGTTCATATTATAATAAAAGAAGAAACTCTCATGATCACTTGATGAACTCTGGTTAATGAGAATGAGTAGACAAATCAATATAAATATCATTGTGATATTTCTTGTCCTTTATTTTGTACTTTCTGATATTATGTTCATCTTTGTTTTGTTAGTTTTCAGGGATGAATGTATGTATTAGCTTGCAGGGACTGGAATCCCTCCTGATTTTTTAATTTCACCTAGTATATACTACTATAATAAAATATTAATTTGTCTTGTAACCACACAAAAATATTAATGTCTTTTATGGTTGTTAATGGCATAAATTTATGATGGAGTTGGAGAGAAAGACACCTATATAATTAGGAAGTTTAAAATAATTAATTATCATGGGGAATTAATTTTCTCCAGGGTTTTTATATCTATTTTTATGGTAATAGTTTTTAAAAAATTAATTTTCATAAACTGTCGCATTAATCACAATACTTTAAGTTTTGATTTCATCGCAACATCAACATAGAAAGATGACAAAATATCTTTCGGGGCAATTTATTGAACTCTAAATTTTATGAACATGTTATACTAAATTCAACTTTCAGGGTTGGAATGTGACGAACAATTCAAATGTGATGAACAATTTGAATGAAGCTTATTCAAACATCAGGAAGTTAAAGATGGTTATATGTTATGTGCTCGAAAAGAAGATTTAGCTCAATTCTGCAAACAGGATATTGCAGGAAGACTAGAAATGAAAGTCTCCAATTGGGTGGAAATGCACTCGAAAAGAAGCAAGATACTCGAGTTCGGAAACAAGACAAATACAACAGGTAGTTGAAAAACTTGCAAAGGAAACTGCAAGTTAGTTAGGGAGATTTCAAGTTGGCAAATAATAAATAAATGGAGATTCTTTGTCTTTAAATAGGAGATTGAATCCCCATTTTGAGGGAGTTCATTTTTCATTCTAGAAATTGTTGATTTGTTAAATGAAGAAATAATTGATAGTCATATCAAACAAGGATTTCAATATATTCACTTAGGAATAATAAAAGTTGTTGTTAAACCATCACATAAGTTAGGACTAAATACTCCCATATTAGTATTACGTGATAATAGAATTAAAAGATTTAATAAATCTATTACTGCTATATTAGAATCAAATTTAAACGATGGTCCTGTTTATTTTAATTGTTATCCAAATTACTCTATGAATTTAGAAAAAGCTTTACTAAAAAATCTTTAGTTATTAATATTCAATGTATGGATGATTTATTTTATGAAGGAGTAGCTAATATTGATATATGCTATAGAATCAAATATAAAGTTTCAAATATAAATTATAATTTTAAGGCATTAAGAAGTACACCTAAAAATGAAACTGTAATTATTGAGGAAAATCTAAAAGGTTCTAATATTACAACTCCTAAAAAACTAAAGGTTTCAAATATTATTACTAAACTACCAGAAGAATGGGTATTAAAAGAAATTATGCCAACACCTAGAATAGAGTCTAGAAAACCTAGACAATTTATTTTAGAAGAAGATGGTAGCATAAGAATTAGAATGAATAGAAGTCAGTCTTTTATATCTAATAAATCATTAAAATATTTATCTGAGACAAGTTCTAGAAAATCACTAGATTCATCATCTACCATTAATATTAATTTAACAGGAGTAGATTTCGTACCCTCAATACTTCAACCATTATATGAGTCTTTCCCAGATTGTCAAGGATCAGAGTCACCAGTGATGTCTCCAACAACATCTCAGGTATTAGGAGTAATTGAATTAGAAGAAGAATTTGAGATAGATAAAGCATGTTTAAGAGAAGATTTCGAAGCAGATTATAATATAAATAAAAGAAAGTGGTATTTTAATAATTTTTCAAAAGAAATGACAAGTGATTAGAGAGAAAAAAATATTATCAGTATCTTAAAGAAATCAGATTAAATATTTATTTCTTTAACTGGTTTGTAGATTATTGTTTAAAAAACAATATAGAAAACCCTTTTATTAAAAATAATTACATAAATGTTAATACTAAAATAAGTAATAAATGGAAGACTATAGATGGTAAAATAGTAGAATCTATACACCCTCCATTAGAAGCAATAAAAATAGAAAAGGATGGAGTTATATTTGAAGTTTCACCCTTTAAAGCCATTAAACATCCGAATCCTAAAAATAAAGAAATAGGAAGAGTCCAAATTCAATTAAACTTTAGTAATCAATTCTTACATACTATGGCTGAACAAATAGATAGAGTAGAATTGCAGGTAAATAAAAATCAACCCTGTACGTCTAGTGAAATTAATTCCTATAAAGATTATAAATTAGATCCCCAAAGACCTATATATAAATTAATAAATTTACCTGAAAAAGAATTAAAAGAAGCAAAGTTAAAAAATAACTCAGATGAATTAAGAGAACAATTAAAAAAGTTAACTATCACAAATAATTCTCAAATTAATGTATTATCACAAGACCCTAATAGCTAGAAATTAATAAAATTAAAAATATGAAAAATACTGGTTACCTAGGAAAAATTAGAAATTATTATCCTAGACCTAGCTACCCAGACTTACAATTTGAAGAAAGTCATTACATGACCTCCGCAGCCTATAGTTGAGATTCTATTATTGAATGGAACATAGTTGGACATAGTGAACAAAACATATTAAATATTATACAAGCCATGACTATGGCAGCCACTGCCTTTAAAACATCAGGAAAAAATATTGATAAAAAAGCGGCATTATTATTAATTACTGGATTTACTGGACAATTAAAAGGATGGTGGGATAATATAGTTACTGAAGAAGAAAAAACTGTGATATTAACAGCAGTTAAAATAGATAATAATGGAATACCAATAGAAGAAGACTCAGTAAATACCGTACTATACGCTATTACAAAAGCCTTTGTAGGAAACCCATTACAATTACAAGAAACCCATTACTATACGCTATTACAAAAGCCTTTATTGTCCAACCATGCCTGATTACCGATGGTATAAAGACATGTTTTTATCTCAAAGTCTACATGCTTCCTGATGGGAGCGCAGATTATTGGAAAGCAAGGTTCATAGTAGGATTACCAAAATTATTTAGTGAAAAAGTTAAAATGAACATTAAGTCAAAATATGATGGTCAAATACCTTATGGATTATTAACATTAGGTCAGATATCCAATTACATTGTAGAAACTTGAATCAGTATTTGTATTGATTTCAAATTACAAAATAAAATGAGAAATGAAGTTACACAAAGTAGAAGAGAATTAGGATCATTTTGGGAACAATTTGGAGTAGAACCTATTAGAGCACCAAGTAAGCAAATCAAGAAAAGACAAAAACAATCTTACAAACCTTATCAAAAAAGAAAAGGTTATAATAAAAAGCAAAGTTATATTAAACAAGAAGATTATGCCCCACAAAAATCTAATAATAAAAAACACAAATACAAAAAACCCACTAAAAAGACATTTGCCAAACAAGATGTCAAATGTTTTAAGTGCGGGAGGATAGGTCATTATGCAAAACATTGTCCGTAAAACAAAAAATTAACGAAATTAATAATTTAGAAATTCAAAGTGAATTAAAAGAAAGTCTAATTAACATTTTAAAAGATATTTTGTTAAACGATGAATCTTCATCTTCGTCAGAAGAATCATCCTTTGAAAAAGACAACATTAATCAAATTACAGATAATTCAGAGTTAGAACAAGAATCTGAAAATAATTACTGTTTAGGTCCTGAATTATGTACCTGTGAAGATTGTGCCAAAACCATTAATGTTATTACAGCAGATCAAGTTAATTCCTTAATAGAAATATTATGAACTATGCCTGACTCAGAACAGAAAAATAATTATGTGAAACAAATGCAAGATATTATAGAAAGAGAACAGAAATTAAAAGAAACAGTTAATGAAGTAGAATTTAAAGAAATTATGAATAGATTTAAACCAGTACAAGTAACTATTAAAGATCTTCAAAATGAAATTACTTTAATAAAAACAAGAAATTAATTAATTAAAACAAAATAATATAGATCTAAATATTAAATATTTAGAAATAAAAGGAAAAGATATATTACATCAATATGAACAACCAGAAAGCTCTAATCTAAAAATAGAGTCAGAAAAGAATAATGATTCATATTTACTTATGTTAAATAAATTAATAATACATAAGTGGTACTGTCCCATTACATTAATAATTAAAGGTCAGAAATTTGAATTTACAGCATTAATAAATTCAGGAGCTGATTCAAATTGTATACAAGAAGGATTAATACCCACTAAGTATTACGAAAAAACTCTAGAACGATTGAGCGGAGCTAATGGCTCTAGGTTAGGAGTATATTACAAATTACCCAACATGAAAATATGTAAGGAAAAAATTTGTTATCAAACCTCCTTCTTATTAGTAAAAGACATTAATGATGAAGGCTCTGTTGGATCTTCTCAAAGTTTTACCCAACAGAACGAAGATGATTGTTACGGAATGGAAGACATTGAAAGACTCAATTAAAAACCCCCATTATTGTGACATCTCCATTATCTCTATCAGCATTAAAAGATTAACTGACAACATGTGATTACGTTAGACCAGAAATACATTATCAGGCTAGCTCACCTTTGTGGATATGGCCAACAAGAATTAAAGCAACTTTTGACTATTATTTTGTCGTGTTGTAATCATTAAAATTCTGAATCATGTAAGAGCAATAATGTAAAATAGCCCGAAGATAATTTAGTATTTTCAATCGTTCCTTATGCCTATAAAAAGGAATGACTTCTTCATTGTAAATACACGCTTCTACAACCCATCAATCCTTGTAATAAAAATTCTCTCTGAAAATATTCTAAGTTCTTACATCTCCAGCTTTCACGTAATCAAATATTTGTAAGTATATCTTCATCATTGATTTGAACATATTTTACAATTGGCCCTTTTATCATTATGTTTTTCAGTCAATATTAATGTTTAATATAGATTTAACTAATTTCATAACTTATCTTCCTTATTATCATAAATTTAATGACTTTCATTGGATTATGTTTGTTTTTCTTGGATCAATTTGTGCATTAAAATTCAATTTTTATTTATCATTTCCATATTAAAAATAAATAGAGTTTTTTTTTTACTATTCGTCATTTTTTTACCGTTTTTAAAAAATATGATATATATTTTTGCTTTATATATATATATATATTATTTTTACTAATTATACATATGGTATTATGAGTTCTTGTAATTTTTACCGTCATTTTTTACTTTTACCGTTAATTTTTACTGTTTATGAAAATATAATAGCATTATAAAAGGGCCAGTTGTAAAATATGTTCAAATCCATGATGAAGATATACTTACAAATTTTTGATTATGTGAAAGCTGGAGATGTAAGAACTTAGAATATTTTCAGAGAGAATTTTTATTACAAGGATTGATGGGTTGTAGAAGCGTGTATTTACAATGAAAAAGTCATTCCTTTTTATAGGCATAAGGAACGACTGAAAATACTAAATTATCCTCGGGCTATTTTACATTATTTCCCTTACATGATTCAGAATTTTAATGATTACAACACGAGAAAATAATAGTCAAAAGTTGCTTTAATTCTTGTCGGCCATATCGACAAAGGTGAGCTGGCCTGATATGCATTTCTAGTCTAAAGTAATCACATGTTGTTGTCGGTTAATCTTTTAATGCTGATAGAGGTAATGGAGATGTCACAATAATGGGGTTTTTAATTAAGTCTTTCAATGCCTTCCATTCCGTAACAATCATCTTCGTTTTTAATTGAGTCTTTCAATGCCTTCCATTCCGTAATTTTTTTAGAAAATCTTTCTAGCTTGAGGAAGCAGATATTTCTGCCATAAATTTAGCCTTTTCAGCTAAAAATTGGCCTTCTTTAATATTTTCTCTAGGTTTAACTAGATAATTCTGATTTTTAGTAAACCAAGCATTAATAACGTCTTTAGTTAATAAGTCTGGATTAAACTTATTCCACGATTTTATTTTTATTACTCTAAGTACCCAATTAGTATTTGTATGAGGAATGGCTAATTCCTTTTTATAAGTCCACGCCGTTATCCAAGATACTCCGAAGCTTGCATGGAACATTAATAATTTTGTATGGTCCTGAAATTTTGTTTCTTGATTGAATAATTGATCATATCATGATCTGCCATCAGATTGCTATTCTTTTCAATCCTATCATAGAAAATACTTATGCAACTGATCAAATTCTGGCCATGCAAATGGACCAAATTGCTGATGCATTCGGAGCCCCAAATGATGATGATAATGGGGTAGTTAACCAAAAAATTCCTCAGGGACTCAACAATTAGGACAAAACATTGGGGGGCATCATCTTTAGAACATTGTTGAAAGAGTATTGAACATACATGGTTTTAATATGTAGGCTATGCAAATAGACATTATTTTGTGTTCTCATTCCCAAGTGCCTTAGTTTACGAAGTATTCTGGTGGGGCAAAGGAATCAACAGTTTAACATGTGGCTATATATCAAATTGAATGCGGGGATCTTGAAAATGATGAATATTTAATGATGAAGTATTTACCTAGTTCTTTAACAAAAGATGACTTCATGTAGTTCACCACATTGTCTCGAAATTCAGTACCAAATTGGAATCACTATGATGTTCAAAGAAAATGGTTACTCATCAAACAAGGGATATGTCCCAATTGGATGATAGGGCTAGGCAGATAAAAAAGTTGAATTTCAAAAAAGAGAAACTTAGAAAACAAGAACGCGGCACTCAAAAGGATAAAGGGCTATATTTGACCTTGGGCTATATTTGACCTTGGTAGATCAGGAGTGCATAGAAAATGATGATTCGAACGATTTTAGTGACAGAGGTGTTAATCTTGCAGAACTAAAATATGGCCCTCCATATTAATGTCAAAGTTTTAAACCTTATATTTCGAAAGATAATTCGTATTCCACTGCCCCTAGGAAAACATATGCGTTTAATATTAACAAAGTTGATCACATTTTTGACATCCTTTAGAAAGATCAACAAATACTTTTATGTGAAGGCCATAAAATTCAAAATACTAAAAAATTCAAAATACCTTTGGCCATCATACTAATTGCTGTCAGCATTTCAGGGACACTATTCATAAAGCAATTGAAGAAGGTCAATTGGTATTCAAAGATAAACCAAAGGCTACAATGAAAGTGGACGAAGATCTATTCCCAATTGCAGCAAATTATGCTGAACCTGATTTGAGCATTTGTATGGTTGAAACAACATTTATAGAAGAGGAAAATGATCTTGCCACTATCATGGAACAATTCGTAGAAGAAACTTTGAGCAAGATCTATCCTCAAGACCTTCCTTTTTATTTTGACAATGTGGTTGTTACTAATAATTTTAGTGACTAAAAGATGCAGGTCCCTTTCGAAAATATTTTATTTTGCAAGATCCTTCCATAGTGATGGTGGAGATGAAATTAAAATTTCACCATCTCCGAAACTTATTCGTCACATGAAATAAGAAAGAAAAATGTGAACCACATGATTAGGAAGTTAATATGGGGCAATGCCTTAACAGTAAAATATGCCCTTGGATTGTCGCCTGATTGATTCTTAGGCTAGCATCAAGTTCATGACGTTAAATAAGCGCTTCGTAGGAGGCAACCTGCATTAACATATTTTTATTTTAATTTTAATTCTAGTTCAAATTTACTATTTTGGTATGTTTAATTGTTTTAGGAAATAAAAGCTCCAATTGAAATCTCTTTTAAGGAAGTTACTGTTACTTTCTCTCATTTATTTTTTCATTTGTGTCTATTTGAATATTATGCATTGAGGACGACGTTTAGTTTGCATAGTGTAGAAGTTGCTTGATTGAGTCTTAACAATTCAGAAGGATTCTTGCTCAAATTGAAAAATTCAATTATGGTGCTTAGGTGAATTTCATTTATGTTATTTGTTTGTTCTCTTTGCTATTAAACTAAAATTTGAGTGCCATAACCTTTTACCTTTAAACACTTGAGAGTGGTATATTGTGTGATCCCTATCTTTGAATGTTTGATTGCATGAAACTTCAGTCTCTAACTTGGTATTCTTTTGATTCTTCCTTGAAATTGAAAATTGTGTTTGTCTTAGTTACTTGTTATCTTGGTCCTTGTCTCCCTGACTTGGTTGTGCTCTTTATTGTTTGAATTCATATATGACTCAGACGTTACCTTTGAACAAGCAAAGGTTTAAGTGTGCCGGAATTGATGAACTCATTATTTTTAGGATTTTAAGAAGATATTTACCCTCTATTTTATTTTATTTTAGGATTTTGATATTGTTGTATCCTTAATTATTTCTTTTAATTTTAGAATTAATCATGAGTTTATGAAGTTGAATGAGTTTTGGATGCAAAAATATGGATGGATCTACATTTGATGCAAATCCAATTTAGATGTCATAAGACAAATACATATTATATTATAATATAATATATTTGTGCTCTGCAGTTGAGAATAAAATGGAATTGAATGAATTTGTTGCATATTTAGAATTGATAATTAAAAAAGAATTTTTTTTATTTGATCTGCTATCATGCTACAAATGATTATGCATAATAATAAAAGGAGAGGAGAAAGCATAATATAAGGGAAATAATATAAAGAATGGAGTCAGTGCGTGAAGAAAAAAGGGAGTGTAGCACAAAGGACAAAATATAGAAGTGGCACCACAATCACAATCCGGAGATAATTGAGAGTCTTTTTGAGTGCTTGAAGTTGGAGTAAAATGTACAACGTTTGGTAAAAAAAATTTCATCCTTATTTGGGGTTTTTATTATTCTCCTTGGATTTGATGAATCGCAATTTGACTTTGTTTATTATAATGAGCAACTAAGTTATCTTCTAGGGTCTTTTATGGATCTTGTAATTGAGATACCCTTTTTCTATGACTTAGTTTTATGTTCTAGTTCTAATTTGAATTTCTATTTTTATTTTAATAAATATTGAGATACCCTATGGATACGATACTCTTTTATACAACTTCTACGATAGAGTGCACTAGCAAAGTATGTTTTTAACGCAACACAACATCAAAGGGTAATCGGAAGATGATGGATTCCTTCCTTGATAATCATAACAGATACCTTATAGAAACCCTAGAAAGGCTCAATATATAACGAGCACCCCTAAGGTCAACAAAAATTCTAATCCTAAAACCTCTCATTCTCTAACAAATTTTTGATCGTCAGAGAGTGTACAAGTTTAACCCCCGATGTGGAGCTGAATACAAATGATCAAATGCTTCTTTCAACCACCATTCACATTCTCGGAGCCAATTTCTTGTATTGAGTATTCCTTATACTGAATATTGTATAAGGTACACACCACAACGTGGAGCTGAAAACAAAGAATCAAATACTTCCGTTAACCACCATTCACCACCGTTCTCAGAGTCAAGTTCATGTGTTCAGTATTCCTTGTACTGAATAGTGGCATCCTCTGTGGTTAATTTCCAATAACATCCCACCTTTACTGATTAGATATTTTTGAACTTGACTCATGGCTCCCAACAAGAAGAAAACTGCAAGGTCAACAAACATAACAATCGACTCTCAGCCCCACCAAGGTCAACTCGATGGCCTTATGACCACTATGTCCGTTGAGCAAAGAAGAAAGGTCTAATGAATCATCTGATGAAGATGAAGACGATGCAAACATAGCTTTGATGGCAGATACACACTCTCACTCTGATTCTAACTCGGACTCTGAAGTTGCGGATGAAGAAATATAGGTATATTATGACATATTTCGTAGTGAACTCATAGATATGTTAAATGAGTTTCTCAACAAGAATCAAAAGGTTACTCCAAAACCTAAGTCTCTAAGAAAATCTCATGATATCTTAACAACAAATGCAGTTCCCTTGAAAAGGATTTTGAAAACCTAAAAAGGGAAAATCTAACTCTGAAAGAAAATGTTTCAAAAACTTCAGAGGATAAAATCTGCAATTCTATTAACTATGAAATAGCTTTTCAAGAATTTCTTGCAAATTTTATAGACAAAAGTAAACAAGCTTCTATGGTCTATGGTGTTTGTAGAAACATTAAACGTGGCATAGACTTTGATGAAAGGAAAGAAAATGCTAGATATACTCAACCTAATATTGTTTGCGCATACTGCAATAAGAAAGGTCAAAATAGAAGAACTTGTCCGATGCAAAAAACATGGAAAGACAAGATTATCATAACTAACAAACCAGGACCCAACCAAATTTGGGTACCAAAGGACAAAATAATCTATCTTTTAGATATCCTTAGCAGCAAAGTCTAAAACACCAGTCATGGCACTTGGACAATGGATACTCATGACAAATGATGGGAGCAAAGCTTATGTTCCAAGACCTGACCCTCATGAACGGAGGATTGATAAGCAAAATAGATATCAGAGGAACCAGATATATCAAATGAACTAGAACTGTTAGAGGAACCATCAAAATTAGAAGATATCCATGACCACTCAAATCATGTACATCAAGAATGCTAACCTGGATGGAGATACAAATCATTTCATCCAGAATCTATGATCATAGGAAATGCAAAAGATCATCTGAAAACCAGAAAAGAAGTCAATTGGAACCAACTTGTTTTTAGAAACTAACAGAAACATATTGATGTCCTCCATATGCATTGCTTGTAGTAAAATAGAGTAAATGGCTAAAAATATGTTTGCTCTGCCTATGATCATATCGAATTTATTTGTGCCTCTGGTTAATCTATCCTCTAATAGGTGTAAAGGAAAATCAAGTATATCCCCTACCCCAATACTCATGCGCACTTCCCTTATTTAGGCTCTAGAGGAAGTTGGAGGCTCTATTCAAGAGGAACACTTAGTATCATCACTTACTCCTATATTCAATATCTCCGACCTCATCAAAATAAGAATGGTGTCCCCCAAGAGAAGGGGGGTCGAATTGTGTTTGCCAAAGTTGACACCTTTTTGATAATTTATAAATAAATAAAAAAACTAGTTTGGTTTTGGAGATTTACTTAGAGTAGAAGCAATCGGATTCAGATGCATCAAGCAATGAAAGCATAAATAGTTTGACACGTAGATTTATCGCGGTTCACCATTAACTGGCCACATCCAGTTCCCTCATTCAAAAGGATTTAATCCACTAATTCAAATATCTTGAATTACAAAGCACCTTGCCCTCCAAGTCAGTCTTTCCAAACAGCCTGACAACCCCAGACTTTTGAGGAACTAACCACCTTGACCCTACAAGCCAAGTCTTCTCCTAACAACCGATATTGAAGAAGGAAATAAACCACTATCGGGTTGGATACAAAAGATTGGAACTTGAGTAGTTGCTTCTAAAAAGCTGATGATAATAATTACTCTCACACTCTAAGAAAAGAACACTCAGAAAATATTTCTAACTTGAACAAGTATTTCTCTCTTTGAATTCTAAGACTACTATTTTCTGCTTTTCAATGTTTTTCTTCTTCAGCCTTGAGTATCTTTTTATAGTGAAAATTTAGGCTTCAATTTAGTTCTTGTTTAATTCTGAAATGTATCTTGTTTAGATTGAGTTTGTAAATTCTTCAAATTGATTCTATTTCTATTTTGTTTAGATTGAATTTGTAAATTCTTCAGATTGATTATGTTCTATTTTTGTTCATATTGCGTTTTAAATTTCTTCATATTGATTCGGTTCATATTTTGTTGTAGATAAATCTTGATCAAATATTATACAAATTTTGATCAAATCTTCATTAAATCATAATTAAATCTTCTTCAAATTTTGATCAAATGTTCTTGAAATCTTGATCAAATCTTAATTAAATCTTCTTCAAATCTTGATCAAAAAACACTTTCATACTCTTTAAAGTCAAATATTAAGTTGTCACCTAGAAATGTGCAGTTGCCACTAGTGCTCTTTCTTTCAAGTTTATCTCCAGCATAATCAGAATCACAATATCCACTCAGTTTGTACTTAGGAGATTTCTTGTAGAACAAGGTAAGGTTGGTAGTTCCTTTTAGGTATCTAAGGATTCTCTTAATAGCAGTTAAATGTGATTTCGTAGGGTCAGCTTGAAATCTTGCACATACACAAACACTAAACATGATGTCAGGTCTGGAAGCGGTAAGGTAAAGTAGGGATCTAATCATTCCTCTTAGTTTTTTGGTCAACTTTTTTGCCGGAATCATCTTTTTCAAGTGAACAAGTAAGGTGCATTGGTGTAGCCATAAGTTTGCAATCACTCATCTTAAACTTCTTGAGAAGCTCTTTTGTATATTTAGTTTGATGAAATTATATACCTTTTTGACTTTGCAGAATTTGTATCCCTAAGAAGAACTTAAGTTCTCCCATCATACTCATTTGAACTTAAGTTCTCCCATCATACTCAATTTAGAAAATTCTTGTCAAAGAATGCCATTAGTAGATCCAAAAATAATGTCATCAACATAAATTTGAATAATAAGAATGTTATCTCCTATTGATTTTCTAAAGAGTGTATTATCTACTTGTTCTCTTTCAAAGTTATTTTTAATCAAGAAGTTACTAAGTCTTTCATACCACGCCCTAGGTGCTTGTTTTTGACCATATAGAGATTTCATAAGTTTAAAAACATGATTTGGAAATTCAGAACTTTCAAAACCTGGGGGTTGTTTAACATAGACTTTTTCACTTATATAACCATTAAAAAAAGCACTTTTAACATTCATTTGAAATAATGTGATGTTATTAATTGCAGCAAAAGAAAGTAGGATACGAATAGCTTCTAACTTGGGCACTGCATCTCAAACATCATTTATCTCAAATTCATTTAACTCTTCTTGCATTGCAAGAATCCATCCATCATTTGCCAATGCGTTATCAATAGAGGTAGGCTCAATTGATGAGATTAAGCCATACAAAGTGGTATCTTTAAGTGATGATCTGGTCCTCAAAGGATCACTTGCACTTCCAATGATTAGAATTTTAGGGTGAGATGACTGGTACTTCCATCTAGATCTTTCTTCTCACTTATCTTGACTATTTATAACTTGATCAGATTCATCCTTTGAAGATTTGTGATATTCTTCTAATTTGCTTGTATCCTTTGTTTTTTCAAGTTCTTCTGGTTTGTCTGCATCGGCTTCCTTTGGTTCCGGTAAACCTGCATTATCATCATCTTGCTTTGACTTTTCAAGGTCAAACTGTTTGTCATCAAATTTAACATGTATGGATTCTTCCACACTATGAGTTTCCCTATTAAACACTCTATAAGCCTTGGATCTTTCAGAGTATCCAATGAAGGTACACTTTTGAGATCTAGAATCAAATTTCCCAAGGTTATCCTTAGTGTTTAACATATAATAAGTACAACCAAATTGTTTAAAATAAGAGATGTTAGGCTTTTTACCTTTCCACAATTCATATGGTGTTTTATTCAATATAGATCTAATATAGACTTTATTTTGAATATAACATGCAGTATTAATTGCTTCAGCCCAAAAGTGTTTTGCAACATTCATATCATTTAACAAGGTTCTGGCCATTTCTTGGAGTGATCTATTCTTTCTTTCTACAACTCCATTTTATTGGGGTGTTCTAAGAGAGAAGAAGTTGTGACAGATTCCATTATCATCACAAAAACATTCAAAGAACTTGTTTACAAATTCTCCTCCATGATCACTTCTAATTGTTACAATCTTAAGACCCTTTTCATTCATTATTTGTTTGCCAAATGTGATAAACACTTTGTGGGATTCATCCTTACTTCTTAAAAAATTTACCCACGTCCACCTAGTGTAATCATCTACTATAACAAAGCCATATTTCTTTCCACTTGAAGAGGCTGTTTTCACTGCCCCAAAGAGATCTATATGTAAGAGCTCAAGGGGCTTTGAGGTAGAGATTGAGTTCGTAAGGGTAAAGGAGTTTTTTGTTTGTTTTCCCTTTTGACAAGCTCCACACATAATTTCAGTTTTGTAACTAAGCATAGGTAGACCTCTAACTAGTTGAAGTTTATTCAGTTTTGAAATTAAACTAAGATTTGCATGACCTAATCTTTTGTGCCAAATTAGTTTCTCTTCATTTACTGACATAATACACTTAACCTCTTGTTTCTCTAGACTAAACAGATTTATCTTATAAATGTTGTTTTGGCTGTGACCTGTAAAGAGTACAGATCCATCCTTCTGACTAATTGCCTTAACTGACTAATAGTTAGTAAATTATGCTTAAGACCTTTAAAAAACAAGATATCTTTAATAGAAGGGGAAGTACCGTTACCAAATGTACCTTGACCAATGATCTGGCCTTTTTGCTTTTCTCCAAAAGTCACTGTGCCTCCTTTTCTCATAGTTAGTCATTGTCCAGGTACTATGATTGGTGTTTCAACTTGATTGCTGAGGACATCTGCAACAAAGATAATTTTGTTCTTAGGTACCAAAATTTGGTTGGCTTCTGGTTTGTTAGTTTTGAAAGGTTTCATGTCTTTCCTTGTATTTAACATGGGACATGATAATTTGGAGTGACCTTTCTTAGAGCAAACAATACACAAGATATCAGAGGGAATAAGTTTAGGTTCAGTTACAGTTTCTTCAAATCCTATACCTCTTTTACCATTTCTATTAACTCCATAAATCATAGAAGCATATTTGATTTTTACAGTTTTCATAATTGTTTTTTCTGTTTTAGATTCAACATTTTGATTCTTTAAATCATTAACTTTTTCAATTAGATTTGTATTTTCTTTCCTAAGTGTTTTCAGTTTTGAAGACAATTTGTGATTATTATTTAAAAAATCATTTATAGTAGTAATTAAATCAGATCGAGTAAAGTCAGAAAATACATCAATTTCTTCATCTGTTGATTCATTTATAGTAGTAATTAAATCAGATCTAGTAAACTTTTTATAGGTGCATTCATATAGATGCATTGTTATGCACCTTTTACAGCGCTTTTTCAAAAAAGCGCTGTAGTATGTGCATTGTAATGCACGTTTTACAGCGCTTTTTTGAGAAAAAAAGCGCTGTAAAAGGTGTTTTTTTTTTCTTATTTTAGTTTTATTAAAAATGCTGTAAATTTTAAAAAGCGCTTTTTGATTTTTATGGCATTTTTTTAGAAAGTGCTGTCTTTTAATTTTATTCCAAAATCATTTTTATCCAAGATCAGTTCACAATCATTTCTCACAATTAGTTCACACATTTATTGCACAATCAAATTAACTTTATAACTATACATATTTACACAACCAGTTCACAACAAATTACATAACAGCACAGAACAAATTACAACATATCAGAATACATATTCACAGCTTTTCACATATATACTACATATTCATATCAGAACAAATTACATATTCATATACATATTCACATATTCACATATATACTACATATTCACAGCTATTCAAATGTGCCCTATTCATATAACTACATATTCATATACATATAACTATCAGAGAAGTACATTTCAGAACAGAACTACCCCTTGTAGCATATAACTATCCCTTGCAGCATGCCATTTCCCAGCAAATCAAATAATCTTCATTTCAATCACATACTAACACTAGTCTTCCTTTATTTCAATTAGATCTCTTTCAGAGTATGTTCGACTGGAATTGTCAAAGTACTGTGCGATATAAAAATTGAACATAAATAAGTTAGAATCAAATATATACATAGTTTATATATGAAAATCAATTAATGAAAATACCGTACCGTTTCTGGAATTATACTTTTATTCTTATCAACAATCTTCTTCATGAATCGCAATACATAGTACCCACAGTCGATGTTGTTAATTTGACGAGGGCACTATAAAATAAAACATATAAGTCAATAATTATTTGTGCATTGATTGTAAATGAAATTTTAAAGGCATATATTTCAAACCTTTATTGGAATCCATGTGACGTTATTTGACTTTTGCTTCGACACTATCGAATAAATAAATGTGATTATTATAGCATTAACAAACACATTATTTATATATATATGTAAAAAATAAATGAATATTACTTACGTGTCAAACATAGTGATTGTTGTAATGGCCGTGCAAGGGATCTAGGTAGTATATAACTTCAGAGGTCGCATTGATTGCAAATAGCATCCAATGTGCCCTACAACAACAAAAATTTGGTTTACACAACTAATAAATTAAGATCTCATAAATTAAAAAAGATATAAATAAAGAATATATAATTACGTACCCTGAATTATATGGTGCAAGGAACAACTTATACTTCTCTTTATTTCCTAATAGTATATCTACAACGTATTTCTTTACATTCACTGGATCGTGTTTAAGCATCGAAATCTTATGCGGAGACAAGAATGAAAATCTATTTGACAATCTGCGCGTGCACACGAACTTCTCATACAAAAGCCTTCAATAAAAATTTCAAATTTCAAATTAGATTAATTACCAATAAATTAAATTAATTACAAATAAATGCAATTAAAAGTAATTTTTACCTAATGTATAAGCTGATGACAGTAGCACTCAGCTCCTTATGGTCGAGAAGTTCGTATATGTGCTCTTTTTCTAGAAATTCTTCATACTCATCTCCGAATATAGCTTTATCCATGCTTATTATTCGTGAATCGTTGTCGCCGCCCATACTTGTTTTTGCCTGTATGTCAAGACACGACCCATATCGAGCAAGTCGTGGCTGACTTATTTTAGGAGCAGGAGCAGCAACTGATTTTACACGATCCAGTTTTTGAGCAGCAACTTTGGCCGCTTTATTACCCTCCAGCTTTTGCAGTTTGCCAGCTTTATTGCCCTCCAATTTTTTAAATTTGCCGGCTTTATTTTTACCACGAACATCCAGTTGTGGTGCGGCAGCTGGCTTGCTGGCTTGCTGTGCGGGTGGTTTATTGGATTGAATCTGAAAAAATGAGGTTAATCAGGCACAATCCCGGTGTATTTTCCCAGCAACTCTAAGCACGTAACTCTTTCTCACCTCGTCAACATCAAAAGCTGTCTGCAAACCAAATAAAGATATAGTTTGAGTAAAGTACTTCAAAGCAGTCTGTAAAAAATTATAAGTAAAAAAGTGGAGTAAAAAATTACTTGTATATCAGCCCACAATACATATTTTGCACCCTTCAATTCCTTATCTCTCCAATCATCTATTGTGATGGGGATATTCTGACGAACAACAACCCCAATATAACTTACAAACATTGAACTGTTGGGGTCAATTGGCTGACCACTCTCATTCCATCCCACCTAATAAACTCATATAGTAAGTACCTCAAATTATAAACAGCAAACAAAGCAAACACCAAACAAAGTATAGTATGACATTTTGAAGTATAGTATACCTCAAATTTTTGCCCAGTACTTCTTGCTTTTATAACATTTTGCATTATGGTTGCACCATGTTTAACTTCATTTTCGTATGTCATGGTGTTTCCAACTTCTTCATTTTGACATTCTAAATCTTTGTTGGTATCCATTTATCTACAACAAGTTCAACATGCAATTCAGTATAACTTCAACAAGTTCAACATGCAGTAGTCTAAGTGCGTAGCAGTATAAGTTCAACATGCATTTTAATGAAACAAAAAACTAATAAATACAATACCTGAAAAGTGCGAAGAAATACTTAGGGTTACGAGTTCGTAGGGTTCGGTTAGTAACAAAGAAGAACAAGAACAACGCAGAAGACGAACGAAGACAAAACGATCGTAGGGTTACGGGGTTCGCAGAAATACGTAATAAGGGTTACTAAATATATATGGTTACGTAATGAGAAGGAGGATGAAGATGAGGAGGAAACAAATGTATGAAGTTTACGTAATGAGGGTTAGTAATGAGGAGGAAACAAGGGTAGGGTTCGTAGGGTTCGCAATGAGAAGGAGACTGAAGAGGAAATTGAAACAAGCGTATGAAGTTTACGTAATGAAGATGAAACTGAAGAGGTTTACTGTTATATATAAAACCCTATTACATCACTTTTTTGAAAAAACGCTGTAATAGGTCTCATTATTTTATTTTTTAAAAGCCTACTACAGTGCTTTTTTAGAAGCCTTTTAAAGCGCTTGTGAAAAAGCACTGTAAAAGACCTTGTTATTTTTATATTTTTAAAAGCCTTTTACAGCGCTTTTATACAAAGCGCTTTAAAAGGCTTCTTTGTTTTATTATATGCAAACGCTATGTGACCCTTTTACAGCGCTTATGTAGAAAGCGCTTTAAAAGCCCTCTTTATTTTATTTTTTTAAAAGCCTTTTACAGCGCTTTTGCAAAAGAGCGCTGTAATAGGGTTTTATATATAAAAGGCTTCTTTGTTTTATTATATGCAAACGTCATGTGACCCTTTTATAGCGCTTTTGCAAAAGAGCGCTGTAATAGGGTTTTATAAATAAAAGGCTTCTTTGTTTTATTATATGCAAACGATGGATTAATCCAAATTCCCTCATCATGATCATCTCTAAGATATAAACCATCACCAGTTGAATCAATTTTACGTGGTTGTGATGTTGCAAAGAAAAGATCATTACCAACATCTTCATCATTATTGTTATCATCACTTATTTTATTGGTCGATAGGATAACGAACCATTTATCATTAGCAGGATCAGTGACATAAAACACTTGTTGAGCTTGTGACGCTAAAATAAAAGGCTCATCTTTGTATCCCACCCTATTAAAATCGATAAGCAAGAACCCTGACTCATCAATCCGAACGCCATTATTATTATCGACCCACTTGCAACCAAATATGGGAACACAAAACATTGTGTAGTATAGCTCCCATATGCGCTCGATAACCCCAAAATATGATAGATTTGCATATATTGGGTTCTTGTCTTTTGCACTTGAGATATGCATCGCTCCAGCTACGAGAGTGACTCCGCTATTTTGCATAGTGGTTTGATCATCTTGTTCTTTGGTATAAAATGTGTAGCCATTAATTACATAACCGGTGTTAGAAAAGACATGTAAACTCGGACTATTTGCTAGCCACCTCAATCTCTGTGAAATTGATCCGGGGTCTACATCAAACTTTGACTTTATGTGATTTTCTAACCATGTTATGAAACTTCGATTGTGCTCTCGAGTTATCAAATTTTGATTCCTATTCATGTTCAAACTAAATAACTGATCCATGTGTATTGTAACAGACGGTTGAACCTCATCATCATTGTGCAGAACATACAATTGTGCCTGCTCCCATTCTGTCCTTGATATAGTCATTAGTCTCTTTCCAATTATCCCTTCTCTTGATAATCTTCACAAATGACGAGACTTGGGAAGCCCTATGGATTCAACATTGGAAAAATATTCAGTACAAAATTCTGCAGCTTCTTCGACAATGTACCATTCAGCAATACAACCTTCTGGTCGACTTCTACTTTTTACGTACCTCTTAATATTTTCATATATCGTTCTATCGGGTACATCCATCTCATATAAGTTGGCCCACAAAGTTGTGTCTCCTTAACAAGATGAACATTAAGGTGAACCATTATATTAAAAAACGAGGGTGGGAAATACATTTCAAGCTCACACAAAGTAACAACAATTACCCTTTACAATGTCGGTAATTTCTGAGGATCGATCACTTTACTACAAATTTCCCTGAAGAAGAAACATAATTTAGTTATGGCTCGGCGAACTTTTTCAGGTAAATTTGAACGTATACCTATTGGTAGCAAATGCTCCATTAGAATATGACAATAATGGGTCTTCAAACCTTTAACTTGAGGTCTTTCATACAAACTAAAGTTTTAATGTTTGAAGGGTATCCTTCTGGAACTTTAACTTCGTGTAGAAATTTACACAAAACAATTTTTTCCTTTCTAGATAGAGTATGAGCGGCTGGAGGTAGATATGTGCGATTTCTTTTCTTTACGGAACCCAATTCATTTCTGATTCCCATATCGACCAAGTCCAATCTTGCATTGATGCCATCCTTAGACTTTCCTGGTACATTGAGTAACGTACCAATAACACTGTCACATACATTTTTGTCAATATGCATCACATCGAGAAAATGTATTACATACAATGACTTCCAATATGGCAATTCAAAGAAAATTGACTTTTTCTTCCACCCAGTTTTGTCCAGCTCTCCCGCAAAAGGTTTGCCAAATTTATTGGTCAAACCTTGTACTTTTCCAAGTATTTGATATCCAGTCGGTGCCACATGAGCTCTATCTTCCTCTGATTTTCGATTGAATGCATTTCTCCACCCACGATACTGATGACTATAAGGTAAAAATCTACGATTTCCAAGAAATACATTCTTCTTACAATGTTTCCATCGCATCCAATTTGTACTCACTTGACATATAGGACATGCACACTGACCTTTAATGCTATATCCTGATAAATTACCATATGCTGGAAAATCATTAATTGTGCCGAACAACATAGCCCTCAAATTGAAACATTCTTTCTTATACCCGTCATAAACTTCCACACCTGTCTCCCACACCTGTCTCCCACATAATTTTTAAATCTTCAATTAAAGGAGCCAAGTATACGTCGATATCATAAACTTACGCTTCATACATAACCATGGAGGTAGGTTATAAATCAACAAAATCACAAGCCACGTGCTGTGTGAGAGGCTTTGAAGACCATGTGGATTCATTCCATTAGTAGAAAGTGCAAGTCGTAGATTTCTTGACTCTATCCCGAATTCAGGATACTCGTGATCAATTTTTGCCCATTGTGGAGAATCTGCAGGGTGTCGAAACTTTCGATCTCTAATCCTTTCATCTGCATGCCATATCAAGTGTTTTGAATCTTCTTCACTGCGATACATGCACCTAAATCTTGGTATTATAGGAAAATACCACACGACTTTTGCTGGAGTAGATTCTTTCTTCTTATATCGAGAGACATTGCATTTCGGACACGCCTTTAGTAATTCATATTCGTTTCGAAATAAAATGCAATCGTTAGGACACGCATGAATCCTTTCATAACTCATACCAATAAAGCACAAAATTAGTTTAGCCTCGTAGGTTCGACTGGGAAGTTCATTATCATCTGGCAACATATCTTTTAAGAGTGTTAGTAATTCTGTGAAGCTTTTATCAAACCATCCATTACTCGCTTTTAAGTTGTACAACTTTAATATCGTCGACAGTCTTGTGAATTTAGTACAGCCATTGTATAATGGTTTCTCTGCATCACTCAACAAGCTCTCAAACATTTTAGGACAATCACGAAGATCTTCTTCAACTGCTTTTGCAATCTCCTCAACTCGGTCCGGCTCATATGTATTTGTGTCGAAATTAGTTGAAGCATATGTATCTGTGTGGGTGTTTCCATTTATTTTCTCACCATGTCTTATCCAGCATGTATAGCTTTGATCAATTCCATACCATACTAAATGTCCTTCCAATTCATCTGCTCTAACGGTTTTCCAAAACAACATTTTAAACAAGGACAAACGACTCTATTTGGATCTTTTGCATTCATCACTGCAAACTCAACAAACTCCTTCACTCCATTTTCATACTCTTTTTTCAATCGATTGGCAAACATCCATTTCCGGTCCATTTTATATGACCTATATATATAAATGCAGTTACACAAATAATAAGCATAATTTCAAGTCTGATATATATGACCTATATATAGTACACATATCTAAAATTGGTCCAAGATTGATTTCAAAATAGAACATATATATCATGAGAACATATCTAATATCATGTAACAATTTCAAAATAGAACATATATAATATGTAACAATTTATCAGTTTTAATTAGTGACAACAACAAATAAAATATAGTACCTGTGACAACGTTGAGCAATTTGTTTTAAAGGAGGAGCAACGTAGATCAATTTGTAGATGGGCGCACAGTAGAGGAGAGGAGGGTTCACAAAGTAGAGGAGATGAGAGTTCGTAGGGTTAGGACAACATATTAAATTTGTTTTAAATTTGTTTTTATTTATTTAAAGTGAATGATTTTTATTTAAAATGAATGATTTTATAGCGCTTACACACAAAGCGCTCTAATAGGTGCTTTAATAATGTGAAAGCGCAAGCCTTTTACAGCGCTTGTATGAAAAGCACTGTAATAGCTCATTTTATTATGTGAAAGCGCAAGGCTTTTACAGCGCTTTAACAAAAAGCGCTTTAAAAGCTATGTAACATAAGGTGAGAGCGCTACATTTTATGGCGCTTGTGTTTAAAGCGCTCAAAAAGCGTTGTAACAGGCTATGTGAGAGCGCTTGAATTTACAGCGCTTTTTAAAAAAGCACTGTAAAAGAGTTGTAAACATTATGTGCAAGCGTATGTGACCCTATATGACCCTACAACAACGCTTTTTTCACAGCGCTTGTCAAAAAAGCACTGTTGTATCCTCCGTAATGTTTAAAAAATTATACAACAACGCTTGTATTCAATAAGCGCTGTAAAAGACGCGCTATAAAATGTCATTTATGGCGTAGTGGTATTGAAATCAAGAAACTCAAAACTAATGGTAATTTATGAAAGAAAACAAAAATTTGAGTGAAGTGTTATGAAATGTTTTAAGATTCAATCAAATTCACAAAGAACTCTAAACAAAATTTAATGAATCAAAATTAATAGAAACACTTAGAAATTAGAATTTTCAAATTGAATCAAAGTCTAATATGTTGAACACAATGTAAAATTAGAATTTCATTCAACACATAGAAATTAAGGCAAGATTCAAAACATAAATTACTAATAACAAAAATTTTCCACCCAATGCCGATTGTAACGATATTAAAGAACAAAGTAAATTTGAAAAAAGTGAAGAGTTAAAGGAAATAGAAAATCACACAACAACTTATACATGTTCCTCTGATCTGCTTCGCATGTAGAATACATTATGTCCCCATTAAATCGAATGATAGTTTCTTCCTCTAATATTAATTTTGAATGTTTAAAAACATACATGATCCTTAGGTTCATGGATCAAATTTCATTCGTGAACCTAAGGATTATGTTCGCCAAGAGGTTCATGGAAAATGTTCATTCATCGAATTCTTTCATGACATTCCATATTTACCCTAATGTATAAATTTGAAGGCGGGAGGACTAACCTGCACCTTTGATTTTTCCTTTGAAGTTGGGATTTATGACTCGCATATTTTTCCTTTGAAGCCGGAATGACTGGCCCACACCTTTTATTTTTCCTTTGATGCTAGGATGATTGAATTGCACACTTTATTTTTTCAATTAAGTAGGGATTTATGATCCTCACCCATTTGTATCCTAAGCCGAGAAAAATATCCCTGTCTTAAGCTTGAAAAATGATTGGCACACTAAGTCGAGAAAACAACCCGCATCTTAAGCCAAGAAAATTACATGCAACCTTTGCATTCTAAGCCGAGAAAACAACCCACATCTTGAGCTGAAAAATGACTTGAACCTTAAATCGGGAAAAAGAGTTGCGTCTTAAGCTGAGAAAACGACCTACACCCCTTATGTCCTAAGTCGAGAAAATGGCCCGCATCTTAAGCCAGGTAGACAACAGGCACCCTAAGCCGAGAAAAGGATCCGCATCATACATCGGGTAAACAACTCACACCCGAAGCCGAGAAAAACAATTCACATCTTAAGTAGAGAAAACGACTCGCACCCTATGTGTCCTAAGCCGAGAAAATAACCAACATCTTATGTTGGGATGACGACTTGCACCCTATGCCAAAAAAACAAGTTTCATGTTAACCCGACAAAATGACTTGCACCTTTTACGTCATAAGCCGAGAAAACAATCCACATCTTAAGTGAGATCAACAACTCGCACCCTAAGCTCAAAAAACGGCCCGCATCTTATTTTGGAAAAACAACTTGCACCCCATGTTAGCAAATGACTTAGATATTAAGACGAGAAAACGACACGCACTCTTTGTGTTGCAAGCTGAGAAAACGACTCAATACTTAAGTTGGGAAATGACTCGCACGCAAGCCTGGAAAATGGATTGCATGTGAAGCCGAGAAAGTGACCCGCATCTTATACAAATCTAATTTTGGTCATTTTAGGCATGTTTTCAAAAAGGAATATTGAAATTTATGATTTATCCTAGTTAATAATAACGTGAGACTTTTATTTCCACAATAATTTAACTTAAGCTAGTCTAAATAAGGGTATTAAGAGACTCTCTAGCGAGGAGAGAAAGGAAGAGGCCTCAGAAGAAAAAATAAAATAAAAAAGGAGCAAAAATCAGTGGAGAAGTGCGTGAATCTGCTGCTCCTATCTTGTACAATTTTTTCAATAATTACGCATTTAAAAATAAACACAAAAAAAAAAATAAAGAATTGGAGCTCAGTAAAAGGAAGGAGAGGAAGCAGGGTACAAAGAAATCTCGAGTGTGGTGTATCATTTTATCCTTTATTTTTTTTATAATGTTGTTATAGTATACATATTGTTGCTTCCTTTTTTTGATTTGTTGCCCTTTATACTGAGTTTACGTTTAATCGCTTTAAAATGTTTCTTTTGTTGTTAATGATAAGAAAAGAAGTAAAAATGTCTGTTGTCAGGAATCCATGAATCAAGAGGAGAAAGATCATATTAATAAACCAGATAGAAAGCATATTGATATTGTTGAGAATTCATGTCAAAAACATATTTAATTAATTGAAAAAGAATATATAAAATGAATACATCGTAATTGTTTATAGAACTTATGAATGATTTAGTAACTACTTCATAACAACACTTAACTATGACTCACAAATGAATTACAATTAACTCATCTAACTAATTACATATACTTTAACTAATTACTAATTTCTAATTGCCGCCCACAAACTTAAAATTGGAAAATCAACCAATTTGATTTTGAAACAAGATTTATTCTAAAAATATGTAAACTAAGAAGAAACAATGAATCAACAAACCAAACTAAAACAAAATGTGTTAATAAGCCAATCACAAAATTTACTCTGATGCGATAGAATGACATTATCTTGAACATAATCTTGAGTCATTCCTTCCATACAAACAAAATTTTCCTCCTCTTTTGTTTTTTTCACTAGGGACAAAAATTAACATCGGTACACCAAATTGGTCGTTCGACATCGAAAGTCATAACTCTATCAGGATTGAAAATAGTAACAAAAATGCTATGAATATCGAAGGGCTTGCAAAAACTTTCAACTGGTGCGATATATGAGAAAACACCTAATGGTTTAGTGTTTCTTTCTCAATCTTTTGTAATTTATCTTGTACCATCATTTGTTGATTAAATAGACCAAGATTCTCTAAAGAAAAAGATTTGGTATCTAAAGATGAAAATTTACCAATGTGGATTTTGACATGGTTGGAGAGTGAATCATATTCATATTCATTGGTAGAATAAAATGCTTCGATACCATGTGAGGAAGATCATATTGATGAACAAGATAGAGAGTATATTGATACTCTTGAGAATTCACGTCGAAAACATATTGAGTTAATTGAAAAAGATTATGTAAAATGCATACATCATACTCTATTTATAGAGCTTATGAATGATTAACTTCTAACTATTTCATAACTAACTGGTTATATTAGTTATAATATTTTGATATAATTGGAAAAATGTGGCAAAAGAACCCAAAAAACAAGACTCAAAGTTGCGGGGCTATCAACCGCTGAGACACTGTCAGTTCTAGAGATATATTTGTTTTATTCAGTATTTATAAGCTTCCTGTTTTTTGGTTGTTATATGCTAAAACATTTTTATTCCATAAATAAACTAAATCAATTGCATAACATTATATTTTAATATGAGAGTTTTTAATATATATATATATAATTTGATAAATGCATTGCAAAGTTTAAATCAATCTTATTAAATTAACAATATCGCCCAGATATAAATTTTATGTTACAAGATTTACTTTATGGTATGCTTTCATGGGTAACATGAAATTTGATTTTGTAACATTGCTTTTCAATTTGCCAATTTTTTTTATATTCGATGTGACATTCGTGAACTCAAATGAAATAACTAGAAGGTGTGGAAGGAAAAGATTCTTCTCTGTTTTAGGTGGATAGACATAGACTATGCATTCTGAAAGACAAACCATCTGCAATTACTAATGAAAGTACACCAGTTGAAGTCGCACTATACGAGTGGTGGAAGAGATCTAACCAGCTTAGTGTGATGTTCATTAAGACTAAGGTCATAACTAGTATACGTGGTTCTGTCGATCAATATGAGAATGTCTGAATTGCTAAAAGCCATTGACAAAAACTTCGTCGCTTTTGAAAAGGCTTTAGCAAGCACCTTAACATGAAGTTTTCTCCCCACCGACTCACCAAGTGGGAAAGGTGTGCGTAGCACATAATGAAAATGCATGACATTTCAACTCAACTAATGAGACTCAAGGTTGACATCTCCAAGTCCTTCCTAATGCGCTACATTATGAACTCCCGTACACTTGAGTATGGGCCTTTCAAGAGTTCCTACAACACACATAAGGACAAATGGTCAATCAATGAATTAATGACTATGTGTGTTCAGGAAGAAGAAGGACTTATGATGGAGCGGGGAGAGAGTGCAGTGCTGACAACCGCTCGTGGGAAGAACAAAGCTATAAAAACCAATAAGTCCTAAGCTAATTAGGAAGGGAAACACAAAACAACACCTCAAGGTGATATCAAAAAGGAGGCAAAGTGTCTTTTCTGCAAATAGAGAAGAACCAAGAAGAAACAATACTCCAAGTTCCATCAATGGGTTAAGAAGAAAGTTAATTTATTTTCATTTGTTACTTATGAATCTAATACGACTGGTATTTGTTAGAACCAATATGGTTTGAAGAACAATTCCTAATCTTGTATTGACAATGATAAAAAGTATTTTGTGGGAACAATTTAATGCACTAATGTTTAAATTAAGTGTGCAATTTCCAGATCAGTTGTTTGTGTAGGATATTATGCTATGTCCTTTCATTATCAGACTATACAAAGGAACACCTAGACTCTACTTCTATGCTCTACATTTCTAATTCTGGTGATATGTGCAACTAATAAGGTTCTACTTAGGTCGCCTTTGTTGGTTAAAGCAATGGTTTACTACTATTGCCTCTTATGGTGCAAGACAATGTTCTGACTCAGGTGCCTCTGATGACTGCATGTTTGACTAAGTTGCTTCTGATGATTGCAACAAGAGTCTATCTATCTGCTTCTGATGACTACATCAAGCGTCTGACTCAGTTGCCTCTGATGAATGCAAGCAAGCGTTTGACTATGCTACCTTCGATGACTACATCAAGCGTTTGATTCCTTTGCCTTTGAAGAAAGTCAACGCCTCTGAGAAAGTCAACACCATTGGAAGATTTCAATGCTCTGACAAGAGTAAACGATCAGATGAAAATAAATCCTCTGATAATATGCTTGCTCTGATGGTCTCCAAGACATCCTCTAACTATCACTACGAATGTGCATGCTCTAACTATCCTATCCTTTAATCATGTACCCTGCTTTGTTTGTTTTCATTCCAATTGCAATGAGTGGTTTCTGGGATTCCGTTCTGATCTCAATGGATAAAATTATTTTCAACGGTGCAATTGTTGAAACCCATGAAGATACAGGTTGTATTTCTTAAAGAAAGTACACATGCCTTACCTTACAAACACAGACCTTACCATGTAGAACTCTACAAAAGGACATGCTTCCTTACTTGAAATAAAAAAAAAAAAAAAAGCAGAAGGCACCACAATTACACGTAACACAACCAGCACTACAAAATTTTGCAATCATTCAAAACATATCTAAGTGCTTAGAAAGAAAATCTAAAAGTAATACATTGTAAACAAACTCTTAAAAGATACTTTTCAGAAAAAATCCAACCTTATTCATTTGTAATCTAGCCCGATGGTGGTTCTTTTTTCTCAACGTTTGTGTTTGCAAACAAGAAGTTGAGAAGACTTAATTGGTTGAGGTTAAATGTTGTATTTCAGTTTGAATTATTGGTGAAAATATTTCTGGGTGAAGGGGCTGGATGTGGCTCCCGGTTTGGTTGTGAACCAGTATAAATCTCTGTGTTTTATTTATTTCCTCTTTTTATTCGTTATGAGCTTTTGATTACCAAGTTTATCAAAGAAATTTTTAAAACTGTAAAACACAATTCAAACCTTCCTCATTTCTTATGTTTTTCAACCTTCAATTGGTGTGAAAGCTCGGTCTCAAGGCCTGAGCACCTTACAGTGTTTAAGTAAAGATCCAATATTCTATTATGTCTAACCTTGGCGATGAAGTTGTTGGAGGAAACATCAACAGAACCCCTATCTTTGATGGATAACGTTTTGCGTATTAGAAAGACATACTCAGAAGCTTTTTTATTTCTCAAGATTTTGAACTTTGGGATTTGGTTGAAGATGGATGCACTGCTGCTACGAATGATGATGGTACTGATGTATCAAGAAAGAACATGAATGTTGATCATAATAAGCAATTCAAGACTAAAGGTGAAAACACGAGAAGGGCAATTGAATTTTGTTTAGCTAAGTAGGATTGTTTTTGCTAATTTATTTAAATCTGGTTCGGGTTTGGTGACTTATTTAGAATAAAAGTAGTATCAATCGGGTTAGGTGATCAGAGACAGAAGTAAAACAAGCATTGCAGAATTATCTTGATCAAATCTTCTTATATATAATTCATATCTTCTTGTAGGAAAATCTGTATCAAATCTTCTTGTAAATAATTCATATCTTCGTATACATAGATCTTGATCAAATGTTCTAGTAAATAATTGATATCTTCTTGTGATAAATCTTGATCAAATCTTATTTTAGATTGTCTTCGAAAATACAAATCTTCTTTCATACTCTTGCTTGATTTCAGCTGGAATGGATGCAGGTTGTTCTTAGATATTCACCATTTTTGATTCGGCTAATTCTTCTTTTCATACTTAATTGTTTCAATTTCAGCCGTTGACTTTCTATTAGAGGAATTGATTTTCTTATTGGAGTGAGATGTTTTGTTTCTTGAATAAGCATAATCAGAGGTAGAATTGCATGACTTAGAATAATTGTCATTGAGCAAATCATCTTGTTGAAACCTCAAAGTCAGTGCAACATTAGAGGCTACATATCAGAGGTTGCATTTGGAGTGTGTTGCACCATTTTTGTAACACCCCAGCCATTACCGTTACTAGCAGTGCTACCTCACGACCTTCTCGCCCCCTATCCACCCAGTGGAAATAGCTAGTTTTTGCCTTCCGTGAGATTCGATCCCGGTACTTTGGAGATAAGTACTGCCTCTCCACATTCCCGCTACCAATTGAGCTATGAATTTATGAATTGAAAAATCTCTTCAGAGTTAATTATACCTTGATATGAACTCTTTAGAGGTATGTTGAGTTTGTGCACATCAGAGACATGCAAGGATTGCAAAGGCATGCTTCAAATTCAGGCTTTAGACAGTCTTTAGAGGCAATCTTGACACTCAGATTTAAAGCCATTCTTTAGAGGCAATCTTTAGATTGAGTTTCAGAGGCAATCTTCAGACCCAGTTATCAGACCCAATCTATAGACTCAAACATCAGACCTAGACTTCAGTTCCAAATATCAAACCCAAACATCATATGCAATCTTCGTAACAAGGCACATTACTTTCAAATGCATATATTTAGATGCAGACACATATACTTTCAGAGGCACATTACTTTTAGAGGCACGTTACTCAATAAAGCAATTAATCCAAATTTATTGTACTCATAAAATACTTTTGTTAACATAAAAACTATAATTGGAAAACCAACATGGTTCCAACAAAGATGCATCATAAAGCCATAACTTTTATGATGAATGCGATCACATTCAAGGAATTCGACAAGTGCAGTAACAAAGAGACGGCCAAAAGCATATATGATGCTCTGGTTCTGACCTACGAAGGAAGTAAGCAAGTGCAAGAAGCCAAAGCCAATCTTCTCATAAGAAAGTACAAGTTATTTCAAATGAAGGAAGATGAAGACATCGAGACGATGTTTTCCAGATTTCAGACCATGGTTTCAGGCTTAAGGGTACTTCAGAAAAGCTATACAACTGCAAATCATATAATGAAAATTCTCAAGAGACTTCCAAGGAAATGGAGACCCAAGATCATGACAATCCAAGAAGCAAAGGATCTATGCAGTCTTTGTTTGGAAGAACTTATTAGTTCCCTTCGATCTCAGAGATTGGACACTTAGAGTTTGAGCCTAAGAAGAAGCAAAAGTATTTGACTCTCAGATCCAAAGATAAGAAATCTCTACAAGAAGTTGAAGAATCAGAGGATGATGATTAAGAGGATCGGAGGGAAGATTTAGAGGATGAGGAATTATCCTTCATCTCAAGGAAGATTCAGCGCATGTGGCACAAGAAGAAATCATTTCCCCAAAGAGACTTCAACAAGTACCAAAAGAAGGAAAGAGGTATTGGGATGATGAAATTCACATGCTTCGAGTTCAAGGAACCTGGACACTTGAAAGCAGAATGTCCAAAACTTGATAGAATAAGTCAAAACAAAGAATCCAAGAACACATCTGAAAAATGGTGTTGTAGAAAGAAAAAAATCAATCTCTTCAAGAAAAATTCAATCTGTTCAAAAAATCAATCTCTTTATCAGACCTATTCTAAATAAGACTCCTTATCAATCTCTTCAAGAAAAATTCAATCTGTTAAAAAACCCAACATTTCTTATTTTCACAAGTTTGGGTGTACATGCTATATTCTAAACACCAAAGAGCAAACTAGTAAGTTTAACTTTCGATCTCAAAAGTGCATCCTTTTAGGATACTTTGAAAGGTCTAAAGCCTATAGAGTATAAAACCGGGAGACTCTAATTATGGAAGAATCAATCCATGTTAAGTTTGATGACAAACAACCTAACAATAAAAAGTCAGAGCTAGATGATGATTCTACAGGTCCACAAATCCCAGAAGAAACAAGCAACTCAGAGGAAACTCAAAAATCAGATGAACCAACAAAACCAAAAGAAATATGAAAATTAGAGGAACTAAACACATCGGAGGAATCAGTCAAAATTACATATGCAAATATGGATAACGTCATATGAAGTCAAAATCCTTTGAAATCTAGAACTGGATGGAAGTTAAATCTTCTCATCCATACTGTCTAATTATAAGAAACAAAAGTGATCCTCTGAAGAACAAGTCTTCTCTAAAAGATAAATCTTTGTTTGGTCTGTTCTCTTACATTGAACCAACCTCTGCGTATGAAGCCCTATTAAACGATGGCTGGATTCTAGAATGATGTTTAGGATCTTGTACCCAAACCAGAGGAAAAGAAACCCATTGGAACCAAATGGGTAATTAGGAATAAGTTAAACAAGAAAGGAGAATTTATAAGGAACAAAGCTCGATTAGTAGCTCAAGGTTATAGTCAGCCAAAAGGTATATATTACATCGAGACGTTTGCTCTGGTGGCAAGGTTAGAAGCAATTCACATTTGATTATCTTTTGTAGCATATAATAGTGTCATCTTATATCAAATAGATGTGAAAAGTGCATTTTTAAATTGTTATGTAAATTAGGTATGTTAAACAACCTCCAGGTTTTGAAAACGCTGAGTTTCCAGGCCATGTTCTTCAACTTAAAAACATATAGAAATCAAACATCACTTTATAAGAGACTTTATCAAAATGGGAATCTTAGACATAAAATTTGTCGACCCTGATCATCAATGAGAAAATATTTTTACAAAACCCCTTGTTGAGGATACGATCAACTTTATTAAAGAAAAATATAACATTGTTTTCATAGTTAAATGATGTTTAGACTTGGATAGGGGAGCTTTGTGAGTTATGCTCTATTTTTATTATTAAATTCTTTACAAAAGTAGATGTTTTTTCATCATCAAAAAAAGGGAGATTGTTAGAAAAAATATGGTTGGAAGAACAATTCCTAATCTTGTTTTGATAATAACAAAAGGTATTTTGTGCGAAAAATTTAATGCATTAATGTTTTAATTAAGTGTGCCATTTCAAGATAAAATGATTGTGTAGGATATTATGCTATATTATATAAAGGAACACGAAGACTCTACTTCTATGCTTTACATTTCTAAGTCTAGTGATACGCGCCTCTGATAAGGTTCTACTTAGGGTGTCTCTGTTGGTACAAGCCAAGGTCTGCTACTGTTGCCTCTGATGGAGCAAGACAATGTTCTGACTCAGTTGCCTCTGATGAACACAAACAAGCTTTTAACTCAGTTGCCTCTGATGACTGCATCAAGTGTCTGACTTAGTTGCCTTTGATGAATTCAAGGAAGTGTCTGGCTAAGTTGCCTTTGATGACTACATCAAGCGTTTGACTAAGTTGCCTCTGATGATTGGCATAAGAGTCATTTTGTCTGCCTCTGATGACTACATCAAGCGTCTAACTCAGTCGCATTTGATGCATGCAAGAAAGAGTCTAACTCAATTGCCTTTGATGAATGCAACAAGAGTCTATTCGTTTTCCTTTGATGACTACATCAAACATCTAAGTTAGTTGCCTATAATGAATGCAAGCAAGTGTCTGACTAAGCTGCCCCTGATGACTTCATCAACGTCTCTTAAAAAGTCAACAACACTAAAAGAAGTTAATGCTCTAACAAGAGTAAATAATTTAATGGAAATAAATCCTCTAATAATATGCTTGTTCTGATGGTCTACAAGACATCCTCTAATTATCACTAAGAATCTGCATTCTCCTGAGTATCTTATCCTCTGATCATGTACCCTATGTTTTCATTCAAATTACGAGGAGTGATTTATGAGATTCAATTCAGAACTCATCAGATAAATTTATCTTTAACGGTACAAATGTTGAAACCTATGAGGTACACATGCCTTACCTTAAGGACACAGACCTTATCGTGAAGAACTCTATCAAAGGACATGATTCCATACTTGAAAAAAAAGCAGAAGGCACAACAATTACAAGCAACACAACAAGCACTACAAAATTATGCAATCATTCAAAAAATTTCTTAGTGCTAAGAATGAAAAATATAAAAGGAATACATTGTAGACAAACTCTTAAGAGATACTTTTTAGAAACAAAACCCAACCTCGTTCATTTGTAACCTAGGCTAGTTGTGGTTGTTTTTCCACAATGGTTTGTAGGTGCAATCTAAAAGTTGAGAAGACTTAACTTGTTGAGGTTATGTGTTGTAATTCAGTATAAATTTTTTTTATCAAAGAAATTTTTAAAACGGTAAAACACAATTCAACCCCCCCCCCCTATTTCTTGTGTTTTTCAACCTTCAATGTTAATATAAACACCTAGTGGATTTATTTAGGATTATGAAATCAATATAACAAATTCGTTACAGGGTGTGCAAAAACCTAAGGTAGCTAGTGGGAAGTGAGCAAACTGTTTTATCAAGAACCTTGATGAGCTCACATGTGGAGGCTATTGAAACTTGCAAGTTTATTTTGTATAATTTGTTTGTTTTTAAAATAAAAATGACATTATATTGTTGGAAACAAGTTGGTTTTCCTCTTGTGATTTTGATGTTAACAAAGGTATTTTATAAGAACAATTTGTTTGGACTAATGGCTTCATTAAGTTTGCATCAATTAGAACAAGAATACCAGATGAATGTATTAGAGGAAGTAACCAAAGGAAGTGTCCAAAGGATGAGAATAGAGGAACACAAAAGCATATGCGTTTGCCTCTAGACATATGGCTTTGAAAGCAACGTGCCTATGAAATTTATGAAGATTGCCTTTGATGTTTGCCTCTAAAGACTGCCTCTAAAGACTTGGACTAAAGACTAGCTCTAAAACTAGGTGTAAAGACCGAATTTGAAGCACGCCTTTGATTAGCACAAACTCAACATGCCTCTTAAGAGTTTATATCAAGCTATCATTAACTCTAAAGAGATTGTTAAAGCCATGCATTCAAAGCGCATATTTTGTTAATCAAAAGTAGCAACACACTCAAAATGCTGCCTCTGATATGTATTCTATAATGTTGCACTAACTCTGATGATTCAACAATGTGATTTGCCCAAAGCCACGAATTCTAAGAAACACAACATCTCACTCCAATAAGAAATTCAATGGCTCTGATGGAAAATTAACGACCCTGATTGAAAGAATTCATTCTGAAGAAAAGACTTAGCTGAATCTGAGTTTCTAAATATTCAAGAGCAAGCCCGAATCCATTCCCGCTCCAATGAATCAAGAGTATGAAGGGAGATTCGCGTGAATATGTTTTTGAACACAATCTAAAATTAGATACGATTTAGAATTATAATTGAATGATATTGTTGACCAAAGTGAAAAGAAGATATAGCCAAAATATTATTCTTATGAAGATATGTTCAAAATATTGTTCACAAGAAGATATGGCAAAAATATTATTCACAAGAATATATGGTCAAAATATTGTTCACAAGAAGGAATGGTCAAAATATTGTTCACAAGAAGATATGGCCAAAATATTGTTCAAGAAGACATTGTCAAAATATTGTTCACAAGAAGATATGGTCAAAATATTGTTCACAAGAAGATATGGTCAAAATATTGCTCTTAAGAAGATATGGTCAAAATATTGCTCTATAAAATATATGCTCAATATATCGTTCACAAGAAGATATGGTCAAAATATTGTTCATAAGAAGATACACTCAAAATTATTCACAAGAAGAAACACTAAAGATTATTCATAAGAAGATACACTGATAATTTGTTCACAAGAATATACATTTGATCAATGCATTTGGGCACATATTTCTAGCTTTGTACTATAACATTTTAAAAGCCATTTTCAGCCTAAGATTATATTTTTAGCATATTTCTAAACTTTAGGTCATAATTGAGTTTTAATGTAATTATTTGGATATTGATCCTTACTAGCTCTGTAGGGCATAACTTGAGCTCTAGATATCGTATTGGTGTGTGCAAGCAGGCACTAGAAAGCTAAGAGTCAAAGTTACAACTTTTATGTTGGATAAAAAGCCCAAATCAGAACATTACTTGGTCTAAACTGCTGATTATGTGATCTGAGCTTTTTGTAATAAATTTTAGTATCGAACCACTTGTTTTAAAGCCCAAAACGAGTACTATATATTTTTAGTTTTTTTTCGGGTTTAGGATTCAGTTTTCCTGACTACTCACATACAATAGAGAGTTTTTCTTATTTCATGGAAGGCTAAATTCCCATGATTAATCCACTATTTCAGAATTTCATGAAGACCTTGAGGTTTATTTTTATAATATTAATTTCACATTGATAATTCTATTCATTTTCATTTGATTACATTGTTATTCTTAAGGTGCAAACACGAGAAGAGGGGTTGAATTGTGTTTGAAAAAGTTGATAACTATTTGTTAATCGGATACAGAGGTAGCAAACAATGAAAGCACAAATAATTTGACACATAAACTTGTCCTGGTTCACCACTAACTTGGCTACATCCAGTCCCCTCATTCAGAAGTCTTTAATCCACTAATTCAATTACCTTGAATTACAAAGCACCTAACCCTCCAAGCCAGTCTTCCCAAACAGCCTGACAACCCCAGACTTTTGAGGAACTAACCACTTTGACCCTACAAGCCATGTTTTCTCCTAAAAACCTGACAACCCCTGATTGAAGAAGGAACTAACCACCTTGACCCTACAAGCCAAGTCTTTTCCTAACAATTTGATGACCACGGATTGAAACAGGAACTAAACCACTATCGGGTTGGATACAAGAGATTGGAACATTCAGTGTTTGCTTCTAACAAAGCTGGTAATAATAATAACTCTCACCCTCTAAGAAAACGACACTCAAAAAATATTTATAACATTAACTAGTGTTTCTCTCTTTGAACTCTAAGATGGATTTGGAATTCTGAGCTTGACATTTTATTTTCTTCTTTAGCCTTGAGTATCTATTTATAGCTAAAATTTGGACTTCAATTTAGTCCTTGTTTAATTCTGAATTGTATTTTGTTCAGATCGCGTTTGTAAATTCTACAAATTAATTATGTTTCTTTTTTGTTTAGATTGAGATTGTAAATTCTTCAGATTGATTCTGTTTCTATTTTGTTCAGATTGTTTTTGTAAATTCTTCAGATTGATTATGTTCATATTATGTTGCTAATAAATCTTCTTCAAATCTTCTACAAATCTTGACCATATCTTCTTTCATACTATTTGAAGTCAATTATATTGTTCTCATAAAATACTTTTGTTATCATAAAAACTCTAAGTATAAAATGAACTTGGTTCCAACAGATTTCAACCTAAATTCGAAACCCCCTTTTTGTTTTCATTGACTCTAAATTTAGTTAATATAATTAGGAGTCCTTGCGAAACAACTCTAGTTGTTTCCCTACACTATGTTTTTATCACTCGTATTTGATGTGCGACAGCAGATCAAATTGGCGCCGTTGTTGACGACTCTTTGATAACAATATTAGCTATAGCTTATGCGATCCTGTACCTCAAAATCCCAAATTCCTTCGTTTAGACCACTTTTTAATTTTTTTTGTTTTAATTTTTCATATTCTAAAATAAATCCAAAAAAAAACTGCATTATCTGTAATTTGATTTTTAGAATTTTTTTGTTGTATTCTTATATTTTTTAGATTTTATTAGATAGGGTTTCTCATTTTCCACTTCAATTTTAGAGATAGGGACATTGTTGGAATTTTTCAGAATTCTATTGTTGCATTGCATTGTTACATTCTCATGATGCATGACTTAGGCCAATTCTGATAATCTGCATTTCCTTGATCCTGATATAGATAGGAATTTTCATTTACTTCATAGACTTAACAAAGTTTATAGTTCTAACGAATTAGGTAGTGATAATGAAAGTAATTATTTGTTTAGTTCTAACTCTAGGTGTGATAACATGAATAATAGAACCTTAAGACAACTTGTTGCACCTGATGTCAACTATAATGCATTGTGTATCGAATATCCTAAAGTTACTATACCATTTGAACTTAAATCTAGTTTAATACACTTGCTTCCAAAGTTTAATGGTCTTGTAGGTGAGGATCCTCACAAACACCCGAAGGAGTTCCATGTTGTGTGTTCTACAATGAAGCCTCAAGGAGTCACAGAGGACCATATCAAGATGCCGCCAAGGACTGGTGATACTACCTTTAGCCAGGTTCTGTTAGAAGTTAGAATAATTTGAATACACTGTTCCTAGAAAAATTCATCCATGCCTCTAGAGCTGCTTCAATCAGAAAAAAAATCTGTGACATTAGGAATCCTTGCATGAATATTGGGAGAGATTCAAGAAATTAGTGGCTAGTTGCCCTCATCACCAGATCTCTGAACAATTGTTCATGTACTATTTTTATTAAGGCTTGCTACCTATAGATAGAAGCATCCTAGATGTTACTAGTGGGGGAGCACTTATCGATGAGACCCTAGAAGCAGCAAAAGCCATGAGTGAGAACATGTCCATTAATTCTTAGTAGTTTACGAACATAAACAATTCAGTGATGTTGACAAATGGAATGAACGAGATTCAAGCATCTTCCCACCAGAATCTAGAGAGTCGACTAGATGAGCTCACTTCATTGGTAAAAAAATTGGCAGTAGGAAAAGCCCTAGCATATTCATGTCCTACATTGCGGGAATATTCGATTGCTGATGCTCTTCAAGCATATGCAACAAACATATACAATCCTTAAGCCAACTATGATTTGTCATCTAACATGTACAATTTAGGTTGGAGAAACTATCCCAACCGGAGATGGGGGAATTCTTCTCCACAAGAACAACCTAAGCAGCAACAACAGAACATCACACCTTCATTGGAGGACCTTATTAAACAGATGGCGGTCCAAAATCTCCAATTTCAGTACAGAACAGCTTCTACCATTCAAAATTTGGAGACAAAGATTGGACAGTTGGCCACTTCAATTAGTCAAATGTCCACTAAGGGATCAATCCCATTTCCTGCCCAATCAGTAGTAAAATCAAATGTTCATAATGTCAATGCAATCTAGAGAGTCCACTAGATGAGCTCACTTCATTGGTAAGAAAATTGGCAGTAGGAAAAGCCCTAGCATATTCATGTCCTACATTGCGGGAATATTCGATTGCTGATGCTCTTCAAGCATATGCAACAAACATATACAATCCTTAAGCCAACTATGATTTGTCATCTAACATGTACAATTTAGGTTGGAGAAACTATCCCAACCGGAGATGGGGGAATTCTTCTCCACAAGAACAACCTAAGCAGCAACAACAGAACATCACACCTTCATTGGAAAACCTTATTAAACAGATGGCGGTCCAAAATCTCCAATTTCAGTACAGAACAGCTTCTACCATTCAAAATTTGGAGACAAAGATTGGACAGTTGGCCACTTCAATTAGTCAAATGTCCACTAAGGGATCAAGCCCATTTCCTGCCTAATCAGTAGTAAAATCAAATGTTCATAATGTCAATGCAATTACCTTGAGGTCTGGCAAAGTTGTTAATAATCCAAGGCCCCTCAAACTGTGAAAAATAAAAAAAATTGTTGAGGACACTTTGGTACTTCAACCTATCGATGTTGAACATGATATACCGTTTCCTTTCCCTTAGAGGGCAGTGAAGACTATAGAAATGGATGAGGAAGATAAGGACAAAGAGATCTTGGATACATTTAGGAAGGTGGAAGTGAACATTCCCCTCTTTGAAGCAATTAAACAAATTCCAAGATATGCCAAATTTCTAAAAGAGTTGTGCACACACAAGAGAAGGTTAAAAGGTGATGAAAGGGTAAACGTGGGGCCCAATGTTTCAACCCATGCCACAGAAATGCAAAGATCCAGGGACTTTTTCCATTCCATGTACCATAGGCAATAGTCTATTTGAAAATGCCATGTTAGATTTAGGAGCTTCCATGTTATGCCTTCATCTATTTTTAACTCTCTTGCCCTTGGACCTTTACAAAATACAGATGTTACCATTCAATTAGAGAATCGAAGCAATGCTCGCCCGGCTGGATTGGTAGAGGATGTACTTGTTCGAGTTAATGACTTGATATTTCCGACAGATTTTTACATTCTTTACATGGAGGGATAGACTAACTCCAACAGAGTGCCTATCATCTTAGGAAGGTTATTCTTGAAAACTGCTAAAAAAAAAATTGATGTTCTTGTTGGAACCCTATGCATGGAATTTGGTGACAACATGGTAAAGTTTAACATCTTTGATGCTATGAAATATCCCATGGAAGAACGTTCTATTTTTTAAATCTCATTACTTACTGATTTGGTTGATGACACATACCTTGATATTTTTTCTACTGATTTTCCTTCACTCTCTAGTTTTGATGATACCTATACTTGTGATTTTTGCACAGATACTCGGTAGTGCTCGGTGTGTGCTGATATCAAAGTTGCTATGTAGGTTGATCAGTTTTATGATATTTCTACTGACATCATTGATTTGGCATACTTAGCTTCGGCCATTAGTATTCTACCCTCCGTTGAGCAGCCTTCGACTCTAGAGCTGAAACCACTTATTGAAAATTTGAAATATGCATATATTTAGAGGAGAGTAGAAAGTTACCTGTGATTATTTCAACCAAACATGAAGATGAGCAGGAGAGAGGTTGCTGCAAATATTGAGAAAGCACAGGAAAGCAATTGGATGGACCTTAGCCGATATTCTTGGTATTAGCCCTTGCATTTATGCATAGGATACTACCGAGGGATGGGGTAAGTTTAGTTAGGTAGCTCCAAAGGCGACTTAACCCCTTAATTCTAGATGTTGTAAAAAAGAAGTGACCAAGCTCTTACAAGTTGGGATCTTATAACCCCACAGAGTGGTCAAAAATGATAATAATTAACTTATCCCCACAAGACTGCATAACAACTGGAGAGTATGCATCGATTACATGAGGCTAAACCACACAACCATGATGGCTTACTTTCTTTTGCCGTTTATTGATAAGATGCTTGAGCGGTTGGCTGGTAAGTGGCATTATTGATTTCTTGATCGTTTTTCAGGTTATTTTTAGATCCATATTGCAGCAGAGGACTAAGAAAATACCACTTTCACTTTCCCCTTTGGTACATTTTCCTATAGGAGGATGCCATTTGGATCCTGCCAAGATTAATGTGATTTCGAAATTGCCTTACTCATCTTGCATCCATGAGATTCGTTCTTTCCTTGACCATGCAGGTTTTTACAGGCGCTTTAACAAGGATTTCAGCAAGATAGCTCTTCCGCTGTCAAATTTGCAGCAAAAAGATGTCATCTTCACCTTTGATGACAAATGCACGAAAAGGTTTGATTGCTAAAAGATAGTGTTGACCTCTACTCCAGTCATTCAACCACCCAATTGGACCCTACCCTTTGAAATTATGTGTGATGCATCTAATTATGCCGTGGGAGCAGTCCTTGCACAAAGGGTTAGCAGGGCTGCCCATGTTATTTATTATGTTATTTACCACTAAAAAGGAATCTTTAACTATTGTTTTTTTTCTTTATAAGTTTAAATCATATTTATTGGGTTCAAAGGTAGTTGTTTTAACTAACCATGCAGCTTTGAAGTTCTTGTTGAAGAAACTAGAAGTAAAACCAAGATTAATCGGGTGGATGTTGTTGCTGTAAGAATTTGATTTGGTGATTCAAGAAAAAGTGGAGTTGAGAATCTGGTGGTTGACTTGAGCAGAATAGAAATGGATGGGGACCCCACCCCCATTCAGGATGACTACCCTGATGAGTAACTTTTACAGTTGCTTGAGGTAACTCCTTGGTTTGTTGATTAAGTTAATTATCAAGTTGTTGGAGTTCTTCCTGCACATGCATCTAGAGCACAAATACAGAAGCTTAAAAGTGATGCCAAATACTATGTTTTGGATGATCCATATATGTGGAAATTTTTGTAGTGACTAGGTTAGTAGGCGATGTGTCCTCCATCATTAGGTTCAATCCATTCTTCATTTATGTCATGCCTCTAATGTAGGGGGACATTTTGGTCCTAAACGGACAACAAGAAAAGTCTTAGACTCGAGTTTCTTTTGGCCCTTTTTGTTCTAGGATGCATTTGAGACTGAATGAAATCGTGAAAAGTACCGAATAGCAAGAACATCAATCACTCATAGGAGTAAGATGCCTCAACAACCTATGCTTTTCAGTGATGTGTTTGATTTGTGGGGCATTGACTTTATGGGCCTTTTCCTTGTATCTTTTGGTTTTGTCTATATTATACTTGTTGTTGATAATGTTTCGAAGTGGGTGGAGGCAATACCCACTAGGACTAATGATTCTAAAGTTGTTGCAGATTTTGTAAGGTCGAATAATTTTTGCAGGTTTGGAATACTTCGAGCCATCTAAGTGACTAAGGCACTCATTTTAGCAACCGCATAATGGAAGCTTTGCTTCGGAAGTTTGGGGTTATGTATAGAGTTTCTACACCTTATCATCCCCAAACTAATAGGAAATCTGAAATATCATACAGGGAAATTAAGCAGATTTTAGAAAAGATGGTGCAGCCATATTGGAAGAACTGGAGCCGTCGGCTAGAATAAGCTCTTTGGGCTCATAAAACAGTCTAAAAAACACCGGTAAGGATGTCTCATATCGACTTTTGTTCGGTATGGAATGCCATCTCCCAATAGAAACCGAGCACCGTGCTTATTGGGTGGTCAAGAGTTGTAACCTTGAGATGGAGAAAACAGGTTTAGAGAGAAAGCTTCAATTGCAGCAACTTGAAGAGCTTCAGCTAGAAGCCTATGAGAACTCTCAGATCTATGATAAGATGATTTCTAGGAATGAATTCTCCATTGGCCAAAACGTTTTATTGTTCAACTCCTATCTGAAAATTATGGTTGGGAAGCTTGGATTCAAGTGGATTGACCCTTTTGTTGTTACTAACACTTTTCCTCATGGTGCAGTGAAAACACCGATAAAGTGTTCAAAGTGAATGGACAACGCCTCAAGATATTCCATGAGAGCTTTGTGCTTTGCCCATTTCCCTTTCCTTACTCTTATTTTATACTTGTTACTTTCATTGGGGACATGTGTAATTTAAGAGTGGGGGTATCATTTAGGATTTTAATTGTTTATTTTAGGACTACATTTTCAGAAGAAAAAAAAATTAAAAAAAAATAATAAGTTGGATTAGAACACTAAATTGTGTATCATCTATGATAGGTCAGTAACCTTTGTGAGATTTTGAGCCTATTATGGATGGAACACATTTTTCCATTTTCTTTTTCTTGTGTGTGATCTCACTATAAGATTGCTACTTACGCTAGAACTTGACTTGACTTTTGTCCGCATGCATATATTGAAACGATCGAGCATTTGTTTCCTTTTAAGCTACATGCCAGATAAGCCTACCCTGGAATTATCCCTCTATTTAAACCCCTTTGATCCTATTTTTCCCATTCTTTGTTATATATCTCATTTTAAGACTAAAAGTGAAAACCTATGAATTCACCCAATCTTGAGGGATAAAGGAGTCCTTTAAATAAGTGAAGGGTGCTCATCTTGTTTGTTTGGTTAGATTTAAGGTTTACTAAAAACAAATTTTAAAAAAAAATTGATGAATAAACGAGGAAAATGGTTGTGAACAAAGAGAGCATGAGAATAAAAGTCATTGGTATTTTTGTTGAGTAAAGTTACCTCTCAATGTTACTCCCTTATCCCCTAATGATTACTCCCTTATCCCCTTTGATTTTTAGCCCTATTCCCCTCAGGATTATCTCACCCTTACCTTGGCCTCGTTACAACCTTAATAAATACTTTTTGAACATTATGTGCATGTGTTTCAAGTATAGATTTTAGAGGCTTGTCAAGCCTATGCTAGTCCTAGCTTTCTTGATGTGCTTTGAGTGTAAATAGTAGCCCAAACACTTGTGTGGTTTAGATAATTTCATATCCTGTGAGGACTCTATCACTTATGATGCATTCTTTAGTTAATTTTTCCTCTTGTTTGTTTTGGTTGGGATAAGAAAATATGCATGATTGTCATATTATTTGAAGCATTCATGATTGTCATATTCATTGAACCTTAAAAAAAAATTGATCACCACTTTGCATTCTTGAGAGTCCTTGGAAACGCATGCCCTGTTTTGCTCGGAGTGCAAAAGCTTAACTATGGGGGAATTTGATCAATGCATTTGAGCACATATTTCTAGCTTTGTACAATGACATTTTAAAACCCCTTTTCAGCTTAAGATTAGTTTTTTTTAGCATATTTCTAAAATTTGGGTAATATTTGAGTTTTAATGTAATAATTTCATATTGATTCTTGCTCGCTATATGACCATAAGTTCAGCTCTAGATATTGGATAGACGCGTCCTAGCAGGCGTTGGTAAGCTAAGAATCAGAGTTACAACTTATATGTTGGAGCACAAGCCCAAATCCAAACTTTACTAAGTCTAAACTGCTAATTACATTATCTGAGCTTTTTGTAATAATTTTTAGTATCGCGCTAGTTGTTTTAAAGCCCAAATCGAAACTTTCATGTTGTTGATTATATTCCCATTGCTTAATTCGAATTTCAATTAGATTGATAAATTTAGTTTGACATAATTTAGTTTCTAATCTAAGCAATTGTAGTTTTTGGACGCTTGATTGTTAACTATAATCCATCAATTACTGTGATGCTTAATCCAGTCAAAGAAACAAAATTTACATAGGATTGAATTACACTTGCTTAATCAATTCTATAATCAAACACAAATAGAATCACAATTTAGAAATTGAACCTGTTGATAGAATCTGTGATAGGTCAGAAATTCTCGAACGAATGGATTAGTCATTTCAATCAACATGACTTTAATTCGTTTCCTCTTTCTATTTGAACCTAAATCCAAAACCTCCTTTTTGTTTTCATTTCCTCTATCAGAAGTCCTTGCGAGACGACTCGAGTTGTTGCTCTACGCTACGTTTTTATTACTCGTATTTGACCCGCGTGCGAAAGCGGATCAACTTGGTCAAAATATTGTTCACAAGAAGTTATGGTCAAGATATTGTTCACAAGAAGAAATGGCCAAAATATTGTTCACAAGAAGATCTAGTCAAAATATTGTTCACAAGATATCGTAAAAATATTGTTCATAAAAGATATGGTCAAAATATTGTTCACAAGAAGATATGTTCAGAATTAGTTCACAAGAAGATACACTAAGAATTATTCACAAGAAGATACACTCAGAATTATTGACAAGAAGAAACACTCAGAATTATTCACAAGAAGATACACTCATAAATTGTTCACAAGAAGATAGATTAAGAATTTGTTCACAAGAAAGTTATGATCCAGATTTTACAAGGACAAAAGTGAAACCCTAATCTATTTCATAAATAGATACTCAAGGCTGAAAAAGAAAGCATGAACTCATAAACTCATCAATCCATATAATACATAGAAACATTTGAGAGCTCAAATTTCCCATGTATTCAAAGTTCAAAGGTTTAATTTCTAGAGAAGCATTTGAGAAGCTCATATTTTTGAAGTGTTTTATTGTGAGAAATCAATTGTAACAATCTGCTTAGTAGAAGCAAAACACAATCTGTTCCAAACTTGTGTAATCCAACTTGATAGTGGCTTTAGTGTTCTTCAAGCAATCTGTTGTTTTCCCAGTTGTGTTGAGAAAATTTGAGTTGTAGGGTCAAGGTGTAGTTTCCTTCAACAATCTATGATTTTTAGGTTGTGTGGAGAAGACTTGACTTGTAAGTTCAAGGTGTTTGTTTTCCTCAAAAAGTCTGTAGGTGTCAGGTTGTTTTGAGAAGACTTACTTATAGGATCAGCTGTTGTGTAATTCAAGGATTTGAATTAGTGGTTAAATCCTTCTAAGCGAATGGACTAGATGTAGCTATCATGTTGGTGGTGAACCAGGATAAATCTACTTGTGTCATTTTACTTGTGCACTCTTTACTTTACTGTTTCGTCTGATTACTTATGTCTGATTGCTACTGCCTCTATTTTAGTTAAAATCACCAACTCGGACCAGTTCTTGAATAAATTAAAAAGAATCCAACTTAGACAAACACAATTCAACCATTTTTTCGTGTTTGCACTTTCATTTATGTACCAAGTTTTTTGCGAAATATGATTTCAAATTCGAGACTTGCACTGTTTGGATATTCATTTAATTTTAAAAACATGTCATTTGAATTACTTTATAATTCTAAATGTCTTGGGAATGGTATATTGTCTGGTGGTCTTTATCATATTTATTTACAAAATGACTGCGTTTATAGTTTTATGCATGTTCAATCTTATATTAAAAGGGGTAATATTAATAAGAATTCCTCTATCTTATGGCATTGAAGATTATGTCACATCTCCATAGAGAGAATTAAAAGGTTAGTGAAAGATGGGGTAGCCAATGCTCTTGATTTTGCTGACTTTAAAACTTATGTTGACTGCATTAAGGGAACACAAACCAACATGTCAAAGAATGGCACCAATAGGAGTTCAAACATATTAGAAACAATTCATACAAACATATGGTGTCCAGACATGGGATACACATGGTCAAAAATATTTTATCACCTTTATAGATGAATACTCACGATATATGAATGTTTATTTACTTCCTAATAAAAATTAATCATTGGATGCCTTCAATGACTTTAAGGCTGAAGTTGAGAACCAATGTCAAAAGCAAATAAAAATAGTGAGATCGAATCGACGTGGTGAATAATATGGTAGATACAATGAGAGTGGTTTCGCACCCGGTCCATTTGCTATGTTTCTTCAAGAACATGAGATTGTTGCCCAATAGACTATGCTTGATTCTCCGAACTAAAATGGTGTTGTAGAAAGAAGAAACAAAATATTATTGGACATGGTGCGGAGTATGATAAGCAACTCTAATCTTTCAAAATCCGGTTGAAATGAAGCACTAAAGACGATTGTGTATATTTTAAATTGTGTTCCAAACAAGGATGTCCCAAAGACGCCTTTTGAATTTTTTAAAGGTTGGAAACCAAGTTTGCGACATATGTGTGTTGGGGGGATTTTGTTTGAGGTGAGAATTTATAATCCACAGGATAAGAAACTAGACCTGAGGACCATTAGTGGGTATTTCGTTGGATATGCTGAAATCTCTAAACGTTGTAGATTTTACTGTCCATCTCACACAACTAGGATTGTTGAATCAAGAAATGCAAAGTTTCATGAAAATATCATGATTAGTGGGAGCGATCAAATCCATAACTTAGTTTCTATGCATGATAATACATAGTCTCAATGTTCTCCTCTGGTGATGGTGAGCATTTGGTTTGCAACATTAAGATATTCATATACGGTTTAAAACAAGTCTAACATCAATAGTATCTAAAATTCCATGGAACAATATATTTATGTATACTTAGGTATGCACAAGAACTGATATTACATTTGGGAAGATAATAGAGTAATCTAGGTATTGACCACTGAAAAGCTGCAAAGAAAGTGTTGAGGCAGCTTCAAGGAACCAAAGATTACATGCTTATCTATAGCCAGACGAAGAATCTTGCATGCCATTGAATTCGTTCAATCCATTGAGTGTGGTATAGAGAATGAATTAAGGCAATGTGTTTAAGAAAAAATAATTTTAAAAACCCAAGCACACATCAAAAGAAAAGTATGAATCAAAAATCATCTTAGTAGAGAGTTATTTAGAATTGATGTAAATGATTAAAAGCATTTTCATTCACTTGAACTAATATAGGACTTGATTTGTAACATCCTCGCAATTAGAGTTAGAATCGATAAACATAGTTTGTGTCAATTCTGACACAAACTACAATTGATGTAAATCAGCCTGATAGTGGCAATAATTCTCTCAGCCCTAACAGGTACCTAAAGAGGTACAACAACACTTATAAAACCACAACAACAGGCTGCTAGAATGTTGAAGAAGGGTTCTAACGGTGACAATCTGGAAGAGGCAGAGTAAACATTGCTAGTATGCTATTATTGAAATAGTGGATTAAGTCATTGAGTATATTGAGGCAAACTCACTTTGTAAGGGGAGGACTAGATGTAGCAATAGTCTGTTGTGAACTAGTATAAATATATATGTGTTCCCTCTATCTCTCTGCTACTCTTACCTATGTTCCCTATGATTAAACCTCTTTGTCGCTAAACTTGTTTTAATCGTAAGTTGAATGATTTGATAAAGAACTTACTTTTTGGTTAAGCTTCCGAAGTAATGAGAACGTCAAGAAAGAGATCATCAAGTGGCTGGGTTCAGGGATTATTTATCTGATATAAAATAGTGTATGGGTTAACCGTTTGCAGTGTGTGCCTAAGAAAAGAGTTATTTTAGGGTATAATGAAAAGAATGAAATCAATCCAACTAGAACTATCACAAGGTGGAATGTTTGTATGGATTATATGAAGCGCAACAAGTTCACTAGGAAAAATCATTTCCCCTTGCCATTCATTGACCAGATATTGGATAAACAAGGATGTGAAGAAACATTTTTGTTGGAACCAAATTGGTTTTATACCTAGAGTTTTGATGACAACAAAAGTAATTTATGAGAGCAATATATTTGACTTCAAAGAGTATGAAAGAAGATTTGTGTTTATGAAGAAAATCTAAAATAAGATTTGATTCAAATTTATAATTAAAGAAAATCTAAAACAAGATTTGATTTAGATTATAATTGAAGAAAATCTAAAATAAGATTTGATTCAAATTTATAAATGAAGTAAATCTAAAATAAGATTTGATTCATAATTATAATTGGAAAAAATCTTTGACCAAGTTGAAAAGAAGATTTGATCAAGATTTTTCAACAACAAAATATGAACAGTATTAATCTAAAAAATTTACAAACTCAATCTGAAGAATTTACATTTAAAAATATGAAACACTTATTCAAGTTAGAAATATTATCTAAGTGGTTTTTTCTTAGAGTGTGAGAGTTATTATATTTATTAGCTTTGTTAGAAGCAAACACTTAAAGTTCCAATCTTTTGTATCCGACATGTTAGTGGTTTAGTTCCTTCTTCAATTTGGGATTGTCAAGTTGTTAGGAGAAGAATTGGCTTGTATGGTCAAGGTGGTTAGTTCCTCAATGGTCTGGCATTGTTAGGTTTTTTGGGAAGACTGACTTGGAGGGTCAGGTGTTTGTAATTCAAGGTATTTTAGTAGTGGATTAAAGCCTTCTAAATGAAGGGACTGCATGTAGCCAAATTAGTGGTGAATCAGGATAAATCTATTAGTCCAATTACTTATGTTTTCATGGTTTGCTGCCTCTGAATCCGATTGCTTCTACTCTAAGTTAGTCACCAAATCCGAATAAATTTTTTTTAATAAATTATCATAAAGTTATCAACTTTGGCAAACACAATTCAACCCCCCCCCCCCCATTTTCTTGCGATTGCACCTTCAATTTTATGGTCAAGGTAGGAGGGCATTGTGTAGGGACATAAGATTTCTAAGAAAGGTTTGGAAGTGGATAAAGAAAAATTTGAAGTCATTGGAAAGATACCTCATCCTACTTCTGTAAAAGGTGTGAAAAGGTTCTTAAGACATGATGATTCTATAGAAGATTCATCAAAGACTTCTCTAAAATTTCAAAACCACTTTGCAAATTCCTACAACATGATGTCGTATTTGAGTTTACTGTTGAATAAGTAAAGGCATTTGACACTTTGAAGAAAGCACTCATCACAACACATGTCATCACTGCTCTTGACTTAGAGAAACCATTTGAAGTCATGTGTTATGCAAGTAACTATGCAGTGGAGGAAGTGCTTGGTGAAAGGCATGGAAATGTATTCCATTATATCTACAATGCTAGTAAAACCATGATTATTGTCTACACAGATTATGTTGCCATTAAGTATTTGATTGCTAAAAATAATGAAAAGCCAAGACTCATACGGTTTGTATTGTTGTTACAAGAATTTGACCTGGAGATAGGGGTCAAGAAAGGCATGGAGAATAAGATTGCATACCACCTTTCTAGGATCCCTGAAATTATAGAAAAAGCAATGAATTTCTAATTAAGGAGACATTTCCTTATGTGCATCTGTTAAGTATGTATAGAGTGCAGTGGAGTGGTTCCTCCGGATTTGAATTTTCAACAGAATGAAGGTTGTTTTAATAATGCTAAGGAATATTATTGGGATGAACCCTATATATATAAGAAATGTCCAACTCAGCTAATGAAAAGATGTGTTCCAAATGAGGAAATCCTTGTTATCTTGATGCATTGTCGTGCATCTCCCTATAGAGGACACTTTAGGGGAATAAGGACTGCTGCAAAACTATTTCAAATAGGTTATTTATGGCCAAATCTTTTCAGAGATGCTCATGCAATGGTAAAAACTTGTGATGGATGCTGAAGAGCTAGTAATATTCCAAGCAAGCAAGAAATGCCATTGAATGGAATCCTTGAAGTGGAACTCTTTGATGTGTGGGAAATTGACCTCATGGATCAATTTCCCCTATCATATGGAACCCCTTATATTTTAGTGGCTCTTGATTATAGTGGGCAGTAGCTCTTCCCACTAATGATGCTAAAGTTGTGACAAAATTTATCCCAAAAAATATTTCACTAGATTTGGTAAACCTATAGCTATCATTAATAATGAAGGCACACAATTTTGCAATAAACTATTTGAAAACCTATTCGCTAAGTATGGTACGAAACACAAAATTGCTACTTCCTATCATCCATAAATTAATGGAAAATTGGATCTATAAAATGGAAAGGTCAAAAGAATCCTATAGAAAGTTATAAATCCAACTAGGAATGATTGGTTTCTCCATTTGGATGATGCTTTGTATGCTTATAGGACTGCGTATTAGACCCATTTAGGGATGTCGCCTTATAGAATTGTATATGGCAAGCTTGCAATTTACCAGTTGAACTTCAATAAAAAGCACATTGGGCTATGAAAAAAGTTGAACTTGAATTTACATTAAGCTAGAGCAACTAGAATACTATAGCTTCATGAGTTAGAAGAGCATAGGATTTATTCTTATGAAAATAAAATCAAGGAGGTCTGAACCCTTTTGAAATTTCCAAAATTTATCCACATGGAGCTGTTCACTTGAAAGAAAAATAAGGAAGGGAATTCAGGTGAATGCTCAAAGGATTAAACATTACTAGGAAGAAGCTAGCTATTTTCAAGAAGCCTATGCCATTCACTTAAATGACCCTTAATGACTTGGTTAGTTAGGGTGAGGACTTTAAACTAAGCGCTCTGAGGAGCTAGTCCAAAAATGTGACTATTCTTACTCCCAATTTAGAAAAATGTCAGTACATGAAATTGTTACAAGATGCTCTAGTACGTTGCAGAATGGGAACTATGATTATGAGTATAAAGAAGAAGTTAAATATTGGACCTTTGGTTATTCTGGGATGAGTGATCATTAATTTTACACAAGAATAAAATCAAGATTGATTTTATGGGGCCCAAAGCCTGCACACATGCACTTTCTTGCATAGCTTAACGTGTGGCATGAATATTACGTTTTTGCATGCTACCCCACCATCTCTTGACCCATTTGCCCTGTTCTCTGCACACCTGGTCTCCCTCCATTTAATTTTCTGACTGTTACCCCATAATTACTTACTCATGACACAAATGCCCTTGCTTCCACAAATACAAAACTATAACCCAATCATTATCATCCTCTATGGCAACACTTTGAATTCTTTAATTCATTTGTGTTTTATCACTTGTTTTCCATTTTCACTTAGGTTTTGATAATCTCATTTCATCCACAAACCCCCATTTGTTCCAAACTAGTATTTATACCCGTGCAACGCACGGGGAAGAATTCGTTTATACCATTTTATCTCACAAAAACACAATCAATACACCATCTTCCTCATTCTTTCCCTCACTCCCAATCTTCCTTCTTTCTCTCCATCACCAAAATTTCATCACATCATCAAGAGAGACCACATGCAAAGTTAAAATACACTCCAAATCTTCATCCTTATTCAGCCAAATAATCATTTTTGTCAATCAAGAAAGGGTAGAGGAAGTAGAAAAAGTGGGAGTTTAGAGAGGAAAAGAAGTTGTTAACATAAAGTTTAGAGTAACACCCTAAGTAAACAACAAGAGTGGGTTTCCTTTCCCCATGTTTTTCTAAACCTATTTTTGCATGGAGTGGAGGGGAAATTGGGACCCTTATAGAAGGAAATTCTAAGGATGCTATTTAGAGTAGTTAAATGTGATTTAGTAGGATCAGTTTTAAATCTTGCAGATACAGATACACTAAAAATGATGTCAAGTCTTGAAGTAGTAAGGTAAAGTAAGGATCCTATCATTCTTCTATAAGTTTTTTGGTCAACTTTTTGGCCTGATTTATCATGTTCAAGTAAACAAGTAGGGTGCATTGGTGTAGCCATAGGTTTGCAATCAATCGTCTTAAACTTCTAGAGAAGCTCTTTTATATATTTAGTTTGATGAATGTATATACATTTTTGACTTTTCTGAATTTGTATCCCTAAGAAGAACTTAAGTTCTCCCATGATACTCATTTGAAATTCAAGCTGCGACAATTTCGAAGTTTTTTGAAAAGAGTACCATTTGAATAATAAGAATGTCATCTCTTATTGATTTTTTAATAAAATGTACTTTCTACTTGTCCTCTTTCAAAGATATATTTAAGCAATAAGTTACTAAGTATATCATATCATGCCCTAGGTGCTTGTTTTAGACCATACAAAGAATTCCTCAATTTAAAAACATGATTTGGAAATTTAGAACTTTCAAAATCTAGGGGTTGTTTAACATAGACTTTTTAACTTATATAACCATTGACAAAAGCACTTTCAACATCTATTTGAAATAATGTAATGTTATTATTTGCGGCAAAAAAAAGTAGGATACGAATAACTTCTAACCTCGCCACTAGAGCAACTGTCTCAGTGTAATCAATGTAATCACTAGAGAAAATATCTTAAAGTAACTGTAGCCTTGTGCTGCCAGTCTTGCCTTGTTTCTGACCACTTCACCTTTTTCATTTAGCTAGTTTCTAAAAACCCACTTGGTTCCAATAATGTTCTTCTTTAGTCTAGGTACTAGATTATAAACATCATTCGTCTTGAATTAGTTTATCTCTTCTTGCATTGCAATAATCCATCCATGATCTACCAATGCTTCATCAATAGAGGTAGGCTCAATTGATGAGAGTAAGCCAAAAAAAGTGGTATCTTTTAGTGATGATCTGGTTCTCAAAGGATCACTTGCACTTCCAATCATTAGAGTTTAAGGATAAGATGACTTGTACAACCATCGAGATCTTCCTTCTGTGTTATCTTCTCTGTTTCAGACTTGATCAGATTCATCCTCTGAAGATTTTTCATCTTCTTTTGATTTGCTTCTATCCTTGAATTTATCAAGTTCTTCTGGTTTTTCTGCATCTACTTCCTCTGGTTCCAGTAAACCTGCACTATCATCATCTTGCTTTGACTATTCAAGGTCAACCTATTTGTCATAAAATTTAACATGTATGGATACTTCCACAATCTGAGTTTCCCTATTAAACACTCTATAAGCCTTAGATCCTTCAGAGTATCCAAAGAAGGTACACTTTTGAGATCTAGAATCAAATTTACCAAGGTTATCTTTAGTGTTCAACATATAACAAGTACAACCAAATTGTTTAAAGTAAGAGATGTTAGGTTTTTTACCTTTCCACAATTCATACAGTTTTGTATTCAATATAGACCTAATTAAGATTCTATTTTTAATATAACATGTAGTGTTAATTGCTTCAGCCCAAAAGTGTTTTGCAACATTCGTCTCATTTATCACGGATCTGGCCATTTCTTGGAGTGATTTATTCTTTCTTTCAACAACTCCATTTTGTTGGGGTGTTCTAGGAGAGGAGAAGTTGTGACAAATTCCATTATGATCACAAAAACATTCAAAGAACTTGTTTTCAAATTCTCCTCCATGATCACTTCTAATTGTTACAATCTTAAGACCGTTTTCATTCATTACTTGTTTGCAAAATGTGATAAAAACTTTGTGGGATTCATCCTTACTTCTTAAGAATTTTTCCCATGTCCACCTAGTTAAATCATATACTATAACAAAGCCATACTTTTTTCCACTTAGAGAGGTTGTTTTCTTTGGCCTAAAGAGATCTATACGTAATAGCTCAAAGGGCTTTGACTTAGAAACTGAGGTCTTAGGGGTAAAGGAGTTCTTTGTTTGTTTTCCCTTTTGACAAGCTTCCCACATAATATCATTTTTGTAACTAAGCTTAGGTAGACCTCTGACTAGTTGAAGATTTTTAGTTTTGAAATTAATCAAAGGTTTGCATGACCTAATCTTTGGTGCCAAATTAGTTTATCTTCATTTACTGTCATAACACACTTAACTTCTTGTTTCTCTAGACTAAATAGATTTATCTTATAAATGTTGTTTTGCCTCTAGCCTGTAAAGAGTACAAATCTGTTCTTCTGACTAATTACCTTGCATGTTTTTTGATTAAATATAACATCATAATTTTTATCACTTAACTGAATAATACTTAATATATTATGCTTAAGACCTTTAACAAACAAGACATCTTTAATGGAAGGGGAAGTCTTATTACAAACTGTACCTTGACCAATAATCTAGCCTTTTTGCTTTAATGGAAGGGGAAGTCCTAGGTTGTTGAGGACATCTGAAATATGAATAATTTGGTCTTAGGTACCCAAATTTGGTTGGGTCCGTGGTCCCTTAAATTAATTTCAGTTAACGATTTAGTCCTTTATCTTTTATTTTTCCCGATTTGGTCCTTTATGTTTTTAAATAATTTCAGCGTTACCCTTTAAGTGGGGTTCTGTTAAGAAAAATGTTAAAAATCCCTCATCCGTTTTTAGAAAAAGTTACCCTTTATGTTTTGAAAATATTTCAGAAAAATGTTCAAAGTTTGGTAGTATGATTGATTCGTTAAAACTGAAGCTATGGAGTAGTTATACTCCATAGACATCACTTCATATCAGTGGCAATCATTGCTAGAGGTTTGATGAACATATGCAATGATCCAGAGGAGGGATTTTTTAACTTTTTCTTAACAGAACCCCACTTAAAGGGTAACGCTGAAATTATTTAAAAACATAAAGGACCAAATCGAAAAGAAAAAAAGATAAAGGACTAAATTGTTAACCGAAATTAAGTAAAGGGACCACGGGTGGTATTTAGACTTGTATTTAATATGGGACAAGATAATTTGGAGTGACCTTTCTACGAGCAAACAATACACAAGATATTAGACAGGATAAGTTTAGGTTCAGTTATAGTTTCTTCAAAACCTAGACCTCTTTTACCATTTATACTAACTCCATAAATCATAGATCTATACTTGCTTATTTCCATACCATTAGCAAGAAAATCATGAAACACTTCTTCATGCTTATCAGAGTTATATGTGGTATTTTCAATTGATGTTGGACTATGATTACTTTTCAATGTTAGATTTTTAGCCTTAAGTTCATCAATATCAGTTTTCATAGTAGCATCTTCTATTTTAACTTCAACACTTTGATTCTTAAAAACATTAATTTCTTTAGTTAGTTTTTCATTTTCTTTGCTAAGTGTTTTCAGCTTGAAAGACAATTTGGGATTCTTGTTCAAGAAGTCATTTATAATAGTAATTAAATTAGATCAAGTGATGTGAGAAAATACCTCAATTTCTTCATCTGCTGATCCACCTCTTGAGTCAGAATCAGTGTTGGATCTAGAGGCAGAGGTTGTCTAATTTATCAAAGCCTAATTTGCGTGTTTTTCATCATTAGAGGATTCATCATAATCATCCCATGTAGCCATCAGACTCTTCTTCTTGGGTCTTGAATGTTTTCTTTGATGTTTCCCTTTCTCTAGAATGGATATTCTATCTTGATATGTCAAGGTTCATTGCATCCATAGTAGATGATGCTTTTCTTGTCATATTTATTATCCTTTCCTCTACAAGACTGCCTGGAATATCTTTATGGAAATTTTCGTTTTTGTGTTGTGCCACATCTTCTGAATTTTTCTAGATATGAAAGCTAGCACCTCTTCCTCTAAATCTCCATTCTGATCCTCTAAGTCATCACCTCTGATTATGTTGTTGCCTTTAGAACTTTCTTTTGCTTGGATTTCAAAGCCAAGGTTGGTGGCTTCTTCTTGGGCTCATCCTCTAAATGTTCAATTTCGTGTGATTTGACATAGCTGATTAATTATTTCTTGCATGGTAGTGATCTTTGGCCTCCACTTGCTTGTAGACTTCTTTGCATCTTCTTCATAAGATATGCAGTAGTATAACTCTTCTCAAGCATCTTTAATTGTGAAATCAGAGTCTGGAATCTGGAAAACATTGTTTCGATGTCTTCATCTTCTTCCATCTTGAACAATTCATACTTTTTTACTAGGAGGTTGGCCTTTGCTTCTTGAACTTGCTTGCTTCCTTCATAAGTCATAATCAGATTGTCATAAATACTCTTTCTTGTCTCCTTGTTGGTGCACTTGTCAAAATTGCATTTATCATGAATGTTCTGAACTTATGATGCATCTTGCACATCTTCGTCTTATCAACATCCATCATCTTTCCTTGGAATCTCAATATCATTAGTATTATTTGGGGTAGTATAACAATCTTCCATCAAGTCCCCAAAGTTCAGGATCTTGTGAAATAAAGACACTTCTCAACCTGTCCTTCCAGTACTTAAAACATTCTCCATCAAACAAAGGTGGTAATTGATGTTTCCTCCAGTAGCTTCTTCACTGAATCCAGACATGTTGAACCCTTGGATCTTTCCTCAAACACTATAAAGTGTTCAGCCTTGAAACCTTGCTCGGATGCCAATTAAAGGTGCAAACATCAGAAGATGGGTTGAATTTTATTTGACTAAGTTGATAACCTTTTCATTATTTGTTTAAACTGGTTCAGACTTGATAATTTACTTAGACTAGAAGCAACAACAAAACTAAGGAGTGCATAAATAAAGTGACACAAGTAATTTATCCTGGTGCAACACTAACTTAGCTATATCCTATCCCTTCACTTAGAAGGATTTAATCCACTAACTCAACAATTGGAATTACAAAGCACCTGACCCTCAAAGTCAGTCTTCTCAAATAGCCTGACAACCCAAAAAATTTTAGGAATACACACACCTTGACTCTACCAGTCAAGTCTTCTCGACACAATCTGAGAACCCCAAATTGTTGAAGGCACACTAACACCACTATCGGGTTTGAATACAATGGTTTGGAACATGAGTTGTGGCTTCTAACAAGATAATTATAACAACGACAATCACACTCTAAGGAAAACACTTAGAAAATATTTCTCATTCGAACAAGTGTTACTCTCTTTGAACTTTAAGAAGAATTTCGAATTTTTACCCTAAGTTCATCTACTCTTTAATTTTCGATGATCTTCTTCTTCAACCCTTAGTATCTATTTGTAGATAAAATTAGGGCTTCAAATTAGTCCTTGATTAATTTGAATAATTCTGAACAAGAGGCTTTTTGATAATATGTTCTTTATCCAATTCTTTATTTCTGAATTCAATATGAGCAGTTCTTGTAGATTATTTATGTTCGTATTTTGTTCAACTTGAGTTTATAAATTCTTCAGACTGATACTGTTCGTACTTTGTTAAGACTGAATTTGTAAATTCTTCAGATTGATATTGTTCGTATTTTGTTAAGATCGAGTTTGTAAATTCTTCAGATTGATATTGTTCGTATTTTGTTAAGATTGCTTTCGCAAATTCTTCAGATGAAACTTCCTTCCTATTGCTTGCTTTTATTTGGGCGAGAACATAGTGTTGGACCGGTTCTTGAACTTTCTAAAATAGGATTACGACTAAGTTTGCGTTTTCTTTTTGATCTTGGTATTTGTTGTCCTCTCCTCGTTCTTATCACCTTTCCTTTATCGCTCTTGTTAAAATCTATGTTTTTGTTTAAATTCCTCCTCTCTACCTCTTTAAATATCTCTCCCCTCCAGTGTTTTTTAAAATCATCACTTACAACAAAAGCCTTTTTATCCCAAAATTATTATTTTTTAAACTCTCCTAAGTCTGGTGATCACGCTGTAAGAACACCATTCTATTGACCTTATCTAATAAAAGCAATGCTCTAATTTCTCTACCTCTGATAATCACATCAAACATTTGATCTCCCTGCCTCTAATAAACTTTACAATCAAGTGATTTTCTGCACCTAATAATCGCATCAAGCATGTGGTCATTCGATCTGTTAATAGTCTATGCTCTCTGAAAAGACAACACATTGAAACGACTATGCTCTAGAGAAGACAAAGCTTTTGCGCATCCTATGTTAAACACCCTGAATATGTAATTGTCTGAAGGTCTATTCGGTAGATCATAGTATCACATGTTCTTTTGGTCTTCATATCAAGATTCCCATAATCTATTTCAAGGATATCATTTACAAGGTTTAATGGTGAATCAATCTTAGAAGATTTTGTATGAAACTTCATGATACATGTTGATTTCTTGCAATCAGGACAACGACCAGAAACCCTAAAAATCTCTATAAAAAGATGTGCAACCCTTATTGAAAAGTACAAGCAACAACGTACCACAATATGCATAATGCATCCATCTTTGCACTCTTGCTTTTAATCTTTTGTGTTGTTTAAGTGCTGAGAAATATTTTCTGATAGTACAACACTGTAAACACTCTCCTGTGAAAGTCATTTAGAAAACCCTTAAACCTGTTCTTTTGTAACCTATCCCAGTAATGGCTGCATCCTTCAACATTTTGATTGTGCTAAGCTAGAAGGTTGAGAAAAACTTGAACACAGTAAGTTTGACTAGTCGGTGTTCAGTGGAGGTGTAATTCAGTTGGTGAATTAGTGGGTTAAATCCTTTATGTTGAATGGACTAGACTTAGCTACCATGTTTGTGGTGTGTCATTCTTTTTTTTTCTTTTTTTTTTTTTGGATTTGGTTTTCATCATTTTCTGTTTAAAATCGTTTTAAAAGAAAACACAATTAAAACCCTCCCTCTCTTGTGTTTCTTGTAAATTCTTCAGATTGATATTGTTCGTATTTTGTTAAGATTGAGTTTGTAAATTCTTCATTTGAAACTTCCTTCCAGTTTCTTGCTTTGATCTAGGCGGGAAGATAGTGTTGCACTGTTTCTTGAACTTTCACATGTAAGAATATGACTCAGTCCAATTTAGTATTTTGTCATTTGTCAAAATTCGAATAATATCTTTGCAAATAATAAATGTATCTTCTTGTTAGTGTGTTTCTTCTTGTAAACAATTTTTTATCATATCTTCTTGTAAATAACTCATATTTTGTTGTAGATAAATCTTGATCAAATCTTTTTGTAAATAATTCGTATCATCTTGTGATAAATCTTGATCAAATCTTCTTGTAAATAATTCATATCTTCTTGTAGATAAATCTTGGTCAAATCTTCTTATAAATAATTCATATCTTATTGTTGATAAGATGTTTATCATATCGTCCTCAAATCTTGACTTTATCTTTTTTTCAACTTGGTCAATGATTTTCTTGAATTATAAATCTGAATCAAATCTTATTTTAGATTGTCTTCAAAACAACAAATCTTCTTTCATACTTTGTGAAGTCAAATATATTGTTCTCGTAAAATACTTTTGTTAACATCAAAACTCTAAGTATAAAACCAAATTGTTTCCAACAATCTCCCTCTTTTTGATGATGACAAAACATTATTTTTTATAACAACTTTTCTTTTTAATACATTGACTCCCCCCTAGGCTCCCCCAAAGTCTAATTATTTTTCTAAGTATTTTTTCTCCCCACATTATCAAACATCTTTCTCCCCCTTTTGTCATCAGAAAAAAAGACTTGAAAGTGAAACTTGCCTCTCTTTTTTTCCCTTTCTTTTTTTTAACTATAACGAAAAAACATAAACATAATACAAAAAATTTATCCTAAGTATGAAACTAATCTACTCTAAGATTAGTACAACATAAGTTAGGTAAAAGAATGAGGTTTAGGTTTTTCTTGATAAAGTCAAACCTATCTTCAGCTAGTAGTTTGGTGTCTACAAACCGGATATTAAGCACACCTTTTTGAACAAAGTCTCCAATGAAATGGTGTTTGATTTCTACGTGTTTAGCTCTAGAATGAACTATAGGGTTTTTGGTTAGGCAAATGGCAGAAGTGTTCTCATAATAAATGGGAATGTTGGTTTCTAGGATTTTGTAGTCTTCTAGTTGATGTTCCATCCAAATTAATTGAGAGCTATAACTAGCTGGTTAAATGTACATAGCTTCTACTGTTGACATGGCAATTATGGTTTGTCTCTTACTTGACCAACATATTAAGTTTTCACCTAGAAATGTGCAGTTTCCTTTTGTGCTTTTTCGCTCATGTTTATCTACAGCATAATCAGAATCAGAATACCCACTTAGTTTGTACTCAGAATATTTCTTGTAGAACAACGTAATGTTGGTAGTGCCTTTTAGGTATCTAATGATTCTCTTAACAATAGTTAATTGTGATTCCCTAGGGTCAGCTTGAAATCTTGCACATTGAAGGTTAATCAATGCCCTCTTGCTAGTTGTAGCTTATGCGACAAGTTTTGCCTTGTTTATGACAACTTCACCTGAAGATTTGTCCTCCTCTTCTGATTTTCTTGTATCCTCTGATTTTTCAGATTCTTCTGGTTTATCTACATCTGCTTCCACTGATTCCGGCAAACCTGCACCATCATCATCTTGCTTTGACTTTTCAAGGTTAAGTTGTTTGCCATCAAATTTAACAGGTATGGATACTTCCACAGTCTGATTTCCCCTATTAAACACTCTATAAGCCTTTGACTTTTCAGAGTATCCAATGAAAGTACACTTTTGACATCTAGAATCAAATTTACCGAGGTTACTTTTAGTGTTCAACATGTAACAAGTACAACCAAATTGTTTAAAGTAAGAGATGTTAGGCTTTTTACATTCCCACAATTCATATGGTTGTTTTATTCAATGTAGACCAAATTAAGATTCTATTTTGAATATAACATTCATCTTATTTAATTGCTTCAACCCAAAAGAGTTTTGCAAATTTCATCTTATGTAACATGGTTCTGGCCATTTCTTGGAGTGATCTACTCTTTCTTTCTACAACTCCATTTCGTATGGGTGTTCTAAGAGAGGAAAAGTTGTGAGATATTCCATTCTCAATTCAAAAACTTTCAAAGAACTTGTTTTCAAATTCTCCTCCATGATCACTTCTAATTGTTACAATCTCAAGAGCCTTTTCATTCATTACTTGTTTGCAAAATGTGATAATCACATTGTGGGATTCATCCTTACTTCTTAAGAATTTTACCTATGTCCACCTAGTGTAATCATCTACTATAATAAAGCCATATTTGTTTCCACTTAGAGAGGCTGTTTTCACTGGCCCAAAAAGATCTATATGTAATAGCTCCATTAGCTTTGAGGTAGAGACCGAGTTCTTAGGGGTAAAGGAGTTTTTTGTTTGTTTTCCCTTTTGACAAGCTTCACATATAATTTCAGTTTTGTAACTAAACTTAGGTAAACCTCTGACTAGTTGAAGTTTATTTAATTTTGAAATTAATATAGGGTTTGCATGTCCTACTCTTTTGTGCCAAATTTTTCTCTTCATTTACTGGCATAAGACACTTAACCTCTTATTTCTCTAAATTAAACAGATTTATCTTATAAATTTTGTTTTGCCTCTGACGTGTAAAGAGTACAGATCCGTTCTTTTGACTAATTGCCTTGCATGTGATTAAATATAATATCATAATATTTATCACTTAACTGAATAATGCTTAATATATTATGCTTAAGACCTTTAACAAACAAGCCATCTTTAATAGAAGGGGAAGTCCTATTACCAACTGTACCTTGACCAATAATCTAGCCTTTTCCTTTCCTCCAAAAGTCATTGTGCCTCCTTTGCTCAATGTTAGTTCAAGGAACATAGACTTTTCTCCCTTCATATGTCGCGAGCATCCGCTACCTTGGTACCATGATTGGTGTTTTAACTAGGTTGTTGAGGACATCTGAAACATAAATAATTTGGTCTAAGGCAACCAAATTTTGGTTGGTCTTGGTTTGTCAGGCTTGAAAGGTTTCATGCCTTTCATTGTATTTATTATGTGACAAGATAATTTGCAGTGACCTTTCTAAGAGCAAACAATACTAAAGATATTAGACATGATAAGTTTAGGTTCAGTTACAGTTTAACTCCATATTAGACTTGATAAGTTATGTGACAAGATAATTTGCAGTGACCTTTCCTAGACTTTTTTTACCATTTATACTAACTCCATAAATCATTGAACTATACTTGCTTATTTCCATATCATTACCAAGAAAATCATGAAACACTTCTTCATGCTTATCAGAGTTATATGTGGTATTTCAATTGATGATGAACTATGATTACTTTTCAGTGTTAGATTTTTACCCTTAAGTTCATCAATATTAGTTTTCATATTTTCATCTTCTATTTTAACTTCAACACTTTCATTCTTAAAAACATTAACTTCTTTAGTTAGGTTTTCATTTTCTTTTCTAAGTGTTTTCAGCTTTAAAGACAATTTGGGATTCTTGTTCAAGAAGTCATTTATAATAGTAATTAAATTACATTGAGTGATGTTTGAAAATACCTCAATTTCTTCATCTGCTCATTAACTTCTTGACTCAGAATTAGTGTTGGATCGAGAGGCAAAGGTTGTATAAGTTAACAAAGCCAAATCTGCGTGATTTGAGATAACTGATTAATTCTTCTAGCTTAAGTGTATCAAGATCCTTTGCTTCCTAAATGGCAGGATCCTAAGCCTCCACTTGCTTTGCCAACTTCTTTGTATCTTCTTCACATGATCAGTAGTAGTACAAATCTTCTTATGTATCTTTCATCCTGCGACCAGAGTCTAGAATCTGGAAAACATTGTTTTAATGTCTCCATCTTCTTCCATCTTGAACTTGCTTGCTTCCTTCATCGGTCATAATCAAATTATAATAGATAGTCTTTGTTGTCTCCTTGTTGGTGCACTTGTTAAACCCCTTGAAAGTGATCGCATTTATCTTAAATGTTTTGGACTTATGATGCATCTTGTACATATTTTTCTGATAAGCATCAATATCATTCCTTGCATTCTCAATACCATCAGTATTCTTTGGAGCAGTATCACTATCTTCCACCAAGTCCCAAATATGCTTTTTGATAATATGTTCCTTAGCCAATTTTGTATTTTTTATTCCAATATGAGAAGTTCTTCTAGATTGATTATGTTCGTATTTTGTTCAAATTGTGTTTGTAAATTTTTCACATTGATACTTTTTCGTATTTTGTTAAGATTGAACTTTTACATCTTGATTTATTTGGCCTTTTGATGATGATTCCAGATGGACATGGGTAAAGTTCCTTAAACACAAGGATTAGTCACATAAAGTTTTCCCTACCTTTTGCAAACAAGTGCAAATTGAAAAGGATGTTTGTATTGCAATAAGTCATAGTCATCATGAGGGTGAATTTGAAAATAAGCTTTTTGAAAACTTCTGTGAAGAGAATGGAATTTTACATAACTTTTCATCTCCTAAAACACCTTAACTAAATAGTGTTGTAGAAATAAAAATAGATCTCATTAGAAAATGGCATGCACGATGATTCATGAAATAAATGTTGCCAAGCAATTTTGAGTAGAAGGGGTGAACACTGCATGTTATATTTAGAATATACTCTATATGAGACCTATTTTTAATAAGACTCCTTATGAATTGTGAAAAGCGATGAAGCCCAACATTTCATATGTTCATCGATTTCTTTGTATATGCTATATTTTGTATTCCAAAATAGAATCTTGACAAATTTGATTCACGATCTTAAAAGTGCACCTTTTTGGGATACTATGAAACGTCTAAAGCCTATAGAGTATACAACAAAGAAGCTTTGATTGTTGAGGAATAAATTCATGTCAAATTTGATGACAAAAAGCTTGGCCATAAAAAGTCAAAGCTGGGTGTAGATATTGCAAATCTATAAATATCAAAGGAACCAACAAATCCATCCTACAATGAATTAGAACATATTCCTGATAATTCAAGAACAAGTAATAATGAACCTCCCAGAAATCAAGATCATTAAGAATCCAAACCAAGATGGAAATACAAATCGTCTCATCCAGACTCTTTAATCATGCGAAGTGCAAATGATACTCTGAAAATCAAACCGGCTTTTAAAGAAACATCTACCTTTGGACTACTATCAAAAATTGAACCTATAAATATAGACGAAGCACGATCAGATGATGGATGGATAATGGCTATGCAAGAAGAGTTTAATCAATTCAACAAAAATGACGTATGGGATCTTGTCCTCAAGCCTAAAGAAACAAAATCAATTGGAACCAAGTTGGTTTTCAAAAGAAAAAGAACGGAATGAGAATGGTGAAATGGTCAAAAATAAAGCTAGACTCGTAGCTTAGGGATACAGTCAGCATGAAGGTATTGATTACACTAAAACATTCGCTCCTATGGTGTAAGACCCTTAATTTCAAACTCTAATTTATGCAAAGGCACTACTTGAATGCATGTCATAGGGGTGCGCTATTGTGTTCGGCAATCAAAAGAGTTAAATGTTTGTTGGTCAGGAAGAATTGAGCATGGAATGGAAAAGTTTGGTGGGAACTAACAAGGTTTAAATTATTGAAATCACAATAATGAAGCAAGACGAAGTATGATGGCAGATGAGCTAAGAAAAATAAAGGACTCTAGATATTGACCACATGGACGGTTGAATGACGGTAGAGGTAAAAAGTGTTTTGAGATATATTTCAGATGTAAAATATTTCATAGGAAGTGTGAAAATTTGGAGGAATTAAGGTTTTGTCGAATTGTTGCAGAAATTCGTAAAGACCAGGATGACAATCTTATCTGAAGGAAGAAAAGTTTAATAGTAAGAGGAAAGAGAAAAAGAAAATCAAGTTAAGTTGGATGATATTTTGGTATATGACACACAATGGTGTGTACCAATTGTGGCTGTCAAAGGAGTGAGCAACTCGTGGAAGAAGACTTACAAGAGTAAGCTAAGTAATTGTTTCGAAATAATTAAGATGTATCAAGGTTCGAGGTAGAAATTTAAGGTTTGTATAAATGGAAAAGTAATGGAGTGAATACAATGTGTTTGATCTGTTATAATGAAAAGTTAATCATCAAGTTGCAAATAAAGGACGCAGCAAAATTGAGAAGTATCAGAATGAAAGTTGGCACTAGATGTAGGAAAATTATTTTTGGCTTTGTCCAGAAGTGCGAAGTATGTAGGAAATTGACTAGTGAAACATGAATTTGAGGTGTTAGGTATGAGACAAATGTAGGTCTTAATTAGTGAATGAAATTCAAGTTGGATTTTTGTTGGAGACGTGACTCGTGAAATGAAGCACTAAACCTGAAGGAAGTTTGTGTGTAGTAGGTGGTATGGTTCTGGCATGTTGCCGAAAATATTTGAGGAAACTTTGATCACCAATCGGATGTTGGGGATGTGATTATCAAAGTTATAATTAGACCAACATTCTGATAAGAACACTGTGGTTTGGTGTGGGTGTGCGACTAAAGAAAATTAAGGATTGGTGGGCAATGGAGGAATAAGGGAGTCCTCGGCGGTAATGATAGTTTTATGCTCAGTGTGTTGGTGTCATACTTAGAGTTTCAGTTTATAACCTAATGGATGTTTCATACCAAGTGGACGTATATGAGGCTATGTGACATAGTTTTGAGCGATTGTACTTCGTCGATAGGAAAATAAGGGAAACTCAGTGGACCTTGAGGAGATTGTTAGACCGCTGTGCCTCAGGATAGCTTTAAGTCAAAGTCTAAGGGAGCATTATTATAGTTAGGTTAAGATGGTCTAAGCCATCGTCATGGTCGTTGGCTACCTATTGACAAATTGAGGAACTGATCATCCCCAATCTCTTGTTGATAGTAGACAAAATCATGTTGAGTGGAACGGGCGAGTCTTACCGGCTACGATAGTACGTAAAGTTATTAAGCACCCTATGAGAAGGGATAGACGACACTTTTTTCGCATAGGCTTGAGGAACAGGTTCTAGCATTTAGCCCAATATGTGTTAAATTGCTGAGGCATTTAGCCCAATTTTAATTCATTTGGTGAATTAAATACCAAAAGCATATTTTATTAGAGTTTGTTATATGTTTATTATATATATATATATTTAGATCCGGTTGAAATTATTCTTCGAAGAATAATTTATTTATGTTACGAGGAATTTATTACCGGACTGTTTTGTTAAAAATATCTCTGGTTGCTGAAAATTTTATCTGTCAATTGAGTTGCAACAAGAATAGATATTTTTATCATAATCGTTGAGTTGTGTGTGTGAGAGTTTTAGATATTTTTGGTTTGGTTTAATTTTAATATGTATTTATATATATTTGGTGAGTGAGTTAGTATATATATGTATAAATGAAGGCTAAGAAAGGAAAAAGAGAGAAAAGGCAACATTTTCCCTCCCAGCCTCGCGTCTTCTTCTTTCTCTATTCCGTGAAAACCGAGTATGGGTGGTTTTCAAAACCACCAAACTCAAAACCTCACTTATCACCTAGATCTAAGCTTCCTCTCGCGAAGTGACTGAAGAGAAAGTTGCTCCTTGTCACGTTGCGGTGCTAGTGAGCCAACTTTGGAAGCGACGTCGCGAACGAAGTTTTCACCGAAATTAATCGCGGTGCCGTAATCGGTTGTTAAAGCTACCGTTGAGGTAAGGGCTCCTTCCAAACTTTTAGTTTGCATTTAGGACCTTATATGTGATTTTGTGGAAGTTGATTTTGATGTATTTGAGGTGTGGGTTGTGGTGGTTCATGTTTGGTGTGTTTGATGTGTTCATAATTAATATTATGAAATTTTAGATGTGCTTTATTGTGTGGAATTTGTGGAAAAATGAATAGATATGATTTGGTGTGACTTGTGGAACTATGAGTTAAATATGTTTTAGTATGCTCTGTGTTGAATTTGAAAATCATTAGTGTTAAATGAGCATTAAAAATGGGGAATCTTTTAATAGCTGCATTTACTCAATGGTTGTGGTGTTAAGAGTTAGAGTATGCTCATGCATTTAATAGTACATGGTGACTGGATGGGCCATGGTGATAATGGTGACCGGATGGGCCATGGTGATAGTGGTGACCGGATGGTTCATTGATGTATCCATTGAGAAAAGCACTCTTCACATCCATCTGAAACAGTTCAAAGTTCATAGAACAAGCGTAAGCAAGTAGTAATCGTATTGCTTCTAACCTTGCTACTGGAGCAAATGTTTCGTCAAAATCAATCCCTACTTCTTGATTGTATCCTTGAGCGACCAATCTTGCCTTGTTGCGAACAACTATACCATTTTCATCAAGTTTATTTTTAAACACCCATTTTGTACCAATGATGTGTTTATTTCCCGAATTCGGAACAAGTTCCCATACTTTGCTTCTTTCGAATTGGTTGAGTTCTTCTTGCATGGCAAGTATCCATTGATCATCTTTTAGTGCTTCACCAATTTTGGAGGGTTCGATTTGAGAAACGAATGTCATATTCAAGCAAGCATCTTGTAGTTTTAGTCTCGCCATGGTAATAATGGTGACCGGATGGGCCATGGTGATAATGGTGACCAGATGGGCCATGGTGATAGTGGTGATCGGATGGGCCACGGGATGATTATGCTTATGCATTTCATAGTACATGGTGACCGGATGGGCCATGGTGTTAATGGTGACCGGATGGGCCATGGTGATAGTGGTCACCAGATGGGCTACGGGATGATGTCATGTGCATTGGCATATACGCATTGCATTACGGTGTTTGGCACGCGAGTCATGTTTGATATATTATGATGGTGGTGTATACATACTTGATTGTTGTGTGTGACGGTGTTGTATTTGATGGTGGTGATTGATTGACTTGGTGTCGAAAGTGTTAGAATGATTTTGAAATGTTTCAAAACTGAAAATCTGCCATTTTTACAGTTGTATTCGAATACAACAGGGTCGTAGTTGAATACAGATATGCTGTATTTGCTAATGACTTGTGAATTCGCACTTGTATTCGGCTACAGGGATGTCGTAGTCGGATACAGATATCAAATATTTGCCACTGACTCCGCAATTGTATTCGAATACAAGGAGGTTGTATTCGAATACAAAAAGTGCAGGATTTTTTCACTGTTTTCGCATCTGTATTCGAATACAAGGAGGCTGTATTCGAATACAGTAGTGTTGTTGGTGCAGTTTTTGCTGTTTTTCGCATCTGTATTCGAATACAGCAGGTTTGTATTCGAATACGACAATGCAGTATGGTCCAAAATTTCATTTTTTTTTCTACTTGTTTATGCGTGGTTGGCATATGAAAACCCTTTCTAGATGTATGCTATGTTCAAAGGTTATTTTGTGCATTTAAAATTGATATGTTATGTGATATTTGTTAATTTCGGTTGGTGACCCTTTACAATTTTTGCGGAAATCTGGGTTTTGCCTTCAGATGAGAATTAGGGTTGTTCTAAGGCGTGGCACACCGATGGGTTGGTTTTGTGACTGAAAGCATTAGGGCTTGATGCTGCTCGTGGATTATCAGTACCCAGTCACCCCCAGTTAGATTAATGATCAGCTTAGGGTTTTAATTAAGAATTTTATTTATTTTCCCTTTCTTATTTCAAAGTTGTTGTTGTAAAAAGGGAACTTATGTATTTGAAACAAACTATTTTAGTCGGTGTATATTTTACTTGGATACTTTGGATTTTTGTTCAAAACCATTTGCGCTGTTTGAAGTTATTGATGACCTTTGTCGTGGTGTTACGGCTTAAATATTTTATCAAAAAGTATTTTCTTCATTTATGGATTTAACTTGGTATTGTTATCAATTTATTTTGAAAAAAGAAAATACACTCGCACTTATAAAAAATTGGGGTGTTACATATCGCAAGGTTTAAGGCAATAATAATTTTACTTTCATTTGCAGCTTTTAATAAAATCATTTTATATCAAATAGATGTGAAAAATGTTTTCTTAAATGATTATACAAATGAAGAAGTGTATTACAAACAACCTCCTGACTTTGAAGATAATGAATTTCCAGACTTTGTTTCAAACTAAAGAAATCCATGTATATTCTTAAGCTGGCCTCAAGAGCCTGGTATGATAGACTAAGCAATTTCTTATTAAAGAATGATTTTGAAAGAGGCCAGGTTGACGTTACTTTGTTTAGAAAATCAACTAAGACAATCTCTAATTGTCCAAATATATGTTGATGGTATCATTTTTGTTCTATTAACGACAATCTCTACCATGAGTTCTCTGAGTTAATGCAGAACGAATTTGAGATGAGCATGATGGGAGAATTATAATTCTTCCTTGAAATCCAAATTCATAAAAGCCTAGATGGTGTACTCATTCATCAGACCAAATACATAAGAGAATTACTTAAGAAATTTAAAATGGATTAATGTAAGCATATGTCTACACCTATGCATCCAACATGTTTTCTTTATAAGGATAAGCAGGTAAAAAGGTAGATCATAAGGTATACAAAGGAATGATTGGTTCCCTTCTTTACTAAACTGCCTCTAAACCTAATATTATATTTAGTATGTGTGTGCGTGCAAGATTTCAGTCTGATCCTAAAGAATCTCACTTAACAGTTGTTAAGAGGATCTTTAGGTATCCGAAAGTCATTACTAACATTGGTATGTGTTATAAGCCATCCTCTAAGTACATGTTAATAGGTTTCTGCAATGCTAACTATGCTGGAGAGAAGCTAGAAAGGAAAAGAAACAGTGGAAACTATAGATTCCTTGGTGAAAATATACTCTCTAGGTCAAGAAAAAGACAAGGGACTATTGCTTAGTCCACAACAGAAGCATAATACATCTCAGCAGCCAACTATGGCACTCAGCTGTTACGAATGACAAATATCAACTAGAAGATTTCAAAATCAACGAGAGTAACATTCCTATCGTCTATGATAATACTTCATCTATATGTTTAAACAAAAACCCTATTTTACATTTAACACAACAACATATAGAGATTAAACATCATTTTATAAGGGATTATGTTTAGAAGGGTATTTTCGACATTAAATTTTTACACAAAACCCCTTGTTGAAGACAAATTCAATTTTATTAAGGAAAACCTATATATTATTTTTATAAAAGAATGATGATTAAGTCTCCGTATCGTTGCCTCATGTAAAATCGAGTAAATGGTTAAATGTACATATGCTCTACCTTTGATGAAATTGAATTTGCTTGTGTCTCTTGTCAATCTAAATACAATTACGCTTAATATGAACAGTCTTGTAAGTTGTGCTTAGTTTGTAATACTTTGACTAGTGTTGTTCACATATATTAACGTGTGCGTGTTTGTAATGGTTTTAAAAACTCAAATGTTTCCACAAAACCCACTCATCACTCATGATCACTCATTACCCTTACGTATTCCCACACTCTCTCTTTCAAACCTTGTAACCTCTTGGAAACTCTAAAGGATTAAGACCAATCTTCCAAACCTGATTTTGGAATACATAAGGTCATGTGTCATCAACTCTAGGTCAAGAAAGATAAGGACAGTTTGCTACCCCTAGACTCATCACAGCGGTACTACAATAAAGAAGTAGTTTTGGAATATCTAAGGATATGCCACTCCAATCAAGAGATTGCTCCTGTTGGTCTTCCTTTTTGCCAAAGCTACTCAAATTTTTCAGAAGAAACGAAAAAGGGTTGCCAAGACATTCTTTGTAGACAAGGATGAAGATGAAGAAACACAAGATAACATACAATTATGAGCAAACCCCAATGATGACGAACCAACCCTCATTCTAAGGAAGAAACACAAGATAACATACAATTATGAGCAAACTACTCCTTCTTCTATTTTTGGTAATATCGGTAAGCATTTCAAAAACATCTTTATACTAATTCTTGACGATTTATCTTTAAAAATGAAATGTCTTTTGGTAAACGACAACAATGATGCATGGCTATGGCATAAAAGAATTGCACATATCCACATGGATCATTTAAACAAATTGGTCAAGCAAGATCTTGTTGTTAGATTACCGAAAATGAAATTTATAAAGGATAAATTGTGTGACGCTTGTCAAAAAGGTAAGCAAACAAAAATTTCTTTCAAACCTATAAATGTTATATCAACTTCAAGACCACTTCAATTAATACATATGGACTTGTTTGGTCCATCAATAACCAAAGGTCTTGGTGGAAACTCATATGGACTAGTGATTGTTGATGATTACTCAAGGTTCACTTAGACCTTATTTTTGGCAAGTAAAAATGAAGTTTTTAAAGCATTTAAAAACTATGCCAAACTAGTCCAAAATGAACAATCAGCCAAAATTGTATAAATTAGAAGTGATCGTGGAGGCGAATTTCAAAATACCTCTTTTGAAGAATTTTGTGAAGAAAATGGAATTTTCCATAATTTTTCTACACCTAAAACAACTCAACAAAATAGGGGTTGTTGAGAGAAAGAACAGATCTTTGGTAGAACTCGCAAGGACTATGCTAAGCGATTCAAGCCTACCAAAGTATTTTTGGGCAGATGCCGTAAACACAGCATGCTATGCTTCCAACCGGGTAATCATTCAGCCGATTCTTAAGAAAACTCCTTATGAACTCTACAAAGGAAGAAAGCCCGATATCTCTCACTTCCACATCTTTGGATGTAAGTGCTTTGTGCTAAACAACAGTAAAGACAACCTTGGAAAATTCGATGAAGGTATTTTTATTGGCTACTCATTATCTAGTAAAGCATTTAGAATTTTCAATAAAGGAACTCTAATAGTCGAAAAATCAATGCATGTAACTTTTGATGAAACTAACACTTTGAAAGAGGACAAAATTATTTCTTATGATGATGATGACTTTGAAAGTAATGATACAAGCAAAGAACATCAAATTGATCAACCAAGTCAAGAAAGTGAAGTCAACATTGAAAAGGAAAATGATAATCTTCCTAAAGAATGGAGAACCCATAGAGATCACCCAATTGATAACATTATTGGTGATATCAACAAAGGAGTTACAACAAGAAGTATATGTCAAACAACCACCCGGCTTTGAAGACTTCAAAAATCCATCACATGTTTTCAAATTAAGAAAGGCTCTCTATAGTCTGAAACAAGCTCCAAGAGCTTGGTATGATAGATTGAGTAACTTCCAATGTGAACAAGGATTTGAGAAAGGCAAAGTCGATAAGACATTATTTATTAAAAGAAATAATGGTCACACTTTATTGGTTCAAATCTATGTTGATGATATTATATTTGGATCAACAAACAATGACATATGTGAAGAATTCTCCTTAATGATACAAGGAGAATTTGAAATGTCCATGATGGGAAATTTAAACTATTTTCTTGGCCTTCACATCAAGCACCTAATATTTTGCACGATAAATTGAAATTTCAAAATGGTTTTTCTTATTCAAGAACATTAGTGAATTTTGAGAATTGAAGAATCAACAATGACACACAAAACTAAATAATAAAAGTCTAGTTTTAACGTACATTAAAACCCTAAGTCTATCCTATGGAAACGTGCATTCACATTTTTAAGAGCTTATTTTTTATATGGCTATAAACCTAGATTTCATTATCTCAAGTATGTTATTTGGCCTACTTTTAAAGTGTGGATTTCTCATAGAGAGAATAATAGTACGTGATGTATAGGTGACAACAAGGATAATAATCGTACATAATGTACTGGTGACAACCAGGATTTTAATTTTTTTGTACGTCATGTTATTAGGCCTGCTATTAATTTTTTCTATAATTAACTATCTTGATTTTGTAGTGGTTTATAATAGGAGTTTGTATCCTGATTTTGTGTTGGTTTTCCTTGATATCTCAGCTAAGACTAGCAGCTTGTCATTCCTCTATTCCCTTTGGAAGATTATGTGGTTTGGGATCATTCGGTTTTGGGAAAATTTAATTTACAAGGATTTATATTCTTATCTCTATCATTTATGTTTGTTCCAAAGGTTGGAGCTCTCAAGTGAGGAAGGGTCATGATCCTTTTGATCATCATCAATGTTGTACGAGTCGGGTGGTATTGGACAGCTAAGGTTCCCTTTGATGATAAAAATTTCTTTTCAGGTTGCTTGTAAAATGGTTAACCTTTTTGTTCATTTTCCTGGATCTTATTCGAGAGCAAATGTCTTCATATATGTTAGAGTTTCAAGTTCTTATAGACTTCCTGGTTCATGGTCTACCCTATGTGGCCCAATTCCACCCTTCAAGTTTATTAGTCTCCCCTTCCTACTAGTTGGATAAAGTGTAATATTCATGGTGCTGCCAGAGGCAAGCCTAGAGAGGCAAATGGAAAGGCCTAAGCTACTTTTATTGGTTGTTTTGCATGGAATTTGGCATAATTTCTTCTTTTCATGCGATGGTTTTGATGCTTATGTCTCCTATTGAAATTGCATATCCTAGAAGTTGGTTACACCTTTGTTTAGAAAATGACCTTCACTTGTGGTTAGCTATTTTAAGAATCCTAGTTGGGTTCCTCGGCAGTTGATCAACAAGTTGAAACATCATATTTTTCTTCTAAAAGACATGATTTTCAGGTATCTCATATTTATAGACAAGGTAATATGTGTGCTAATAATTAACGAATCATAGAATCATTGCTTCTACTTGCTTTAGTAGTGGGATTATTAACCTCAGTTCATAAAACAGAATTTTACATGCAATAAATCTGATTCCCTTTCCTTCAAGATTGTTCAATTAAATAGAGTAATTGAACAATATGAAAAAGGACAAATGGGATTGGAACATGTTTTGAATATGTAAAGATACTCAAATTATAAAAGTGGTCTCGGATACTCGAAATTTGACAAACCAAGCTTGGATAAGACCATTTTTGTTAAAGCAAGTAATCAATCCAATCAAGAAAAGATTGTGATTATGCAAAAAGATCATCATTATAAATGGACAATCATTCAAAATAAATTTCATAAACATGCTATTAAAAATAGATTTTCTCCTAGTTGTTCTTATTGTTGTCTTCATGGTCACACACCTAATGCCTGCCACGTTAGAAACATTAGTGTTCCTAAAGGGAATTACGTGTGGGTAAAGAAAGGAACTAACCATCAAGGACCCAAGGCACATTGGGTACCTAATAAAACATGATTTCAATTTTGTAGGTATGCACGCAAAGTACCTCAAATATGTGGTACTTAGATAGTGGATGCTCTAAACATATGACAGGTGATATAATAACAAAGGAAAAATTTTAGGCATTGGAAAAGTAGGTACAGCCCCTTCCTTCACAAAACCTCTTCCTAAAGACTCGTTCTACAAAATTCGAAGCGAACTTGGCGTCTTAAGTGAAAATGATCTTTAAATACAAGGTACCTTGTCATCATTCTTCAAGGTTTATAAATTTCCTCTTGATAAGTTGTTAGAATTAAGTCGTTAATGTGTGATTGTTCTTAAATACGCTTAATATGCATTACTTGGTATCTTCTTTGTGCTAAATTCATCTTATTTTGCAAAAACTCGAAACTATAGCCGACTACAACGTGTATGTAATCGAATACACATTTGCAGATTTTCTTGTAGTCGAATACAGTCTAAGTGTAATTGAATACACATTCCCAAAAACACTTGTATTCGAATACAACACAAGTGTAGTCGAATACAAGTTCGGGTTTTCGCCCATATATAAAGCTGTTTCAGTTTTTTAGTCTTATTTTACATTTAGGTAATCGAATACAGCCGGTTCTTCCTCCTTCATCTCAAAATTTCTTAACTTCTCTTCTTGCAAACAAATTACCCTAACAACATTTCTTGCAACATACATCAATCCTAAGTCATTCCCATCTTTCCAAACTTCAATTTCTCAAAACCTAAAATCAATTTTTCCCAAAAATCCGTAACCCACCTTGCAAAACCATGGATGCACGCAAACGCAGACCAAGAACCAAGCATGCATCAGTAGGCCCATCAAGGAAACGAACAAAGAGTGCCAATATCGCGGATTTATCTTGCCTCCTACACACACCGGACAAAATTCAACGGTTTCACACAATCTACTCGGACAAGCGCCTGATCATTCCTGAATTTGGTACTTTAGACTCTTTCTCTGCTTTTAAATTCCCTGATTTACTCAAAGCACAACATGTTGAAGAGTTTATAGGTTACAAAGGTTCTATCTATCCCGATTTAGTTAGGGTCTTTTACTGCAATTTGATCAAAGATGTAAAGCTACTTAAGTCTCGAGTTAAGGGTAAAACTATTGAGTTAGACACCAAAACCATTGGGGAAATTTTGAACATTCCCTTCGAAGGACAGAAAACTAGTCCCAACAACTTATGTGAATGGGGTAGTGTTGGTAAGTATGATGCTTATGTTACTTTATGTCGGTATGACAAAAACACTATAGAGCAAAAGAGAATTCAAGCGGGCTCTAAATTTGCGCAGCAACGGTATGGGGTTGGGAATCTTACTGTTGATTATCGTCTGCTACATTATTTTTTAAGCTACATTTTGGTTCCGAAAGCTGGCAATTACTCCCAAATTTCAGAATTTGAACTACAGATCATGTACTTCATGTTCGAGGGCCTTCCACTAAACTGGGTATATTTTGTTAAATATGTGATGTTCGTGTCAAAAGAAGCTATTGGGTTGCCGTATGCCAAGGAGGTCACTCGAATTCTGGAACATTTCGGGGTGGATTTCTCTGAAGAAGTACTGTATACACCCACTCGAATTCTGGAACATTTCGGGGTGGATTTCTATGAAAATCGTATGGCATGAACCACTTCAGAAATACTTGCATAAGAGTGATCTTGGTCAATCATCTGCTACAGCTCACAAGGACACTGCTGCCCCCGCAACTGCTGCTGCACATGCGGACGATGATGAAGAGGATACTTGCTTCTGATGATGATCATGTGTCGAATCGCATGGTGATGGCTAAACTTGACTCTCTGCAGACCTATCTCACCGGCTTGAACACCTCTGTCGACACTCGCTTCCATGCTATTGAAACCACCATCGCAACCAACCATGCAACCATGCTCACCGAACTTGCTGCTTTATCCGACAAGATTGACCACCTCCATTTAAATTTCGATTACTAGGAATAGTTTGAATTTTGATTACTAGGACTGGTTTGTTTCATTTAGCTTATTTGCATTTGACGTTACTTATGATGTTTTCATTGACTTTCCGTTACATTTGGTTTTATTTGTAATCTGTGACATTATCTCTGGATTCCTATGCAACTTTAATCTTTCCCTTATGTGATACTTTCCTTCTAGTTAAAAGCTTGGATTTTACTTTCTTTATTGTCGATATTTTCCTTCTTTTTGACCATGTCAAAAGGGGGAGAAAATTTGGTATTTTGTTGTTTGTAAAACTATTTGTAGATCTTCAATGTTTTTCAAAATGAACACAAACATTCCAACTCAACGGGGGAGTACGCATGAATTACGGAGGAGTACTCTTACAATGATGCAAAGTCTCCAAACAACAAAGTTTTGTCATAATCAAAAAGGGAAGAATGTAAAAATACTTGTTTTTGATAAAGACAAAAGACCAACGATGATGATCAAGACAACAAGCTCAAAAAGAAGTCCAAATATCTTATTGATAAACTTTAGAATTCAAACATATTAGATGTTTAATGTAAAGGTAAATGATACAACCCATAGCTCAAATACATGAGAACCATATCTTAACATATGCATAAAAAGTATTTTCAAAAGTCAAACTTACATTTACAAAGTGTTAAAATTAATATTTTTGACAAAATACAAAGGTGTATTCGAATACAGCATCAGTGTATTCGAATACATATGCTAAGATGCTAAGTTAGTAGCAAAAGGTTCGCATCTGTATTCGACTATGACCTGCTGTAGTCGTATACAACCAGCAAGTTAGTGGAAAAATTGACAAATCTGTATTCGACTACATGCCTGTGTATTCGAATACAATGTGTAAATTTTGAATAAATTTGAACGTTACAAAGAGGTGTATTCGAATACGACTGGAAGCAATGCAATTTTTCAAATCTGAAATGGTTCTAGATCATTGCATTTGTTCATCAAATCTCTTGGATCAATGGCCACAAATCTGAAGAGATGTTTATGGACTATAAATACACCATAACTTCAGATTAAACACTACAAAATCCTACTACACAACTTGAAAGAGTTTGATCAATTTTCTCATTTTTTTCTCAAAGTCATTTTTCACAATTCAAGTACTTGCATTTCATTTTCATATCCTTAACAAAGGTTCTCAAAGTACTTAAAGCAATATTGGATTGAGATCATTCTACCTCTCTTTTATTCTTATATCCTTATCAAATCACATTGTTTGTAAAAAGAAAGTAGTACTTTCATTAAGTAGTCTTATCTAAGATAGTGGTGTGCTATCTTAGAAGTTTTGTTAGAAGTTTGTAGCAGAGATCCTATGGTGGGACTTGTACATTTTCTGACAATAGTGGAGAAATCTCTTGTGGTGGGCAAGAGGACTGGATGTACCCTTGGTCATAAGGGGAACCAGGATAATATTATTGTGTTCATTACATTATTGCCAGTTACTTTATCATTTACTATCCTTAAGCGCAAAAATCGATCGCTAATTTGCTGAAAACAAGAAAAACTCCTAAACATCTTATTCACCCCCCCCTCTTAGATGCACATCTGTACTCACAGCATCACCACGTGGGATGACCTTGAAGATAAGTTCATAGAACAATACTTTCCCCCAGTTGTGTTCGTTAGAAAGAGGCAAGAGATTTCCAGTTACAAACAGAAAGAGGGAGAATCTCTTCGTGACAATTACAGGAGATTCAAGAGTTTACCAGCAGGATGCCCCAATCATGCTTATGACGACACTGGTCAAATGCAAATTTTTGTAATGGTTTCTGGCCTAGCACTAGAATGATGTTGGATACTACAATAGGGGGTTCTCTGAATTACAAGACCGCATCAGAAGCACGCAAAATTATTGAGATCATGGCATCAAATGAACAAATGATGTTGTATGACAGAGGTGGTGGTTCAACAAGTGGTATATTGGAATTGAATGTTATGGATGCTAGGTTGGCTCTAGGCTGGTTGCTCACAAAACAGATAGAAGATGTTATCACCGCTAAGATAAAGAATGGGATGGCAGCTCTAAATATACAACCTTAAGTGGCCCCCGTCAAATTATTGAAACATACGGGTTGTAACTTTTGTGGGGGAGCACATAAAAATGGAGCTTGTGAAGCACTGGATGAAAATGATATAGAAGAACTAGAAAAGATGAATTTTGTGGGTAATACAACCCTTGTTGGAGAAATCATCCAAATTTTTCTTGGAGAGGTCAGCAGCATGGATTTCAGGGTCAACAAGTTGCTCAAACAATTCAAGCTCCACCTCGAAAAGCTGCTTGGGAGAGCGCTATTGAGAAGTTAGTAGCAAGCACAAGTTATTTAATTGAAGAGTCAAAAGCTATCCAGAAAAATCACTCAACATCAATAAAGAATCTGGAGACCCAAGTGGGTCAACTTGCTCCACAAATGGCACAAAGAGCGCCTAGAAATTTGCCTAGTGACACAGTTCCGAATCCGTGAAATAATGTCAATGACGTGACAACGAAGAGTGGCAAGGTAAGTGAACAAGTACCACCTAAAGCCAAACAGAGTGGAAGTACTTCAACTTCAACCCACTCGGAGGAAATGGTCACCCCGACATCAGTTGAGGAGCACGTCGCTCTTGAAAAGGAGGAAGAACCTGTGGTACAGAAAAAGGAGACACTTGCCAAAACCAGAAATTTGACTTCCGTTTCCTCAAAGATTAAATTTGCAAAACAATTCGGTAAATTTCTTGATGTTTTTAAAAAATTGCAAATTAACATTCCTTTTGCAGAAGCACTAGAGCAGATGCCAACATACGCCAAGTTCATGAAGGAGATTTTATCAAAGAAAAGAAAAATTGGCGGCGAAACAGAACTTTTGGGAATAGAACTTTTGGGAAGGCCCTGTGTGATCTTGGGGCTAGTGTAAGTCTTATGCCCCTTTCCATATGCAAAAAGCTAGGCATTGGAAGATTCAAAGACACACAACTAATGTTACAGTTTGCGGATCACTCAATGAAACACCCATATAGGGTGGTAGAAGATGTGTTAGTCAAAGTGGATAAGTTCATTTTTCCAATGGATTTCGTGGTACTAGACATGGAGGAGGACAATGACATTCCTCTGATTTTGGGGAGACCGTTCGTAGCAACAGGGAGAGCTATGATTGATGTGGCAGATGGCACCTTAACCTTTAAGGTAAATAAGGAAACAGTTACATTCAATATTCTAAAAGCCATAGAGCATTCAAACAAAAGAGAAGGGTGCAACCAAATTGAGATTTTCAATTCAATAGTCAATGAAGAAGTTGAACATCAAGTACCCATTTTGTCGTTAGAAAGAGTTTTGTGCCTACCCCAAGATGCTGTTAAAGATAGTGAAGACCAAGAGTGAAAGATGTTTTATCCATGTTAGAAGCATCACCATCTCACTCCCCCCGCTTTTGTAACACCCCGATTTTTAACAACACGGGTGTATTTTTTTTTCAAAAATAAATTGATAAATAAAATAATTTATTTCAAATACATAAGTTCCATTGCGACAACAACATTGGAATAAGAAAAGGAGAATAAAAAAAATTCTTAAATAAAACCCTAAGTTGATCATTAATCTAACTGAGGGTGACAGGGTACTGAGGATCCACGAGCGACATCAAGCCTCACTGTTTTCGATTACAAATCCAAAATCATCACTATGCCACGTCTTCGACGTTGTCGAAATTCCAGTACGACTCAAAACTCTAATAACCTGGGGCATAAGCCTGGTCCACAATAATGTAAAGGGTCACCAACCGAAATTAACAAATAATCATTTAGCAAAAAAATCTTATATTTCAAATGCTCAAAGGAACCTTTCATCTTAACATACTCATCAAAAGGATTTTCATATGTCAAAAATGCATAAACAATGTTGAAAAATGAAGTTTTTGACAAACTACACTATCGTATTCGAATACGACAGGATGTAGCCGAATACGACATGACAAGTCAGTAGCTAAAACTGAACATCTATATTCGAATACGACAAGATCTAGCCGAATACGTGTATTCGAATACGACAGGATGTAGCCGGATACGTGTATTCGAAAACAATAGGATGTAGTCAAATACGTGTATTCGAATACGTTAGGATGTAGCCGAATACGACAGGACAAGTAAGTAGCAAAATTCACTCGTTTGTATTGGAATACGAGGTTTCATAATCGAATACGAAGTCAAAATTTCAAATAAAAAATGAACAATACATATGTGTATTCGAATACACACTAGATGTAGCCGAATACAGTTTTCAGTTTTGAATAGTTTTGAAACAGTAGGTTTTTAGTTTTGAATAGGTTTCGAATCATTCAACACTCACGATATAAAGACAAGCAATGACACTTAGCAATCACGACATAATATCAAACCACAATAGAGCATGTATATACAATCATCACATCGTAACAAATATGACTCGCGTGCCAAGCACCCTAATGCAAGCGTATATGCCAATGCACATGATTCCGGAATTTCCAAAACAAAACCCTCCTCGAGGGGCGTAAATCATAATTGTACCGCCTATCACATGCCAGTACTAATTACCGAGGTGCAGACTCTCACAGACTAGCACGATTTACTAGAGTGTAGCCTATCACAAGCCTTACAAATCAGTTAAATCCTCGTAAGGATAAGATGGACCAACAATCACATGGAACCACCCCATGGCCCATCACGGTCACCACTTAACTTCGTGGCCCATCATGGTCACCACTAAACACCGTGGCTCATCGCGGTCACCACTAACACTGTGGCCCTTCACGGTCACCACAAGCTATAAAATGCATGAACATACTCTGACTCTTTTCACCACAATCATTAAGTAAATGCAGCTATTAAAAGATTCCCCATTTTTAATACTCATTTAACACTAACGATTTCTCAAACTTATCACAAAGCATACTCAAAACATTTTTTCCTCAACAAAATTCATAACGCACATATTATCAGTTATGAATACATAAGCACATCAAATTCGAATTCCACAATTCCACTCCCCAATCACACTTAAATCACACATAAATCACCTCAACTTAATCTCCAAAAATTCACACATTGAACACACATTAATCACAACAAATTTAATCATAAATTCATAACATGTAACAAACCGTATTTTCACTCAAAATGTATATATATTCACGTCAAAATTTATTATCACGCAATCACACATTAATCATCCATCAATCACACATATAGAGTCCCTATATGCAAACTAAAAATTTGGAAGGAGCCCTTACCTTCGTTATCGCTTTCTCAACCGTTTCCGCTACCGCGATCAAATACGGCGAAAACTCTTGCTCGGGTCGACATCTCAAAAGTTAGCTCACAAGCACCCTAGTGTGGAGAGGAGTAACTTTCCCTCCTGACACTTCTCGAATGGAAGCTTAGATCTAGGGGAGAAATGAAGGTTTATGTTTGGTTGTTTTGAAACAACCAATGCGGTTTTCTTTTGGAAACAGAAGAAAGAAGAAAGAAATAAGAAGAAAGAATCGCGAGGCGCGGGGAAAATGTTTTCCTTTTTCTGTTTCTTACCTTTGCTTTCTTCTATATATATATATATATATATATATATATATATATATATATATATAACCAATCAAAAACTAAATATATATATAAAATAATCATCACATTCATCACATCACTCACTTCTCAAACTACTTTGATAAAAATATCAACTCTCATCGCAACTCAATTGACAGATAAATTTTTCAGCAACACGTGACATTTTTAAAAAAACTTTCCGATATTAAATTCTTCGTAACATAATTAAATTATTATCCAACAAATAATTTTAATCGGGTCTCAAAATATATATATATATATATATATATACACACATATTAAACATATTACAAACTCTAACAAAATATGTTTTTGGTACTTGATTCACAAAATAAAATAAAATTGAGCTAAATGCCTTAGCAATTCAACACAAAATATACCAAAATTGCATAATTTAGAGTTTAAAAATTAAGGGTCTTACAGCTTCCATACTTATGGGAGGAGTTGAAAGGGAATGAAGACGAGTATGTAGAGAAAATGAAAGAGACACCACTGGTTGAGTTCAAGCAATTGCCACCTCACTTGAAATATGTATTCCTTGGTGAGAAGGATGATGTGTTCTTTCTATCATATATGCCACCTTGACAATGGTTGAGGCGTCAATCTAATGACCATAAGGAAGGGCTTCGTGGGAGGCAACCCATAGGTAGAGGTAACTTTTATTTTTGCAATCTTATTTTTATTATTTGAATTTTTCTCTTTTTAATTGTGTGTAAACATGCACTATGATGGAGAATTTGTAACAACTTGAAGCTGGTCTTAAGCTATCTGTTTCAGATTTTGAAATTTCAATTCTTTTTCTTGGCTCATGTCATTTCTCAATTCGACAAGTTTCACTAATGCATACCTTCTTTATTACTCTTTGGTTACTCTTTGGTTGTGGAAGTCTTGACATTCTTAAAAAATAAAAATAAAAAATTTTGTAGTGACATGTTTGGCATCATTTAGATAGTTCATATTCTCTTTTATTATCCCAACTGTGAGCTTTTGGGCCTAAACACTTTAATTCTTTGCTATGTGATTATCCAAACATGTGTTATCGCTTCAGAACTTGCACTGATTCTGACTTGCATCACTTTTAATTTATGCATACACGGAGGCAATTTTGTTTGGTCGTTTGAGCCTTTCTAACTACCCTATGAAAATTTTATCCTTTGATAGCCCCTTTGAGCCTTGCCCTTTCTTTCGATTACTAGCCACATTACAAGCCAAACATTGTGGTGTCGAAGGATTCGCCAAGATTATGGTGTTGTTGACACAACTTACAAGGAAGGATCGGCAATTCGCATAGACATATAAGTTTACAATGATCGGTCTCACCAAGGACTAGGGGGTGCTCTTATGCAACACAAGAAAGACGTGGCTTATTTTCCACGTTAGTTGAAGACTCACGAGAGGAATTATCCAACCCACGAATTGGAGCTTGTCGTTGTGGTTTTTGCTTTAAACATTTAGAGGCACATTAAATATGTTGAGTGACCATCAAATGTATAGAGGTCGATATTTCTTGCAAAATTGTCTGAATTTCATTGGCTTTCAGTTGATGAAACCACAGCCGTTGCAGCATAATGAATTGTTGAAACTATTGTCGAACACACAGGAGTCGACACATACGTAGTTGTTTTCATTGCTATACTAGAATTACTGCTTGCAGGAGATGACATTTTTATGGCATGCATTGGTAACTGTTTATTCTATATCACAAACTTTCTAGAATTAATGGATTAATGTTGATTTTAAACTACAAAAACATCGACAAATAGAATGTTTAAATGTGGAATATTATAAAACCCATCACCATGTATCTAGAAAATGATGATAAATTTATACATCTTATTAAAGCCGAGGCAATAATTATAAATCATTAACTAACATCATCAACATAACTTGTAACTACATAAAAATATAATGTACAAGTCTAGTCAATTGACTTCATAACAATAATTAACTAACATCATCAACATAACTTATTTCATGATTGACACATAGATTTATCCAGGTTCACCACTAACATGGCTAAATTCAGTCCCCTCATTCAGAAGGCTTTAATCCACTAATTCAAATACCTTGAATTACCTAACACATGACCTTCCAAGCCAGTCTACCCAAATAGCCTAACAATCCCAGACTTTTGAGGAACTAACCACCTTGACCCTACAAGCCAAGTTTTCTCTTGACAACCTGACAACCCAGATTGAAGAAGGATCTAACTATTATCAGGCTGGATACAAAAGATTGGAACTTTAAGTGTTTGCTTCTAACAAAGCTGATAATAATAACTCTCACAATCTAAGAAAAAACACTTAGATAATATTTGTAACTTGAACAAGTGTTTCTCTCTTTGAATTCTAGGATGAATTTAAAATTTTGAGCTTATGAGTTTTCTACTCTTTTCTGATTTTCAATGATCTTCTTCTTCAGTCTTAAGTGTCTATTCATAGTTAAAATTAGAGATTCAATTTACTCCTTGTTTTATTCTGAATTGTATCTTCGTTCCTAGCTTCGTCAACAATGATCTTATTCAAAAATAATTCTGAACAAGAAGCTTTTTGATAAGATGTTCTTTAGCCAATTATTTATTTCTGAATCCAATCTGACTAGTTCTTCTAGATTGATTATGTTCCTATTTTGTTCAGATTGAGTTTGCAAATCCTTCAGATAGTTTATGTTCATATTTTGTTCAGATTGAGTTTGTAAATTCTTCAGATTGATTCTATTCATATTTTGTTCATGTTAAGTTTTTAAATTCTTCAGATTGATAGGTGCTGTGTTGCCCAGTCCTTCTACAACATAAACAATTTTATCTCTTGGTACCCAAATCTGATTGAGTCTTGGTTTGTTAGTCTTGAAAAGTTTCTTGTCTTTCGTTGTATTTAACATGGGACAAGATAATTTATTGTGACCTTTCTTAGAACAAACAGTACACAGAACACCATTGTGAATAAGTTTAGGTTCAATTACTGTTTCTTCAAATCCTAGACCTCTTTTACCATTTTTACTATGACCATAAATCTTAGATGCATACTTGCTTCTTTCCATATCATTAGCTAGAAAATCTTGGAATACTTTTTCTTGCTTATCAAAATTAGTTGTGGTATTTTTAACATGGATATCTTTCAAGGTTTTTCAGCAATATCAATTTTCATATTTTCATTTTTTGTTTTAAGTTCCGTACTATCATATTTCAGAGTTGCAATTTTTGTTTTAAATTCAACACTTTTTTTTTTAAAATATTAACTTTTCAATTAGGTTTGCATTTTCTTTCGTAAGTGTTTTCAGTTATAAAGACAATTTGCGATTCTTATTTAAAAATCATTTATAGGAGTAATTAAATTAGATCGATTGAAGTAAAAAAATACCTTAATTTCTTCATCTGTTGATTCACTTCCAGAGTCAGAATCTGTGTTGGATCTTGAGGCGGAGTTGGTGTTAGCCATTAGAGCCAAATCTGCTTGCTCCTCATCATTAGAGGATTCATTAGAATCATCCCATGTAGCCATCAGAAGATTGGAGTTGGGGCTCGTCAAAATAGGAATACTGACAGAGGAAATTAAACACGTATTGTTACAAAAAAATTGATGCGGCAGTTGACAAAAACCAACGCAAGAACCATTGTAAAGTTTAATTGAGGGCAGTTTTGTGTTAACTATCGCAAACTAAGATTCACAATATTCAAAATTTCTTGTAGCGAAGAAAAATGATGGATGAGGGAGACGATGAAAAGTAATTGGTGTTGGTTGTGTTTTTGAATGTTTAGAGAGAAAGTGGGATTTGTTGGTGGAAAATAAAGTGCAGTGGTGAAATAAAATGGAGGTTTTTGTTATTTAAGTGTAACCATGAGAGAGAGAAAAAGGGAAAGGTGGTTGATTCCTTCTTTGACACTTGGACTTCTTAATCCCATTATTTTCCTATTCTATCTTGATCCCAAATTAATATTACAAGAAACACGTTATTAAAATTTACTAAAATTCTAGAAATTGTAATTAGTATTTAAATCTTATAAATATTTGTAAGGTAGTGAGAGGGATGTTACATTCTCCCCCCTTAGAAAATGTTGTTCTCAAAATTTGAGAGTTTACCCATTGAAAGAAGTATGGTATAATCATTTGAAGAGCAAATAGATGGATCCATCAAGATCATTATCAGTCTCGAAAACTTTGATGTGAGTATTAGTGATGAAGACCAAGCTTTACTTCTTGTAATTTCTTTGCCAAATTCATGTGAGCACTTACATGATATACTAGTCTATGGCAAGGATACCTTATCCCTTGAGGAGGTTCAATCAAAATTTATTTCTAAGGAGTTGAAAAAAAACCAGAAAGAAGAGGTGAAGGAAAAAATGAAGTTTGTTGGAAAAATTAAATACCAGAAGAAGAGATCCAACACAATTTAAAACTGAGAAGAAGGACATTGATAAAACAAACAAAAGATGTTTTCAGTGTGACTAAAAGGGCATTTAAAAGAAGATTGTCCTGATAGGAAATTCAAGAAAAGAATGATGGTTGGGAGGATGCTTGGAAAGTGTTAATTGCTTTAGGAGGTTACGTAAATGCTGATGTACTAATGGTAACTACAAGATATTTAGATGAAGAGTGGGCCTTGGATTTAGGATGCTCATTTCACCTGAATCCAAAGAGATTTGATTCTTGGATTCAAGAATCTGATGGAGGGAGGTCGTCATAGGGAATAATTCATAATTCAAGGTATTAGGAATTGGTTTAGTAAATTTGAGGTTTGAAGATGGTACGAGGAGAATACCAACAAAAATGGGATATATCCCTCAACTTAAGAGAAACTTATTATCCTTTATGAATACTAGAGGAGTTTGATTGCTCATACAAATATGAACATGGTACATTGAAGGTAATAAAAGGTGTCATAATGGTGATGAAAGGTCACAAGAAAAATGGCACATATGTACGAAAGTACCATGATTGGAGATGCAGGGGCTGTATTATCCAATCATAAAATACAAGTGTGTGACATAAAAGGTTGGAACACTTGTGTCTCAAAGGGATGTAGATTCTGAACAAGCAAAAAGTTCTAGGTGGAGACAACATTAGATACGTACCATTGTGTGAACATTGTGCATATGGCAAAAAGCATAAGGCCAAATTCACAACTTGTCGGCATTGCACTAGTTATGAAATACAGTTTCAAGGATTTTTGAAGACAAGCACAATGCAACCAAAGGCACCTACAGGGTGGTCTAAGGTTCAAAGACAATGCAACACCAGAGGGGTCATGTAGCATATTAAGACACATGCTTTAAACATGTCTGCCAGACTCTATTGATGACTATGATGAAAAACAAAAAGGATGAAGTGTGTTGTCAAACTCAAGTATTAGTATGAAATTTTACGCTAAAGCTACTTACACAGCCTGCTCTTTCATCAATATGATCCCGTTAACAACCATATTTGAAAATTCCTCAAGAACTTTGGACTAGTACAGTCTGAGACTACAGTCACCTTAAGGTTTTTTAGTGAATTGAATATTATTATGAAAACAATAGAAAATGGGACCTAGAGTAAAGAAGGGGTGTTTTATTGGATATTCTGAAGGAGTGAAGGGGCACTAAAACTGGTGTATTGACATAAAAGATGCCTTATAAGTATAGGTGTCAAATCTAATGGAGAGGAACTATACAAGTCACTAAATACAGTGAGGATCAGATTTAGTTCCAAAATTTATAAGATAGTTTTGAGCTTGAGGTGGAGCCTGAAAGTGGAAATCAACCAAGGTCTGATCTAAACCAAACCCTGAGCAAAATCAACTTACGAACTATGTATCAACTGATTTAGATGATGGAACCATGATAATACAGATGAGTATTTGCTAGCAAGGGATAGATACAAAAGACAGATAAATCCACCTCAAAGGTATGGGTTCTCAGCATATATGATTAGCTTGCATTTCACACTATTGAAGAATTGAGTAGTGAGGAACTAAAGAATGTTATTGAAGTCATTAAATGCAAGGATAGTCAAAAATGGATGCTAGTCATGAATGAAGAGTTAAACTCTTTTGAAAAGGATAATACATGGGATCTTGTCCTTGAGCCAAAAGAAGCCTAGAAAATTGGGAGTAAGTGAATTTTTAAATTGGAAAAAAGAATTCAAGAAGTTGAACCTTCCAGATACAAGGCAAGGCTTGCAGCAAAAGATTTCACTCAAAGAGAGGTTATAAACTATGATGCAATATTCACCCCTAAGGTCAAGCACTCACCCATCAGAATTTTGTTATTTATAGTTGCTCACTTCAATATGGTCTTGGAGCAATTGGATGTACAAATAGCCCCCCTTCATGGTGATTTGAAGGAGACTATTCTTATGAAGCAACCTCATGGATTTGAAGTTAAAGGAAGAGAAGATTGGGTGTGTCATCTTAAAAGATCACTCTATAGACTCAAGCAATCACCTAGACAGTGGTGCTTGAGGTATGGTTCAATCATGTTGAGACACAAATTCATTAGAAGCAATTCTGATTGATGTGTTTACATTAAGAAATTGCATGCAATACCATTGCTTCTCTTCTTCAAAATCACATCTCTACTCACAATAGTTTTATTAGAAATTGGATCAAATGAAGCCTAATCAAAGGAAGTACTATTTTAGAGGAAGTTTGATTAGTGGAAGAACTATGTCAAAAGAAAACTAGATCAGAAGTAATCTGATCTGAGAAAGAAATATATCAGAGGAAAATCTGATTCGAAGAAGAAATGTATTAGAGGAAGTCTGATTAGAGAAAGTCAGATCAGAAGAAAAACTACATTAGAAGAAAATCAGATTAGTTGTAATTAGATCAGAAGACGAGCTGGAGCAGAAGTAATCTAATTAGAAGGAGAACTATATCAATAGAAGTCTTATCAAATAAGGTTAGATCATATGAAGAACTGCATCAAAGGAAAATCAGGTCAGAGGAAGTCTGATCAGAAGAAAACTGCATCATATGAAAATATGATCAGAGGTAATCTAATTAGAAGAAGTACTAGATCAGAGGAACCGGTAGCCTTTTAATTTCTCACTAACTCTCAGTTCCCTATTCATCCCTTCTATTAGGTTAAAGCTTAAATTCAGTATCCTAACATACGTATACATAAGGTGTATACACACACAGGTTTGATATAATCTAAGTAATTTGGAATTCAATCAATTCAAGTTTCTACATCTACAGTAGAACGCAAGAGATTGCTAAGCATTCCTCTGAACCTATAGGAAACCACAGTTCCAATATCCCAATAAACCACTTATGACTCTACTATCCCAAAGCCAAAACAAAACGGAACCAGATTTTCAGTACAAAACCAGAATTATCAACTATTCAGTTACTGCAAAGAAGTTACACTAATTTCTAACAACTTAAAAGTTGATAAAATGTTGTCATGTTTTGCCTAACTTATTAGTCACACTACTTCTAACTCTTTTGAATGAGTATTTTCTTCTCTGCCCATTACTCATCCAGGTTACTATCCTTGCCCTTCTTAACCTCAAGGCATAGACCTTCCATTTCAGCAACTATACTGGAAGCTAGCAGTTTACAAATCCCTTTACTTCTCTTTTGTTTTAAACAATTAACACTAGATGTTTAAACTAGGTGACTTGTGGTATGGCATGGTCTACTACTTTCACCTCTAAGCTAGGGATACTTCACATTTTTCCAACCTTACATTCCAGATAACCATTTAAATCTGTATGCTTAACCTTACATTTTACTAACCTCATATTCTATATAATCTATATTACTTTAACTCAACAGAAGCAGCCATATTTTTTTGACATCCTAAACTCCAAAATAATATATATAATAATTTATACCATATTTTATAAAAAATTGCAGTGGATAAATAAAATCTCTTTGAAAGGAAAAGGAAACTTTTATGAGTTATTTAGGATATCGCATATCTCAAAATACAAATGGAACACTTTAAGTTTTTTTCTTCTATAAAATAGTGCAATCTCCATAAACTTGATTTAACTATATTTTCTTAATTTAATTCCAAAAACTTACTAGTAGTTATAAGGTTTTCATACAAAAAGAAGTTTTTAATAAAATAAGTAAAATACAACTTATAACTCTCATTCCCAATATCCTATGTCAAAGTGGGGTTTCTCATAAAATTGAACTTCAAGACTCATTAACATGTAATAACTCGACTTCGCAAACACGGGCCCAAGCCAGTCAAACACAAACAACGAAGGAGGTGAGTTTCGAAATCATGTTGATAGCATAATATAAATAAGAAGAACACGAAAATAATCATAATAGACTATATCATAACACATAATCTCATTATAATATAACATCAAAGTTACTCAAGTAAAATCATTATCTCATTATAATATGCATCAAATCAACTAAGAGAAACTATTATCACTTTTGAAACACATTAATCACTACAAAACAATAAAATAAAAAATACAATGTTATGCATGAGCTTAGACTCTACTACTTCACAATTTGGTACCAATCTAACTCTAAAGTACTTGGTTAGGAGGCTTGATACTATGCCACCATGCCATGCAAGTGGAGGGACAATTCAAATTGGCCCTGTCCTCATAGATCCCCTCAATTCAACCCAAGACACATATACGCGACAATGGAGGTATACATGTGTCACCTAGGAATTCCCCACCCGAATACATCGGCTCAACAGTAGACCGCCACAATCAGGGTCATTTAGCCGTACATTCCCAAAATCACTAGGCTTGTTAGGCCCTATCTATATGATGACAAAATAGTTTGAACTTCAAAAATTCTCATCAACTTCAAAAATTCCCAACATCTATTTTCTCCTCTCGTTGGCCAAGACTACGCCTTTAAGAGGATTATGGTTATCACAAAATAGAATCACCACTATTTCATCAACTATGGGATGACATCAACATACTCTTCACAATTTGATAATATCTCAATGGTCAGTTACCATAATCATCATATATTATTATGTAACACAATACATTTTCAAGGCTTATCATCATCATCACAAAATTTCATTCGACATTCAATATCACAATAATATCATTACCACACATTCAACAAAATTAAATCAATCAACACCTTATAAATGTTTCTATTCTACATTTTAATCTCACAATTTCCTTATTTTCACATTAATTCATTTATAAATCAAAGAACTACTGCCGTACGGTTTTCTCTTTCATCTCAAATACGGTTTTCTCTTTCATCTCAAATTAATTATACTCATGAATTCAAACGATCTCTACCTCTTACCTTATTTCAATGCTTTAACATGCTAATTCGAGTCTACTAGATAAAGACCTCCATTCATTCACTTCTCGTCCTCAATTGATCCAATTCGACACTTTATGGGGTAAATGTTAAAGATAAAATATTAGAACACACTCTAAAAAGGGTCAATTTCGAAATTTGAGTCAAGTACACTTTCCATAAATCGGGAAATAATTAGTGAATGATGTAGCCACTGTTCACACAGTAGTTTTGGTGTTGATTTCACTCAAATAGACTTACAGTGAAGAAAAATAGTGCAAAATAACAAATTCTATAAACGGAGAAGTCAAATATTTTAGAGGGAAATTGGCATGGTTAAAAATCTGAGAAAATATATTTAATTGACTAACTAAATGAATGAAACAATATACTGAAATTTGAACGAAAACGGGAAAACGCTTTTGGAGCAGTTATTGATCACCGGTACCAAACAATAGCCCACTTTCTTACTTTCTGTTCTCCAACTCCCTATCTTATTTTTTTATGTTACTTTTATTAATAAAATTAAGGATTTAAATCCCTTCACGCAAATGGACCAAGCTCATTTACCCCCTTAATAAAATCCTTCAAACATCATTTAATTTTCAAAACATTACTAATATTTCAGAAGTAATATATGATAAATACGGGTAATTAAAATAATTAACCTTTTCAAAAATTATATATATTACTAATAACTGAAACTATCATATTCAACATAACCACTATAATTATACTTATTTTTTAAAATACTCACATTAAAATACTACCATCATTAGAGAATAGTCGAAATTACAAAATAAATAAATATAACATAAACACTTTATATTAATTACTAAACCATAGTAAAATATATAAAATCACAATGCCATAACAAGTATATAAAAATAAAGGAAATCAAATAAAATATTACTGCTATCCAAAGATAGTTATTTATAAAATAAATAACTAAAATAATAGATACAAATAAATAATTAAAATATAAATATGTGCACACTTAACATATATCAAACACTCAAAAAATATCATATTAATTACGAACGCATATATACACGTAAAATTGCCTAAAGTCTTATTCTTTAAAATATTACACTAAAATACTATTGTTTATAGAATAATATATAAAATAATAAAATATAATATTTGTTATTTGTATCACTCATTTAGTCAAATATGAACAAGATTAGCACATCATAGAAAACACACATATAAAATTAATCACAAAATTAATCAACAACATTGTAAAATAATTTTAACACCAAATCAATTATTTAAAATCCTATTTCACTAATAAAATAGTTTATTATAAAATTTGGAGTATTACGTATTTCATATAATCTATATTACTTTAACTCAACAGTTACCTCTATGTGCTTCTATTGACAAACCATTTAAATCTTCTTTAATAGTTTGGTGTATAGTTTCCTTGGTTTCCCTCAATCTTTGATTATTCGCTCATCTTTCATCTAATTTACCCTTCTTATCGGGACTCCTACAATTTATCTCTATACAGGCCTAATACTACCTAATGAAACACTCTACCACTATTCCAAAATGGGTGTCACTCATGTATAAACAATTCATATCTCATCCTGTCTTCCAAGCCTTTCTGCCATAGTCCTACACACCAATCACAAAATATTAAGCTGGTCAGACTTAATATTTGGTGACTTGATACTTAGAACATATAGCAAAAAGAAAAACATCTTACATTGAAATAATTTTCCGTATATGAAATGGAAAACATGACATGAGTATGCAATGTTATTTTTAAAACAGTCTTTAACCTTAAGGTTGTCACAATCCTCTTTTCCTGAAAATATGAAAAATATCAGATTCCTCCTTCTTTTCCTTCTTTAAAATATATAAAATACCATAATTCTCTTTTTCCTTGAAGTACGGAAAATATGCATGTCCTTATTCTTTTCCTTAGAATACAGAAATTTTTTCCCAATTATTTTGACGTGGGTAACCAAGATAATTGAGAACCTCTTGGTAAAGTTGGTCTGGCCATGACCCCAAACCGGCGTCCCGATTCGTTTTTCCTTTACCCATTGTTTCATGTATGAAACATTCCTCAGATGTCCCACCTTGTACTTGGACCATGTATGCCATGACTTTGAAGAATGCAATGCATATGTAATATCATGTATGCAATGCACATTTCATCAACACATCTAATGCGGCCATTTAATCAACTCATAATGTTAATACATAATTAGAAGATAAATTAAGTTCAATTTTCCATCAAATAAAATTTTAATTACTCGTTTAATTGGAAGCAGTCACTTAGTTATGCATTATGATCATGGAGTTTGGACTAGAGGTAGCGTGATCAGAGTAACTTGGATTAGAGGCAACATGACCAAAATTAGATTCTGACTAGAGGTAGCTTGACTAGAATCATATTCTGACCAGAGGCAGCATGATCAAAGGATGCTTGGATCAGAGGTAGAGTCAGAGTAAGCATAATTAGAAGCAAAGCCATAAGAAGCATGATCAGAGGCAGACTAAAAGACAACATGATTAAAGGAAGAATCATAAACAACATGATTAGAAGGAGAATCATAAATAACATGATTAGAGGCAAAATCAGAAACAACATGATCAAAGGCAGTATTAGAAACAACCTGATCAAAGGCAAAGATAGAAGAAGGAAATTAGGGAAAAATAATAAAGATAATTAATTCTAGGAACGCATTAATTTCGTATTCCACCTATCACAATTAATTCTATTTCCTAGGGTTCCTAACACATCTGAATCATCACACCAACATATGCAGAAAAGATGATTTTTAAAAGAATTAAATGCAGATTTACAATATTTCCTACATGCTAAAAAAACATAGTTTCGTCTCACTCTCAACTTTTAACAAAAACCCAACATCAAAGCCTAAAATCGTTTCTTTAGTAAATGAGATTTAAACTGAACTCATAAAATCCACATGCAAAAGTAAAGTTTATTCTAAAAAAAGAACTCATAGTTTTTTCAAGGTAAACCCCCTTCAACTCGAGTTGATTTACGGAAGATGTCTACTCTATCAACTCTCAATTTCTTCAGTCATTTGTGTCTTGTGTCAGCTTTGGGGTTTTTGTTGTTTTCTCTTTAGTTTTTTCCAGGTAACCCCCTTCAACTCGAGTTGATTTTTGGAAGATATCTACTCTATCAGCTCTCAACTTCTTCAGTCACTTGTGTCTTGTGTCAACTTTGGGGTTTTCTTCGTTTTCTCTTTATCTCGCTTTAGTTGGGGTTTTTGGTTGATTTCTGGAGATGGAGGGAAGGAAATAGACGTTCAACGGTTCGGGTAGGTGTAGATGACTTCACAGAACTTTTGTCTTTGAAGGATTTTGAAAAGAACAAGAAAATTGATGGATGAGGGAGACGATGAATAGTAACTAGTGTTTGTTTTTCAGAATGTTTAGAGAGAAAGTGGGATTTGTTGGTGGAAAAGAAGCTGCAGCTGGTGGTGAAATAAAATGGAGATTTTTGTTAGTTAAATGTACCCGTAAGAGAAAGAAAAAAAAAAGGTGGTTGGTTACTTCTTTGACACTTGGACTTGTTAATACCATTACTTACCTATTCTTCCATTGATTCTAAATTAATATTACTAAAAACAAAACATTAACAATTACTAAAATTATAATTAATATTTAAATCTTATAAATATTTCTAAGTTAGTGAGAGGAATATTATAGATATTGAAATCTTTTATTATTTACTGATTGCTTTGTTGGGTATTGGGCTCCCTTCCTATGTGGAGAAAAGCCTAAATATTGTAGCCCAGGTGTCTCACTTATTTAAGTGGAGAGTGGTCTAATTAGGGTTGTAAGAGAGAGACTATTTTGAGAGAAAAGGCAACCACCAAAAGAGAAAAGAGAAGAGTAAACCATATTCCCGATTTTGTTAAATCAGTCTCAGAAAAACATCGATTGTGCATTCGTTAACCGTTGGATCTGACTGAAATTTGGACAGTAGGTTTGCAACATTCAGCGCTTCGTTTTCATCGGTCGGATCGGGGAAACGACTTTTGGAGTGAAAGGAATCGAGCTCGCACAGTAGCAGGTTTTTAGATGTTTTACTTCTTGCTTTTCATTTGTAAGCTTTAGTGCTTTGTTATTTTGGCTGGTTGTAGGCACACTTTGTGCATCTTTTTGAGACTCTCTTGTACCCTTATTTAATTATAGTGGAGCTATTTCTTTGGTCTGGACGACCCGTGGTTTTTACCCTTGCATTGAGGGGTTTTCCACGTTAAAATATCGGTGTTCTTTACGCTCTTTTATTTTGATTAATTTACTGCCATATATTTGTTGTTGCTCCTCACGGGTTCTTGCAAGTTGGGGGAATTTTATATCCGCTGCGTATTACTTGTTATTGTGTTTCTGTGTTTATTCCCCATCAGAGTGGTATTAGAGCTCTTGGTTAAAGGGTTATTTGACTTGCTTGAAGGATGGAGGAGATTATGAATATAAAGATGGTATGCTTGAATGGTACTAATTACCATTTGTGGAAGGGCAAGAAGAAAGATTTGTTATTTGTGAAGAAAATGCATCTTCCTATTTTTGGTTCTAATAAGCCGAATAATAAATCTAAGGAAGACTGGGAGTTTGAACATCAACAGGTATGTGGTTTTGTTAGGCAATATGTAGAAGATAATGTTTATAATCATATTGCTAACGAGACAAATGCAAAAACTATGTGGGATAAGATACAGACTTTGTTTGCCTCTAAATCAGGGAATAATAAATTATTCTTACTGAATAGTTTCATAAGTTTGAAGTATAAGGAGCGAACGTCTATTTCAGACCACTTGAGTGAATTTCAGGGGCTCCTTGATCAAATGTCTGGAATGGGTATCAAGTTTGATGATGAGCTATTGGGACTATTTTTAATGTTATCTTTACCAGAGTCTTGGGAGACATTTCGGGTTTCTATAACGAGTTTAGCTCCTAATGGTGTTGTTTCTTTGGAAATGGCTAAGGGTGGTGTTTTGAATGAGGAGATGAGAAGGAAGGCACCGGGTTCTTCATCTCAATCTGAAGTTCTTGTTACTGAAAATAGGGGGAGAAGTCAGAAAAAAGAACTGAAAGGTGGTAGAGAAAACAGCAAAAGCAAGTCCAAGTCTAGATACAAAAATATGGAGTGTCATTATTGTCATAGAACAGGGCACATACAGAAGAATTGTTTTCTGTGGAAAAATGAGAACAAAGGCAAGAAGGGTAAGCAGAAACAAAGGGGTCGTGATGATGATAGTGATGATGACCGTGTTACTACTGCTACTAGTGATGATCTTGTTATTCTCCGTGACTATGAGTCAATTAATCTTGTATCTGATGAGAGCATGTGGATAATTGATAGTGGTGCTACACTACATGTTACACCGAGGAAGGAGTTCTTCACATCTTATACTTCAGGTGACTTTGGAGTTTTGAAGATGGGTAATGATGGTGTATCTAAGGTAATTGGTGTTGGTGATGTATGCCTGCAAACCAACATGGGAATGCAATTGTTGCTTAAAGGAGTCAAACATCCTCTAGATGTTCGCTTCAATTTGATCTCTGTGCATATGCTTGATGAAAGTGGTTTTGATAATCATTTTGCTTCTGGAAAGTGGAAACTCAGTAAAGGTAACTTGGTTGTGGCTAGAGGGGAGAAAATTAGTAAACTGTATTGGACAAAAGCTTTAGTTGCAAAAGACAGTGTGAATGTTGTGGATATGGAATCATCTTTGTGGCACCGAAGGCTTAGCCATATCAGTGAAAAAGGGCTAAATTGCTTAGCTAGAAAGGATGTGCTTCCAGGATTGAAGAATGTAGATTTGGAGAAATGTTCTCACTGCATAATTGGTAAACAAACTAGAGTATCCTTCAAAAGGCATCCTCCCTCTAGAAAGTCAGAGTTGCTTCAGTTGGTGCATTCTGACGTCTGTGGCCCTTTAAAGGTAAAATCTTTTAGTGGTGCACTTTATTTAGTTACTTTTATTGATGACTGTTCCAGGAAACTATGGGTTTATGTTCTGAAGACAAAAGACCAAGTGTTGGAGAAATTCAAACAATTTCATGCTTTGGTTGAGAGGCAGACAGGCAAGAAGCTGAAACGTGTTCGTACTGACAACGGTGGTGAGTATTGCGGACCCTTTGATGTCTATTGCAAACAGGAGGGTATAGCACATGAAAAGACTCCTCCTAAAACTCCTCAGCTGAATGGTTTAGCAGAGAGGATGAATCGGACACTTGTTGAGAGAGTGAGGTGTATGCTCTCTGAAGCTAAGTTGCCTAAACATTATTGGGGTGAGGCAGTGTACACGGCGGTGCATGTTATTAATCTTACTCCTATCGTCGCTTTGAATAGTGAGGTACCAAACAAGGTATGGTTTGGGAAGAATGTCAAGTATGATCACTTGAGAGTCTTTGGTTGCAAGGCTTTTGTGCATGTTCCGAAGGATGAAAGATCTAAGTTGGATGCAAAGTCAAAGCAATGTATCTTCATTGGTTATGGTGAGTATGAATTTGGCTACAAGTTGTACGATCCTGTAAACAAAAAGGTTATCAGAAGTCGTGATGTAGTGTTCATGGAAGACCAAACTATTGAAGACATTGATAAGGTGGAGAAGACTACACCTGAGAGAGATAACGCCTTAGCTGATGGTGATCCAGCTCGGTCACCTGTTCCTGATTTGGATACTACTGATGGTAATGTTCAGAATGATGAGCCACATGATTGTGTTGATGATCATCGGCTTAGAGATGAGGTAAATATTCCAACTAGTGAAGATCATGAGTTATCACATGATGAAAATCTTAGTGATGCTTTTGAATCATCTCTAACCTAACTCAGGAGGTCTAAGAGGCAGAGACAACCATCTACAAGGTATGTCTCTGATGAGTATGTGAATTTGACTGATGAAGGGGAACCTGAGTGTTTTCGAGAGGCCATAGAGAGTGAAGAAAGTCAAAAGTGGTTGGATGAGATGCATGATGAGATGAAATCCTTGCATGATAATCACACTTATGATTTGGTGAAGTTGCCAAAAGGCAAAAGGGCTTTGGAAAACAAGTGGATCTATAGAGTGAAACTTGAGAGTAACTCAAAGTCTCCGAGGTATAAAGCCAGATTAGTGGTGAAAGGTTTCCGTCAAAGAAAAGGTGTTGATTTTAATGAGATTTTCTCACCTGTGGTAAAAATGTCATCAATTAGAACCGTGTTGAGTTTGGCAGCTACTCTTGACTTAGAGGTAGAGCAAATGGATGTAAAAACGGCTTTCCTTCATGGTGATTTGGAGGAAGAGATTTACATGAAGCAACCTGATGGTTTTCTTGTTGAAGGCAAGGAAGACTATGTGTGTAGATTAAGAAAGAGTCTATACGGTTTGAAGCAAGCTCCAAGGCAATGGTACAAAACGTTTGAGTCTGTCATGTGTGACCAAGGATACATGAAGACTACTTCTGACCATTGTGTATTTGTTAGAAAATTTTCTAACGATGATTTCATTATCCTATTATTATATGTTGACGACATACTTATTGTTGGGAAAAATATTTCCAAGATTGACAGGTTAAAGAAGCAGTTGGGCGAGTCATTTGCCATGAAAGACATGGGAGCAGCTAAACAGATTCTTGGCATAAGAATCATGCGTGACAGAAACGAGAAGAAACTTTGGATGTCACAAGAACACTATATTGAGAGAGTGTTGCAAAGGTTTCAAATGGAAAACTCTAAGGCTGTAAGTACTCCTCTTGCTACTCATTTTAAGCTAAGTTCTAAACAAAGTCCTTCTAGTGAAGATGAGAAAAGATACATGGAACGAGTTCCTTATGCTTCTGCTGTGGGTAGTTTGATGTATGCAATGGTGTGTACAAGACCAGATATTGTGCATGCTGTTGGTACAGTCAGTAGATTTTTGTCAAATCCAGGTAGAGAGTATTGGAATGCTGTGAAATGGATTTTGAGGTATCTTCGTGGTACTACATGTATGAGGCTTTGTTTTGGAGGTGACAAACCTATTTTGGTGGGGTACTCCGACTCAGATATGGCTGGAGATATTGACTCAAGAAAGTCAACTTCAGGCTACATGATTAAATTTGCAGATGGAGCTGTGGCTTGGTAGTCGAGATTACAGAAATGTGTAGCATTGTCTACAATTGAGGCAGAGTTCATTGCCATTACCGAAGCATGCAAAGAGTTGATTTGGTTGAAGAAATTCTTGCAGGAGCTTGGGTTTATTCAGGACAAATATGTCTTATTTGTCGACAGTCAAAGTGCTATTCATCTTGGTAAGAATTCAACGTTTCATAGCAGGTCCAAACACATTGATGTGAGGTATCATTGGATTTGAGATGTTTTGGAAGCTAAGTTGTTGGAGTTGGCTAAAGCTCATACTGATTATAATGGTTCTGATATGATGACTAAAGCATTACCAAGAGGGAAGTTTGAAACTTGTTGTGATATCGCCGGTTTGGCGATTATCTCCACAGAGTTGTGAGGGGGAGATGTGTTGGGTATTGGGCTCCCTTCCTATGTGGAGAAAAGCCCAAATATTGTAGCCCAGGTGTCTCACTTATTTAAGTGGAGAGTGGTCTAATTAGGGTTGTAAGAGAGAGACTATTTTGAGAGAAAAGGCAACCACCAAAAGAGAAAAGAGAAGAGTAAACCCTATTCCCGATTTTGTTAAATCAGTCTTAGAAAAACATTGATTGCGCATTCGTTAACCGTTGGATCGGGCTGAAATTTGGATAGTAGGTTCGCAACACTCAGGGCTTCGTTTTCAACGGTCGGATCGGCGAAACGGCTTCTGGAGTGGGAGGAATCGAGCTCGCACAGTAGCAGGTTGTTAGATGTTTTACTTCTTCTTGCTTTTCATTTGTAAGCTTTTGTGCTTTGTTATTTTGGCTGGTTGTAGGCACACTTTATGCATCTTTTTGAGACTCTCTTGTACCCTTATTTGATTATAGTAGAGCTATTTCTTTGGTCTGGACGACCCGTGGTTTTTACCCTTGTATTGAGGGGTTTTCCACGTTAAAATATCGGTGTTCTTTACGCTCTTTTATTTTGATTAATTTACTGCCATATATTTGTTGTTGCTCCTCACGGGTTCTTGCAAGTTGGGGGAATTTTATATCCGCTGCGTATTACTTGTTATTGTGTTTCTGTGTTTATTTCCCATCATGCTTGATTATTAATAAACGATGGAGCAATTTAATGGTTTAATCTCACACACGAGTTTGTGATTGATTTATCCTATCAATTACTATGTTGAAAATGCAAATGGAATGGAGTGTGTATTAAAAATGATAATGTTTTAAATAAAAGTAGTTTTAAGGAAAATAAATTTACGTTGACAAAAAAGTTTTTGAAGTAAAAATACAATAAAAAGATTTAAATGCAAGAAAAGATTTGAAAACCATGTGCAATAAAAAGGTTTTTTCATGCTATGAAATGGACTGTGAATGTAAGATGGTGTGAACTCGACAGAAATCCAAGATCTTTTGTAGTACAATGTACGTTTATTGGGTGAGAAAAGTAGTGATTTAATGTTGAAAATCAGTGAAATATTTTAAGAGTTTTCGAAAGAATAAAACTCAAGCATGAATGCAAGGGTTTGGTCGACAAATACAAACAATGCAAAGTGCAAGATTTATAAAGTGCAGGAATCGTAAATTCCAAAGAAAATAAATTACAAGAAATTAAACAAATGATAATAAAAATAATAATTGCAAGTACTTTATAAAAATTGTAAATAATGCTAATATACTTGCAAGCACTTTAATAAATAATATAAACACTACAAAAAAGTAATAAATTTATTCATCGACTAGTAGAAAATGGAGTTTTTAATACGGTGCGTTTACGTGACATCAGATTTAATAAGTGAGGCGGATGTATGTTTAAGTCAACTCTATGAGTAAACGAGTTAACAAAGGCGTCAATTTTGTAAATAGATGAAACGCATTTAATACGGTTATATTATCAACCGATTTAAGAGACGATAAAAATAAAAATAAAATATTAATATATCTCTTTTCCTCTGTATTTAACTTGGTTACTTGATTAAACGACTTTATAAATGAGGCGATGACAATTTTGTAAATATTTAAAATTTGTTTAACGTTTATATTAATAACCGATTTAACGCAAATATAAAAAATATCTTGTTGTATTAACCTCTGCATTATTAACCTTTCCTGTTCTGTGAAGACTTACAATAGAACTTCCTTCGCAACTACTTCACAACCATCTCTCCGTTTTATTGACACCATTTCAGGTTTCACGCCCCGTTTTATTGACACCATTTCAAGTTTGGTTATTGTTTATTGAATAATAAATTTTATTTACGTAGAGATATTATTGTGAAGAATTATTTATTTTTTCTACTATTACAATTGTTAATATATAACAATAATTTTGACATACTACGTTGCTAGACTGATTAGTATATATATATATACATAGTCATAAGTTCATTTTCAGATATATCATGAGAAAAAAAGTAAAAAAAAAAAATTACATGCCAAATTCTTTTTTTCTTAAACCACTCTTTATCATTTTGTTTGGAGACTAGATATGAACTCATTATTTGCAATTTCTTTTTCTTTTTTGTTTTTTCGGTTAAATTTTGTCTTATTGAAGTATATGTTACAATATTTCTCCTCATCTTTATAATTTTCGGAAAATAATAATATTATCTTTTTAAATCTTTTTGGATGGATGTAGGAGATTTTGTCGGTTTTATGAACCAGTTCAATTACATATTCCATTTTATATAATAGGTAGCAAAACAATAATCAAAATAATAACAATAAGTAAAAAAACAATAATAAACTATTATTAGATTACTCTTAGTTAATATGAATACGACACTATAGGACAATAAATAAAAAAGTAAAGCACAATAAAATTATTTTAGTTTTATTTTACCTTAATATTTACGGTTATTTATTTTTAACAATAGTAGTTATGGATTATAGTTGAATGAATGCTAATCGTTTGAGTGAAGTGTATAGATGTGGAGAAATTTTTATGCTTTAAAAACAACTTCTTAAAAATGAATGAAAATTTTATTGTCTTTCTGTTAATGTTTAAATGGAAACCGGTTACATTTTGAAGAAATAAGAAATCATCTTATCTGTTTTGGGATTTGCCAGAGTTATACAAAATGGATATGGCATGATGATTTGTTAAACATGGCAAATGCATGAGTGTGACTACTATGTCATGTTACATATGTTGAACATTATAAAAGAGTTGATTCATGGATGCAAGTACGTAATTTTTTACAAGTTGTTATTGATTGTGTTTTTTTATATTCATATGATAAAAAATTATAAATTGTTATTGATTGTAGTTTTTACTATTCGTATGATAAAAAATAGGATTCTGCCGATATTGATTGTGTTTTTTTTGTTCAGATATTTGATGACTCGAGATCATTTCATCCGGATCAAATTAAAGAAGTTCGAAAACGTTGTGTGGATTTTATTTTGGAATTAATTGAAGGAAATGACAATGCAAATATATGTCTAGGAAATGACAATGCTAATATATGTCTTTTGATAATATTTGTTATCTCGAACATGGAACCGACTTAAAATGTACATTTTAACTGACTTAAAAAGGTAAAAAAAAATAGATAAAATTATAGTAGTACCTTATGGGTTAACCAAATTAATGATTCGTCAAACTTGAGATAAAAATATTGCAATTAATGATTCGTCAAAACAAAATAGATATTGAAAATAAAAACATAATTTGATATAGATTAACCAAACTTGATGATGGTGAAAATTTGGAATAAATCATATTATAGTGTTAATAGAGATTAACGTTTATCATAAGCTACTTTCAATTTATCCATTAATATATTAGTACCTTATGGGTTTATTGTTCTCTCTAAAAACCTCCTCAAGATTCAATAGTACTATATTATATAATATAGTTGTTGTTGTGGAGTTTTTCCCATGCCTATCATGAAAAATTATAAAAGAACTAACCAGAAATGAAAGGTTGATAACAATTATTTATTTTAGAACATTAATTAATTGACCTAAAGGGACAAACACGAAACATAGTTTCATGTAAAAAAATATTAATATTTGTGATTGTATTCTTCTGTCTGCCAAAGAGCTACAAAATCATTATAAACTGAACAAACCTTCCATGTTGTTACATGAAAACAAAAAAAATATGACTAAAATTCTAGTATATATCTGTGTTAGGATCTTCTTTATGTCCTTACTTTCTATGGTAAATGATGTAAATGCCGGTAAGATTTTTTTTCCAGAATCTTTTCCAAATAAATTATGTTATGTAATCCAAAATTTATTTTATCCTCTTCCAATAACCCCTATTTTATTATTTTACATTACAGGATGTTTTTATGCATGTGTCAGAAGTGAACATTGCGATAATATTTGTGCTCCTTTCAAAGGGCAATGTACTAACGAACATTGTATCTGCAGTCGTGTATAATTCGTTAAAGTAAAGTTGAAAATTTATTTTATGTTTCTTCAAATTTTATAAAAAAAATTATATATCTTAAAATTGCCACTTATATGATTACTTTCATATTTTGATTTATGTTACTTCGGCCTTTCAATTTTGTTGACAGTTAATGAAGCGGGTGTCTTCACCTTTCTTTGCTTTTTGAAGTTAAGAAGAATAACAATGTCGCCACAATATCTACTCTGAATATTAAGGTCATATGTTAGAGACCTACAACAAGGAAAAAGGATGAACAATATTTATCATTTAAGTTACAATTTTAGAATGTCTTAGCTTAGTTTAGTATAAAGATAAATAAGCCTTACATGCATAGAGCCATTATCCGCAAGACGGAGTGGACAACTCTCCTTATATTTTGGTTTTAAGACAATAATTGTAAAATTTTAATGAAATATATTTTGGTCTTTAGTAAGTATGATTTGAGTATTAGCTCATTTTATGGTTCTTGGATTAGATCATATCTTTATATTTATTAAAGGTATCGTTACGCACAAAGTGTTTGCAGAGGTATACTTAGCGAAAGATGTGGGAAAAAAAAAATTGACGTGGTTTAATTTAAAAGTTCATACAATTAAACTAAAAAAGAGTTACAACTAAATATTATCCAATTTAGTTCAATACATTAAGAATGTTACATCTCAATTTTTTGAAACACTACTGGTGAAGTTTAATCCAAAAATATAGTATTTTTTGTTGTTTATCTTCCTTTTATTGGAACTGTGGTAAAAGTTTAAATTTAAGAATTCCTTGAATTTAAAAAAATTGAAAGTGTTATTTTGTTTCACAATCAGAGTATCCCCTAAATTTTTTATAAGCCCCAACAATTTATTCGTGAAACTCAAGAACCATTCCATGTAGAAAGAGAAATAAATTTAAAACTAAAATACACGATATGGAAAAAAAACATATAATACTCGTATAAACATCATTTCTTGTGGTCTATAGGGAAACCACGTTGATACTACCAGAAAATAAACTAAACAAAATAAACACCAAATATAATATTATTTGTTTAACATCCCACTTTTTGGGAAGTTAACTCGAAATATTATTGTCAAAATTTATGGCCAAATTATTTTTCTAAAACAAAACAATAAATTATAAGAACAAATTTCTTTTAATATTAAAATATTAACTAACTTGCTTCATTCTTTCAAATTTAGAATACTTGCAATTACAAAAAGTTAATCTAGTATATACATTTAAAGTAAGTTCTTAAAACCCAAGGATCATGGCCTTTTACTACCCGAAGATAAAGTTCTTGGAAAATGCAAGAAGCGGAGTTTGAATTGTGTTGGTCCTTTTGTACTTTTTCTTTAAACAATATCTTGTTATCAAAAGCTTATCTTATGTTAAACACAAACACTCAAAATATAGATTGAAGAAAAGACATAAAAAACTTAGACACACCAAAAAAAGAGATAAAGCGAGAAGAAGAACATACAATAATTGTTATACAAATTTGCAACAACAATTGCTATATCTAGTCCTCCTTTTTAGAAATATATATCTCAAGTACAATTAGGGACATAATCCACCAAAGTATTTTTAAATCCATCTCTGTAGGCTTTGAGTAGCATTAAAACATCTCTAAGTTAAGTATTGTTTTTCTGCCTCCTTGAGCATTGAGTATTATTATCAAACCTCTTCAATCACTCTAAATTTAAAGACAACCAAAAGTTCAATCTCTTGTATTTCTCACACCTGTTGGATACACGCACTTCTTGAGTTTAATATTTTTACTCTACTTCTCTATGAAAAATATTATTCAAGACCTCTAAAGACCAACCATAATTAAGGTCTCTCAATTTCCTCAAGGATCCTGACATCGCTCGCCTCTTGAGTTGAGTTTGTAAAGTCCTTCTTCAACCTAAGTATTATTCTAACCAACTCTTTAGTAGCCCACTATTGACGTTTGTGCTGTTAAGGAACCGAGTGTTTAAGTATCATCCTAAACTAAGCATTTTTCTAACTGCATCTTCAAGCTACGCACTAGAAACCATCTACTCTTCTTAATGAATTTATTTTTATTAATTTCTTAGGGAACTTGCGCTGCTGTTAAATTTTAAAAAAACTCAGAAGTCGACGAAATTTTTTATGTGAGTTCTTGAGTTGGTTGAGGTTTGTTTTATGTCTGAGTTACATTTTCGCAAGTGAATAATATTAAACTTGACTATTTTAATAATTAAATAATTTTTGTTGTAAAACTAATTATCGACATGGGTCATCTGAACCACTTTTTCAGTAATTGACCATACTATCAATTGAAGGGATTGACACATTTTTTAGTAGAGATGTGAATAATGTGATTATGACTAAGTATGATAAAAGATAATGGTGAGAGTTTATGATTATCTTTTAGTGAGTATTTTTTATAGTTAGAAATTTGTAAAGATATTAATTTGGATTTAAGAGAGTAAGTAAATTAAGGAATGAGAAGAAATTATCTCTCACTTCCCTTATATACCCACCCACAAAGACACATACACACACCACTCTAAGATCACAAACAAGAAGTGGTAGAAAGAAAAGTTCTTCCGTTCGACTGTGTTGTTCTTATGATCTAAGAAACTTGAGGTGAGAACATTGTCTTCCCTCTTTCTTTTCCCAAACTGATAATATTATAAAGTGCAGAAATCGTAAATTGCAAAGAAAATAAATTACAAGAAATTAAACAAATGATAATAAAAATGATATTAACATTAGTTACAAGTACTTTAGAAAAATTGTAAGTAATTTTAATATACTTGCAAGTACTTTAATAAATAATTTTAACATTACAAAAAGGTAATGAATTATTCATGGTATAACAAATTGAAAAATAATTTGAGACACAAACATTGCAAATGAGACACATAATTTGATATAGATTAACCAAACTTGATGATGGTGAAAATTTGAAATAAATCATATCATTATCAGTGTTGTTATAGATAAACGTTTATCATAAGTTATTTTCAATTTATCCATTAATATAGTAGTACCTTATGAGTTTATTGTTCTTTCCAAATACCTCATCAACATTTAATACCATAGTATATTATTGTTGTTGTGGAGTTTGTGGAAAATCTGGTTAGAAGAAGTCTGATCCGAAGAAAACTGCATCATATGAAAATATGATAAGAAGTAATCTGATCAGAAGAAGTACTAGATCAGAGGAACCGGTAGCCTTTTAATTTCTCACTAACTAACTCCCTGCTCCCTATTCATGCCTTCTATTGGGTTAAAGCTTAAATTCAGTATCCTAACATATTTATACATAAGGTGTACTAGACATACACACATAGGTCTGATATAATCTATATTTTCTACATCTACAGTAGAGTGCAAGAGATTGCTAAACATTCCTTTGAACCCATAGCAAACCACAGTTCCATTATCCCAATAAACCACTTATGACTCTACTATCCCAAGGCCAAAACAAAAGGGAACTAGAGTTTCAGTACAAAACCAGAATTACCAACTATTCAGTTACTGCAAAGAAGTTACACTAATTTCTAACAACTTAAATGTTGATAAAATGTTGTCATGTTTTGCCTAACTTATTAATCACACTGCTTCTAACTCTTTTGAATGAGTATTTTCTTCTCTGCCCATTACTCATCCAGGTTACTATCCTTGCCCTTCTTACCCTCAAGGCATAGACCTTCCATTTCAGCAACTATACTGGAAGCTAGCAGTTTACAAATCCCTTTACTTCTCTTTTGTTTTAAACAATTAACGCTAGATGTTTAAACTAGGTGACTTGTGGTATGGCATGGTCTACTACTTTCACCTCTAAGCTAGGGATACTTCACATTTTTCCAACCTTACATTCCAAATAACCATTTAAATCTGTAAGCTTAACCTTACATTTTACTAACGTCATATTCTATATAATCTATATTACTTTAACTCAACAGAAGCAGCCATATTTTTTTGACATCCTAAACTCCAAAATAATATATATAATAATTTATACCATATTTGATAAAAAATTGCAGCAGATAAATAAAATCTCTTTGAAAGGAAAAGGAAACTTTTATGAGTTATTTAGGATATCGCATATCTCAAAATACAAATGGAACACTTTAAGTTTTTTTCTTCTATAAAATAGTGCAATCTCCATAAACTTGATTTAACTATATTTTCTTAATTTAATTCCAAAAACTTACTAGTAGTTATAAGGTTTTCATACAAAAAGAAGTTTTTAATAAAATAAGTAACATACAACTTATAACTCTCATTCCCAATATCCTATGTCAAAGCGGGTGTAACATCCTCTAAAATTATTAATAAAAATAATTTGGATCTGTAAATATATATTTTCCAATATTAAATTAGGTGTGGTAATTATTCGCCTTTGTTCGACTTATTGTGGTAAAGTTGTTAGTAAGAATTATTTAGTAGATGTATTTTTATTTCTAAGGCAAGAAGAATTTGGGCTATGGGTTGTGGCTTGGTATTACACAACCCATTTGAATGAGTAGAAAGTTGGGCTGACAGTTTGTGCCTTGTTTTTTATGAAGGTTAACTAATAATAATAATAATAATAATAATAATAATAATAATAATAATAATAATAATAATAATAATATTTTCTCTCTTCTTTTCCTTATTTAGGCCCAACACTATCTACCCAATAATATTCACTTTAAATAGAAAGGAATACTGAAACCCTAGCCACAATCACAAACCCTATTTCACAAACCCTTTACAAACAATATTCTGTAAAGAATACCAAAATTCTAGCCACCATCACCTCCCCTTCTTCGTGCATCAAAGATTGGAATTTCTTTTCCTTGTGAAAAACTTCGTGGGGCTTAGAGATTTGTACTAGGAAGAAAAGCGGCCAAGGTAAGGGATTTTCCCCACACAAATTATAGTTAGACCGTTGGTTGGATGGCATGAAATTAATAATTGTGATTGCTTGCTTTTTGAAAGGAATAATATGTAGAATAATGAATTAAAATAATGAAACCTCAATCGCTTGTGTTAATTTTATTATATAATATATGATGTTTTGGAAGTTAACTATGAATTTTGATGTTATATGTGATGAAGTTTTGATTTTTATGGCGAATATGAAGTAAAGTATGAATTTTATGTTATATGTAATAAAGTTTTAATTTTTATAATGAATATGAAAGAAGGGTTGAATTTGTATGTTATATGTGACAAAGTTTTATGATGATGTATGAGTTGGAGTTGAATCTTGTTGTTATATATGTTAATGTGTTAATCTTAATGGCGTGTATGATACCAAGTCTTGATTTTTGTGTGTATGTGGTGAAAGTTATGATTTTCATGATTATTTGTTTATGGATATGTGATCTTAGTGATATGTGAATAAGATGATTATTTTGAAAAGTGATTTGAATGCTTATGACATGATTCTTAGTGGGCTCTGTGGAAATATATCTCTTTGATAATATATCATCATATCATGTCATGGCATATGCATCTTCGTGGAAGTTGCCTTAGTGGCAGGTTTTTCCCCATTGGTATGGGTGATCTGTGTGGAAGTTTCCTTAGTGGTAGGTTTTCCCCATTGGTATGGGTGATTTTTCTGTGTGGAAGTTGCCTTAGTGGCAGGTTTATATCCAAATCATATAGTTTTAGGAGCATGCATCATGTATATATTTTTGTTATGCAATTTATTGGTTTGTGTATTTTTCTTTTAAATTGAAAGGTTTTACTCTTATATATTTTGTGTTATTCTTCTATATGTTTAACTTTGGTTTGATGTGGATGATGGATAAAACTAACCCTTACAACAACATTTTAGGTACTAATGAGTTCAAGGAAATTCAAGAGTAGTTGATAAGTATTAACGTCCGACGAACGGGGGATAAAAATGGGTTTTCAATACAATTTTGTAATGATAGGATTGTCGCAATACTTCTAAGTTTATTTTTAATCTTTTGTCACCAACTTTTAAAATGCACTAGGATTCTAGAAATACAGAAGTAGGTTCCCTTCCGTTAGGAATTATTGTTTTTCTTGTTATAGCCTTGAATAAACATTTTCTTAATAAAATTAAATAAGCGTGGTTGTTACTAATTATTTGCATGAATAAATGTTAGGTAGTTAGAAAAAAAAAATTTGTCGTAAATCTTTCTAATCAATATGTTTTCAAGTAACATTTTGGATCAAAAAAATCCGGGGCGTTACAATTGGTATCAGAGCAATAATCCTCGGAAATTTTGGGGTGGGACGATTTTGTATGACGCATGCCTTGATTTATGTGTGATGCTTGACTTTGTTGTATTTTTATTTTAGGATTCATTATTAATTTTGTTATATATGTATTTATATAGGGAAAATTAACATTATGAATTGATTACTTGATCTCTTTTAATGCTAATAAAAAAAAAATTTATTTCTCAAAAACAGAAATTTTCTTTCAATTAATTACAATCATGATATGCCTTGAATTCTTGATCCTAGGTTTGAAACTTTTACTAATTTACTACTCGTGGTTTAATGATGTTATTAATTATGGCAAGTGAATTTATAATGAATATGAATATTTCTTAATTACTTAATTTTCGTTCTATGATCTAAATTTTTGTTATAAGGACAATGTTTTAAACCTCTAACCTATTTAAAATTTTGGAATCCCCATAATATAAGGGAAGGATAATACCGTAAAAGTGGTATTAGTGGGATTTTGGCTAAAGAAAGACTTGGTTATTAAGTGGTCCGTTGACCCACCTCTCTTTCCTGGGAACCCCACTAATACTTGACTTACGGTGTGACCTGAACTTATCGTATAATCGTAAATAAAATATTCCCTTACAACCCTACGATTACAATTAGATCATAGTGTTATCCTAATTAGAAAATTTGTAGGAAGTATGGCTCGTTGCGCAAATCGACCAGTCCCCCAGGGAGGAAGTGACATGACTAAAGTAATCCAAGCCATGAATGCAATGGCAGCTGCAATGACCCAACAAGTTGCAGTTTAGGCTGAGCAAGCTGCAGTCCAAGCTCAACGCAATGCGCAGAGGGACCAGATGGAGGAAGCAGCTATGGCAACAAGAGGACTGACTGAATTCCGTAGACAGGACCCGCCAAAATTCAAAGGGGAATATGAGCCTGACAAGGCTAACCTCTGGCTGCAGGAGATCGAGAAGATCTTTGAGATCCTCCACTGCCCAGATGACACAAAGGTGGAGTATGCCGCCTATTTGTTGGTTGGTGAAGCTGAATATTGGTGGCGAGGGGCGAAACAAATGATGGAAGGAAACCACGAAGAGGTGACCTGGGAAGTTTTCAAGAGAAAATTCTTGTACAAATATTTCCCGAAGAGTGCCAGGGCTGAGAAGGAGGCCCAATTTCTAAAACTATATCAGGGAAGTCTCACAGTGTCCGAGTATGCAGCAAAGTTTGAGTCCTTAGCGAAACATTTTCGCTATTTTCGTAACCAAATGGATGAAGAGTACATGTGTGAGAGGTTTGAAAGCGGGCTCAGGTATGAGATTAAGGAGTCCGTGGAACCCCTAGAGATACGTCAATATCAAGTGCTGGTGGAGAAGTGCAAAAAGGTGGAGATCATGAAACGGAGCCGCCTGAACAGGAGTGCTAATGGTGGACCAACGAGACCTCAGGTAGAAATCAAACACAACCTTAACATTCAATTATGGGGTTCTGTCTCTAAATGTTACTTTCGAACAGGGAATTGGTGACCAACAAAATAAAGGCAGACAGCTCCAACAGCAAAAGTCGTATGCTCGCCCACAGGAGACTGCTAAAGATCAGAGGCCTCAGAATGCGGGACAGAACCAAACACGTACCATGCGGTGCTTTCACTGTGGACAGGAGGGAAATTAGATAACCGAGTGTCCCAAAAGAACCAGGTTATGTTATGGCTGCCAAAAACCAGGCCATCTTGCAAAAGATTGCCGAGAAAAGGATACTGCTAATGATAAGGATGATGTCAACAACAAGGATGTTGCACGCCCTACTGCTCGAGGACGTGTTTATCACATTAGTGGAAAAGAAGCACCATCTTCCTCAGAACTTATTCAGGGTGAGTGTTTAATTGCTGGAAAAATACTTTCTGTGATATATGATTCTAGAGCAACACATTTGTTCATTTCATTAGATTGGGTGAATTCACTCAAACTAGATGTCACTACCTTGCCGTTTGACTTAGTAGTTTCCCTACCCTCTACTGAGCCAATAAAATGTAATTCGGTGTGCTTGCAATGCCCGCTAACTGTGTTTAAAATGAACTTTAAGATCGATTTAATTTGTATCCCTCTAAAACATCTGGGAGTAATTCTGGGAATGGATTGGTTGTCTAACAACTACATCCTATTAGACTGTGCTCAACGGATGTGATATTTCCGGATCCCGATATTTTGAAGATCCTCTCAACCAACAGACTGAAGTTTTCTCTTAAGGGAGGAGTCCAAAAATATGTGTTTCTCAACTCAATCAGTATGAATCCAGAGGTTGTTGTCGATGATATTCCAGTGGTGAGGGATTTCTCTGAAGTCTTTCCACCAGACGTACCAGGACTACCCCCAGTTCGCGATGTCGAATTTTATTTTGATGTTATTCCAGGTACGGGACCCATTTCTATGGCTCCTTACAGAATGGCCCCCTTAGAGCTATAAAAACTAAAGAACCAACTGGAAGACCTTTTGTCTAAACAATTCATTCGGCCTAGTGTGTCACCATGGGGAGCCCCCGTATTATTGGTCAAGAAGAAGGATGGAAAGTCGAGACTTTGTGTTGATTACCGACAGCTCAACAAAGTCACAATAAAAAACAGATACCCCTTACCCCGCATTGATGACTTAATGGACCAACTTAGGGGGGCAGTGGTGTTTTCTAAGATTGATCTAAAGTCGGGGTACCATCAGATCCGAGTAAAAGAAGATGATATATCAAAGACAGCCTTTAGAACGCGATATGGACACTATGAGTACTTGGTAATGCCCTTCGAAGTGATCAATGCGCCAACTATCTTCATGGATTATATGAACAATATCTTCCGTCCATTCTTAGACAAGTTTGTGGTGATTTTTATTGATGACATCTTAATCTATTCCAAGAGTTGGGAGGAACATGAGGAACATCTACGTCAAGTTCTACAAATACTGAAGGATCAACAACTATATGCCAATCTAGGAAAATGTGAATTTTGGTTGGAAGAAGTGAAGTTCTTGGGACATGTAATTTCTAAGGAAGGGATTGCTGTCGACCCATCCAAGGTAGAGGCCGTGATGGCATGGAAACAACCGGAAACAGCCACAGAGATTAGGAGTTTTCTAGGTTTGGCCGGGTACTATAGGAGATTTATTGAGGGATTTGTCAAGATTGCTGCTCCATTGACACACCTTACGAGGAAGAACCAGATTTATGCTTTGACTGAGGTGTGTGAGAAAAGTTTTCAACTAATGAAAGAGAAGCTAACTACTTCCCTAGTGTTAGTGTTGCCACAACCAGAAGAGCCTTATTAGGTTTATTGTGATGCTTCCTATCAGGGTTTGGGTTGTGTTCTGATGCAGAACAAACAAGTAGTGGCCTATGCCTCAAGGCAATTGAAGGTGCATGAAAAGAATTATCCCACTCATGACTTGGAGTTAGCTGCAATTGTTTTCGCATTGAAAATTTGGAGACATTATCTATATGGGTGTAGTTTTGATGTATTCAGTGACCATAAGAGTTTGAAATACTTATTTGATCAAAAGGAACTTAACATTAGGCAGAGGAGATGGATGGAGTTCATTAAAGATTATGAGTTCACGTTGCATTATCATCCAGGGAAAGCAAACGTGGTGGCTGATGCCCTAAGCAGGAAGCGAGTTCATCTCTCGTTTGTATTAATGAAGGGGTTGGAGTTATTAGAGAAGTTTCGTGACTTGGATCTTTATTTGGATTCTACATTGGAGAAACTACGCTGTGGAATGATCGTTATAAATAGTGAATTGATGAATGAGATTAAAGTTCTCCAAGTTACAGATGTGTCGACTCAAGAAAAGAGGAAGTTGATCAAGGTCGGCAAGGCACCTGAATTCAAGGTGGGCCCGACGATATTTTGAGATGTAATGGACGTGTTTGTATACCCGACAATGCAGAATTGAGGAGGACTATCTTGGATGAGGCCCACAAAAGCAAGCTGAGTATTCACCCTAGTAACACCAAAATGTATAAAGACCTTAAGCTGAAGTTTTGGTGGCCGGGAATGAAGAAACAAGTAGCAGAATATGTGGCTTCGTGTTTGACTTGTCAGAAAGCTAAGGTAAAGCATCAGAAGCCAGGGGGTCTACTAATGCCATTATATATACCAGTATGGAAATGGGATAGTATATCCATGGATTTCGTGGTAGCACTGCCTAAGACTCAACGGAAGTTTGACTCCATTTGGGTAATTGTCGACAGGCTGACCAAGTCTGCCCATTTCATACTCGTGAGGACTACTTATGATGTGACTAAGCTTGCAGAGATCTACACTGCCGAGATTGTCAGACTACATGGGGTGTCGTCCAGCATTGCGTCGGATAGAGATCCGAAGTTCATTTCTCATTTGTGGAGAGCATTACATGAGGCGTTGGGTACTAAGTTGAGATTGAGTTCGGCCTGTCACCCTCAAACCGATGAACAAACAGAAAGAACTATTCAGACCTTGGAGGATTTACTAAGAGCGTGTGTGTTGGATGAGCGAAGAAGTTGGGATAACATATTGCCTCTCGTTGAGTTCACTTATAACAACAGCTACCATGCGAGCATTAGGATGGCACCGTACGAAACTCTGTATGGGCGTAAGTGCCAAACCCCCTTGTGTTGGTATCAGGATGGTGAGAACCTAATTGTAGGGCCATAATTGGTACAACAGACCACAAATAAGGTCCGTCTGATCCAAGAAAGGATGAAGATAACGCAAAGTAGACAAAAGAGTTATGCCGACCAACGAAGGAAACCGTTGGAGTTTCAAGAGGGTGAACATGTATTTTTAAGAGTGACGCCTACTACTGGAGTTGGTAGGGCACTAAAGTCTAAGAAGCTAACTCCTAAATTCATTGGCCCATACCAGATCCTCCGACGTGTGGGTCTCAAAGCTTATTAGATTGCTTTGCCTCCAAATCTAGCCAAACTGCACAACGTGTTCCATGTGTCACAACTGAGGAAGTACATCGCTGATCCTTCCCATATTATCGTGCCAGATGATATACAGTTGGAGGAGAACTTTTCGTTTGCAGTTCCGCCATTGAGCATTGCATATAGGACTACTAAGCACTTACGAGGCAAAGAGATCGCCTTGGTCAAGGTGATTTGGGATCAAACGACTGGAGATGCAACTTGGGAATTAGAGGAAAAGATGCGAGAGCTCCACCCTAACATTTTCATGTCTGACTAGTTTCGAGGACGAAACTAAATTTAAGGGGGTGGGTATTGTAACATCCTCTAAAATTATTGATTAAAATAATTTGGATCTATAAATGTATATTTTCCAATATTAAACTAGGTGTGGTAATTATTCGCCTTGTTCGACTTATTGTGGTAAAGTTGTTAATAATAATAATAATAATAATAATAATAATAATAATAATAATAATAATAATAATAATAATAATAATAATAATAATAATAATAATATTTTCTCTCTTCTTTTCCTTATTTAGGCCCAACACTATCTACCCAATAATATTCACTTTAAATAGAAAGGAATACTGAAACCCTAGTCACAATCACAAACCCTATTTCACAAACCCTTTACAAACAAGATTCTGTAAAGAATACCAAAATTCTAACCACCATCACCTCCCCTTCTTCGTGCATCAAAGATTGGAATTTCTTTTCCTTGTGAACAACTTCGTGTAGCATAGAGATTTGTACTAGGAAGAAAAGCGGCCAAGGTAAGGGATTTTCCCCACACAAATTATAGTTATACCGTTGGTTGGATGGCATGAAATTAATAATTGTGATTGCTTGCTTATTGAAAGGAATAATATGTAGACTAATGAATTAAAATAATGAAACGCCAATCCGTTGTGTTTTGTTTTGTTATATAATATATGATTTTTTGGAAGTAAAGTATGAATTTTTATAATGAATATGAAAGAAGGGTTGAATTTGTATGTTATATGTGACAAAGTTTTATGATGATGTATGAGTTGGAGTTGAATCTTGTTGTTATATATGTTAATGTGTCAATCTTAATGGCGTCTATGATACCAAGTCTTGATTTTTGTGTGTATGTGGTAAAAGTTATGATTTTCATGATTATTTGTTTATGGATATGTGATCTTAGTGATATGTGAATAAGATGATGATTTTGAAAAGTGATTTGAATGCTTATGACATGATTCGTAGTGGGCTGTGTGGAAATATATCTCTTTGATAATATATCATCATATCATGTCATGGCATATGCATCTTCGTGGAAGTTGCCTTAGTGGCAGGTTTTTCCCCATTGGTATGGGTGATCGGTGTGGAAGTTGCCTTAGTGGCAGGTTTTCCCCATTGGTATGGGTGATTTTTCTGTGTGGAAGTTGCCTTAGTGGCAGGTTTATATCCGGATCATATAGTTTTAGGAGCATGCGTCATGTATATATTTTTGTTATGCAATTTATTGGTTTGTGTATTTTTATTTTAAATTGGAAGTTTTTACTCTTATATATTTTGTGTTATTCTTCTGTATGTTTAACTTTGGTTTGATGTGGATGATGGATAAAACTAACCCTTACAACAACATTTTAGGTACTAATGAGTTCGAGGAGATTCAAGAGTAGTTGATGAGTATTAACTTGCGACGAACGGGGGATAAAAATGGGTTTTCAATACAATTTTGTAATGATAGGATTGTCGCGATACTTCTAAGTTTATTTTTAATCTTTTGTCACCAACTTTTAAAATGCACTAGGATTCTAGAAATACAGAAGTAGGTTCCCTTCCGTTAGGAATTATTGTTTTTCTTGTTATAGCCTTGAATAAACATTTTCTTAATAAAATTAAATAAGCGCGGTTGTTACTAATTATTTGCATGAATAAATGTTAGGTAGTTAGAAAAAAAAATTTGTCGTAAATCTTTCTAATCAATATGTTTTCAAGTAACGTTTTGGATCAAAAAAATCCGGGGCGTTACAGCGGGGTTTTTCATAAAATTGAACTTCAAGACTCATTAACATGTACTAACTCGATTTTGCAAACACGGGGCCAAGCCAGTCAAACACAAACAACGAAGGAGGTGAGTTTCGAAATCATGTTGATAGCATAATATAAATAAGAAGAACACGAAAATAATCATAATAGACTATATCATAAAACATAATCTCATTATAATATAACATCAAAGTTACTCAAGTAAAATCATTATCTCATTATAATATGCATCAAATCAACTAAGAGAAACTATTATCACTTTTGAAACACATTAACCACTACAAAACTATAAAAAAAAAAAATGCAATGTTATGCATGAGCTTAGACTCTACTACTTCACAATTTGGTACCAATCTAACTCTAAAGTACTTGGTTAGGAGACTTGATACTATGCCACCATGCCATGCAAGTGGAGGGACAATTCAAATTGGCCCTGTCCTCATAGATCCCCTCAATTCAACCCAAGACACATATACGCGACAATGGAGGTATACGTGTGTTGCATGGTAGCTCTTGGCATTTGGAGGGCTACCTCGAAGTCACCTAGGAATTCCCCACCCGAATACATCAAAGGTCTAACAATCTTGCGTTAAGGCTCAGCAGTAGACTACCACGATCAGGCTCATTCAGTCGTACTTCCCCAAAATCACTAGGCTTGTCAGGCCCTACCTATATGATGACAAAATAGTCTGTACTTCAAAAATTCTTATCAACTTCAAAAATTCCCAACATCTATTTTCTCCTCTCGTTGGCCAAGACTACGCCATTAAGAGCATTATCGTTAGCACAAGATAGAATCACCATTTTTCATCAACTATGGGATGACATCAACATACTCATCACAATTTGATAATATCTCAGTGGTCAGTTACCATAATCATCATACATTATTATGTAACACAATACATTCTTCAAGGCTTATCATCACTATCATTAATCATACATAATCATCATCACATAAATTTATACCATACAATGCATCCATCTTTTATTATCACATCACATAATCTTGTATCATACAATGTATCCATCTTTTATTATCACATTACATAAACTCGACTAATTAAACATATGCACAAAATTTATTCGACATTCAATATGAAAATAATATCATTACCACACATTCAACGAAATTAAATCAATTTACACCTTATAAAAGTTTCTATTCCACATTTTAATCTCACAATTTCCTTATTTTCACATTAATTAATTTATAACTCAAAGAGCTACGGCCGTACGTAGCGAGATTCGGATGAGTCGTTGGAAAATACGATTTTCTCTTTCTTCTCACATCAATTATACTCATGAATTCGACACTTTATGGGGTAAATGTTAATGATAAAATATTAGAACATACTCTAAAAAGGGTCAATTTCAAAATTTACGTCAAGTAAACTTTCCAAAAATCGGATAATAATCAATGAATAATGTAGCAACTGTTCACACGGCCGTTTTGGTGTTGATTTCACTCAAATCAGACTTACAGTGAAGAAAAACAGTGCAAAATAACAAATTCTATAAACGGAGAAGTTAGATAATTTAGAGGGAAATTGGGATGGTTATAAATCTGAGAAAATATATTTAGTTGACTAACAAAATGAATGAAACAACATACTGAAATTTGAACGAAAATGGGAAAACGTTTTTAGAGCAGTTATCGATCACCGTGGCCAAACAGTAGCCCTACTTTCTTACTTTCTGTTCTCCAACTCCCTATCTTATTTTTTTTATGTTACTTTTATTAATAAAATTAGGGATTTAAATCCCTTCACACAAATGGACCAAGCTCATTTACCCCCTTATTAAAATCCTTCAAAGATTAATTTTTAAAATATTACTAATATTTCAGAACTAATATATGATAAATACAGGTAATTACAATAATTAACCAATTCAAAAATTATATATATTACTAATAACTAAAACTATCATATTCAAAATATTCACTATAATTATACTTATATTCTAAAATACTCACATTAAAATACTACCATCATTAGAAAATAGTTAAAATTATAAAATAAATAAATATAACATAAACACTTTATATTAATTACTAAATCATAGTAAATATATATAATATCAAAATACCATAACAAGTATATAAAAATAAATGAAATCAAATAAAATATTACTTCTATCCCAAGATAGTTATTTATAAAATAAATAACTAAAATAACAGATACATAGAAATAATTTAAATATAAATATGTGCACACTTAACATTTATCAAACACTCAAAAAATTATCACATTAATTAGGAACGCACATATACACATAAAATCTCCTAAAGTCTTATTCTTTAAAATATTACACTAAAATACTATAGTTTTTAGAAAAATATATAAAATAATAAAATATAATATTTGTTATTTATGTCATCCATTTAGTCAAATATGTAAAAGATTAGCATACCATAGAAAGCACACATAAAATTAATCAACATACATTGAAAAATAATTTTAACACCAAATCAATTACTTTAACTCAATAGTTACCTCTATGTGCTTCTATTGACAAACCATTTAAATCCTCTTTAATAGTTTGGTGTATAGTTTCCTTGGTTTCCTTCAATCTTTGACTATTCGATCATCTTTCATCTGATTTACCCTTCTTATCGGGAGTCCTACAATTCTTCTATACACTGGCCTAATACTACCTAATGAAACATTCTACCACTATTCTAGAATGGGTGTCACTCATGTAAAAACAATTCATATCTTATCCTGTTTTCCAAGTCTTTTTGCCATAGTCCTACATACCAATCACAAAATATTAAGCTGGTCAGACTTAATATTTGGTGACTTGATACTTATAACATATAGCAAAAAGAAAAACATCTTAAATTGAACCCACTACCCATCATCCAATTGGTTCGATCAACTCTGATACCAAAATGTAAAACCCATCACCATGTATCTAGAAAATGCTGATAAATTCATACATCTTAATAAAGCAGAGTCAATCGTTATATATCATTAACTAACATCATCCACATAACCTGTAACTACATAAAAATATAGTGTACAACTCTTGCTTCATTATTCGATAAAATAATTTACAAATCTAGTCAATTGACTTCATAACAATATTCCCTTAATACAATAAACTATTACAAAATCAAATAAATTGGAGCTAATTCAAGTTAGGTATTACATCCTCTAGTGCTTGAAATTAAACTTCAACCACTTCTATCTGCTATAATATAATAAAATAGGGAATGACATGATAATCACATTGAGTTCTATAAAAAAAGGAAGGGGCAGTTAGAAATAATTTTCCTTATATGAAATGGAAAACATGACATGAATATGCAATGTTATTTTTAAAACAGTCTTTAACCTTAAGGTTGTCACAATCCTCTTTTCCTGAAAATATGCATGTCCTTATTCTTTTCCTTAGAATACAGAAAAGTTTTTCCAATTATCTTAACGCAGGTAACCAAGATAATTGAGAACTTCTAGGTAGAGTTGGTCTGGCCATGACCCCAAACCGGCGTCCCGATTCGTTTTTCCTTTACCCATTGTTTCATGTCTGAAACAATCCTCAAATGTCTCACCGTGTACTTGGACCATGTATGCCATGACTTTGAAGAATGCAATGCATATGTAATATCATGTATGCAATGCACATTTCATCAACACATCTAATGCGACCATTTATTCAACTTAGAATGTTAATACATAATTAGAAGACAAATTAAGTTCAATTTTCCATCAAATAAAATTTTAATTACTCGTTTAATTGGAAGAAGTCACTTAGTTATGCATTATGATCAACAAGTTTGGACCAAAGGTAGCATGATCAGAGGAACTTGGATCAGACGCAACATGACCAGAATCAGATTCTGACTAGAGGCAGCATGATCAGAGGATGCTTGGATCAGAGGTAGAGTCAGAGTAAGCATAATTAGAAGCAAAGCCATAGGAAGCATAATCAGATGCAGACTCAAAGACAACATGATAAGAAGCAGAATCATAAACAACATGATTAGAGGCAGAATCAGAAATATCATGACCAGAGGCAGAATCAGAAATAGCATGATCAAAGGCAGTATCAGAAACAACATGATCAGAGGTAGAGATAGAAGAAGGAAATCAGGGCAAAATAATAAAGAGAATTAAAAGTAGAACAACATGTGTTGGAATTCTGGGAGCGCATTAATTTCGTATTCCACCTATCACAATTAATTCTATTTCCTGGGGTTCCTAACACATCTGAATCATCATACCAACATATGCAGAAGAGATTATTTTCAAAAGAGTAAAATTTAGATTTACAATATTTCTTGCATGCTAAAAAAACATAGTTTCGTCTCACCCTCGTGTCTACCATAAATGATATTTAAGCTGAACTCATAAAATCCACATGCAAAAGTAAAGTTTGTTCTGAGAAAAGAACTCATAGTTTTGTCAAGGTAATCCCCTTCAACTCGAGTTGATTTATGGAAGATATCTACTCTACCAGCTCTCAATTTCATCAGTCACTTTTTTCTAGTGTCAGCTTAGGGGTTTTCGTTGTTTTCTCTTTAGTTTTTCCAAGGTAACCCCCTTCAACTTGAGTTGATTTATGGAATATGTCTACTCTATCAACTCAATTTCTCCAATCACTTGTGTCTTGTGTCAGCTTTGGGGTTTTTGTCGTTTTCTCTTTATCTCCCTTTAGTATTTTTTTGGTTGATTTCTGGAGATGGAGGGAAGGAAATAGACGTGCAAGGGTTTGGGTAGGTGTAGAAGACTTCAGAGATCTTTTGTCTTTAAAGAATTTCGAAAAGAAGAAGAAAATTGATGGATGAGGGAGACGATGAATAGTAACTGGTGTTTGTTTAAGAATGTTTAAAGAGAAAGTGGGATTTGTTGGTGGAAAAGAAGGTACAGTCGGTGGTGAAATAAAATGAAGGTTTTTGTTAATTAAATGTAACCGTAAGAGAAAAAAAAATGGACTATAACAGATAATACCATTACTTACCTATTCTACCATTACTTACCTATTTTTTGTTTCCTTTCAAAGGGAATTGTAGTAATGGTCAATGAATCTGCAGTCGTGTGCGCACGCATAATTCATTAAAGTAAAGTTGCAAATTTATTATATGTTTGTTCAAATTTTATAAATTGTTTTTATAATTCGAAATATTGCCACTTATATGATTACTTCCATATTTTGATTTATGTTACTTAGCCTTTCAATTTTGTTGATAGTTAATGAAGTGAGTGTTTTCACCTTAGTTTGATTTTTGAAGTTAAGAAGAATAACAATGTCACCACAATATCTACTCTGAATATTAAGGTAATATGTTAGAGACCTACAACAAGGAAAAAGGATGAAAAACAGGAATAATTAAAGTCACAATTTTAGAATAACTTATAGTCTTAGCTTAGTCTAGCTTTAGTATAAAGATAAATAAGCCTTACATGAATAGAGCCATTATCCCCAAGACGGAGTGGACAACTCTCCTTATATTTTTGTTTTAAAACATCAATTGTAAAATTTGAATGAAATATATTTTGGTTTGGCATAATTGCTCATGTGGTCTCTTAACTTAATTTCATATAACACTTTGGTGCTTTATTTTTTTTCTCCGAATTTGTCATTTATTTAATTTTAAGTAAACAATTTGATCTTTTATGTTTTAAAATGTTAACAATGTTATCCTTGTTTTTACAAAAATTCATCAAAATTTTCAAACAAATCCACAAAATTAATTATCATCTTCGATATAATGTAAATTTTATCAAAATTATAACTCAAGTCTTCAAATAAACTCATATTTTCATTCTTTATATTTTTGAATTTTTGTAATAAAATTTAATAAAAGACCAAATCGGGAAGAAAAAAAAAAGAACTGAAATGTTATATAAAATTAAGTTAAGAGACCGCATGAGTAATTGTATCTTTCGGTTTTTAATAAGAAAGATTTAAGTATTAGCTCCTTTTATGATTCTTGGATTAGATCATATTTTATATTTATTAAAGGTATCGTTACGCACAAAGTGTTTGCAAAGGTACACTTTGCGGAAGATTTGCAAAAAAAAAAAAAAAAATTGATGTGATTTAATATAAAATTTCATTCACTTCAACAAAAAAAGGAGTCACAACTAAATATTATCCACTTTAGTTCAATACATTAGGAATGTCACATCTCAATTTTTTGAAACACTACTGGGGAAGTTTAATGCAAAAGTATAATATTTTTTTTTGTTTGTCTTCCTTATATTAGAACTGTCTTCCTCAACAATTTATTTGTGTAACTCAAGAACAGATATGGAAAAAATCACGTAATACACATATAAACATCATTTCTTGTGGTCAATGGGGAAACCTCATTGATACTACCAGAAAATACACTAAAAAAACCAAAGACAAATTATAATATTATTCGTTTAATATCTCACGTCTACGGAAGTTAACTCGAAAAATTATTGTTAAAATTTACGGTCAAATTATTTTTCTAAAACAAAACAATAAATTATAAGAAAATATTTCTTTAAATATTCAAACATTGACTAACTTGCTTTATTTTTTCAAAATCAGCATACTTGCAATTATAAAAAGTTAATCTAGTATATACATTAAAAGGAAGTTCTTAAACTGCAAGGCTAAAGGCCTTTTACTTTCCCAGGATGAAGGTACTGAAAAATACAAGAAGCGGAGTTTGAATTGTGTTGGTCATTTTAAACTTTTTCTTTAAACGATATCTTGTTATCAAAAACTTATCTTCAATTAAACACACACACTCAAAATATAGATTAAAGATAAAACATAAAGAACTTAGAGATGCCAAAAAAAGAGATAAGTGAGAAGAAAAACATACAATAGTTTTTGTACAAGTTTGCAACAACAATTGCTATATCTAGTTCTCCCTTTTTAGAGATATATATCTCAAGTACAATTAGAGACATAATCCACCAAAATATTTTCAAATCCGCATCTTTAGGCTTTAAGTAGTCTTAAAACATCTCGAGTTAAGTATTCTTTTGTTTGCCTCTACGAGCATTGAGTATTATTATCAAGCCTCTTCAATCTCTCTATATTATGATGCCTAAGAAGGCAACCAAAAGTTCAATCTCCTGTATTTCCTCAAGGATCCTGACATTGCTCGCCTCTATATTTGAGTTTGTAAAGTCCCTCTTCACGCTAAGTATTTTTCTAACCAACTCTTTAGGCAATCCACTATTGACCTCTGCGCTGTTAAGGAACCGAGTGTTTAAGTATCACTAGAAACCTTCTACTCTTCTTAACAAATTTATTTTTATTAATATCATGTGAAAAACTCACTGAGGTATGGAATTAACAAAATTTCCGTATTTAAAATAGTTAGGCAACTTGCACTGCTTTCAATTTTAAAACAACTCAGAATTCAACGAAATTTTTGATGTGAGTTCTTGGGTTAGTTGAAGTTTGTTTTATGTCTGAGTGATATTTTCGCAAGTGAAGAATATTAAACTTGACTATTTTAATTTCGTGTATTTTTAGGTTGAATTCGATACTTTTTAACCAATTTTATTAGTATTTTGTGTGTTAAATGCCAAAAATATATTTTGAGACCCATTTAAAATTATTTGTCAAAAAATAATTTATTTACGTTACGAATAAATTATTACCGGACAGGTTTGTTTATATATATATATGTGAGACGAACGATTAGAAATCAGAAAGGAAAAAACATTTCCCTGCGCGCGCGACTTCTCCCTCTTCTTCTTCTTCTTTCTTCTAATTCAAAGAAAAAGAAAACCAAGTGTTAGTGGTTTTCAAAACCACCAAACACAAACCTTCACTTTTCTTCGACTTCTGAGCTTCATTTCGAGAAGTGACAGAAGGGAAAGTTGCTCATCTCCACGCTACAGTGCTAGTGAGCCATCTTTGGAAGCGATGACGCGAAAAAAGTTTTTATCGGAATTAGTTGCGGTGCCGTAATTTTTAGCTTGCATATAAGATTTTATATGTGTATTTGTGGTAAAGGCTCCTTCAAAATTTTTAGCTTGCATATAAGATTTTATATGTGTATTTGTGGAGTTTGAAATGGATGAATTTGATGTATGAATTTATGGAAAATGAATTTAATGCGATTATGTGTGAAATAGTGGAATGTGGAAGTGATGTGGTGGAGGTGTAGTTAGAGTGATTTATGTGCGATTTGATATTATTGAATTAATGTGATTTATGGGTGGTTTTGTGGAAAATGAATTGATGAATTTGGTATGTATTGTGAATTGAATTTAATGTGGATTGTGGATTAAATTTGATGTGTGTTTGAGGAAAATATGTTTTGAGTGTACTCTATGAATGTTTGAAAAGTCATTATTGTTAAATGAATATTAAAAAAGGGGAATCTTTTAATAGCTGCATTTGCGTAATGTTTGTGGTGAAAAGAGTCAAAGTATACTCATGCATTTCATAGCTTGTGGTGACCGCGATGGGCCACAGTGGCAGTGGTGACCGCGATGGGCCACGAAGTTAAATGGTGACCGTGATGGGGCCACGGGATGGTTCCATGCGATAGTTGGTTCATCTTATCCTTACGAGGATTTAACTTGAAGTGTAAGGCCTGTGATACGCTACACTTTCGTAAATTGTGCGGGCCTATAATAGGTGACACATCGGTAATTTGTACTAGGCTTGTGATAGGCATTGCAATTACGATGTACGCCGATATTATGTGTTGTGTAAGGCCTGTGATAGGCTACACTGAGTAAATTGTGCCGGCCTGTGATAGGTGGCACCTCAGTAATTTGTACTAGGCCCGTGATAGGCATTGCAATTACGGTGTACATCTCTCGAGGAGAGTTTTTGGTTTGGAATTCCGGAATCATGTGCATTGGCATATACGCATTGCATTAGGCATGCGAGTCATGTTTGATATACTGTGATGGTTGTATATACATACTCGTGTTTGGTTTGTGATTGTGCCATTATTGATAAGTGTGATTGATTGACTTGGTGTTTAAAGTGTTGAATGATTTCGAAACGTTTTCAAAACTGAAAATCTACAAGTTTCAAAGTTGTATTCGAATGCGATAGGACTGTATTCGAATACAGTTGTGCTGTTTTTGCTACTGACTTACGATTTCGCACTTGTATTCGACTACGAGGATGTTGTAGTCGAATACAGTTATGTTGTTTGCCACTGACTTCGCACTTGTATTCGGCTACGAGGATGTTGTAGTCGAATACAGTTGTGCTGTTTTTGCTACTGATTTATGAATTAACACTGTATTCGAATACAAGGATGCTCTATTCGAATACAACAGTGTAGTTTTGTTAAAAACTACATTTTTCTACTTTGATTATGCATGTTTGGCATATGAAAACCCTTTCTAGATGTATGCTTAGTTGAAAGGTTATTTTGTGCATTTAAAATTTAAATGCTATGTGATATTTGTTAATTTCGGTTGGTGATCTTTACAATTATTATGGAAATCTGGGTTTTGCCCTCAGATGAGGATCAGGACCGTCCTACTGGTTAGTACCCTGGAGATGGGAGCGTAGTTAGACTTACCTGACCGTTGCTGTGTCAGAAGGATTTTGCGGGGCGCGTGGAGAATACTTGGGTTGTATAGTTTTTGTAGCATGATCAGATTAGATGGTTGTATAGGGGCTAGATGTCTTTCTTTTGTGGTTTTATTATTTCATTTTGGAAGACTGTACCTATACTTAAACTGTCTGATGACTTTTCTTTTGGTTGGTCCATTTTCCACTTTTTGATGTGACGTGGGGGAAGTAGAAATTCTCCAGTATATTTTTCTGTTTAAATACTTTGGATTTTTGTTTCAAAACCATTTCCGTTGTTTGTAATTATTGTTGACTTTGTCGTTCTGTTACGACATAAATATTTTATCCAAAAGTATTTCTTTATTTATGGATTTGATTTTAGTTTGTTTTTTTAAAAAAAATGGGCTGTTACATGGGTCGTCTGTAACTCTTTTTCAGTAATTGACCATACTATCAATTGAAGGGATTGACACATTTTTTAGTTGAGAAGTGAATAATGTGATTACGAATATGTATCATAAAGGATAATGGTGAGGGCTTATGATTAAATGTAAGTGAGTATTTTTTATGGTTAGAAATTTGTGAAGATTAATTTGTATTTAAGAGAGTAAGTTAATTAAGGAATGAGAAGAAAATTATCTCCCTCTTCCCTTATATACCCACCCGCAAAGACACATACACACACCACTCTAACTTTTTTTCATTTCTTTCTTCTTATCTCTAAAAGCAAACCCTTAGTAAGAAGAAGAAACTGTCTTTTTAAACCAGAAACCAAGTTTTAAATTTAAATGAGGTGTTTAATATTGTTATTTAAAAATCTCATATGCCTTTGAATTGCTTAATAAATAATTTAGATATCCAAGGTTCAAGGTTCTATGTCTTGGAAGGATGACATATTTTATCAAGTACAAGGAGCTGATAAAAACAGACGTGTGCGATGTATGGGCAAGATTTCTAATTCCAAAATATCGAATGTTTGTGTATACGAAAATGAAGAGTTGCGCGAAAGAGTTAAGAATATGGAAAGCTTGTTAGCAAATGTGATGACTTTAATTCAAAATCGAATTTATGGAGAATATGTGAATGATATAATACAAGCTGCGAGACAGGTATATCATAAGTTACTACTCTTATCAAAGTTGCTTCATAAGTTCCATACTCGTATTTTTCATAAGTAATATTTTCTATTTTTTGTGATAGGTTCCTGATGCTAATACAGCTCAAAACCATTTTAATTCTCTTGGTCCAAACAACAATGAAGATAATGAAAATGATAATTAGATAATATTAATTAATTTTGATTAAAATCATTAATATTTTCTCTGTTTTATTATTAATATTTTTATGTTGAATTGTGTATTTATTCATTTGTTATTTTATTGATTGTAGGTGAGGATTAAAAGCTAATTTGTTGTTGAAGATGAAATCTTGGCAATTTAGTGGACTCAATTTCTTAATGTTTTCTGAGATTGTTATGTATGACATAATATGTCTATTTTAAATGTTCGTAAGACAATGTTTTCCACTACTAAGCAAAAATACTCTACAGTGCACAATAGTGAACATTGTTTAACTATTGTTTTATATGATTTGCTTGTAAGACTTTTATGTTAATTTTCAATATATACTATCAACACTTTTATTTTATTTTGACTTTATATATATATATATATATATATATATATATATATATATATATATTTTATTGTGTATTTACATTTGGTTAATTTTATAAAATTAAATTCTAAATTATTATTGATAACAAAAATTAATATTTATAACAAATTTGTTACTCTTAAAACCTATAATAACAGAAATAAGTTGTCAAAACCGTAGGTATAACTTTTATAAATTACGGCTAAACTATACCCTATAGTGATGGTGAAATATCCGTAGATTAAATCAAATGTTTAAAGCAAGGGACAAAAGTCTGTCACTATACCCTATAGCGATGGCGAGAATCCATAGGTATAGGGTAATTATATACACGAAAAAACTTCCGTCGGTATAGGTAATTTTGGTTATCCCTACAGTTTTTATACTTTTACCTAAGGTAAAATTTCTTGTAGTGCAATCAAAAGGTTGCAGGAAGAAAAGTTCATCCGTTCAACTCGGTTGTTCTTATGAGCTAAGAAACTTGAGGTGAGAACATTGTCTTCCTTCGTTCTTTTCCCAAACTGATAATATTATAAAGTATAGGAATCGTAAATTGCAAAGAAAATATATTTCAAGAAATTAAACAAATGAAAATGAAAATGATATTAACATTACTTGCAAGTACTTTATAAAAATTGTAACTAATGTTAAATCTTGTTGGGCTCACTTGCAGTTTATATTAGTTTTTGGTCTTTACATCATCACCCTCATAATTTTGAAACTGCTAAAAGGAAGTTTATGTGATGCACATAAATTATAAATAGGATGAAGTCACTTGTTTGGTTCCCTAAGCATATAATCTGATTCATAAAAATTTACACCATCCAATTGAGACTTAGAATGTTTAGAAGAGCCTTACATCTTCAAGTAATTAGCAATGACTAGAAGTACAGATTTTAATCCTTTCGTTTCCGCTGTAGACATAGAATTTTGTTATTTGTTTAATTGAAATTCTAACATTTAGTATCAGAGCAATTCAGGTATAGAACGTTGGAAAACACATTAGTCAATTTTTTTTACTGGTTTTTCTTCACAAGTCTTTTAAGGGATGGTTGGATTTAGCTTTTTTAAACATGAAATTGTCATACCAGGATTGCCTAAGCTTGAAGCTTGTGATTTGCCATCGTTTTTGTATAAATTTTGAACTGATCCTTGTTACTTTGATATTCTTGCGAACCAATTTTCAAAGATTCATCAAGCTGATTGGGTTTTTGCCAACACATACTACTAGAAATCTGCATTTTACCTGCGGATTGTCAGGCGGATTTCAGCTATAAATCCGCAGGAAACACGTTACCTGTGGATTTATCTGAGGAACTATTTCCCCACGTAAAACCTTCGTGGATGGATAATTGTTTCCCTGGGATTTCTGAACCCGCAGGTAATTTGTCTGCAGCTATTTCCGTAGGAAAAGTAAATAAATTCCGAAGCTAACTTTTACTAAACTTAAGTCATTTTCTTACAACTTTTCAAAAAGGAATTATATGTATGAAATAAACCAAATAACCAAAAAAAAGTGCTTAAAAACCAAATAATCAATAACAGTTTTCATGTTCTGTCTAAAGTTTCCTCTAATTTTTTTCCCTTCTATTACTCGAACCACTCTTTTCACCTTCAATTTTCCTTGCTTTTTTTTTTTTTGCCGCTGTAGCTTGTGAATAAAGAAAAGTCCCAAGTATCACAAGCTAGTTGAGATGAAAAGCTTCTTGACGCTACAAGTATATATTGAGATTAAAATAAGTATATATTGAGATTAAAATAAACTATGTAGTTTGAGGGTGGAAGGCTATGTATATCAAAATGACATCTTTTTCATGTTATCTCGATACAGTCCAACTTATTTTGTATTGGTACTGTATTGTCATATCATATAACTATAATTCTATAGTGCTGGAACAATATTGCTAATAATATGTATATTTACATTAGGATTATGAAGATATTAATGTGTTTCAACATCACCTTGACAGATTCATGAGCCAAGTAATCTTGCCAAACTTGATTGTTCTCATCAATCTCAATTGAAAAACATTCTTCTTATTCTTCTTCTGCCTGTTGCCAAAATGATAGAAACAAATTTGAATTGATCAGGGTAATTTGTTTTTCAATAGCTTTGTTTTGCTAAAAAGGTTATATACAAGATACTGATTAATAAGGGTAAGACAAACTCAGAAATATTTTGCACAAATATTAACATTCAACACCACTTCTGTTTCACCACATTTGAGTAGTTTTGCATGCTAAATTACTGAAAGAACTCTTAAGTCAATGATGAAATCAAGCATGAGACAGACTAATTGACAGAAAGAAACAATGAGTTTGATTTTCTCTCTCACATAAAACACCAATAAAAACTACTTATTTTACATACTAGTCAAGTAAACAATTTCCGTGAACAGAGTTTAGGAACTGGCTCTAACTTGAAAAAAGGTTTTAGTTTGTCTTCAATTAAATCTTCCCCAAATTCCTGAGATAAAATGAAGATTAGAAAGTTTGTCAAAACATTAATTTCTAATGTCATTGAATGAAAGAAAAAGGCATTCATTCACATTCTATAACACGGTAGCAAAAAAATATCAAGACTTGAAAAAATAAAAGCCAATCCAGCAATTACTTGTTATCAATGTATAAGAACTTAACCAAAAACTATCTTCCAAATTTATGTACGGAACAATATAACATCTATTCTCTGTGAAATAAGAACAAATATAACAATAAGGTCCTTCATAATGGATGGTGTAAGGAGATAACAATAAGGTCCTTCTTAATGGATGGTGTAAGGAGACAGGATAAAAATAACTAAATACTTTCTATTATAAGTAAAATGCATTTTTCTAGGCAAAAACTAAAGACAGGTAGCACTAGTGTAGCATTCATGATTTGCGCAGCAAGAACGACATTAGAGATCTACAACATTAAAATACAAATATATAAATACAGTACACAGAACAAAATAGAACCACCATACAAATACAAAGCACCATCCTAACAACATCACTAGATTCACCTAGCTTCATAAGCATATACGTAACAGTGAATGCACTATACAGAAAGCTAGAAAACAACAACCACAGTCTACAGTGAGGGAAGGAAAAGGGTACAAACTGCAGTACGCTGCTGATTAAGTCCACCATTACAGCATATAAAAGATTATAGAAAAAATGTAGAAAAACTAGATTATTAGTTGCAACAAACAGTTTGCACTAAAACAAGACAAACAAATTTTCCAAACTGTTTGTATAATGTGTGATAACCTTAATCCGCAAAACAATATATAACCAAAATTAATTAGTTCAGAAAACCATACTGAACAAAAAACTATTGCAAACATATAAATGGACTTCACTGTGAAACCCCCAGCCACTTAGTGAAGTTGTCATATTCGGTATAATCAGAATCTGAGACCATGGTGTTATACCAAGCTTTTCCAGCAGCCTTGATGGCAGAAGATTCCTCCTGAAATAGCAAAAGGAGCACAACAGAAAAAATGTTAGTCTTAAATAATATATAAATGATATTAAGATTGTCGGCTAAAAAGTACAAAATATTCCATTTCAAAGTGGGCAATACAGAAAAGAAAACACAAAATCAGAATGTAGCAGGGAATATATGGAATGGCTCAAGCCAAAAGTCATTCATTCTTCCACATATAACTGACTCATCGATTCATCTAAATACATTGAATGACTAAATTAGAGAAACCAAAGGCGGCATATATACCTGTTGCATTGCCAATCTTGACCAAGTCTCTGAAACCAACGGTGACAGTGAGACTGAAAATCATCAATAACCAGTTGACATCAGGGATGTAAATCTGGCCATATATCGTTTTTGATGTGTGAATGACTTTCACTCTAGGAAAACAATTTAGTGCCAAACACTGGTTAATGATGAAGAAGCTAGCTGTTATGGTTGCTAGGACTTCCAACAGCCGAGGAAAGTAGGGATAATACGACGAACACATGTTTGATGTGACCTGCAGTATGTCACAGTCCAGCAATCACTTTAGCAAAGCGAGCGAAGAAACAAAAAATTAGTATCTTGTAAATAAAGGGTGGCAATGGACCAATTAACTTACTAGGCATATGTTAGGAAACTACGCAAAATTTCCCGTGGTCAGATTAAAGTGAAAGTAAAATTGCGGAATAATGACACAAAATTGATAACGGAGTTCGGCTAAATCTGCCTACGTCTCCGGGCTGCTGCAGACCTTTATATTGAAAAAGGAAATTTACACACAGTGTTTACAAACACTCTCAATCTCTCACTACCCAAAACCCAATTACACCCAAGAATCTCACTCCTAGAAATCTTTCTAGCTCTCTTGAAATTCTCCCAATGTTTGGATTCTCTTCAGGTTGGAATGAATTTCACTTTTCATCCATCACCTCTATATATAGGTGATTTAGATCACTTGCTTCATGAGTAAGTGTCTTAATGGCCAAGTTGCTTCATGGCTAAGCAACTTGTTTCATGGTTAAGAAACTTGCTTCTTGTCTAAGCAATTTCCTTCATGGTTAAGAAACTTGCTTCTTGGCTAAGCAATCTTACTTGGTTACTAAGCTTACTTAGTTACTAAGTTTACTTAGTTAGTAAGTTTGCTTAGTAGCTAAGTCTTAACAATCTCCCACTTGAAGACTGATATTAATCGGTCTTCACACCTTGATCATGCAGGAGCCTTCTCTGGTCTGTTACTCTAGCAGACCAACTGAAGTTGAGCACAACTTCAGTTTGTCGATGGTTACTACTTTTGTCAACATGTCTGCTGGGTTCCTACTTCCTTCAATTTTCATCATTGCCAACACCTCATCCTCAAGCAGAGATCTGATGAAGTGATAACAAAGATCAATGAGCTTTGTTCTTGAATGAAATGCTGAATTCTTTGCCAGATATATTGCGCTCTGACTGTCACTATACAAAGCACTTTGCTCTTGGATGAAACCCAACTTTGTTAATAACCCTTGAAGCCATATCATCTCTTTGCTAGCTTCTATTACTGCTACGTACTCAACCTCTGTTGTGGATAACGCAACAATCTTTTGTATCCGCGACATTCAACTAACTGTTGTAGTACCAACAGTGAATATATAACTAGTGGTACTTCTTCAGTGATCGACCTCACCTGCAAAGTCTGCATCTACGTAGCCTTGTACTTTCATTTCTCCTTTGCCGAAGTATAAACACTTTTCTGTGGTGGCTCGTAGATACCTCAAAATCCATTTTACTGCTTCCCAATGAGCTTTACCTGGATTTGACATAAATCTGCTAGCAACCCCCACTACATGGCCAATGTATGGCCTTGTACAGACCATTGTGTACATCAAACTACCAACGGCTGAAGCATATGGAATCTTAGCCATCGATTCTCTTTCTTCCTCTGTCTAAGGTTATTGTTCCTTGGTTAGGAGAAAGTGACTTGCCAAAGGTGTGCTAATCGGTTTGGCGTTATCCATGTTGAATCTTTGCAAAATACGGTTGATGTATGCTTCTTGAGATAACTGCAAAATTCTCTTTTGCTTATCTCTCGTGATTTGCATTCCAAGGATCTTCTTTGCAGTACCCAAGTCCTTCATGTCAAATTCTTTTGACAACTGCATTTTCAAGTTTCTGATTTCGTTCATATCTGAACTTGCTACTAACATATCATCAACATAAAGTAGAAAAATAATATAACTAGACTTATGTCTCTTGAAGAAGCAACAATGGTCGGCGTTGCACTTCTAGAAATCTTCCTTGTGCATAAAGCTTTCAAACTTCTTGTACCACTGTCTTCGAGCTTGTTTCAGACCATACAAGCTCTTCTTTAGTCTGCACACCTTACTCTCCTTCCCTTTTTTTGGGAATCTTTCAGGTTGATGCATGTATATCTCCTCATTTAAGTCTCCATGAAGAAACGCAATCTTCATGTCCAACTGCTCAAGAAAGAGTTCTTCACTGACAACAATACTTAACATTGACCTGATAGTATTGAGCTTCACAACTAGAGCAAAAATCTCATTGTAGTCAACTCCTTTCTTTTTTTGGAATACTTTGACCACTAGTTGGGCTTTGTATCTTTTGGAGCCATCATGATCCTCCTTAACTCGATACACCCATTTGTTGTGAAGTGCCTTCTTTCCCATGGGTAACTCAGCTAGTTCCCATGTTTGATTAGAGATTAAAGACCTCATGTCATATTTCATGGCAAGCTCCCACTTGCTTGCATCTATGGTCTGACATGCCTCTACATAGTCTTCGGGCTCTCCTCCATCTGTCGGCAACATGTAGTCCATATACCTCCTATTAGGCATATGAGTTCTCAACGAAGGAGCTGGGATAGAATGCTCTGATGTGTCAGATTCTTGTTCGCTACTCGATTTAATTGAATGTTCTGATTGAGAACTTTCAACTGTACGACTTTCTGGAACATCGTCTATTTGTGCATACACAGGCCCACTATGTTTTGAATCACTAGTGGATGTGTTATGTCTATCATTGTACATCACTCCTTCATTGAAGATCACATCTCTGCTACGAATCAACTTTTTGTTTTCATTGTCCCTTAGGCGATAGCCAAACTCATCCTCTCCATAACCGATGAAAGTGAACTTCTTGGATTTGGGATCAAGTTTATTTCTACCTTGATCACTAATATGCACATAAGCTACGCAACCGAAAACTCTTTACCTCTTTTCCGCTCCATACCTCTTTTCGTATTCTATGCTCCAATGGCACTGATGGACCTCGATTAATCAAGTAAGCTGTTGTGTTGACTGCTTTGCCCATAATTTCTTTGGTAGGCCTGACTCCATACGCAAACTTTTGGCTCTTTCAGTCAACGTCCGATTCATACGCTCAGCTACACCGTTTTGTTGAGGCGTACTTGGCACGGTTCTCTCCATTCTGTTCCCGTGCTCATAGAAAAACTTCTTCAAATCTGGTGTCTTCATATTCACCACCATTGTCAGTTCTGAGCTTTTTGATCTTCAATCCTGTCTCATTTTCTACCATGGCTTTCCACTTCTTGAAAGCCTCAAATACTTCAGACTTATGTCTTAGAAAGTATATCCATACCTTTCTAGAGTGATCATCGATGAAAGTCACGAAGTATTGTTTCCCACCAATGGATGAGACAGTTGATGGACCCCAAAAATCTGAGTGGACCAACTCAAGTTTCTCTTTTTTTGGGGTTCTTCCACTTCTCTGAAAGCTGACTCTTTTCTGCTTTACAAGTATACAATCTTCACAAATGTCAATTTCTATTGACTGAAGATTTGGAAGTTTTTCGTTTAAGTGCATAATCTTCATCCCTTTCTCACTAATATGGCCTAGTCTCTGATGCCATAGATTGGGATTTTCATTTGATGCAATTGCTATCAAATGACATGCTCCTGCTGTCTTGTAAAGAGTGCCACTCATTTTGCCGCGAGCAATCTTCATTTCACCTTTTAAAATCTTCCAATCATCACCGTGGAAAACTGTTGTGTAGCCGTCATTGGCTAATCACTGAGATTAAGTTCTTTGCAGGTCGGGAATATGTCTGACATTTTTCAACCCCCATACAGACCCATTCAACTTAATCTTCACTGCACCTTTGCCCACAACATCACAAGACTGTTCATTACCAAGGTAAACTTTACCAAGGTTGCCGGGGACATAATTCTCAAAGAATTTTTTCTGCGAAGTAGCATGAAATGATGCTCCAAAGTCTAATACCCAAGACTCTTGCTTGTTCTCCAAAGAGCATATTAGTGCATCAGTTTCTCCTAATGCGGAAGCAATATTCGCCTCATTCTTCTTCTCTTAATTCTTTGGTTGACTTTTGCATTGATTTTTGTAGTGCCCAGTCTTTCCACAATTCCAACACTCGATAGATTTCAAGTTATTAGAATTTCGATGATTTTTAGATTTGGACCGCCTATCCTTTGATTTACTGCGTCCACTTCCTCTAGTTGAATTTCTTCCTCTTGACTCTGTATGTGATACTAAAGAGGATGACAATTCACCCAACTCTCTTCGTCGGATCTCTTCACTGAGAACCAGATCACGAACATCATCAAATTTCAATCTTTTGTTTCCTGACGAGCTACTCACAGTCGTGACAGTAGCATTCCAACTCTGTAGTAAGGAAGACAAAAGTATTAATGCTTGTACCTCATCTTCAAAGTCGATTCCAATAAATTAAATTGGGTTGTGACGATGTTGAGTTCATTGAGATGTTGCGCCGCAACTACGTCTTCTGTCGTCCGTAACATAAACAATCACCTCATCAAAGGAACTTTATTTGAGGCTGACAGTTTTTCATACATGCTAGAAAGAGCCGACATAAGACCTATTGTGGTCTTTTCCTTTGCAATGTTAAAAGCAACATTACGAGATAACGTTAATCAGATAACACCAAAAGCTTGCCTGTCGATAAGTTTCCAATCATCTTCCTTCATTTGGGCTAGATTCATTCCTGTGAGAGGTTGATACAGGTTTTTCTGATACAAATAATCCTCAATTTGCATCTTCCAAAAACCAAAGTCTGCACCGTCGAACTTTTAAATTTTCACTTTTCCTTAGTCTGCAGCCATTACTCTCACTTAAATATGACTTCCTTAGGATCGTTCTCTGAACCAGAGCTCTGATGCCAATTGTTAGGAAACTATGCAAAATTTCCCGTGGTCAGATTAAAGTGAAAGTAAAATTGCGGAATAATGACACAAAATTGATAACGGAGTTCGGCTAAATCTGCCTACGTCTTCGGGCTGCTACAGACCTTTATATTGGAAAAAGGAAATTTACACAAAGTGTTTATAAACACTCACAATCTCTCACTACCCAAAACCCAATTAAACCCAAGAATCTCACTTCTAGAAATCTTTCTAGCTCTCTTGAAATTCTCTCAATGTTTGGATTCTCTTCAGTTTGGAATAAATTTCACTTTTCATCCATCACCTCTATTTATAGGTGATTTAGATCACTTGCTTCATGAGTAAGTTTCTTAATGGCCAAGTTGCTTCATGGCTAAACAACTTCCTTCATGGATAAGAAACTTGCTTCTTGGCTAAGCAATTTCCTTCATGGTTAAGAAACTTGCTTCTTGGCTAAACAATCATACTTGGTTACTAAGTTTACTTAGTTAGTAAGTTTGCTTAGTAGCTAAGTCTTAACAATAGATTGACTAAGATGATTAAAATCTGTTTCGCAAATTTTTAGAAATATATGCAGCCTAACCCGCATAGCATATAACAAGAAGCGGGTAGATCAAGCAAATAAATGTAATCTACAATAGACACAAGTTAAAAATAAGTTTTCAATACAATACAATCAATGTTTTACCTGCAGATTTTCCAACGAATTTAAGCTAAAAATCCTTAGGAACACACGTTACTTGCGGATTTCCTAGCGGAACCAATTGTTTCGTGAGGATTTCTGAATCCGCCAGTAACGTACCTGCGGATAAATCCGCAGGAAAAGTAAATAAATTTTGCAGCAATTGTTAAGTAAACTCAAGGCTTTTTTACGACTTTTCATTCAGAAATATCTGCAGTATTGTTCCTACAAATATCTTTCGAATGAAAATGCGCAGGTATATCCACGTGAAATTTTGGACAAAAATACTTTTCGTTTGAAAATCCGCATGTAATTTCACATCAAAATTATTTTCAAAGAAAAATCCACAGGATATTTGCTTAAATTTCCACCATCAACTAATCTTTCAGATTTTTTATTTATATGAAAATTTCAACTAAAAATATATGAAACATTATTATAAAATACATTTTTAAATATATAATATTAGTCTTTAATTGAAATACTATTGCAATATTCCGAAACAAAATTTATGCCATGTTCACAAATCATAACTACATATTAATTGAAGTATGAATCAACTATCGCAATACTCCTAAACAAAATTTATATCATGTTCGCAAATCATAAATCAGTTTGGATACTGTTGCAGAGATCCCTAAAGCTATTTCATATCAATACACAAAATGTTGAACTTGAATGAAGCTTTTCACCAAGGCTTCCACTTTTCATTTACTCATACAATAAAAGACTAGAATCTTCACGAAAACAGAATTCAAGCAGCTTCACAATGTTCTTGTGCCTGGTCTTTCCAAGAGTTGAAATCTCAGCTATGCTCGATGCTCCTTCTCTGCACGAATTCAACTTCTTGACAGGCAATAAATTCACTGTCATTCGTAACAGCTTTGTAGGCAGTTCCACAAGCTCCTCTTCCTATAACCTCAGATTCTGAGAAATTTCCAAAAGATCCTGATATGTGAAGCCTTCTTTTGGAAAGTAATAGTTATCAAGAACTTCAAGCTTTGTTTGTTCTTCTTCAATCGAAACAAAAGATGAGTTACGACGTCGCTTCATAGTCCAACATATAATCACAATGAAAATATGAGAAACAAAACCAACCACCCCAGAAACAATGCTAACTATCTTTTCCCTTGATAAACCGTCTTTCTAAATGTAGTTGTGTCAGGAATAGTTCCTAACTCGACAATTGAACAAATGGTTTATTTTCAACCTCCTAACTGTTATGAGGAAGGACCTGAAGATACATCAAATAGATTATTCAGCTTAGGAGAGGTCCATGTGGTGTTTGTCTCTCTAAACATCTCAAGTACCTTTAGACTTTGCTAAATGAACAAGGTAAAGAACAGTTATTATTTTACCAATTACCTAAATAATTAAGAAATGCAGTATGATTCATTTATAATAGCACAATAAATAAAAAACTTAAAAAGTACTTAGAAAATTAAGATGAATTTAATGAAAATGAAACTGTAAGCCATGCATAGGAATCATGAGAAAATTTTAAGTCTATTCTAGACATGCTAATAAAACTGGTGAGCAGAACAACAGGTATACTTGGTGAAAGTTGTTGCATAGTGAAGTTCTGCCTTGAAGTTGAGATGGTCAATTGCCAAAACCATACACTACATATGTGTTTACTTATAATCCATCTTTCTTACAACCTGATTCTTGTTTATCAATTGCAAACTTGTTTCTCTCAATTGAGAATTTATTTCTTTAGTTTTTGTTATTTTAGCTGCAATTGTTCAAATATTATATTTAAAATTCAAAAAAGTTTACATTCAAGCTCCACTCCAAGTCCTAAATTTAAGAAAAACTGATTATAGCATTAAATGTACCTTCTATGTGCAGCTTCCTCCTACTCCACCAGCAGCTTCTAGCATCTCAATGCTTCAGCCTCCTTGTCTGCGAGCCACTCCTTTACCTATGTGAGAGGAAATTCACATTTCATCACAACTATAGTTAAAAACTACTTCAATAGAATCAAGTTTGATGTTTGAATATGCACATAGAATGCTATGAACTTAGGTTCCACTAGCACATATTTTTCTTCAAAATCAAATCACATGATATATGTGCTAGATTTATGTGTTAACTAATAATTCCTAGGAATAATATAGGAATAACATGCATCGGAATAATATAGATGTTGAAATATTATATAGATGTTGAAATATTATATTATTCCACATTAATTTTCCCTTTCAACTCATTTCTCCCCTTTGCGTGATGGTGGAAAATGGCACCCGCACAGACAAACCATTCAAATAAACTGTATTGAGTTTAATGAAGGGAAAAAAAACTGTATGAGTTTTACATATTATTACAACGCCCTGTACAAAGTATGGCTAGCTGCAATGAAACCAACATAATACATCAAACATAACCATCTGATGAGGCAGCCAAAAGTTTCAACATCAGGAGAAGTATTTCAATTTATTACAGCAAAACAAGAGAAAGGTAAGGAGGCGTATACTGCTGGACTTTCCCTGCATATATTTCAGTCGTTGTTGTGGGTGAGTTTGCGCGAACTCAAGCACCTTCGTTCCTCTTCAACCCTGAGAAAATAAAAGGTGCAGAATCATGGCAGTGCAAAGGAGGGAAATAGAAGTCAAAATTAACAATTAAAAAAGGGCTTGGTTACTGATCATTCCAACTCATCCCCATGAGCCATGGAAAATTTCACTACCAGATATAACTCATGAATTTGTTAATTCCTCAGTTTCAGTTTGTATACCATTCTCTCTTCTCTTCTTGTCATCGTTTACAACGTTAACTTGAATCCGTTGGACAGGAAGTCGTCCCTATAAGAAAGCGAAGCATGCATAAAGACAACAACAAAAACCCAATCCTTATCCCACTAAATAGGGTTAGCTACATAGATTAAACAACACCTTCATATTTTATCATAACATATCTGTATCCAACTCATAAATCTCTAAGTCTTTCTCTAATAGTTTTTTTCAAAATCTTCCTTTGCCTCTATCGATTTAAAAATTTAAAATCTCCAACTTATGAGTACTAAAATCAGTCTCAGCCGTAGTGATACTTGCAACACATATGTAGTACAACAAACCAGTCAAAACTACCTTTAATACCATATGAATATGCATGTTTGCATACCTAGCTCCCAGTGGCTTTTAAATTGATCACATTAGTTCATGTATAGACCAAAAGACTGCATAAAAATCAAATAATTTAATATTAATCAAATAAGCATATTTAATTATATATTACTAATTTTAGTCATATTTAAGTATGATGAATTGACACAATAAAGATCCCATCGCCATCGTTGATACCATAATCTCTAAGATAATCCGTTTCTGTAACTAACTTTTTTCCTTCATAGCATAAACAAAATCTTGGTAACAGAGTACCAAAAGCTTGAACCTTTCATGCAAGTCTTACCCCTATGTACTAGACTCTAAAATTAAGGTTTGTTATTCTAAACCTATATATTCAAAGTTTTTTATTGAGATTTTCTTTTTATGTTATAATGTAGTTAATTTACTAGATTGAAGTTTCGCATAATTTCTTTCAGTTACTGATTATTGAAAAATATTTTTCATTACTAATAATTAATTAAGGACTCAGAAGCATATGTATACTATTCTCATCTAGTTCATTGCCTCAACTTTTCCATAACCATGAATTACCATACGTGAATTTAGCAATGACAATAATAATTGATAGGAACATTTGAATCAGCTTAGACACGAGCTTAATTGAAAATACCTCTATACAAGGAGCAATGGCGACAACGTCATAACTCCTTCAACTTGAGAATAGACTCCAATATCAGAAAAACACTGTATCTGCAACTAAAGCAATTTGAAATTGAAAATGTTCAAAGAAACAACACACAGAAACACTAAATCAGATGAAAAACCCTAAATCAGAAGAAAATCAAAACCTTAACTCACTGTAGTTCACGAAAATGAATAATGAAATGAGAATAATGAAAAACGGCGAGATACGAGACTGAAATAAAACAAAGTGGCGTGCAACACTTACGACAACGATGAGATTACGAAGGCGACGAGATTACAATGACAATGAAGTTGAGATGCAACGTAAGGCGGTTAAGATTCGATGGTGGCAATGGCGGCGAGGTGCGACAGTGGTGGTTATGGTTGAGATGCAGCGGCGAGGTGTGACGGTGGTGAGTTGAGATGCAAAGGGGAGAAGAATACTTAATAGTTTCTTACGATTTTAATGAATAATTTTTTTTAGGACCTAGGCCTAAATTGTTAGGAGTTATGCAAAAATAGGTCCTTGATACATTTAAAAAAAAAAATAGGTCCTTGATACAATTTTTTTTTTCTAAAAATTGAATAATTTTAATGTTTATACACGATTTTCCTTTACTTTTTTACAAACAAATATAATAATTATATTTTTAGGAGTTCTATAAATTTAAAAATTTATTTGGCTTTGATATCATCAAACTAAATCGTCAATAGTTAAAACACATGTCAATTAGTTGACTATATTTTAAATTTAATTTCGTTAAATTTTTAAGTTTTATCTTTTGATTCTATTTTGAAATAATATTTTGTCATAATTTTAATTAAAATTAAAAATAAAATTTTAATTATGAAAACAATTTACTTAATTACTAAGTTCAAAATTAAATAGATAAATTTATCAAAACTGTCAATTCATTGAATTTAATAGACACTATATACTATAAAATTTAAAAATTACAATAATATTACTAGCGGGGGCGAGTTCGGGTCTAAAGTGGATATCAACACCCAAACCCGTTTCTGCCCCGAATTTTAATTTCGGGAAAAACCCATACCCTCACTCGCACCCAATCAAAGCGGATTTTCCCTCTAACTCAAGACAGGTTCAGATGGATACCGCGGATGGAATTATATTTTTATCCCTAACCGTGAAACATATCTTACCTTTTTAATATGTTTAAAAAAAATTCAACTATATTTTTATAAAAATAAAAACTACTTTATATAAAAACATAAAAATTGACATAAAAATTTACCTGCGGAATTTCCTAAGGAAATAACACTCGTAAACTTTGCTGCGGAATTTGCTACGGACGTTTCCTGCGGACTATAACCGTAGATAAATCCTAAGGAAAAAGATGAATTTTGCTGCGGCAATGTTGTCGCATGTAAATCCCCAGCAAACAAAAACTTTACCTGCCGTTTTACCTACAGAAATTTTGTCGCAGAAATGCTGCGGAAATGTTGTCGCATGTAAGACAAGGAAAAGCCTCACGTACTACCTGCGGAAATATTTCTGCAGGAAAAGTCGCAGGTAAAACTCTGATTTCTAGTAGTGTAAGTATTACAATACCTTGATTGACTTCTTGGAGAAATGGCCAAGGCATGCAAACATTGCCTCGCAGAGTAATACGAAAACAATTATAACAATCAAATGCATTATTATATTTTGTTTATATTTTATGATAGAAAATAACCTCAAAATGGTGCTTTCTAATAACCTCAATCTGCTGACATTTATATTCATGACAAATTTGAACATGTATACTGGGGATGAACAAAATGCTAAAGCTTAACATGGTTTTCTTACCTTCAAGCATGAAAGCAAAGCAATCCAATCTAACTTAAACACCAAATCTGGAACAAAGCAAATGTTTCGAAATTAAAACACACAAAATTTAAGTAGAACTTCATAAGAAAATCAAGAAATTATTTGAAATTGCGCCAAATTCTTGAAATCTTACGCGAGAAGCAATTGTATGCGAATTTGTCGAAGTGTGAGTTTTGGCAGGAGGAAGTGAATTTCTTAGGTCATGCGATAACTAAGGAAGGAATCGCCTTGGATCCAGCAAAGATTGAGTCAGTTCTTGCTCGAAAACAGCCTTAGACTGTCACTGACATACGAAGTTTTGTAGGGCTAGCAGGTTACTAATGGAGGTTTATTGAAGGTTTTGCGAAGATTGTAGCTCCATTGACGCAACTTACTAGAAAAGATCAACCGTTTGCATGGACACAGAAAAAGTTGACAACCTTGACAGTTTTGATCTTAACGCAACCAGAAGATCCGTATGAGGTTTACTGTGATATTCTCACCATGGTTTGGGATGTGTTCTGATGTAACACAAGAAAGTTGTAGCTTACGCCTCAAAGCAATTGAAGATTCATGAAAGGAACTATCCTACCCATGATTTAGAGCTTGCTGCTGTAGTTTTTCCATTGAAGATCTGGAGGCATTACTTATATGGATGCACGTTCACAGTGTTCAGTGACCATAAAAGTTTGAAATATTTGTTTGATCAGAAGGAACTAAACATGCGTCAGAGGAGATGGATGGAGACTCTCAAGGATTTTGATTTCACATTGCAGTACCAACCTGGGAAAACCAATGTAGTGGCTGATGCGTTGAGTAGACGGAGTGTATCAATGTCTTCAACAGTGATGGCTACACAACAAGAGTTGTGGGAAGCATTCAGAGACTTACACTTGAACGTAGAGTTTTGCAAATTTTCAAAATGACACTTTAATTCAAGAGAAGAGGAACCTAATAGTGCAAGGGAAAACCACTGAGTTCAAGATTTGGCCGGATAATATTTTGAGATGTAATGGGAGAATTTGTGTACCAGAAGTTGCAGATCTGAGGAAAACAATTTTAGAAGAGGCTCATAAGAGTAAATTGAGTATTCATCCTGGAGCAACAAATATGTATCAGGATTTGAGGCAGAATTATTGGTGGCCAGGAATGAAGAGGCATGTAGCGGAGTATGTGTCAACTTGTCTAACTTGCCAGAAAGCGAAAGTGGAACATCAACGACCTGCTGGAATGTTGCAACCTTTAGATATACCTGAGTGGAAGTGGGACAACATTTCCATGGATTTTATAACTAGATTGCCGAAAACAAGGAGAAAAAGTGATTCTATATGGGTGATAGTGGATCGATTGACTAAATTCGCACACTTTTTACCAGTAAAGACCACCTATAAGGTTGATAAGCTAACTGAGATCTACATTACTGAGATTGTGAGATTACACGGAGTACCATTGAGTATTGTATCAGACCGTGATCCGAAATTCACGTCAAACTTTGGGGGAGCATTGCATGATGCGTTGGGAACGAAACTAAGGTTGAGTTCAGCTTACCATCCGCAAATTGACGGATAGACTGAGAGAACAAATCATTCCTTGGAAGATCGTTGAGAGCTTGTGTACTAGATGATAGAGGAAGTTGGGATGATGTACTACCGTTGGTTGAGTTTACCTACAACAATAGTTTTCACGCAAGTATTGGAATGGCACCATATGAGGCTTTATATGGGCGCAAGTGTCAAATGCCTTTGTGTTGGTATAAGGACGGTGAAAGTATGACTGTAGGACCTGAGATGGTGCAACAGACTACAGATAAGGTAAAAAAGATAAAGGAGAAAATGAAGATTTCACAAGATCGTCAGAAGAGTTATGCGGACAAGCGTCGCAGACTTCTAGAATTCGAGCAGGGTGACCATGTGTTTCTGAGAGTCACGCCTACGACTGGAGTTGGTAGAGCCTTGAAATTGAAGAAATTGACTCCTAAACTTATTGGACCATATCAGATTTCTGCACGAATTGGACCGGTAGCTTATCAGATTGCTTTGCCTCCGATACTGTCCAATATTCACGACGTGATTCATGTGTCGCAATTAAGGATACCTTGCAGATCTGTCGCATGTGATGGAACCAGACACAATACAACTAAAGGAGAATTTGTCATTCGAAGTACTACCTGTGAGAATTGATGATAGGAAGATTAAGCGATTAAGGAACAAGGATATATGTATGTATAAATTTATATATATATGTATATGTGAATGTCATGAGCTTATAATATAATATATATTATTTAGTATGCCATTAAGTTATAATATATATATATATATATATTATTAAGTTTATATATATGGATATGTGAGAGAAACAGAAACATAAAGCATTTTCCTTGTTCCCGTGCGCCTCCATCTTCCTCTTTTTTTCTTTCTCTGTTTCAAAGAAAAAAAAAAACCAAACTGTTGTGTTTTTTTTTCAAAAATCCACAAACACAAATCCTAATTTATTTACTAGATCTAAGCTCCATCTCGAGAAGTGACATAACGGAAAGTTGTTCAACTCCACGCTAGGTGCTAGTGAACTAACTTTGGAAGCGACGTCGCAAACGAAGTTTTTACCAGAATTAATCGCGGTACCGTAATCGGTTGTTTAAGCTATCGTTAAGGTAAGGGCTCCTTCCAAACTTTTAGTTTGCATTTAGGACTTTATGTGTGAATTTGTGAAAAATAAATTTGATGTGTTTGAGGTGTAGATTTGTGGAAAATGAATTTAAGGTGTTTATGGGTAAAAATTTGGAGATTTAAATTGGTGATTTATGGTTAAAAATTTAGAGATTTAAATTGATGATTTATGGTTGAAAATTTAGAGATTTAAATTTGGTGATTTATGGTTAAAAATTTAGAGATTTAAATTGGTGATTTATGGTTGAAAATTTGGAGATTTAAATTGGTGATTTATGGTTAAAAATTTAGAGATTTAAATTGGTGATTTATGGTTGAAAATTTTGGAGATTAAATTTGGTGGTTTATGTTTGGAAATGTGGAGTTTTGAATTAATGTTGATTATTTGGTTGTAAAAGTTTGGTGTGTGAAAAAGATATAATTTTGGGAATTTTGTTGTGGTTGGATAAATTTTAGTTGTGAACAAATTGTTATAAATATTTATGTTTATGTAGTTAGCTCATTGAGTCTCGAAAATGAATCGAGACCGTTGGCACCGAGTTAGCAGTGGGGAGAACTCTGATATAAAAATGTCTTTCAGTCACAAAAATTCGTAGTGATCATGGTGGTGAATTTGAAAACAATATTTTTAAAATATTATGTGAAGAGAACATAATTTTACACAACTGTGCCTCTCCTAGAATACCTCTGAAAAATGGTGTTGTAGAAAGAAAAAAACTAATCTCTTCAAGAAAAATTCAATCTGTTCAAAAAATCAATCTATTTATCAGATCTATTCTAAATAAGACTCCTTATGAACTGTTGAAAGGAATAAAACCCAACATTTCTTATTTTCACTAGTTTGGGTGTACATGCTATATTCTAAACACCAAAGAGCAATCTGGTAAGTTTAACTTAGGATACTTTGAAAGGTCTAAAGCCTATAGAGTATAAAACCGGGAGACTCTAATTATGGAAGAAACAATCCATGTTAAGTTTGATGACAAAAAACCTAACAATAAAAAGTCAGAGCTAGATGATGATTCTACAGGTCCACAAATCCTTGAAGAAACAAGCAACTAAGAGGAAACTCAGAAATCATATGAACCAACAAAACCAAAAGAAATATGAAAATTAGAGGAACTAAACACATCGGAGGAATCAGTCAAAATTACAGATGCAAATATTGATAACGTCATATGAAGTCAAGATCCTTTGAAATCTAGAACAGGATGGAAGTAAAAATCCTCTCATCCATACTATCTTATTATAAGAAACAAAAGTGATCCTCTGAAGACCAAGTCTTCTCTAAAAGATAAATCTTTGTTTGGTCTATTCTCTTACATTGAACCAACCTCTGCGTATGAAGCCCTATTAAACGATGGATGGATTCTAGAATGATGTTTAGGATCTTGTACCCAAACCAGAGGAAAAGAAACCCATTGGAACCAAATGGGTAATTAGGAAAAAGTTAAACGAGAAAGGAGAATTTATAAGGAACAAAGCTCGATTGGTAGCTCAAGGTTACAGTCAGCCAAAAGGTATATATTACATCGAGACGTTTGCTCTGGTGGCAAGGTTAGAAGCAATTCACATTTGATTATATTTTGTAGCATATAATAGTGTCATCTTATATCAAACGGATGTGAAAAATGCATTTTTAAATTTTTATGTAAATTAGGGAGTGTATGTTAAACAACCTCCAGGTTTTGAAAACGCTGAGTTTCCATACCATGTTCTTCAACTTAAAAACATATAGAAATCAAACATCACTTTATAAGAGACTTTATCAAAAAGGGAATCTTAGACATAAAATTTGTCGACCTTGATCATCAATGAGAAAATATTTTTACAAAACCCCTTGTTGAGGATACGATCAACTTTATTAAAGAAAATATAACATTGTTTCCATAGTTAAATGATGTTTACACTTGTATAGGGGAGCTTTGTGAGTTATGCTCTATTTTTATTATTAAATTGTTTACAAAAGTAGATTTTTTTCATCATCAAAAAAGGGGAGATTGTTGGAAAAAATATGGTTGGAAGAACAATTCCTAATCTTGTTTTGATAATAACAAAAGGTATTTTGTGCGAACAATTTAATGCATTAATGTTTTAATTAAGTGTGCAATTTCAAGATAAATTGATTGTGTAGGATATTATGCTATATTATATAAAGGAAGACGAAGACTCTACTTCTATGCTCTACATTTCTAAGTCTAGTGATACGCGCCTCTGATAAGGTTCTACTTAGGTTGTCTCTGTTGGTATAAGCCAAGGTCTGCTACTGTTGCCTCTAATGGAGCAAGACAATGTTCTGACTCAGTTGCCTTTGATGAACACAAACAAGCTTTTAACTCAGTTGCCTCTGATGAATGCATCAAGTGTCTGACTTAGTTGCCTTTGATGAATTCAAGGAAGTGTCTGGCTAAATTGCCTTTGGTGACTACATCAAGCGTTTGACTAAGTTGCCTCTGATGATTGGCATAAGAGTCATTTTGTCTGCCTCTGATGACTACATCAATCATCTAACTCAGTCGCATTTGATGCATGCAAGAAAGAGTCTAACTCAATTGCCTTTGATGAATGCAACAAGAGTCTATTCATTTTCCTTTGATGACTACATCAAACATCTAAGTTAGTTGCCTCTAATGAATGCAAGCAAGCATCTGACTAAGCTGCCCCTGATGACTTCATCAACGTCTTTTACAAAGTCAACAACACTAAAAGAAGTTAATGCTCTAACAAGAGTAAATAATCTAATGGAAATAAATCCTTTAATAATATGCTTGTTCTGATGGTCTACAAGACATCCTCTAATTATCACTGAGAATCTGCATTCTCCTGAGTATCTTATCCTCTGATCATGTACCCTATGTTTTCTTTGTTTTCATTCAAATTACGAGGAGTGATTTATGAGATTCAATTCAGAACTCATCAAATAAATTTATCTTTAACGGTACAAATGCTGAAACCCATGAGGTACACATGCCTTACCTTAAGAACACAGACCTTATCGTGAAGAACTCTATCAAAGGACATGATTCCATACTTGAAAAAAAAGCAGAAGGCACCACAATTACAAGCAACACAACAAGCACTACAAAATTATGCAATCATTCAAAAAATTTCTAAGTGCTAAGAATGAAAAATATAAAAGGAATACATTGTAGACAAACTCTTAAGAGATACTTTTTAGAAACAAAACCCAACCTCGTTCATTTGTCACCTAGGCTAGTAGTGGTTGTTTTTCCTCAATGGTTTGTAGGTGCAATCTAAAAGTTAAGAAGACTTAACTTGTTGAGGTTAAGTGTTGCAATTGAGTATAAATTTTTTTTATCAAAGAAATTTTTAAAACTGTAAAACACAATTCAACCCCCCCTATTTCTTGTGTTTTTCAACCTTCAATGTTAATATAAACACCTAGTGGTTTTATTTAGGATTATGAAATCTGCCAGTTGCTCAATTGGCAGTGGGACTGTGTGGAGGCGGTACTTATCCCCCAGGTACCGGGCTCGAATCCCACGGAAGGCAAAAACTCGTTATTTCCACTGGGTGGTGAAGGGGGACGAGAAGATCGTGAGGTAGCATCGCCGGTAACGATAATGGTCGGGGTGTTACAAAATCAATATAACAAATTCGTTACAGGGTATGCAAAAACCTAAGGTAGCTAGTGGGAAGTGAGCAAACTGTTTTATCAAGAACCTTGATGAGCTCACATGTGGAGGCTATTGAAACTTGCAAGTTAATTTTGTATAATTGGTTTGTTTTTAAATTAAAAATGACATTTTATTGTTGGAAACAAGTTGGTTTTCCTCTTGTGATTTTGATGTTAACAAAGGTATTTTATAAGAACAATTTGTTTGAACTAATGGTTTCATTAAGTGTGCATCAATTAGAACAAGAATACCAGATGAAGGTACCAGAGGAAGCAAACCAAGGGAAGTGACCAAAGGATGAGAATAGAGGAACACAAAAGCATATGCGTTTGCCTCTAGACATATGGCTTTGAAAGCAACGTGCCTATGAAATTTATGAAGATTGCCTTTGATGTTTGCCTCTAAAGACTTGGACTGAACACTAGCTCTAAAACTAGGTCTAAAGACCGAATTTGAAGCATGCCTCTGATTAGCACAAACTCAACATGCCTCTGAAGAGTTTATATCAAGTTATCATTAACTCTAAAGAGATTGTTAAAGCCATGCATTCAAAGCGCATATTTTGTTAATGAAAAAGAGCAACACACTGAAAATGTTGCCTCTGATATGTATTCTCTAATGTTGCACTAATTCTAATGATTCAACAATGTGATTTGCCCAAAGCCACGAATTCTAAGAAACACAACATCTCACTCCAATAAGAAAGTCAATGGCTCTGATGGAAAATCAACGACGCTGATTGAAAGAATTCATTCTGAAGAAAAGACTTAGCTGAATCTGAGTTTCTAAATATTCAAGAGCAAGCCCGAATCCATTCCTGCTCCAATGAATCAAGAGTATGAAGGGAGATTCGCGTGAATATGTTTTTGAACACAATCTAAAATTAGATACGATTTAGAATTATAATTGAATGATATCGTTGACCAAAGTGAAAAGAAGATATAGTCAAAATATTATTCTCACGAAGATATGTTCAAAATATTGTTCACAAGAAGATATGGCAAAAATATTATTCACAAGAATATATGGTCAAAATATTGTTCACAAGAAGAAATGGTCAAAATATTGTTCACAAGAAGATATGGCCAAAATATTGTTCACAAGAAGACATTGTGAAAATATTTTTCACAAGAAGATATGGTCAAAATATTGTTCACGAGAAGATATGGTCAAAATATTGCTCTTAAGAAGATATGGTCAAAATATTGCTCTATAGAATATATGGTCAATATATTGTTCACAAGAAGATATGGTCAAAATATTGTTCATAAGAAGATACACTCAAAATTATTCACAAGAAGAAACACTCAAAATTATTCATAAAAAGATACACTGATAATTTGTTCACAAGAATATACATTTGATCAATGCATTTGGGCACATATTTCTAGCTTTGTACTATGACATTTTAAAAGCCATTTTCAGCGTAAGATTATATTTTTACCATATTTCTAAACTTTAGGTCATAATTGAGTTTTAATGTATTTATTTGCATATTGATCCTTACTAGCTCTATAGGCCATAACTTGAGCTCTAGATATTGTATTGGTGTGTGCAAGCAGGCACTAGAAAGCTAAGAGTCAACGTTAAAACTTTTATGTTGTATAAAAAGCCCAAATCGGAAGATTACTTGGTCTAAACTGCTGATTATGTGATATGAGCTTTTTGTAATAAATTTTAGTATCAAACCACTTGTTTTAAAGCCCAAAACGAGTACTATATATTTTTAGTTTTTTTCGGGTTTAGGATTCAGTTTTCCTGACTACTCACATACAATAGAGAGTTTTTCTTATTTCATGGAAGGCTAAATTTCCATGATTAATCCACTGTTTCAGAATTTCATGAAGACCTTGAGGTTTATTTTTATAATATTAATTTCACGTTGATGATTCTATTCATTTTCATTTGATTACATTGTTATTCTTAAGGTGCAAACACGAGAAGAGGGGTTGAATTGTGTTTGAAAAAGTTGATAACTATTTGTTAATCGGATACAGTGGTAGCAAACAATGAAAGCACAAATAATTTGATACAGATTTGTCCTGGTTCACCACTAACTTGGCTACATCCAGTCCCTTCATTCAGAAGTCTTTAATCCACTAATTCAATTACCTTGAATTACAAAGCACCTGACCCTCCAAACCAGTCTTCCCAAACAGCCTGACAACCCCAGACATTTGAGGAACTAACCACCTTGACCCTACAAGCCAAGTTTTCTCCTAAAAACCTGACAACCCCTGATTGAAGAAGGAACTAACCACCTTGACGCTACAAGCCAAGTCTTCTCCTAACAATTGGATACAAGAGATTGGAACATTCAGTGTTTGCTTCTAACCCCCTTTTTGTTTTCATTGACTCTAAATTTAGTTAATATAATTAGGAGTCCTTGCGAGACAACTCTAGTTGTTTCCCTACACTATGTTTTTATCACTCGTATTTGATGTGCGACAGCAGATCAAATTGGCGCCGTTGTTGGGAACTCTTTGATAACAATATTAGCTATAACTTATGCGATCCTGACCCTCAAATTCCCAAATTCCTTCGTTTAGACCACTTTTTAATTTTTTTATTTATTTTTCATATTCTAAAATAAATCCAAAAAAATTTGCATTATCTGTATTTGATTTTTAGAAGTTTTTGTTGTACTCTTATATTTTTTTGATTTTATTAGATAGGGTTTTTCATTTTCCACTTCAATTTTAGAGATAGGGACATTGTTGGAATTTTTTAGAATTCTATTGTTGCATTGCATTGTTGCATTCTCATGATGCATGACTTAGGCCAATTATGTTAATCTGCATCCCCTTGATCCTGATATAGATAGGAATTTTCATTTACTTCATAGACTTAAAAAAGTTGATAGTGCTAACGAATTAGGTAGTGATAGTGAAAGTAATTATTTGTTTAGTTCTAACTCTAGGTGTGATAACATGAATAATATAACCTTAAGACAGCTTGTTGCACCTGATGTCAACTATAATGCATTGTGTATCGAATATCCTAAAGTTACTATACCATTTGAACTTAAATCTAGTTTAATGGTCTTCTAGGTGAGGATCCTCACAAACACCTGAAGGAGTTCCATGTTGTGTGTTCTACCATGAAGCCTCAAGGAGTCATAGAGGACCATATCAAGATGCCGCCAAGGACTGGTGATACTACCTTTAGCCAGGTTCTGTTAGAAGTTAGAATAATTTGAATATGCTGTTCCTAGAAAAATTCTTCCATGCCTCTAGAGCTGCTTCAATCAGAAAAGAAATATGTGACATTAGGAATCCTTGCATGAGTATTGGGAGAGATTCAAGAAATTAGTGGCTAGCTGCCCTCATCACCAGATCTCTGAACAATTGCTCATGTACTATTTTTATTAAGGCTTGCTACCTATAGATAGAAGCATCCTAGATGTTACTAGTGGGGGAGCAATTATCGATGAGACCCCAGAAGCAGCAAAATCCTTGAGTGAGAACATGTCCATTAATTCCTAGTAGTTTACAAACATAAACAATTCAGTGATGTTGACAAATGGAGTGAACCAGATTCAAGCATCTTCCCACCAGAATTTAGAGAGTCGACTAGATGAGCTCACTTCATTGGTAAAAAAATTGGCAGTAGGTAAAGCCCTAGCATATTCATGTCCTACATTACGGGAAGATTCGATTGCTGATGCTCTTCCAGCATATGCAACAAACATATACAATCCTTAAGCCAACTATGATTTGTCATCTAACATGTACAATTTAGGTTGGAGAAACTATCCCAACTAGAGATGGGGGAGTTCTTCTCCACAAGAACAACCTAAGCAGCAACAATAGAACATCAGACCTTCATTGGAGGACCTTGTTAAACAGATGGCGGTTCAAAATCTCCAATTTCAGTAAAGACCAGATTCTACCATTCAAAATTTGGAGACAAAGATTAGACAATTGGCCACTTCAATTAGTCAAATGTCGACTAAGGGATCAAACCCATTTCTTGCCCAATTAGTAGTAAAATCAAATGTTCATAATGTCAATGCAATTACCTTGAGGTCTGGTAAAGTTGTTAATTATCCAAGGCACCTCAAACTGTGAAAAATAAATAAAAATTGTTGAGGACACTTTGGTACTTAAACCTATCAATGTTGAACAAGATATACCATTTCCTTTCCCTTAGAGGGAAGTGAAGACTATAGAAATGGATGAGTAAGATAAGGACAAAGAGATCTTGGATACATTTAGGAAGGTGGAAGTGAACATTCCCCTCCTTGAAGCAATTAAACAAATTCCAAGATATGCCAAATTTCTAAAAGAGTTGTGCACACATAAGAGACGGTTAAAAGGTGATGAAAGGGTAAACATGGGGCACAATGTTTCAACCCATGCCACAGAAATGCAAAGATCCAGGGACTTTTTCCATTCCATGTACCATAGGCAATAGTCTATTTGAAAATGCCATGTTAGATTTAGGAGCTTCCATGTTATGCCTCCATCTGTTTTTAACTCTCTTGCCCTTGGACCTTTACAAAATACAGATGTGCCTATCATCTTAGGAAGGTTATTCTTGAAAACTGCTAAAACAATAATTGATGTTCATGCTCGAACTCTATGCATGGAATTTGGTGACAACATTGTAAAGTTTAACATCTTTGATGCTATGAAACACCCCATGGAAGAACGTTCTATTTTTTCAATCTCATTACTTACTGATTTGGTTGATGACACATAACTTGATATTTTTTCTACTGATTTTCCTTCACTGTCTAGTTTTGATGATACTTATACTTGTGATTTTTGCACAGATACTCAGTAGTGCTCGGTGTGTGCTGATATCAAAGTTGCTCTATAGGTTGATCAGTTTTATGACATTTCTACTGACATAATTGATTTGGCATACTTAGCTTCGGCCATTAGTATTCTACCCTCCGTTGAGTAGCCTTCGACTCTAGAGCTTAAACCACTTCTTGAAAATTTGAAATATGCATATATTTAGAGGAGAGTAGAAAGTTACCTGTGATTATTTCAACCAAACATGAAGATGAACAAGAGAGAGGTTGCTGCAAATATTGAGAAAGCACAGGAAAGCAATTGGATGGACCATAGCTGATATTCTTGGTATTAGCCCTTGCATTTATGCATAGGATACTACCGAGGGATGGGGTAAGTTTATTTAGGTAGCCCCATAGGCGACTTAACCCTTTAATTATAGATGTTGTAAAAAAGAAGTGACCAAGCTCTTACAAGTTGGCATCTTATAACCCCACAGAGTGGTCAAAAATGATAATAATGAACTTATTCCCACAAGACTGCATAACAGCTGGAGAGTATGCATCGATTACATGAGGCTAAACCACACAACCATGATGGATTACTTTCTTTTACCGTTTATTGATAAGATGCTTGAGTGGTTGGCTGGTAAGTGGCATTATTGATTTCTTGATGGTTTTTCAGGTTATGATGCATTCTTTAGTTAATTTTTCCTCTTGTTTGTTTTGGTCAGGATAAAAAACTATGCATGATTGTCATATTATTTGAAGCATTCATGATTGTCATATTCATTGAACCTTAAAAAAAATTGATCACTACTTTGCATTCTTATGAGTCCTTGGAAACGCATGCCCTGTTTTGCTCAAAGTGCAAAAGCTTAACTGTGGGGGAATTTGATTAATGCATTTGAGCACATATTTCTAGCTTTGTACAATCACATTTTAAAAGCCCTTTTCAGCCTAAGATTAGTTTTTTTTAGCATATTTCTAAAATTAAGGTAATATTTGAGTTTTAATGTAATAATTTCATATTGATCCTTGCTCGCTATGTGACCATAAGTTGAGCTTTAGATATTGGATTGACGCGTCCGAGCAGGCGTTGGTAAACTAAGAATTAGAGTTACAACTTGTATGTTGGAGCACAAGCCCAAATCCAAACTTTACTTGGTCTAAACTGCTAATTACATGATCTGAGCTTTTTGTAATAATTTTTAGTATCGCGCTAGTTGTTTTAAAGCCCAAATCGAAACTTTCATGTTGATGATTATATTCCCATTGCTTAATTTGAATTTCAATTAGATTGATAAATTTAGTTTGACATAATTTAGTTTCTAGTCTAAGCAAGTGTAGTTTTTTGACGCTTGATTGTTAACTATAATCCATCAATTACTGTGATGCTTAATCCAGTCAAAGAAACAAAATTTACATAGGATTGAATTACGCTTGCTTAATCAATTCTATAGTCAAACACAAATAGAATCACAATTTAGAAATTGAACCCGTTGATAGAATATGTGATAGGTCAGAAATTCTCGAACGAATGGATTAGTCATTTCAATCAACATGACTTTAATTCGTTTCCGCTATCTATTTGAACCTAAATCCAAAACCTCCTTTTTGTTTTCATTTCCTCTATCAGAAGTCCTTGCGAGACGACTCGAGTTGTTGCCCTACGCTACGTTTTTATTACTCGTATTTGACCCGTGTGCGAAAGCGGATCAATTTGGTCAAAATATTGTTCACAAGAAGTTATGGTCAAGATATTGTTCATAAAAAGAAATGGCCAAAATATTGTTCACAAGAAGATCTGGTCAAAATATTGTTCACAAGAAGATATCGTAAAAATATTGTTCATAAAAGATATGGTCAAAATATTGTTCACAAGAAGATATGTTCAGAATTAGTTCACAAGAGGATACACTAAGAATTATTCACAAGAAGATACACTCCGAATTATTGACAAGAAGAAACACTCAGAATTATTCACAAGAAGATACGCTCATAAATTATTCACAAGAAGATAGATTCAGAATTTGTTCACAAGAAAGTTATGATCCAGATTTTACAAGGACAAAAGTGAAACCCTAATCTATTTCAAAAATAGATACTCAAGGCTGAAAAAGAAAGCATGAACTCATAAACTCATCAATCCATACAATACATAGAAACATTTGAGAGCTCAAATTTCCCATGTATTCAAAGTTCAAAGGTTTAATTTCTAGAGAAGCATTTGAGAAGCTCATATTTTTGAAGTGTTTTATTGTGAGAAATCAATTGTAACGATTTGCTTAGTAGAAGCAAAACACAATCTGTTCCAAACTTATGTAATCCAACTTGATAGTGGCTTTAGTGTTCTTCAAGCAATCTGTTGTTTCCAAGTTGTGTTGAGAAAATTTGAGTTGTAGGGTCAAGGTGTAGTTTCCTTCAACAATCTATGGTTTTTAGGTTGTGTGGAGAAGACTTGACTTGTAAGTTCAAGGTGTTTGTTTGCCTCAAAAAGTCTGTAGGTGTCAGGTTGTTTTGAGAAGACTTACTTGTAGGATCATCTGTTGTGTAATTCAAGGATTTGAATTAGTGGTTAAATCCTTCTAAGCGAAGGGACTGGATGTAGCTATCATGTTGGTGGTGAACCAGGATAAATCTGCTTGTGTCATTTTACTTCTGCACTCTTTACTTTACTGTTGCGTCTGATTACTTATGCCTGATTGCTACTGCCTCTGTTTTAGTTAAAATCACAAACTTGGACCAGTTCTTGAATAAATTAAAAAGAATCCAACTTAGACAAACACAATTCAACCATTTTCTCGTGTTTTCACTTTCATTTATTTACCAAGTTTTTTGCGAAATATGATTTCAAATTCGAGACTTGCACTGTTTGGATATTCATTTAATTTTAAAAACATGTCTTTTGAATTATTTTATAATTCTAAATGTCTTGGGAATGGTATATTGTCTGATGGTCTTTATCGTATTTATTTACAAAATGACTGCGTTTATAGTTTTATGCATGTTCAAAACTTATATTAAAAGGGGTAATATTAATAAGAATTCCACTATGTTATGGCATTGAAGATTATGACACATCTCCATAGAGAGAATTAAAAGGTTAGTGAAAGATGGGGTAGCCAACGCTCTTGATTTTGCTGACATTAAAACTTATGTTTATTGCATTAAGGGAACACAAACCAACATGTCAAAGAATAGCACCAATAGGAGTTCAAACATATTAGAAACAATTCATACAAACATATGGTGTCCAGACATGGGATACACATGGTCAAAAATATTTTATCACCTTTATAGATGAATACTCACGATATATGAATGTTTATTTACTTCCTAATAAAAATGAATCATTGGATGCCTTCAATGACTTTAAGGCTAAATTTGAGAACCAATGTCAAAAGCAAATAAAAATAGTGAGATCGAATCGACGTGGTGAATAATATGGTAGATACATTGAGAGTGGTTTCGCACCTGGTCCATTTGCTAAGTTTCTTCAAGAACATGAGATTATTGCTCAATAGACTAAGCTTGATTCTCCGAACTAAAATGGTGTTGTAGAAAGAAGAAACAAAATATTATTGGACATGGTGCGGAGTATGCTAAGCAACTATAATCTTCCAAAATCCTGTTGAAATGAAGCACTAAAGACGATTGTGTATATTTTAAATTGTGTTCCAAACAAGGATGTCCCAAATACGCCTTTTGAATTTTTTAGAGGCTGGAAACCAAGTTTGCGACATATGTGTGTTGGGGGGATTTTGTTTGAGGTGAGAATTTATAATCCACGTGATAAGAAACTGGACCTGAGGACCATTAGTGGGTATTTCGTTGGATATACTGAAATCTCTAAAGGTTGTAGATTTTACTGTCCATCTCACACAACTAGGATCGTGGAATCAAGAAATGCAAAGTTTCTTGAAAATATCTTGATTAGTGGGAGCAATCAAATCCATAACTTAGTTTCTATGCATGATAATACATAGTCTCAATGTTCTCCTCTGGTGATGGTGAGCATTTGGTTTGCAACATTAAGATATTCATATATGGTTTAAAACAAATCTAACATCAATAGTATCTAAAATTCCATGGAACAATATATTTATGTATACTTAGGTATGAATAAGAACTGATATTACATTTAGGAAGATAATAGAGTAATCTAGGTATTGACCATTGAAAAGCTGCAAAGAAAATGTTGAGGCAGCTTCAAGGAACCAAAGATTACATGCTTATATATAGCCAGACGAAGAATCCTGCATGCCATTGAATTCGTTCAATCAATTGAGTGTGGTATAGAGACTGAATTAAGGCAATGTGTTTAAGAAAAAATAATTTTAAAAACCCAAGCACACATCAAAAGAAAAGTATGAATGAAAAATCATCTTAGTAGAGAGTTATTTAGAATTGATGTAAATTATTCAAAGCATTTTCATTCACTTGAACTAATATAGGACTTGATTTGTAACATCCTCTCAATTAGAGTTAGAATCCATAAACATAGTTTGTGTCAATTCTGACACAAACTAGAATTGATGTAAATCAGCCTGATAGTGGCAATAATTCTCTCAGCCCTAACAGGTACCTAAAAAGGTACAACAACACTTATAAAACCACAACAACAGGCTGCTAGAATGTTGAAGAAGGGTTCTAACGGTGACAATCTGGAAGAGACAGAGTAAATAATGCTTGTATGCTATTATTGAAATAGTGGATTAAGTCATCGACTATACTGAGGCAAACTCACTTTGTAAGGGGAGGACTAGATGTAGCAATAGTCTATTGTGAACTAGTATAAATATATATGTGTTCCCTCTATCTCTCTGCTACTCTTACCTATGTTCCCTATGATTAAACCTATTTGTCGCTAAACTTGTTTTAATCGTAAGTTGAATGATTTGATAAAGAACTTACTTTTTGGTTATGCTTCCGAAGTAATGAGAAAGTCAAGAAAGAGATCATCAAGTGGCTGGGTTCAGGGATTATTTATCTGATATAAAATAGTGTATGGATTAACCGTTTGCAGTGTGTGCCTAAGAAAAGAGTTATTTTAGGGTAGAATGAAAAGAATGAAATCAATCCAACTAGAACTATCACAAGGTGCAATGTTTGTATGGATTATATGAAGCGCAACAAGTTCACTAGGAAAATCATTTCCCCTTGCCATTTATTGACCACATGTTGGATAAACAAGGATGTGAAGAAACATTTTTGTTGGAACCAAATTGGTTTTATACCTAGAGTTTTGATGACAACAAAAGTAATTTATGAGAGCAATATATTTGACTTTAAAGAGTATGAAAGAAGATTTGTGTTTATGAAGAAAATCTAAAATAAGATTTGATTCAGATTTATAATTAAAGAAAATATAAAACAAGATTTGATATAGATTATAATTGAAGAAAATCTAAAATAAGATTTGATTCAAATTTATAAATGAAGTAAATCTAAAATAAGATTTGATTCAGAATTATAATTGGAAAAAATCTTTGACCAAGTTGAAAAGAAGATTTGATCAAGATTTTTCTACAACAAAATATGAACAGTATTAATCTAAAGAATTTACAAACTCAATCTGAAGAATTTACAAACTCAATCTGAACAAAATTTGAACAAAATCAATCTAGAACATCTGCTCATATTGGATTCAGAAACAAAGAATTGGTTAAAGAACATATTATCAAAAAGCATCTTTTTCAGAATTATTTTTGAATAAGATCATTTTTGACTAAGCTAGGAATTAAGATAAAATTCAGAATTAAACAAAGACTAAATTGAAACCCTAATTTTAATTACAAATAGATACTCAAGGCTGAAGAAGAAGATCATCAAAAATCAGAAAATAGTAGAAGAACTCATAAACTCAAAATTTCAAATTCATCTTAGAGTTCAAAGAGAGAAACACTTATTCCAGTTAGAAATATTTTCTAAGTGGTTTTTTCTTAGAGTGTGAGTTATTATTTTTATCAGCTTTGTTAGAAGCAAACACTTAAAGTTCCAATCTTTTGTATCTGACACATTAGTGGTTTAGTTCCTTCTTCAATCTGGGATTGTCAAGTTGTTAGGAGAAGAATTGGCTTGTAGGGTCAAGGTGGTTAGTTCCTTAAAGGTATGGGATTGTCAGGTTTTTTGGGAAGACTGACTTGGAGGGTCAGGTGTTTGTAATTCAAGGTATTTTAGTAGTGCATTAAAGCCTTCTAAATGAAGGGACTGCATGTAGCCAAATTAGTGGTGAATCTATTAGTCCAATTACTTATGTTTTCATTGTTTGCTGCCTCTGAATCCGATTGCTTCTACTCCAAGTTAGTCACCAAAACCGAATAATTTGTTTTTTAATAAATTATCATAAAGTTATCAACTTTGGCAAACACAATTCAACCCCC